>OZ012615.1:4929769-5549315 GCA_963942555.1 Aleiodes leptofemur | reverse complement strand
TATTCAAGAGTGTTACGATCGTCGACGAGAATACCAACTAACGGATTCAGCCAAATAGTGAGTATTCAATTAAAAATCAACTATTTGTGACATTTAAAATGCACTAATTCTTTATTATTAATTATTATTTTCACCTAGCAGAGATAAAGAATCTGATTGGAGGTTCATGCAAGAAATTTATTCAAAAATTAACAGCAGAATTATAAAATTCAGTACTTTATCTTTTTTTGTATCAGGATTTTGCGAATATCTCAGAATCTGTGGAAGATGCAGAAATTTTTGGTGATACCTGTTTTTGAGCTCTATTTTTGCCCTACAAACAAGGTATCTACGAAAATTTCAGTATCTCGCTTAATTTTCAAGATATTCCAATGATGAAATAAAGAATTGAAGAAATTCGACTTCAGCTCCGATTCTTTTTTAAAAAATATCTCGAAATCTATCAGAGATACGGAGACTTTTGTAGAAACCTTTTTTGTAGCTCTCAATCCCCTCTGAAAAAGAGGTCTCTACAAAAATTTCTCTATCTTTCGCGGTTCTCGAGATAATTAAAAAGCACAAAAAATGCCCCTTCTTTTAATTTTTTTCCTCTTCATTTCATTTAATTAATTATCATTATTTTTCTTTAATCTATCCATTTCTGCAAGTGATCGATATATATTCCAGTGAATAGCAAAGACATCGACCACTGAAATTCTTTACTATTTTTTTATTTTTTCCTAATTAATATTCAAAATTGATCAAAATTGAAATTTCAATCCGAATTCATTGATAAATATTTTTAAAAAAATGAGGAAAATTGGATACTGAGAAAACAATGTTACAGCTACCTTATGGAGATAGATCGAGTAGCAGCACCAAACTACCTCCCAACAGAACAAGATATTCTACGTGTGAGAGTGCCCACTACTGGTATAATTGAATATCCATTTGATTTGGAAGAAATAAGATTTAGGTACGTCAAAAGAGGAATGAAGAAGGAAAAAAAAAGGAGATATCTATTATTTAATTGGAAATGGAGCAACTGCCTGTGCCTGTGATATCTACTTGCATCTGGAAATTCTCGCCGTTTTCTTGCATATTATCATGTTTTTTTTTTGTGTTCTCTCTTGCTCTCTGTTTGCATAGCTGTCACTAATTTCTGCGATCTCTTCAAATTTTTTCACCTTAGTATTTTTTTTAATTTGTTTATTCTCTTTATTTTATTGAAGAAACATTTACATTTGTCAGATGTAATTGGATCCACTTAGATTCTCAGAATTAATGGATATCACGTAATGATGATTTTGGAGTTTCGGAATTTCTTTGTTTACTTGCATCAAATGGAGTCATTGAACTTTTTACATATTTTCACGATTTTTTTCCATTTATCTCCAGTTTTTGAAGAATTTTTTGGAAAGTAAAGGGGATAGAGAAATTTTTGTAGATATCACTGTTAGAAAAAAATGGAAATTCCATAGACAATTTGATGGGAATTTTCATAAACGTGATATTGAATTTTTTTTTAATGGAAAGATGATTATGAAATCTGTGAGTTTCAGAGGAAATCTAAAGGAATCTATGAGTCTTAAGCAGAATTGAAACGGAAATTCTACAACTTACTTGAATTTTCAACTGAACATGAATATTCAGAATCAAAATGACTTGAATTTTCATTTTTTTTTTGCATTTTTCCTATTTTTACTAAATTTTCAAGAAACAATTAAACTGAAATTTACAAATTTCACTGATATTCAGACGTGAAATTATTTGAAAATCGATGATGTATTTATTTTTCAATGACGTAATTATCTGAAATTTCAGTAGAAATGTAACTTGTTAGAAATTTCCGGGATTTTGCACGAAAAATTCAGACGTAAATTTTTAACAGTGTATTTTTTTTGTAGCCCTTGAAATTCTCTAGAAAAAAAGTCTCTTCCAAAATCGTTCTATCTCTCATAGATTCCAAGATATCTTTTGAAAACTAATATAAAAGTGGAATTGGATCCAATTACTGAATTTACATGATCAATGATTTACAGGAAATTCGTTGGATGCTGGATACTGCATGATGAATGATTATTGATCATAATTTTATTTATTTATTTTAAGCAATTTCTTTCTTTCTCTGCATGGCATGTAACTATCACGGTTGGTTCGTACGTTTGTGTTTTACAGTTATCTTAGCGACTTAGAACGTATTGATAAACCAGATTATCTTCCTACTGAGCAAGACATCCTTCGTGCTCGAGCTCCTACAACTGGAATTATTGAATATCCTTTCGATCTGGACTCCATCATATTTAGGTATTGATTTAATCAATCAATGAAAATGAAGTAGAAGTCAGAATATTAATTGTTGTAAATTCTTTTAAAGATATCTTTGAGGTGAGTGGATTTAGGAAAAAATGCCAAGAAACATATTTTAAAGAGAATTTAATTATCTACAAAACAGGTCTCCTGGACATTTTTTCTAGATCTCATGGTTTTTGAGATATTTTCAAAACGAACTGAAGACAATTAAAAAAAAAAAAAAACTACTAAAAATACAACAAAATTGAGAAATCCCCTGATTTTTAAAAATGAATTTAGTGCTTTGGAAACAAAGTGGCGTAAGTGCCATGCAGAAGCATAACACTCACGCCCCTTTGACTCTAAGCCGACTATTTTTCAATTTTTTTTCGCTGATTTATTGAAGTAATTGAATTAGGGATTAATTGACAAATAAATTTTTTAGCTTTTCCACTTGATTAAATCAATTAAAATCAAACGATAAAAATGAATTATTCAATGAATAATTTTTATTCACATTAAAAATAAAAAAAATACGTGATTTTGTGTGGAAGACACGAAGTTTATAAAAGCATGTGTAAAGTCCAATTTTCTTCTATTTCTGTTTTTCCAATAAATTCTTTATTTAATCAATTAACTTTTCATCCATTAATGTTTTCTATGCTTGGCTGCTGCAAAAACCTCGATTGAAAGGAAAATTAACAATTTTTGTGACGAAAAATTGCTCTTCATAAATTAAATATTTATTTTGAATGAAAAAAAAAGAGTCAAATCATTCGTAACTGACGAATTAATTAATCACAGAAATTAACAAGTTTAATTGATCATTACCATCCAATTTTCTCTCTTCATAAAGAATTTTTAAAAAAACTAATGAATTAAAAAATCGTAACGTTACTGAAGGCAAATAACAACAAAATTTCACTCGAGGTTTCAATGTGATTAATTAAGTTAATTAAACATATGCATGATGGGGAATAAAGCTTTTGATGTTCACTTAACATCAAGTTATCAATAAATAAAAAGTAAAACAAATGATTGCAATTTTTTTTCTTCACGAGAGAAAAAATATTAGAATCAAATGAAATCATGATTTTTTTCGGTAATTCACATTTTGTATAATAACTCCGAAACTATTGGATTCAGAGAAAAATCATAAGAAACCTTTTTTGGAGAGAATTTAATTCTCTACAAAGAAGATCTCTTGATGAATTCTCTTAAATCTCATTGTTTTCGGGATATCTTTAATATAATAGACTTGTGATTTTTTTTTTTACTTATTCTGTTAAAATCTTAATGACGAAAAAAATCATGAAAGAAAATCACTTTTCCCCATAATTTTAGTTTCTGACAACAAAGGTGACCCTTATCATTTTTTTCAGGATGGTAGATGTCGGTGGACAGAGATCGGAGAGAAGAAAATGGATCCATTGTTTCGAAAATGTCACTTCCATCATATTTTTAGTAGCTTTAAGTGAATATGATCAAATTTTGTTCGAATCAGAAAATGAAGTGAGTTTACATTACATGAATTACTTGAATTAAGAATAGTATCCCAGAGTACAGTTGATAAAACAGGAGAAAATGAGAATTTGAAGATTAGTTTCCAATTAATTGCTGATAATTCGGGAAAATGTGCTTTAATTTACCCGAAAAAGTGATTAAACTATTCGATAGTCATATCTTCAGCTTGTGAATATAATTTTTTTTGGTTTCTCGATTTTTTTACATTACTAATCTCCTATCACATGCATGAGATAGAGAGAGAGGCAAATAGTTAGGACTACCTTCTAATCAATATATCTCAATAACTATCCGGTGAATTGAATATTTTTTTCTTCTATTATTTAGTTAAAATGCTGTTCTCTTCGCCAATAGTTTTTAAATAATGGGTCAACTGTGTGGTTTTTCAGTAATTTCGTTATTTCTGTCCGATTTAGGGCGTTTCATCCCCACCACCGCTATTTTCAGTAACTTTGATAATTCATATCTCATAAACTACACGATCAAAAATTATGAAAAAATTCAGAAAAATGTAAAAAAAATATCATCTTTGATACGGCATCAAAAAAATGAGAGGTCAACTGTACTCGAGTTGGCTGGGATACTACCTTAATTCACTGATAATAAACATTGCCCTTCATTAATTAAACTCTTCAATGAATTTTCAGAATCGAATGGAAGAAAGTAAGGCGCTATTTAAAACGATCATAACATATCCATGGTTTCAACACTCCTCCGTCATTCTGTTTTTAAATAAAAAGGATTTGCTAGAGGAAAAAATCATGTACTCTCATCTCGTCGATTACTTTCCCGAATACGATGGTAAGTTGATTAATTCAATAATTGATTAAAAGCTAATTTGATAAAATTATTTATTCAACAGAAAAAAATCTGAAAAAAAAAACTTTTTCAATTTTTCGCATATATCTCTGAATCTATGAGAAATAAAGAAATTTTCATTGATACCTTTTTTCTAGCTCCGATTTTTCTCTAAAAGAAAGGTCTCCATAAAAATTTCTTCATCTCCCATGGAATCTAAGATATTTGAGGAGCAATGAAAAAAGCCTCTATAATTAAGAAAAAACGTTTAAATTTCGGAAATTCAGTTTTTTGTCGAATATCTCGAAATATATAAGAGATAGTGAAATTTTGGTTAGAACTATTTTGATAGGACTCATTCTCCCCTACAAAAAGAAAGTTTATCATCAAAATTTCCTTATCTCCCTTTAATTTTGAGACAATCCAAGAAAATCCAAGAAAACAGAAACCTTGAAGTGTTATTACTCCAATTCAGTAGTGAAAGGGTAAAACAGGATGAGTCGTTTTTTCCTTTCGATAGCGTTTCGGGGATATCTTGGAAAGTAAGCGAGATATAGCAATTTTGTCCTACACTGTTAAAAAAAATGGAAATTCCATAGATAATTTGATGGGAATTTTCATAAACGTGATATTGAATTTTTTTTTGATGGGAAGATGATTATGAAATCTGTGAGTTTCAGAGGAAATTCAAAGGAATCTATGAGTCTTAAGTAAAATTGAGACGGAAATTCTACAATTTACTTGAATTTTCAAATGAACATGAATATTCAGAATCAAAATGACTTGAATTTTCAATTTTTTTAAAATTTTTTCTATTCTTGCTAAAGTTTCAAGAAACAATTGAACTGAAATTTACAAATTTCATTGATATCCAGGCGTGAAATTATTTGAAAATCGATGATGTGTTCATTTTTCAATGACGTAATTATCTGAAATTTCAGTAGAGATGTGACTCCCTTGAAATTCTCGAGATTTTGCACGGAAAATTCAGACGGAAATTTTTAACAGTGTAATCTATTTTTGTAGCTCTTGAAATCTACAAAAAAAGGATAAGTGCAAAAAAGGCCTATCTCGCTTATTTTCGGAGATGTTTTGCGGAAAAAGGGGCGGAAGAAAATGACTCGTTTGATCTCTTCGCTACTGAATTGATTTAAATTTTTGTGGCTAAATTGATTGTTAAAATGGTCCAGGACCAAAGCAGGATCCTCCTCAGGCTATGGAATACGTCTTAAAGGTTTACTTGTCATCGAATCCTGATCCAGATAGACAATGTTACTCTCATTTTACTACTGCAACAGGTCTGACATTGAGAAAAAAACAAAAAAGCCAAAAAAAAAAGCCTTAAAAAGATAAAATTTTGGGTAATTTTTGTGTAGTGCTAGAAATTATCATTTCTCATTCTTCAATAAAACAAAACAAAAACATTTTTCATTAACTGGGATTCACTTTGAAAAGATCTAAAGCTTTTTCAACATGAATCTCAGTTTTGTGGGATTCTACACGACAATCAATCCCAATAATAATCAATCAGAAAAATTATCCCAATAATAATAATTCTTCAAAAAAATGAAGGATCATAATGATAATCATTAATAAATGATAATAAAATTATCAGGCACTTGATATTTTTTAAAGATTTTTTTAAACCAATAAATTACTATAAAAAAATATTTAAAAAATTTGCACTTGTAATTTTTTCAATTTTCTGCATGTGTATATTTTTTTCACTTTTTTAAAATAATTAATTTCTTAAACAAAAATGAAATTGAAAAATTGTCTGATGTCTACTATTCTCAGTGTCATATTAAGGATTATTATTATTATCATAAAAATGTAGGATTAATTTCCATGGGATTTCTTTTGTGGATCAATTGTCTTGGGATTGTATTGTCGTGTCACCGGTTTGTGAAGGAGGAAAGAGGGATGAAAAAAAATTCCTTGAGTTAAAATTGATCAGTAAAAGACAAGTCCGTTAAATTAAATTATTCTTCGCTGTTGCGTAAGCTCCACAGCTTGTTAAAAGCACAAAAAGGCTTCGTAGATATGTATTCAAAGCTAATACAATAAAATGTCCTTCAATACAGTTTATCTTGAATTAGAAATAATCCTCAAACCAAAAAAAAAAAAAAAGACAATGTTTTTCATTTAAAAAATTTATTATTCAAGTCCTTCAAAGTAATCCTTTTTTATTTCAGTAATTTAAATTCATTATTCAAAATAATTGATTAAATTTCACATTCTTTTTAGATTATCTTGGAAATTAATGGAAATACGAAAAAAATTGTAGAAACCTTTTTTTTTTAGCTCTCAGTTCATTCTAAAAAAAAAGTTTCTATAAAAATTTCTGTATCTCCCTTCAATTCCAAGACATTTTGAAAATGAAATAATTTAACGAATGAAGTGCTGAGATAGGTAAAAAAAATGTGAGTTCTTTTTCTGATATCTCTGAAGCAAGTAGGCCTAGGCAAAAACGTCAAGAGATCTTTTTTTTTTGTAGGGAATTGAATTCTCTACAAAAAAGTGTCTTGATGAATTCTTGTAAACCTCATAATTTCTGAGATGTTGGCAAAATAATACACTAGTAATTTTTTTTACTGAGTTTCACTTACTTTTTTACTCCAAAATTCCTCACAAGATTCTTTATTTGTTCGCAGTAAAAGATATACTTGAGAAAATAGCAGTTATCTGAAAATTTTGATTTGTTAAAATTTTTTCAATAAATAAATTATTTGAAAAAACAATGAAAAATATGCACATCTAGAAAATTAAAAAGGCTATAAGTGCAAATTTTCACAATACTTTTTTTTTTATAATAATTCATTTATTTTAAAAAATTTAGAAAAAAAAATTGTCAGATGTGCGTTAATTTCATTATCATGTAAAAATATATGTTTTTGCCTCTCTCTATAGTAAAATTCTCCAGTAAATTAAATAATTCCCCATTGGTCCAATAATTTCCAGTATTTTGTAATTCCAGTATTAATTCCCATGTTGTTTCGATTATCCACGTATTTTACAGGGCCACAGAGAGAGGCCACAGCTGCTAGAGAATTCATATTAAGGATGTTTGTCGATTTAAATCCCGATAGTGAGAAAATAATTTATTCTCACTTCACGTGCGCCACAGGTAAAAAAAAATAGAAGCTATCATAAATTGCACTTAATGAAAAAAAATTGCACGATTAATTAATTAACTGCTTTATTGCTTAAAGTTTTTTGTATTTTGTGTTGTGTAGCTCGTATGATTTTTTGGTGAGTTTAATGGGTAATTTAATAATAACGAAATAATATCCATTATTAATGAATCTCAATGAATTATTTAATTAATTAAAATTTTTTATTTATTCAATTGCATGCTGCATGATGGAAATAAATAAATAAACAGATACGGAAAATATTAAACTTGTATTCTGTGCTGTGAAAGATACGATAATGCAAAATGCTCTTAAAGAATTTAATCTTGCTTAAATTTTAACAATTAAAATTATTTATTAATAAATTATGCGAGTTTCGCTGAGAAAAAAATGCATAAATAAAAGGAAAAATGAGAAAAATAATGTTTTTTTTTGTTTTTTAAAGATATCTTGAAAAATAATGGGAAATACGAAATTTTTTATGGATAACATTTTTCTAGGGCTCATTATGCTCTACAAAAAAGGTCTCTAGGAAAATTTCGCTATCTCTCTTCAATTCCGAGATATATTAAAAAAGAAAACCATCCTTGATAAAATGATTTTTTTCTTCTTTTTAATGTTACAAAAATGATTTTGTTGTTCACCAATATTTAATGATAATTGTTTTTCTCAGCAAATCAAAGTCAAACGAAATACTTGGCAGTAATTATAAATAAATTTCTGCCTGAACGAATTTATTCACTTTATTATTAATAATTTAATTATTATTTCAGCTTTAAACTTTTATTTTCTGCCAATTGTTTCGCTCTGCATTTATGTATATTTCAATGCTCTATTGCAAATTATTGGTTTTCTTTTTCATTCAATTAATTTGCGAATGATCTATAGATAGGGGGAGGTGGGGTAAAATGGACACTCCAATCCAGCGGTCCGAGATTGAAATTTTCTAATGATTCCATCGAAAAGCTGAGGAAATTCTAGGCAGAAAATATACGTCAAATTTTTTTATTTCCTAAATTTTTTTGAAAATTTTCCATTTTTTGCCACGTTTTGAAGGGATTTCTCTTTTGAAAAACAAAAAAAGTCACTTTTTCAAGGATATCTCCGGTTTTGTTGGTCGTAGCGACCTGGGGTTGATCTCAAATGAAAGGTGCGCTCATTTTTCATCGATTAATGTAGTTCAATTTTTTTTTTTTAATCAACTTTTCAAGTATCTATAGGTCATTTACTGAAATTCAGTTTTTGCCCTTCAGCTACTTAAAAAATTGATACATTTTTTTTAAACACCATGAATCTATAGGAAATGAGCTCACCTTTCGATTTGAAATGATTCTCAGTTCGCTGCGATCGATAAAACCAGGAATATTCCCCAAAAACTGAAGTTTTTCCAAAAACAGAAGGGCTTTACCTTCAAATCTTGCACAAAAAATGAAATTATGTGGAAAATTCCAAAAAATAACTTCTGGCATATGATTTTCATGGAAAATTTCCTTATTTTTTCAATGGAATCATCAGAAAAAACCTATCTCCAATATTTTCATCGATTTCGAGTGAATTTCATAGCATAAAATGCCAATACCAACCCCAGTCTGTTTTACCACTTGTGTCCATTTTACCCCACCTTTTTCTATACATAAATACTAAAATTTGTTCACTTCTTAATGTAAAAAAACGGAGATGTATATTCAAAATTTAAAAAAAAGGAGAAAAATTATAAATAAAATGAATATTAATGAAATCCCGGAAAATATTGATGATAATGCATGTGAATGTAACAAAGCCTAATTAAAATTATTTGATTAATTAATTAATTAAAAAACAAATTTATATCAATTAAAATCGAAATTTTGTTCTGTCAATATTACAGGAAATACTAAAATAATTTTGTATGCATACAATAAAATCGCATGCAATCAAAATTCCATTATTCTATTAATCTCTGATTAATCCCCATTAATTGCTTCATTAATCCTAGAAATAAAAGTAATTAATTTATGGGTCAGTGAAAGAGATTGATTTGGTTTTTTTTGAAAATCTCTCAAGAACCCAGAAGAATACAGAAATTTACATAGAGATCTTTTTTGTAGCTTTCATTTCCCTCTACAAAAAAGGTCTCTACAAAAATTCTCCTATCTCACTTAGTTTCCGAGATCCTTTTAAAAAACCAATTCAACGAGTGAATTTCCTGGGAAAAAAATGAAAAAATGCATGAATAATATATTTTTAAATAATTAAAGTAAAATAAAAGTATTGTTATTTAACAATATTTGGATTTTCGGTGAGTAAACAAGAATCTTCATTAAATTTTCAATACAATAATAATTTCCATTTATAAAAAATTGATTTCACTTTAATTAATTCAATTATTTTCTTTATTTTTTACAGATACGGAGAACATAAGATTCGTATTTGCAGCAGTGAAAGACACAATTCTCCAATCAAATTTGAAAGAATACAATTTGGTGTAGGTTCGAAAAATTGTGATATCCCCGTGTGGATTCATCTGTATTTAAAAATGAAGAAAAAAATAAAGAAAATAAAGCGCCACCACAGAGAGCAAAAGATTTCTGTGAGCTTTAACGACAAAGAAACTGAATAATTAAATGAAAGAAAAAAAAAAATAAGAACGAATAAAAAAAGCGAAAAAAAAATTGAATTAAAATAAAACGGACTTTGTTGAGCAAACTCGTTTCAAATGATTTAAAAAAAAAAGAATCATACGAAGATAAAAAAAAAAGATGCGACAATGGAGAATAATTGCCACAAGAACGGGAAATGAAGCCAAAAGAATGGAAAAAACAATGAAATTATAAGAAAATAATAATTGTATGAAAAAAAAAAATTATAATAGCTGGAAATTAATTGGCTCGTTTTGACGAGTGTACCAACATTTTAGTTAGTTTAAAAGAAAAAAGAGAGAATTTCCAGCCGTAAAAAAATGATTTTAAACAAATAAAGAGTAAAAAAAATAAGGACCTAAATCTGAACGTTATACGTTCTTTCCTAAAAAACATAAAAAGAAAAAAAAGAAAAAAAAATTTAAGGAAAAAAAAAACTTTTCACTGTCGATACCAACAAACTGATTTAGTTTCGTACTCTATTTGTTGAATTTGTTACCTTTTTATAGCTTAGCTTAATTGATCGAGCCCGGCTGACTGCGACATCGTCTGATTTTTATATAAACAATTAAAGAATAAAAATAAAAAAATTAATAATTAATAATTAATGAAAGAACTATTAAACAGCTACAAAAAAAAAAAAAAAATGAAAATATTTCAGAAGTAAATGGGGGAATTTAAAATGCACAAATATACGAGGCATCATTGTCTTGTGGGATCTCAGTGAAGAGAGGAAGTTTAATATATAAATTAAATAATGAAATTATTATTGAAAAAAAAACGAGAAAAAAAGAAGAAAAAAAAAATATAAAAAAATTTAATTAATTAATTAATAATAATTGAAGAATTAAAAAACATAAGTGAGACAAAAAAAAGAAGAAAATGATGAAATCGAGGACAAAATGGAAGAGAAGCTTTTAAGAATTTAAATTTAAAAAATCACGAGTAAGTCGGTTGAACACAAGTGAGAACGATTCTAGTGCCATTTACTAGTGTGGTGTTTTTTTTTTTTTTTTTCAATCCTTTGTTTATTTGCAAAAAAGCCAAAGTGTTTTTTTTTTCATCTTTATTTTTTTTATCAATTTTTTTTTTCCTTTTTTTTCATTGAATTTTCTTATTTTTCATATAATTTCCAAAGAAAAGATGGAGAAAATGATTTTTTAAAAGGGGGAAAAAAAATAAAAATCTATGCAAGAAACGACAAAGTTTTTTCTGCATGTGACTCAAATTCAAGAAAATTCATCGTATAAATATTGTTATATATAATATATAAATGAAATAAAAATGAAACATAGGAATAGGGTCGAGGATTTAATAATAAAAATGAAATGAAAAAAAAAAATAAAAAAAAAACAAGAAAAAAAAAAGCATCTACATTTTCATCGATAAAGTGAAATCAATGGATGAAACATTGGATGAATATTGAGGGATACAGGAAATAATTGAAATAATGAATCGAAGAATTTAAAATATTATTAAAGAAATGAATGGAAAAATGAAAAAAAATCTTCATACGCCCAAGAAAAAAAAAATCCTTTACATTACAAAATAATTAGGAAACATCTGTTTGATGTGACTTTAGGTAATTTTTTGAGAATGAAAAATAATAAAATATTTTGATATTTTTGGATTATTTCTCATTCTCGTTGAATACGATTTTTGGGGATAAAAGTTGCGTTACGAATTTTTTCTTTTTACTTCAAAAATTGAATAAAATAGGTTTATCAGTTTATTTCGTGAATCACTCGAAAACTACTATGTTTAAGAGACATTGTCAAGAGACTTTTTTTGTGTAGAATTTGATTCTCCATAAGATAGGTCTTCTAATGATTTTCGATAAAACCAGTGGTTTCGGAGATATATGCGGAATACATTGAATCCTTTAAATCATTGTCTATATTTTAAATAATTTCTTTTTACAAATACTCGTCAATATTTCGACTTTGTGGAGAGATGGAAAAATGAAAATTGTACAACTGAAAAGCAGGGAAAATTTACCATGAAAACTGTACCCATACCCATTTTGCCCATTAATTCTCAATAGACGAAAAAAAAATGGAAAATTGTGAAAATGAAGTTTTTCAAAAATCTTAAAAATTAAACGAAAATTGAACTTCGTTTTTTTCAAATGAAACAATTTTTATTGGGACTGGGGGAAGGTGGAGGGGGGGGGGGGGGGGGGGTCTTTGGTGGGTGCATTTTCATCTGCTCATCTCTCCAAATTTTCACAATAATTTTTCTTTAATTTTTTTCAAGAAAAATATAAATAGCACAAAATTGAAAATTTTACAATTTTTCTTGAAAATTTCAAAAATTCAGTAAAAATCGTAAAAAAAAATTTCAACGCCACTCCCATATTCTCAAAAGTCGTATGTGTGCAGCGAGAGACATGAGCCCTCGATAAACCGAAGGAGTAAGAAATTCTTCTTGAAAAAAAAAACAAATTAAAAATAAATAATAAGAAATGAGGAAATGGAGAAGTTTAAAAAAAAAACAAAAAAAAGGCTCATGTCCCTGGCTCACTTTGTATCCACCTTTACAGTGTACGTATGTATGAACTGCTCACTGCCTGCGCTCGCTCATGCTGGCCAGCGCGCTGCCCACTGCTGGTATTCTCTATAGTTCGATACCCAAAACAAAAAAAAAAAAAAAATGACAAAAACCAAAAAAAAAAAAAAAGTTGTGTTTTTTTCCATTTTTATTAGTCCACTGACTGAGCTGAGAGCGAGCCAATGGTCTGATAAATTGGGTAAAAACTGAGAAAAAAAACACAAATTTAAAAAAAAAAAAAAACATAAATGCGTACCTAGAGAATACTCGCACGATTAAATTAATGAGAAAAATGAACAATTTAATGACAAAAAAAAACAAAGGTGTTGGTTTTCAAAATAAATGTTTTTTGTTTCTCTTAATTTTTTTAAAATAAGGAACTATTCATTATTTTCTTTGTCCTTTATTATTTCCGAATTTTGTGAAGTGTTAAAACGAGAAAATTAACTTTTAATCCTTTGCTAAAAAACAATTCTTTTTTTTTCCACTTTTTTTTTCCAAATATCTCGGAAATTAAACGAGATAGAGAAAAATTCGTGGACACCTTTGTTTTAGCTTTTACTCAGTGCTAAAAAAAAAATGATACAAAAAATAGCAGACATCTGACAATTTTTCTGTTTTTCTTCAATAAAATAAATTATTTAAAAAAAACGAAAAATATGCAAATGTAGGAAATTCGAAAAACTAAAAGTGCAAATTTTTCGAATATTTTTTTTGTAACAATTTATTTGTTTAAAAAATTGCAAAAAATTGTCAGATATCAGCTGTCTTCAGTATCATAAAAAAAAAGGTGTCTACAAAAAATTCGCTATTTCTTTTGGTTTCCTCGACATCCTCAAAAAAAAATAGAAAAAACTACTGAAATAAAAAATCTATCTCGTTTTCCCGCTTCACGTGAATTCAAAAATTTTACAATAGCGCACAACGTGTCAAAGGCGCTACCAACACCGAAGACGCACACCGGGCAGCATAATACGTCATACCTACTTCGGATTGAAAGAAGAAAAAAAAAAGAAAAAATTAAAAATAAATTAATAAAAAAAAAAACACTGAGTTTATATGGAAGAAACAAGATTTAAAAATAAATTTAAAAAAAAAAAACAAATATATATATAAATACATTGGATAAAGTATAATATTAAGAGATAACAACAAAATACTATTGAATAATAATAATACTGCTTGGTTTTCAGTGAGTGTGAAATGAGAGAGAAAAAGAGCGAGAGAGAGTGAGAGTGTATGTGTGTGTGTGATAAAATATGCGAAAATAAATTTTAAAAAACAATTGTGGGACGTGCATAATTTTTTGTTTTATTTTATTTTGTTAATTTTATTTTATTGCGATAGATGAAGAAAAAAAACATTGTGAGAAACATAAATGTATGAATGTTTATTATTATTATTATTAATATTATTTTCCATTTTGTTTAATTATTTTTGCGTTTTTGGTGGGGAGAACAGAAAAAAAATTGCATTTTTTAAAAACTATTTAATGAGAGAAGAAAAAATGTTTCTTTTCATTTTCCTTTATTTTTTTTTTTTCTTGTCAGATAAAGTGTGTTGAAAGAAATTAATAAAGAAAAGAAAAAAAAACAAAAAACAAAAAAATATTGAATTAAATTTTTTCATGAGTGATTTATTAATTAATAAAATAAATGTATGATTGGATGGATAAAATTGAATTAAAAAATGTGAATGATTAAGGAAATTTTAACGATTTAGACGAATTGTGCGAGATATAAATGGGAAGAAGAAAAAACAAAAAAGTATATATAAAGAATAAAAAATTGATGAAAAAAAAAAAGGAAAGAAGAAAAAATTAATAATAATGAAATGATGATAAAGATGGAGAAATAAAATCATACAATTGCGTTCTTATGTCTTGGACATATGTGTGAATGATTTTCATGATAAAAAGTAATGAAAAGAAGAAAAAAAAGTGGATTTTAAAAATTAAAAAAAAAAAACATTACGAAAGATGAGAACAAATAACGCAGATTTGTGGCTATAGTTCATTTGTAAATCATTTCTTGTCAAAAACATAAAAAAAAACAAAATGAAAGGAAAAAAAGTACGCATTTTTTCTGAAAAGCATCATATGTTGGGTATTCATTCTGTGTGTATAAATTGTAAACACCTACCATGCCCAGAAAGAAAAAAAGAAAAAAAAAAACAAATGAAAAATCAATGTTTCTAACTTATTTATAATAAATAATATACATTAATGATGAAAAAAAAGAGAAAAAAAAGCAAAAAACATTGAATAAACGCAGTTTCTGATAAGTAGTATCTGCATAAACCGGAGCATGTTCAACACCTTTTTCTAATTAATATTCAAGTTTATTCGTTCATTCCATTGATTAATTTGATTGTTATTATTATTTTTTTTTCCGTAATTTGAATTTTTTTTTCGAAATTTTGGAGACAAAAGAATATTCGCAGGGATTATTGTGTGAATATCTCGAGAACAAGTGAATTTAGGGGAAATTATAGGAAGACCTTTTCTTCTTTTGTAGGAAATTCCATGGGCCAAAAAAAGATTTCTTCATAGTTTCCTGTAAATCTACCTCTTTCGAAGATATTCACGAAAAAAAATAGGGAAATCTTCTCGATCTATTCTTCTTTGAACTTTTATCATTGAATTTGTTGGATCTTCATGTTTTTCGCAGCATTTTGTAGAATATTCGTCGAAAATTTGTTGTATCACACCGCTTTCCTGAGAGGTGAATGAAAAACAATTCAGTGCAGAGCAATTCAGAACGAGACAATTCAACGGGATTTTGTGATCATTGTGGTGATAGAATATCTCGGAAACCAAGGGCGATGTCGTAATTTTTTTGTGATAATTTTGTTTGAAACGATCTGATTTGGATCGTTGTTTTTCAGGATAGATTGTGGGAGGCAGTTTTTGGTAGTGAAAGAAGTAAGATAGAGTGATATGTCCCAATACAATTTTTAAAAGTTTATTTCTCAATTGCTGAGTATGCGTCCCGGTTTCAAAATGGGGGCTGCATTGCTCAGTCTTTATTTCGAATTTATGAAATTGCTGATTCGATGACACTCTTTCTCGAAATTAAGAAATTATTAGTTTTCTTAAATAATTACTTTTCACATTATCTTCAGTCGTTTACCATCTCCCAAGTAGGAATTGTCCAATTAAGAAAGGTTTACGCACTAGTCGACAAAACGCGAAATTGATCTTTGATATTCGATTAAATATTTAACAAGTCATTGGGTAAACCGCAACCTTCAATCGAGAGTAGTTTTTTTTTGTTGTACACTGAAAGTGTTGTGAGACTTTTTGAATTGTGGACAAACTCAATATTTTCAACCAAAAATAGTACTTAAAAATTAAAAGAACTCGTATAGTTAGTTAGGAACGATTGAAGATAACTTCTAAAAAGAGAATTCTTGGAAGATAATTGAAGAAATCGGGTTTAGCAATATTAAAGATAAAGTAAATATAAATCAATTAAAATAAAGAAGTGAGTACCGCGAATTCTAACACTTTCCGATTTTCCGCATCAAACATTTGTAACAAATTGCATTTTTGTATATTCAAAAGCAAATTAAATCAACTTCATTTATTCAAACGCCGTTCTCTATTGTAAACTCATTCATCATAAATCCTAAAAATCCAGTAAATATGTAAGAAGGTATAAAACGTAATCGCGTCTTAGAAAAAATAAAATTATAATTCAAGTCTAATATTCGAGGAATAATTAAATTAATTAACTTTGCTTATCGATTTAGTCAATATTGTGAATTTAGAAACCGTCCTCAGACGCGAGGGACATCTTCGGACATAACAATAGTCAAAATTACACTGAGAAGCTGGGCAAAGCCGTTTATTCAAACGGAGAAAAGCCCGCTCATCAATAATAGTACATTTGGTTTCAAAAAGAGAGTTTATTATCAACAATCAATAAAATTACAGATACACTTGTAGAAAAACTGTCTTACAAACTACAAAACCTCATAGATTATACTACATATGCTGCGCCTGGAAGTCTCAATAGTTTTCGACCTTTTTATGATTTTTTTTTTTAAATCAATCCTTAACATTTTTGGTTCGAAGCTCTAAAAGGAACAGGTTGATAAGTATCATTTGTCATTTCCTCTTTGGTAAAAACAATTTAAAGAAAAATCCAAAGAACTTCATCAAAATAGGACATTACCCAACAAGTGCGGTGCACGAAAAAAAATTCTCAAAAAAAGTACCGAACTTTTTCAGTAAACGCGGGAGATTTCAATAGGCGAACGAAAAAATAAGGTAAATATCCAGAATAGAGTCCTCAAGATAAAATTAATTTGGAATTAATTTAAATTCGCTTCAGAAAGGGAGGTGGAGAAAATGCAGTAATATATGGGAGTCAAAAATTCGAAGGTAAATATCGGAAATCGCAATAGTTCAATTGGTAGAACATCAGACTGGTAATTTGAAGGATGTGAGTTCAAATCTCGCTTGCGCATTTCGTATTTTTTCCGAAAATTTGATTCTGATGATTATTAAATTTTATGGTAGGCCGCTGTTCTGCATATTTACCAAAAATAATAGGAATTGACGAGAAATTAATATAAGTACAGATGAAAGATCCATGAATTCACACGAATTTTTGACCAACATGGTTCAGCAATCTAGGACGCACTGAAAGCGCCATTTTTGATATACTCCTGTGACTTGTTGATGGACTCTTGTAAAAAATTACCACCTAATTTTTGAATATTTTGTATACATCACAGAATATCCCACGATTCCGGAGGGTTTAGTAATTTTTACTCAGATCTTTCATTATATTTTCGTCGGAACTTCTCTCCGTGTACAGTTTTTTTTTATCTACAACGTGTGGAAAGTGTCACTGACTACACGCGTAGTGTGCGGAAAGTGGCCACTTTTCGCACGGCATGTGAAAATAGCATTGTTATTCTTGAAGAAGTAAATTAAAAGTCCAATTCAAATAAAAAGGTATTTATTCTTCAATGAATGACAGACGCAGTTTTTCGTATCAATCTCAATGGAAAGTGAAATCTTCTTGTATTTGATTTTATCGACCGTGTATTTATTATTATTATTTTCGTGACATCACTTTAGCGGCTATTTCGGTAATATATAGGCGTTCATTCATGAGAATTTTCATCTGAACTTGAATGGAGAGAAGGCCCAAAGTGCTTGAGTATTTAAACTTCTAACCTATTCAGGTTGTAGTAGTTGAAATCCCATATTATCGCGTAAAGATGGAAATTGAATTATTAAATGAATCAATTAAATTAAAGAATAAAATAAATTGAATTAGTTAAAATGCACAAGTTTCCGAAAAAAATTGGAGGTGCTCGGATTCGATCTCGGGTGAGTATCGAAGCTCACAACTTTCTACTTTCCGGGCAGTTGCTTTACCATTAAGCTACCGAGAAACCTCACACCCTCAAATTTCGAAACCAGTCTTTTTGTTGTTAAGGATGTATGATCATGACAAAAATTTTCGATTTGGGGCGTCAAAATTTTTTTATAGTTGGATTATTCCTCGAAGAATTTTATTGTAAAAAGTTCGGGATAGCTATCCATGCATATAAGAAAGGAAAAAATTATTGAAAATTGACAGAAAATACATGGTTTCTTATGGAGAAATATGGGTTACGGCCATAAATTAAATAAATGTTAAATGTTCAAGTTTGCGTGGTATGAAAAATTACTATGCATAAGAAAGATGGATAGTGTAGTAACTTGACAATATTTTCAAAATACTATGCATCCATCCATCCTGAGAAGAAAAATCCAATTGAAATTCAAATTATTTCATTTAATGCTTCTTTTCTCGCCATTCTCGCCATTTTCTGCTCTCATGAGCGCCACAGCCGGCCAATAAAAGAAACAGGGGAGAGCCCCGCAACCTCCCGGGCCCATCCCCACCACCGTTTCCCTTACTCCCTCGATCATACATCCTTAAACCGAAAGATCTCCGTTTCCATAGGGACTTATTTCTATCCTGCCTTTTATAATTTAATATAGAAGGAGGATACGCTACAGTATATTACCTAACAAGTGCCGTAAAGTACTTGTCTGACGAGCGTGAGGTAGCAAAACTAGCCGAAGGCGAGTTTTGTAATCGTACGAGTCTAAAAATCTTTACCGCACGTGTAAAGTACTGTTTTTTATGCACAATGTGGGGAAAGTGCAACTGACCGCATGCGTAGCGTGCGGAAAAGTTGATTTGCACGATACTTGGTTGAATCTAATTGTTGAATTGCACATCAATCAATTAAATTAGTTGATTTACAATAAACTTGAAAAAATAAATGAAACAATAGAGATTATTAACACTCGAAATAATGATAGAGTTTTTCACGATTGTTCAATACGTTGACGCTTTTTGCTTGAATGCTCACATGATAGTGATGATTCTGGAGGGAATTCACATCCAGTCCACTTGACCAGGTGTCCGTTGATCGATCATCTTTACCAGCTGGAGTTTAATTACGTCCTAAATCAATATCGTTTTTGAAGGAAAATTGGAGCTCCAAAAAACGGTTATTACAAATTTTTCCCTATCTCCATTATTTCCAGAGATGGTTACAAAAACCTGATCGAGGGAAATGGAACCCTTTTCTAATTTGGTTTCGTTCTATTTTACATTTTTGGGAATATTTCGGGAACTAAGGGTGATATCCCGGGAAAAAAGCCCTGATGATGACCTTGGTGCTCGAAACGTTGGCTAATTCAAATGGATTAATCAAAAAATTAATTGATTGCTTATCGACCAAAATTGGTGAATGGAGACTTTTTTTTAACAAGAGACCTTAAAAAAATCTTGCTATCTCAATTATTTCCAGAACTATTACTAAAACTTTGAAGATTTGGGATTGATCCTCTTTTCGCTGCTTCATTCGAAAATTCCCTTATGCTGAAAATATCCAGAGGAATAAGAGTAAAAAGAGAATTTTTCATGAAAATTTTTTTTTTGTAGCTCTCGCAATTCATTGCAGAAAAAGGTCGCCAAAAAATTCTCTATCTCTTTCATTTTCAGAGATTTCCTATAAAAACTATTGAATTATTCTGTTTCCTCTTTGAACTACTGAATTTCAAAGAAAAAATTTTCTAAATTTTCAATTTAGAGCAATAAAAAAGAGAGAATATCAAGAGATTCATTAAATGAAAATAAGTAACAAATGACATCTTCTTCTGACCTCAGGGGAATTTCAATTCAGTTGAAAAATTTTCATCGAGGAAAATAACAAGGAGAAAAATAACGAGGGAATGCGTAGAAATAAAATTTGTTACAGAGGGTGAAACATATCTTCGCCTTAGAATGAAAGTGGCGTAAGTGTTATGCTTATACATATTACTTACGCCACTTTACTTCCAAGATGACGAAAAAATAGAGAAAACTGACCAAAATGATTCAAATATTTTTCTTCGAAGTGCAGAACTTCGAAAAAATCTGAAAAAATTTGAGAAGTTACCCCAACATGTCTGCACTATTTTATAATTTTTTCAATTTTTTTTGTGAAGCCCTTCACTCTCAAAAAAAATCTTCGATGATTTCGACTTGCAGGGCTAGTTTTTCCTCGATTTCCCCTATGTTCATCGTTGGCTTAGAAGCAAAAGGGCGTAAGTCCTATCTTTTCTATAAATAAAGTACTTACACCCCTCTGTTTCTGAGGCAACCATATAATACATGCATTTCTTTGAGCACACAAAGGAGAAGGGTGGTTCTGAAAGGAATCTTTACTCTGTGGAACAGCCCATGGGGTTTTTTGGTAGAGGGGATGGTAAATTGTGTGTAGCGCAGGCGCAAATAAATTCACCGAGGGCTTTACCAATTCACTAGGTGATTTTTGTCTCCTTTAGCTTATCACTTGCTCACCTCATCGTTTCATGTGAGTTTGACAATTATAATTTTTCATTTAGAATTAAAATTCATCAATTTCATTCAAGTGATATAATCGTGTTATCTTCATTAGAATCATTTTCTTTTTTTTTCTTTTCGGATTCTTTAGTGAAAAGGGAATTTTAATTCGAATTTTATCGACACAATTCCAGAGACTTTGGTGGCCTTGACGCAATTGTCCAGAAGACTCAGCTGTTCGAAATTTTTTCACTTGATTTGTTTTTTCGATAAATAAGTCGAAAATGAGCCTACTACTTGAAGAAGACGAAATCGATGAGTAAGTACATTTTAATAGTATTTTGGATTTATATAAAAAAAATTCTTGAGGACAATATTGAAGACGATGAATTGGGGAAAAAGCATTTTCTGTTGTTTTTTTTCATTCAAAAAGAGCGTAATTCCATTTTTTGAAGATAGTTTACAAGCTTTTCGTGAGTTTTTGTGGAATTTTTCGGAAATTAGAGGAGATAGAGAAATTTTTGTGGAGAGATCTTTTGTAGAAGAGAATGAGAGCTACAAAAAAAGATCTCCTTTTTAAAAATTCTCTATTTTTCTTAAATTCCGAAATATTTTCATAGAAATAATTTATTTAAAAAGCAATTTTATAACAAATTCTGTAATACCAGATTATGTTAATTTACTTTTATTCCTGTATATATCTCAAATTCTCAACTTTAATTTCTGGAAGTTTATAAAATTTGTCACAGTTCACAGCAAAATGTATGAATTAATTGTGTGATTTTCTAAAAATCTGTGAATTTATTTGGAATTTTTATGAAAGAAATTTTGTTGATGCGACCTCTGATATAGATATATATATATATATATATATATACTATTTACTGTGTTAGCTTCGATGTGCTCATTAGCCTGGAGTTTTTAAGAATAAACATTATTCATTAAAGTTGGAAATTGAAATGGCTCAATTTTCATCCATCAGTTCTTTAAATATGTCTCCAGAAATAATTGAGATAGCGAAAGATTTATGAAGAACTTCCTCTACAAAGGAGATGATTACCTAAATTTCTGTATCTCCTTTAGTTTCCAAGATATTCCTTAAAAAGGTCAAATAGAAAACAAAATGGCTCATTCTTCTACATTAGTTTTTTTTTTTAAATCTCTGGAAATAATGAAGATACCGAAAAATGTGTAGAAACCTTGTTTGTAGCTTTCATTTTCTTCTCCAAAAAAAAATTCATAAAAATTTCTTCATCTCGCTTAGTTTCTGAGATATTGTAGAAGAACCGATAACAAGCAAGAATCCCCCATTCCACCTCTTCATTCCTACCAAATTGAATGATAATAAAATTGGCACACATCCGACATTTTTAAAAATTTTTTCCAACAAATGAATTATTATAAAGAAAATATTCCAAAAATCCGCACTCATAGTTATCAAAATTTTCTAAATGTGCATATTTTTCACTTTTTGAAAATAATTTATTTCTTGCACAAAGAAAATATGTAAAAATTATCGGATGTTCGTTATTTCCAGAATCAGAAAATTGATCATTAAAGTGATTATTGAACTTTTTGCTTCCGCAAATTCCCAATTTTCTTCAGTATTAAAAAATATTAATTTTCTACTCTATCTCCATTGCACATGAATGTGAGAAGTCATTCGAGAGCTGCAGGCATGTAACGGCATTTTTGTCGTTTCTTTTCTTTATCTTTTTTTTAACTTAATTGCTCCATTCCTTTGACCTGACGTTTCACCTGCTCATATGTCCACGCACGTTCCCATTTTTACATAAAAAAATCATCATTCAAACAAACAGAGAAAAGCAAATAATCTAATCTAAGTTGTGAAACTTTTATGACACTGAAAAAATAGCAAAAGTCTCATAAATTTGAGATTTTATCTTCTTTCATTCATTTATTTATTTATTTAAAAAACTAAAAAATATGCACATGCCGGAATTTTAAAAAACTTTGAGTACAAATTTTTTAAATTTTTTTTTTATATCAATTTATTTATTTAAGAAGGAATTAAAAAATGGCCAGATGTCTGCTAATTTCATTATCCTGAAATTTCCATATTTTTTTTCGCATTCTGGATGAATCTGCAGAAAGTTTGGTAGATTTAATTGAAAAAAAAAAAATAAATAAAAAAAAAGGATGAAAAAAATGTTCCAATTAAAAAACATTATTAATAGGAATATTTTTTATTTTGTAAATGAATGAGGTCATATTACGTAAATAGGGATATTTAATTGGACAGAATAAACATTGTTTCTACGAAAGTGAAAATAGATTTTCTATTTTTCTCCAGTTAGTAACGAAGGGTCTGTGAAATCGATCCTCAACTCTATTAATATGGGTCCCATTCCCATTTATCGAATGTAACAAATACTCTGTCTTCTATTCTCTCCCACATCCACAATTCTCAATTGTTTAATCATTATCAGCTGTTATCGAAGTAGAGAACCTTCGATAAACTGGGTAAACTGATAGTTGTGGGCATATCAGTTCAATAGGAAAGTGTGAAAATGGAATGAGATTGTTTCAGTGATGAGGAGGTAAACAAAGACGAGGAAAGTCAGCTTCATGAAAGAATTATGAATTTTTCGAATTTATCTCATTTTAATTTATTTTGGATTTTTGCATTTTTTCAAGTATTCGAAATTTTTAAATTTGTTTTCATTTTGTCACGAGTTTTTCAAAGAAATATGTCGGAGTCTAAGCGAGATAGAGCAATTCTTCTAATGAACTTCTTCATAGTTTTCGAAAATTCTCCTCAAAAAAAGGGATCCAAAAAATCGCTCTATCTCGCTTGGATCCCAAGATATCCTTAAAAGAGTCTGAGAACTTTATAATTGTCTTCATGAACGTTCTTGGTCGAATATCTCGGAAAATAAACGAGATAGAGAATTTTTGGTAGATACCTTTTTTGTAGCTTTTGAAATTTTTTACACTGTTAAAAATTTCTGTCTGAATTTTCCGGGCAAAATCCCGGAAATTTCTAACAAGTCACATTTCTACTGAAATTTCGGATAATTACGTCATTGAAAAATGAACACATCATTGATTTTCAAATAATTTCACGCCTGGATATCAATGAAATTTGTAAATTTCAGTTTAATTGTTTCTTGAAAATTTAGTAAAAATAGGAAAAATTCAAAAAAGAAATTGAAAATTCAAGTAAGTTGTAGAACTTCCGTCTCAACTCTACTTGAGACTCATAAATTCCTTTGAATTTCCTCTGAAACTCACAGATTTCATAACCATCTTCCCATCGAAAAAAAAATTCAATATCACATTTATGAAAATTCCCATCAAATTGTCTACGAAATTTCCATTTTTTGCTAACAGTGTATAAACAAGATTTCTATGAAAAAATGGCCTATTTCTCTTCATGTTCGACATACTTTATTGAGAATGAATGGAAATTTTTTTATCTGCTCTGATTTTTTCACTGTTCGAATGGCATCAGTTTTTGGAAAATATCTCAGGAACTAAGGAAGATACGGAAATTTTCGAGAAAACCTTTTTTGTAGAGGAAATTTAGTGCTACAAAAAAAGTTTCTACCAAAATCCTCGTATCTTTATTATTTTCTAAGATATCTTTCAAAAACTATTAGAGGTCAAATTTCATGAAATTCAGGGGAGAAAATGGTGAATTGAAATCGATAATGAATAAACATTTGCTCGTATTTCTCTCAATTATTTCAACTCGAATAATTAATTATTGGATTTACGCTTCGGTTTTTAAACGAGAAATGCAAAAAAAATTGGCAATTTTTATTTTTTTTTGTTAGAAAAAATTAGATAGAAGGAAAATGCTACGTAACCTTGAACTCTTGGGCATTAAAAATTCGAGGCTCATGACGTCACAAAGCCACAAACCGAGATTGAAATAATCAAATAACTAGGAGATTATTTAATTTTCATGTTTATATTATTTATTTGTTCCACTGGTTTTACCGTTGATAACACGGAATACACAGTGGACACACCCTCTTTTGCACTTGCCAGCTGCTGTTGGCATGGTAACGATGATTCATCACTCTCTCATGTTTTTTTTTTATATAAAAACTTTTTTTTATCGAAAAAGTAATTTTGTTCTCTATTAGAGAGATTTTATTATCGATTGTGAGTTTTTTTAACAGTTTTATTTTTTGTTGTCAATAAAAATTTTGTGTTTTTTTGATATTCATTTTTCGAGAATATCTCGGAAACTGAGAGAGATAGAGCGGTTTTGGTGGAATTTTTTTTTGTGAAAAATTTCAATAGCTACAAAAAAAGGGTTCTTGTAGAAAAAACGCTATCTCGCTTAGTTTCCGAGATATTTCATGGAAAATGATCACAAAACAAAGCAATTTCTTCTATTTCAGTTTTTCACCATTTTATCAATTACTGGATATGCTGGAAATTAAGCGAAAAAGCGTAATTTTCATGGAGATCCTTTTTCAGAGACAAATTAGAGTTACAAAAAAGGTTTTCATTTTTAAAAAAGCGTTATCTTAATCTCAAAAATGAATATTCTCTATTTTCTTCAAATTCCATTGATGTACAAAGAACCGCGATGAAATATTATTAAAAGTCTTTAATAAAAAGGGAAAATTGTGGAATTTTTCGGAATTAATTGTTTTGTGGAGTCAATCAATTATTCATTTTACGTGGAGCAATTGTGGAAGGAATTGAAGGAATGCTATGTGGCTCGATTGAGAATAAAGGGGAGAAGGAAAAGAAAGAGCGTTCGTTGCTGAGAGAAGTATCGATTACTTTCGTAAACACGAAGGTATGTTACTTTTCCCTTCGCTCGAACATTCTTCATATTACTCACATCTTGTGCCTTCAGTCTATCAATAGAACGTGGAGAAAATAATTGCTCTAGTCGCCATCAAAATTGAGGGATTCTTAAAATAATTGTAATTCTAAAGTACAGAAACTGATTCTATCGACTGTGTTTTTGTTCTTATTATTCTCCGTGACATCACTTTTTATGCCACTATTGGTCCTAGAAGTATTTCTTCATGAGTTTAAGGAGGAACTTCAGCAACTCAAAAAAAAACAAGGGAATGTGACAGACTGCATAAACTCTCTGAACACATTCATTGAGTGATTAAAAGTATACACCAATTTTTCGGAATTGAGTTACTGTTATTATAAGAGAAAAAATAATTATTGAAATAAAGTTTTTCGCATGAGGTGATATGGGTGATGGGTAATTGTAGCACAATTACGTTATTACCGACTGATCGGATATGTAGAATTGTCACGAAATTGACCGACCACCAATATAACCCTGTGTAAAACGTTCAATTTTGATATTTATTTTCTCCCTCATTCTACGGTTACTCAATTCCAAAAAAATTAGTATATATTTTTAATCACCCAATGAACTCATTTAGGAATTTTCAAGACTTTGTCACATTTCCTTTGTTCTTGTTCAGTTGCTGCAGTTCCTCCTGAACCGAACTAATGGAGAGAAATCTTAATTTCCTTGAGTCTTGTTCTTTTAACCTATTCAGTATTTATTGAAATTCATATCATCGCGTTGATGTTGGAAAATCAAAGAATTATAGTAAATTACGTTACAAGTCGTGGGAGGGCTATTTTGACGGTTGTGAGGTTTGCATCACGAAGTGAAGCCGAATAATGTAACCACAATCGTCAAAAATGTCCTCCCCGACGTGTAACGTTTATAGTTTCCTTGATTTTGTGTGGGAATGAGGTTTTACCCAGGGCATAACGTGCGGTAAAGACCCATTTCCCCACAAAATCAAGTGAAATTAATTTACTGCTTTTAGAGAAATAAATAAATTAAATCAATGGTAAATATGCAGAAAAGCGGCCTATCCAAATAAAATTAATTCAAATTAATTTAAATTACCTCAGGAAGGGAGGTGGCGAAAATGATGTAATATATGTTGGTCAAAAATTTGAAGGAAAGTATAGGAACTCGCAATAGCTCAGCGGTAGAGCACCTGACATGTAATCAGAGGATCGTGGATTCAAATCCTGCTTGCGCATTTCATATTTTTTTCCGAAGATTTGACTTTGATAATTATTTAAATTTTATGTAGGCCCCTTTCCTGCATAATTACCAAATCAATTATAATTAGGCCCGGGAAGTTCGGTCTCGGCTTGACTAAACTTTGCTCGCATTAGATTATATATGTTTCCATCCAGAAATGTCAAACCGATATTTCTGAATGCGTGTGACGTTTCTCAAGTGAGAATTTCTATTTTGCGTGCGTAGATTACGGAATTGGATATTTTGTCGGAGCCTGAAAAAGAAAAAAATACTTCCGGAGTAATTCTTAAAAATGTGAGTGATTATCGCTGATGCGTCTCGAGTGCGACGATTTTCCATTTAACGCGTGGAAATATCAATGACTCAAATTTTCCAAAATTCCTCTGGAAATATCTCATAATTCCTTAATCACGTTCCGACAAAATATCCAATTCTTTTTTCCACATACTCGAAATACAAATTCTCATGTTAAAAACACCACACGAATTGAGAAATGTCACTTTGATATTTCTGAATGAAAACATATATAATCTTATGTTAAGTTCAGTCTGGTCAAAACTGAGGCCGCATTTCCCGGCTCTAATTATAATGCACCTGGTTGAAAATTTGGAGGAGCTCGTGATCGATCTCGAGTGAGTATGGAAGCTCACATCTATGCACTTTCCGGACGGCTGCTTTACCATTGAGCTGCCGAGACGCCTCATTAACATCTCGAGCTCCTTCAAATTTTTCAAACTTGTGCACTATAATTAATTAGATTTATTTACTTCTCTGCAAGGAATTCAATTATCTAATTATTTGATTTTCTATCATTCACGTGATAATATGAGTTTCAATGAATACTGAATAGGTGAGAAGAATAAGATTCAAGGAAATTGAAACTTCTCTCCATTAGTTCGGTTGCACTTATGAACGAACGCTTCTAGGACGAATAACGCCATGAAAAGTGATATCACAAAAAATAATAGTAATTCTAGAATAAAATGATTTTTTTTGATGATGAATATCTCGGAAACTAAGCGAGATAGTGAAATTTCTGTGAGGACCTTGTTTGAAACTAGGTGATTCTCTAGGTGGATCATCAGTTGGGTTGTTAGTGAGAGGATAATACGTTAGCGAAAGAAAAAGATCGTTAAAAGTACACAATTTAAGCCACATGGCAAAAACGTTTATTCAAACGGAGAAAAGCCCATTTATCAGTTGATCAAATAAATGAATAATGTTGTCGATGACTAAATCAAGTTTAAATAGTTGATTCTCACAAACGTTCACTTCATAGATCAATAACAAAAAGAGAGTTGAAATATTCAGAAACAAGTTGAGAACCTAACCCTTGGAATAGGGGACCATTACAATAATTCGGTGAGACTCGATTGAAAATTTACAGGTGATAGTCCAATTCGTAACTGGTGTCGTTGAGAGCCGAGGAAAGACCTTACTTGGGGAGTGTTCGATTATAACTGATAAGTATCTGTTGACAGTAAAATTGCTACTGATAAATGGGGGTTTTTCGTGCCTTGACCGTGGTCCGGGTCACATCCCTCCTCTCCCTCGGTTGAGTCTCCCTCGAAACAATTCTGCGAAACAATTTTGTCGCTACAACTCTGCGAGGATGTAGGTACATTTCAAACAGATCTTTTTTGTCGAGGAGTTTAACAGCTACAATAAAAGTTTCTACAAACATTTTCCTATCCTTCGCTTAGTTTCTGAAATATTTCATGAAGAATGAAAACAAAGAAAATCCAGTTCCATCGCTCCACTACTGAATTCTGCAAAAAATAATTTTTTAATCTTAAAAGACTTCCGAGTAATTACATTTTATTTGATGAAAATATTGTATTTATTTTCAAATACAATAACACAGAATATTCAGCAGTGAAACCGGTCAGTGAAATATTTGACTTGAGAGATGTCAAATATTCCTTGAAATAAGTTTAAACTGTCCAGTGACTGTTGAACTTTCAGAACATAGAAACGGATGAAAGAGAATTGAATCATTTCGTTGCCTTAGAATCAAAGTGGCGTAAGTACTGTGGTTATACAACACTTATGTCACTTTGTTTCCAAAGTAATAATTTTTTTTTCACACATTTATTTCCATTTTCTACACATTACTGATTGTTCATAAGAAAATCAAGAGAACACGTTCAAGGGAATTCGAAATTTAACTTTACTTTGGTGTGATTCACAAAATACTCATTCCAAAAACAATCACACGGTCCGGTTGGGGGGAAGCAGCCGGCTCTCTTTCCCTCACCGCAGTGCGTATAAAGGAGACATGACTTTCTGCTATGGCAGCTATAGTATACTTCTTCTTTTGTAAGAAAATGAAACGTGATTACAGCAAGCTCTCAAATGAGTTTTGCCGTCCGTTCAGGACTTCTCGTTGTTGTTTGTTTGTTATTTGTGTTGCTTGCGCAACTGGCCTTCAGTAATTACGTTTACAGCCAATGTTACTAATTTTTAGGTGACAAACCGGGCTCAGAGACTTTTTTCTGTTGTTATGCGCTACACAAACTTTCTATCCAGTCGGGATTCGAACCCTGGTCTTTCGCATGCAAATCTACAGTTCAATCCACTGCGCCAGACAACTGGACTTGGGACTTTTCGTTAAAGTTCCGTCCCCCACTCTTACATAGAGCTGTTCCCTCTGCGCAATTCAATGCGCCGGGGGGTACTCTCATCTGCGCAGCTTAATGCGCAGAATGTCAAAATATGTCCAAAGCTCCATTTGAAAGGCCGCGCTTCTAAACTCAATTCTAATCGGCCAACAAAACCATCAGAGTGGCGGGATCAAAGCAGAACTTCAATGGGAGAATTGTGGGATCTTTAGCGGGAGAGGAACTTCACTGGTCGGAAATTATTTGAGAGTCTAATGTATTTTTTGAGAAAGTTATTTGGTTATTCCTGCTTCTCTCTGAAACGTAGAAAAAACTACAGGAGACTCTCAATTAAGTTCAACCGTCCGTCTACGATCTCTGATTGAAGTCTCCGTCTCGTTCATATCCCTACCCGGAAAAAAATTCTGATATAATCATATCCCATTAAACATATTTAGATCTCGAAAAGTTCAAAAATTCTAATTTCCAGATCTGATCAGATTCAATTTTATCACATTACAAATCTGCCAAGATCTAAATATATCTGAATATATAATTATATCGGATGCAGATCTGGGCAATTCCGTTCTGAGATTCTCAGATCTTTTCAGATCTGGGAACCTCTAGCATATTCGCTTATATCTCTACAGATATGATGTAATATTTACCGAGATATGACTGCAGAATTAGATGTCATTTCATCTACTAAGACAAACCTAGATATGATTGGATCAAATTATATCGAAAAATGTTTTTCCGAATACTTTTACGTAGAGCATTTTCGCATGTGCAGCTCATTGCGCTATAGAGTATTCTTCTATGTGCAATTCTATGCATAAAATATGGAAATATGTCCAGGAGTACATTTAAAATGTCGTGGTTCTATTTTCAATTCTGATTGGCCCATTAAAAGCCAGAGTGGAGGAATCAACGAGGAACTTTAATGGAAGAATCCTAAGAACTTTAACGAGAGGGGCTCTTTAATGGGTGGAACTTCATTGGAAGTCTGTTGTAATCTTTTTTTCCCGAGTGAAAGCCATTACATAAGAATTCTTCAGAAAAATAACTAATGCTATAGTTGCATGACTTCTGGCTGAATTCTATTTTTTTTTGGACTTGATTGAGACATAAAATCGCTCCAAGTAAAAAGGGCGTGAGTGTTATTCTTTCCAGATTTTCTTCTTTAGTACCAAAAGACCGTAAGTTTTTTTTTAGTCAATCTTCCAAATGTTTTTCTAAGTAGCAAATGGGTATAAGTCCAAGTTATCAGGACTTTAATTCAAGTACACTTACCTTCCGCATTGATTGCTATTATAGACCCCAATAATACAACCAACACTAATCGCAAGAAAATCATCGTGACTAATTGCTTGGAAAACTTTTGCTATAAAGCTGCGATAGCTAGTAGAATTTTTCACTTCTTATATTAATACTGAAGACATTGAAACAATGCTAGTAAACGATGCGTGTTTGGTAGATACCTAGAAGTCACCAAACCGAGTCTACAACCAAATTTTATTTTTAATATCGTCTGTGTAACACTCAGAACAAATATCGTCATGTATATCATTGGATTAGCATTGTTTGATTTGAGAAATCTTTGACAAAATCGGGCAAAGATAGTTCGACTTTAAAGTGTTTTTTTTTAATTTCTTTGATTAAAATAAAATCTTGAATTCAAAAATTTTGGTTTCAGCACGAATGTTATTGACTACGAAATTAACGTTTCAGTTATCGATTTTAGTCAAATCCGAATGAAAGAGAAATTTAATTATTTTTATTTGTATACGTTTATTACTCAATTTTTTAAATTCGTGGTGACAAAAATGATACAACAAATTCAAGGATATTGACAAAATTTAGATTCATTGAGATGTCTTATTCACGCGCCACTTTTCCGGAATGCAATAACATGGTCCTACGGGTGGCCAGCAGACGGGTATTTCCCCAGTCTTGCATTTCGTTTGGAAGAGACACGAATGTTCTTTATCAAAACAGCTGTAAAATACTGCAATCACATGAATAAAAGACATGATTATTTCTAAAAGAAGTTATCTGGTTAACTCTGTTCATCAAAGAACATCATTTCCACTAATTGATCATCATTGATGATTGAATTCACAATCAAAAGGGCGTAAAGACTTTTTTTTTGTTTCATGGCTAGAGTTATTTTTAATCTTTATTAGTGGGAAAAAAGCGTAACTCTATAATGTAGGAATTAAATTGTGATTTACTTGCCTTCCGTGTTATTATCAGAGCCGATAATCGTCATTATCAGAGTCGATAATATGACCAGAATTGTTTTGAAGAAAATCATCACGACTTACTGCTTGAAGAACTTCTGTTAAGGAACAACTATAACTGGTGGAATTTTCTGCTTTTTTATGTATTGAGAATGAGTTATCAGACGAATGGATGCAGCCAATGAGCGCTAGACAGAGAGTCAAACTAATGGAGGCAGCCAATGAGCGCTAGACAGAAACGTGGAAGTCATAAAATTCAGTGTCTGGACAGATTCCGAATTTTTGATGGTGTGTGTTCTAGAAAATCGGGAAATGGATTTTGTTGAAAACGAATTTAGTAGTGAAGACGTGAAACAGTATCGGATTTTTTATTCTAACAGTTTTTTGAAACTATCTGAGAAACTAAGCGAGATAGGGCGATTTGATCCCAATCCTTTATTGAAGTTCTCTTCTTGAAAACTACTGAGAGAAAAAATCCGATTATTCTTTTCGAGCTCCTCACTATTGAACTGTTTGATCGATAGAAAATGAAATTGATGGAGTCAAGAATTTTCGGCTCAACAAAATGTATTTTATTAATTTTGTCAATGGACAATTTTTTCCTACTATTCAGATGATCTCATTGTATATAATTCTCATATTATTTTCAAATTCATATGCAATTATTATTATTCATAATTGACGAAAAACCAACTACATTGGAATAGTCTCGGATTTATTTTCTCCATATTTCTTTTTACCTCTAATTAAAGCCAAAGAAAAATACGCCCTTCTTCACGGGTCCTTAACTTCTCAAGTGTGAAAAAGTGCTTATTACGTCACAAAGCTGCAAGTACAGCAACGACAACTAAAATTTCTGGAGAATTTAAATTGAAGAGATTATAATAATAGTTGAGATTTATTTTAAAGTAATTAAGCAATAAAGAGGTAAAACAGCATAATTTCATTTTTTTCATCTTGTCTTGGAGGATATTTCGGAAACTGAGCAGCTCATAGAATTTCATGAACTTTGCAGCTTATAAAATTCTGCACAAAGGTTGTGACTAAAATTGAGCTATCTCTCTTAGTTTTCGAATTTGGATATTCTCCAAAAATCAATGAAAACTAAAGACATCTGGTTTTACCTCTTCAATCCGCAATTGTTTGTTTTCCCCCTCCAGCAAGAAATACATGAGACACACCCTTTTCCGTGCGTTTGCAGTCACTGTTGGCATAGCAACGATAATCCATGATTTTTTTATATTTTTTGCAATGTCGAAAAATAAACTTCAAATATAATCAAGAACAATTTTCAAAAAATAATGTTCCTTCAAAAACCAAAATAATTGATTGAAGATTCTTCGAAAGTTTTATGCATCTCTTCATTAATGAAAACAGAGAAATGATTTCCCTGATCCTGAAGACCTAATTATCGGCTACAAATGCATCAGGACGGTTTTTTTATTTATTCTAAAATTCTTGAAAATTCAACCATCGCGAATGTGCTTTATTGAAATTTTTCCAACCGAAGTGTCCGTTAGTCACGACTCAATGAATATCATACATTGATTTCGGATTCCACGTTTCAAGAAGCAAATGGAAAAAAACTTTATCAATTATTTTGAATGAAAGGAGGAATTTAATGATTAAGTTGAGGAGGAGGGCTGTTACTTCTTGGCTGAAACACTCTATCTTTTGATGGGTTAATTAATTCCATATTCATAATTATTCTTCTAAAGTTTTGTGGGAGATTGGAAGATTATTAATAGCAATACTAAATGATTATCAATTCTCAACGTTTCGCTTATTATTTAAGCTTCATCAGGCTCTGAAAGACCAAATTGCAAATTACAAAGTACTTGTTCAAATTAATAAATTTTTTATTTTTTTTATTTAACAAATTAATAAATAAGTACATATAACTCTACATTACATAACTCTATAATGTAGATTTGCTGGAACTTCTCCTTATCCTGTTTCCATTGTTTTGTGACTGCTTTCACTCTAAGTAAAAATTCGCCAAAAATCAATATAAGACTATTTTTGTTGGCAAGGAATTTCACTGCTCTATAATAAAACAGTAAAAAAAAGTGGAAATTCGTATTTTTATTTTCTTATTTATACGTCCTTACGTAAAATCTATCTGGACATTTCTCTTGTAGTTCTTGGAGTTCTCTACAAAAATGGTCTCCTAACATTCACTCCTAAGTCCGCTCAATTCGGTGATATTCGCAGTAAAGACAATATGCATTCAATGTCCTTTATTTTTGGGGCACCATTTCGAAATTTTTTTTTGAAGGATTTTTCGTCGTGATTTCCACTGAACTGGCAGATTTTTGATCTCACTAGTGGAACAGTCTAAGAATGATCTTGAGATGAATATCCAAATATCTTGAAGTCCAATTGTTTCTATATTAGAAAATGCTATTTTTCTACACGTGTCTCACGAATTTAGATAAAACCGATAATATTGTCAGCTAGACATTTTGTTATCAAAATTTTCATGTCATACAAGCTTCCAATTAACTTCCTTACTTCCTAGGTACGTAATATACTATTCTTTATTCTCCATCGAAAGAAATTGCAATTTCAACGAATCAAGAAATCATTTTTTCCTTTTATTTCTCAGAAAAAAATAGATGAATTCGGTAATTTTATTGGGAAACTGTTTGAGTTCGTCAGCTTTTTTGGAAATATTGGTGATCATTTTGAATCGTGTCCTACCACATGGTCTCGATTTTCACGAAATTTTCTTCGATCATTCTTTCCCCCCAATCTTGGGGCTCCAAAATAAAGATATTCGTGTGGCGTATTCAATTTAAAAGAAATTGATGGATGAAAAACAGAAAAATATCCTCAAATAATTAGTTTATACACATTGCTTGACTTTCCATAAGTGTTCGCTTTTCTGGGACTTCTTTTTGGAACATTGCGAGTGATACTGACGACACCATTGTCACAACCTTCCTTGTAGCTCTTGAAATTCTTTGGAAAAAAATTTTTCTGACTTTTTTTTTATCATACTCAGTTTGGAGTATTTTTTTTTAAATTATTCTATTCTATTTGCTGCATAGGTTTTAATCCACTTCATTTTTGGTGTGAGATTTCAAAAATTCATTTGGAAGGATTTTTTTCCGTGATTTCCACTGAAGCGGTAGAATTTCTATCTCACACGGAGAATGCTTTAGCAAAGACCTTGAGATGAATATTCAAACATTTTAAAGCCGAATGTTTTTTCATTGGAAAAAGTTGTTTTTCTCCATGTGTCTCACGAATTCAGATAAAGCCGATGGTATCGTATGGTAGACGCGTTGTTATCAACACTTTTCAACTTATGCGAATATTTTGCCAAATTTTCTTAGAAAATGATGTTTTTTTTTCAAAAGTCCACGGTAAAATTTCGTGGAAAAATGGAAAATTTCGAATTGAAATGAAAAATTAAAAATTAATTTCTTAATTTTATTTCAAGTCATTTCATAAAAATGTCCATTCTTCTCACTTCCCCTTGTGAACACTGAGGAAAAGATGATAATAATTTATCTCACATCACGTTTTTCTGGAATATCACGAAATTCTTCAAACAAGTCATTGGAAAAAAATTTCCACTGATTCTAAAATATCAGTGAGATAAACTCAATCAGAAGCCAATTTGTGAAAAAGTTTCGTTTTTTCTGAAGAAAAAAGCAAAAGTAAAAACACCAAGGTGATCGTCGAAAATTTTTTAATTTTCCCAGATTCGGAGATATCAGAAAGGAAAACTCAATCGCGAGTTAAATTAACTTATCATCAAATCTAAGAGAAAAAAAAGGAAAAAGCTTCAAGTCGATCAATTTCATTGAATCAATTGATTTTATTCAGTTATACTGAGAAATTTCTCATTACAATTATTCTTCAGGAGAAATACAGGACATTATAATATTCATATTTTTATTAATATTGCCACGAAAACTTGAGAAAATTCATAATTTCCATTATAATGGATCATAATGGCAGTCATTAAGCCAGCAATAATAAGTAAACCCGGGACGCTCCTCGCATTCATTATCCAGTACACATCCTGAAACAATATTTAATTATTTAAAATAACTGATGACTATTATTTCTTTTAAGGGTCATTCTGTTCCACAGAAGGCGCACCTTAAAATTGCTCACTGATGAACGAGAATCCTCTTTCGGAGTCAAAGAGTTTACCGATTTTTCTCCCGATTGTTACAATATTTTTTTTTTCATTAAGTCATTTACTCCGAAAGAAATCATGGCCCATTTTATCGCTCAAATCTGTTTTGCCCTCTATGACGTAATTGTTGGAGGGACGAATCTGATTGAAGTTATTCACAGATTTGGAGATGAACCAATAAAATAAGAAATTGGTAGTAAAATGGTAGAACAGAACAATTAGCTTTTTTCAATTTCAAAAATATCTTGGAATCTGAGCAAGACAGCTCGATTTCAGTCTAATCTTGTTTTATAGCGTTTAAAATTTTCTACGATACACGCTCAGAATGAAATCACCCTATCTTGCTTAGTTTCCAAGACATCCTGGAAACATGATTGAAACGAAAATCCTACTTTCCATCACTCAACTACTGAAATATTCTTCGACTGTAAAAGATACTAATTTGACAGATTTTTCAGCAATTCCACTATTTATTGAGATATGCATCTTCAAATAGTCATTATCAATTCACTTGTGTCAATGAATGATCCACTACTTCATTAATGATTCCGTTGAATTGATGTGGAATTATGTGAATATTTTATATTCAAGTCATTTAAGTAAATTGAAGAAATCATAAGATAGATATATTTAAAAAACATATTCACCTGAAACATAGGCCACCGTTGCGAAGGACAAAATAGCAAAAAATATTATTCGTAGAGAAAACATGATGGCGAGATACTCGTAGAACTCTTGAAACTTGATTATGATATTGAACAAGCTGGTTCGCCAGTTTTTATGCAAAAATATAATGAAAAAAAGTAAGGAACTTACGCTGTGTCGCTTTCTCATAGGTCCACATGTAAGGAGTTCAGCGAATCAGGAGTGAGCACAACAATCAGCATGTGTCAGAGCTCCGCTGATAATTTTAACATATTTATTTGAATTTCCTGGATTTGTGAATATTTTTCAAAATATAGCAGAGTGGCTTTTTTATAATTGATTCTTTCCGGAATTTCTCCGAGCTACCGAAAATAATTCAGTAGCGAAAAGGTAAAAAGGGTAAATCTAATTTATCCTCCAATAGTTGGTTGAGAATACAGGGTATAACAAAGGAGAAAAAACAGAAACTGATGTTTCTGTAAAGGAACGTGGCCAAGTACATGTTACTGAGAATCCCTCTCTTTGAAAAAAAAAATGAGATAATTCGGAAGAGCCAAGAATTTGAATTATTCCGCGAAGGTTGATGAGAAGGAAAAGAAATGAATATGATTAGATAGAAGATTATTCGGTAGGAAAAATCAGAAACTTGGCCTTTTCGATTTCCGTCAATGATTTTAATTCGAATTCGGATGCAAAAAGGCCAAGTTTCTGATTTTTCCTACCGAATAATCTTCTATCTAATCGTATTCATTTCTTTTCCTTCTCATCAACCTTCGCGGAATAATTCAAATTCTTGGCTCTTCCGAATTATCTCATTTTTTTTTTTCAAAGAGAGGGATTCTCAGAAACATGTACTTGGCCACGTTTTTTTTACAGAAACATCAGTTTCTGTTTTTTCTCTCAGATTTAATGGTTTTTAAAATTTTTTTGGAATCTACACTAGCGGAATAAATTAAAGGATCAAAAAAAAATCCAAATTTCTAGTGGTTTTTCAAATGGCCGTATCTTTCTCGAAAATGATCGTATCGGAGTGAAAAAAAACAATTTGAAGCTTGAAGTCTCTAGTTTTGAGATCTTGAGACGAAAATTTCTTCCAACTAATGTGCATCACGCTTTCCTAACTAGTAGAGTGAAAAAAATTTTTTTGAAAGCTTTTGATTTCTTCTTTTTCGTCTACGGACTCGAGAAAAATTTTCTCAGCTCAACCACCATATGGACCGGATAGGTTGTTCATTCAGCTTCAATTTGTTTTTTTTTTTACCTTGATTCGACCATTTTTCACTGAGATATCGGACTTTGAATGAAAAAAGATCGTTTTGTCTTTGATCATCGATATCTCAGAAACCAATGATCGCACAGACAATTAACGGTGCAAGACAATTTCGGTTTCAGTTTCGAAAAGCTGAATAAATTCTCTAAAAGAACAAGCCATTTTTTTTCGGGAAAAAATTTTTTTACATCCTTTACATGAATTTGAAAAAACAAGACAAAAAAGGCTTTTGGTGATTTTTTGAAACATCAAACTTTTAATCAGAAATATTGAGAGAAAGACTCATGTTAAGTGTGCCTTTTACAGTCCAATATACCCACAAAAACCCTACAAAGTTTCAATTCAATCCACCCAGCCGTTTTTTGGTTTTATTCGATGGAATTTTTGAAAAAATTAAAGGATCACGTTTCTTGCACTTAACAGTTCAGCATCTTTAACGAAATGAAAGAAGAGAATTTCCTCAGCTTTTCCACATTTTCATTCTGAACAGCGTTTAAATATGAAAAAAAAACAATAAAAAATTCGGTTTTTCTCTTTCATAAATTTAAACGCTGTTCGCAATGAAAATGTGTAAAAAGCGGAGGAAATTCCTTTTCTTTCATTTTGTGAAAGATTCAGAACTGTTAAGTGCAAGAAAGGTGATCCTTTAATTTTTTCAAAAATTCAATCGAATAAAACCAAAAAACGACTGGGTGGATTGAATTGAAACTTTGTAGGGTTTTTGTGGGTATATTGAACTGTAAAAGGCACACTTAACATGATTCTTTCTCTCAATATTTCTGATTAAAAGTTTGATGTTTCAAAAATTCACCAAAAGCCTTTTTTGTCTTGTTTTTTCAAATTCATGTAAAGGATGTGAAAAAATTTTTTCCCGAAAAAAAATGGTTTGTTCTTGTAGAGAATTTATTCAGCTTTTCAAAACTCACCGTTAATTTTCTGTGCGATTATTGCTTGCTGAGATATCGATGATCAAAGACCAAACGATCTTTTTTCATTCAAAGTCCGATATCTCAGTGAAAAATGGTCGAATCAAGGTAAAAAGAAACAAATGGAAGCTGAATGAACAACCTATTCGGGCCATATGATGATTGAGCTGGAAAAATTTTTCCCAAGTCCGTAGACAAAAAAAAATCAAAAAATTTCGAGAAAAAAAACTTTCATTGTACTCGTTAGGATAGCACGATGCACATTACTTGAAAAAAAAATTCGTCTCAAGATCTCGAAACTAGAGACTTCAAGCTTCAAATGCTTTTTTTTTTACTCTGATACGCTCATTTTTGAGAAAGATACAGCCATTTGAAGAACCGCGAAAAATTTGGATTTTTTTTTGATCCTTTAATTTTTTCCGCTAGTGTATCTTCAATAAATTCCTGAAAGTCGATAATTACTTACCAACGAATGGTAATTTTCTTTATCGACTTTCAGTTTTCACTCCGATTTTATCGATAGACTGACTGCCAACGTGAACGACAGTGATGCCAACCCTCTAACAAAAATCTGGCAAAATCATTGAGATAATGAAAAAGCCGAGAAAGTGGATTTACGACCGTTGCTATGGGACGTTTTTAATTGAATATTGCTTATAAAAAAAAAAAAAAAATCACCATTCGAATGCTCGATGTCGAATGAGGTGATGTAACTAGGGCTACTTTTTCCGTAGCTTGCCTCATTTTTGAGTAATTAAATAATGAAGAAAAAAAAGCAGTGGAGGGGGAAGCTCTGTCCGGAATATATATAATAATATAATAATATAATATATATATATATATATATATATATATATATATATATATATATATATATATATATATATATATATATATACACTCAGTGCTCGGCCCTTCAACATGTACTTGGCTGATACGCTATCGCGTATCTAGATTTCCAACAAGGTTTTCCATGGGTGATAGAATAGGGTCCAGGAAATTTGGAAAAAATATTTAAAAAATTCTAGAGGTGATAACTTTTGAATTATTGATAATTAGCGTGGGTCAATTGGGGAGCGTTCCATGAAAGTTGGAGAAAGAGTGAGAGGAGCAAGAAAATGGGAGGTGAAAATCTGATAACGTCGCAACTGAAGAAACGAGACAAAAGACGTTTGACGTGACGTAGGTTGGTAAGACGTACGTCCGTCATAAATGAAGATTGGAATGCTGCTGGAAAGTGGCGCAGTCGCGTGGACAAATGCTGTTTCTTCCTATGTATGGAAAATGGCGCCTTCGTCGAAAATGCAACTTTGAATAACTCAAATATCTTAACTCTTTTCAATTTCTCACAATATCAGTTTGACTGCAACAACTTGCTTAAATTGTTTCTGATGATCAGTTGATCCAATTTAAAACAAAATGAGCCAATAAACATCAATAATTTCTTCGTATTTTAATAATCATGAAATTAAAGTTTGTCTGATGGTAACAAATGAAAAATTATCCTGTTAATAATAAATATAAAATAATTCCCTAGAATTTATAATTCCCTAGAGTTAGACTCATTTTTTTATGAATAAGCTTTATTTTCTTCAAGTAATTGAGCAGAATTTTTGAAATATCCACCTGGACCAAGACTTGAAGAGAGGGATCGCGGAAATCCTTAAAAATGTTATAAATATTAAATTACGAAGAATTTATTGATGCTTTCCGGCTCATTTCGTTTCAAGCTGAACAAAGTAAATATCAGAAACAATTTTCAAGACATTTTAGATATCGAGAATTAATCTAGATATGCGATAGCGTATTGGGCCAAGTATATATATTTCCGAAAGAGCTTCCCCCTCCTCCCACTACTCTTTTTTCTTTATTATTTAATTCGTTAAAACCGGAGTAAGATCCGAAAGTTGATGAAGAAAATTACCATCCGTTGGTAAGTAATTATCGACTTCCAGGAATTTATTGAAGATAGATTTCGAAAACTTTAGAAGAACTATGGAATGGGAAGGGGGAGGCACAGAAAGTGAAGTTTCTATTTGAAAAAACGTGGCCAAGTATATGTTCCTGGGAATCCCTGTCTTTGAAAAAGAAATAAGATAATGCGGAGGAGCCAAGAATTTCGAAATCTCGTGATGAATGAATAAGAACTTCTTCAAATTTCTATTTTATAATAGAACATAATGGAAATACGCCTTTTTTCCCCTAATCCATTTTTGTAGAGAAATCCAAGAACTACAAAAATGGGTTGGGGCAAAATGGGCGTATCTCCATTGTGTCGTCTTAGAACCAAAGTGGTGTAAACACTGAGTATAAAAATAGCACTTACGCCACTTTAACTCTAAGCCGACGATTATTTTCCAGAATTAGAATTGTAAGAAAATAATGAAGGCGAATTGTTATTGCGAATTCACTGATAATAGGCATTGAATCGGAATTAAAAAATAAATCACGTGATCAAGCCAATATGTCACCAATGCGAGACGTTCTTCCCGGAAATTAATTGTTGGTCCTTATTTTTTCATTCTTCTCTTCTTCAATTGACACTCAATCTAATTTTATTGATAGCTCAATCGAAAATTCATCATTTTCATCATCGATATTCTTGAGTTTCAATCATTGAGACGACGACATCGATTTTTTCAAGCATAATATCCACTATTATCAACCATGACCTCGCAAATACTCAGAACTTTCAACTTGATTGAATTATTAGTGACTGATTCCGCAAATGAAGACCTATCTATAGCCATCACTTCAAGAATAATAATCACGGAAAAAAATCTAATGTCAATCAGAAATTGAAAAAGAAATTAATTTTTTTTTTATCTGATGAGATAATATATTTTTTTCATTCTCCATTGAGAACAATTGTAATTTCAACAAATGAAAAAATCATTTTTTCCTTAAATTTCTCAATTTATTGTAAAACTTTTTGAGTTCGTCAGTTTTTTTTGGAAATATCTTGGAAAATAAGAGAGATAAATAAATTTTCATGGAAACCTTTTTGTGGAAAAAAATTTGAACTACAAAAAAAATTATTAGGGAGATTACTTCATCGCTCATAAATTCTGAGATATTTAACAAAATATAAAAATTTAAATCACCAATTTTTCAGTTTTCGAAAAAAAAATTCAGAATCTATACGAGATGAGGAAATTTTCGTAGAGCCCAGTTTTGTAGAAGAAAATGAGAGCTGCAAAGAAAGCCATTACAAAATCTATTCTATCTCTCATACATTCTGAAATATTTAACAAAATAAGAAAATTGTTATTACTGATTTTTCAGTTTTTTTCAGAATATTTCGAAATCCGTGATAGATAGAGAAATTTTGTAGAAACCTTTTTTGTGGCTCTGATTTTCCTCTATAAAAAATATTCCCATAACAATTTCTCAATCTCTCATAATTTCCTAAATATCGCAAAAAAAAATCATTTTACCATTTTACTACCGAATTAAAAATTGTGAAAATTTCTAGTTTAGAAAAAAAATTACTGTAAAAAAACCGCAGAATGCTATGAAAAGAAGAGGCATGAAATTTTCTATATAAGAATAGGAGAATGGAATAATGACGAGAGAATAATATACCTGTGTATTTTATGGAACTGGTGTCAAAACGAACGAAGAAAGTTGAAAAATAATAAAAGGTGGGGTGAGATGAATATAAAGACGAGTGTGCTAGAGTAAACTGGCTTACTCAGAGGCAACCGAAGTTGCAGACCAGTTCGTGTTTTATCCAAGGGCATTCGTACAACTGCACTAAAAAACTGTGATTTAAAGAGCAATAAAAAAACGAGTTGCATTAAAAAATAAACACAAAAATTCGGAAAAAAAAACATTTTTTTTTTTTCGAAATTAAAAAATTTACATTTTAATTTTTCTTAATGATTTGATGAAAATCTTTCAAAAATTGAATTGTGTCAAAGAAACTCGAAGATAATTTCACTATTGTGAATTTAAAAAAAGTGATAATAAAGAAATGCCAACTTGTACGTGCGAAACTTTGCCACTTGAGCAGTTAGAGAATCACGTTTGTGAATTAAAATTACCTGTTTCTGATGAAACAATGAGCTGCAGGGCTAAGAAAGGAGTTGATACAGTGAGAGAAGCTGAGAGTGATACTAGGTACGAATAATTGTCTTCAGAAAATTGAATTTCAGTCGTAAAGTGAAAAAAAAAATGAGATTAACTTGTTTAGTTTTGAGAAGTGTTTTCATTGAATATCTCGGAGTCTATCAGATATGAAGAAACTTTTGTGGAGTAATTTTTTTGTAGAGAATTTTGAGGGCTACAAGATAGGTCATGATCAAAAATCTTCTATCTCGCTTAGTTTCTGAAATATCGTCAAGTATTTGAAAAATTGAAATTTCTGATTTTTATTTTTTTTTTTGCAGAAGTCTTGATACCGAAAAATTGCCATGCACAGTTTTTTGAAGCTTTTATTTTTTTCCTACAAAAGAAAACATTACACTATTTTTCCGATCTTTCACTAAAATTCAAAATTTTAATTTAAAATTTTTATTTTTTTTCAAATATCTGGAAATCTGTGATGGATAGTGAAATTTTCATCAAACGTTTTTTGAAGCTCTCGTTTTTCTCTACAGAAAAGGTCTCGACGAAAATTTCTCTATTTTCCATGGATTTCGAGATATTTGAGAAAAACTGATTTCTGATTTAATTTATTCTAATTTCATCATTTCACTGATAAATTATCTTCAATAGAAAAAAATCCTTTTTTTTTTCACAAGGAAAAAAAATAATGTGCTGATGATTGCAGAATATTTTTTGTTTCTAATCATACAGATACTGAATAAAAACTGTCTTATAATGACATTCAGTCTGACAGAATGTAAACGAATGAATCAAGTAATTTTCACTTCACTGATTCTGAGTAATTTCATCGATTAATATTCAGCGATTTTATGAAATATCCAGTTATCGTTAATTTTGTTGACATTTTCATGCTATTCTTGATACCAGATATCTTTGTATCAAGTAACAATTCTATCATTTCCATCACATCCTTGAAAGTAGAATGAACAAAGAGTTTGTCAATATCTGCAGTTAAAAAAAATATTAATCGATCAGAAATGAGCGATTGTTCAATTGATATTGATTGAGTATGTAACAAAATGGGGAATTTCTATAATTAATTAATCAGAAATCGCTTTTTTGTGGAATATCTCGAAATATAAAGGATAGGAAAAAAATTGTAGAAATATTTTTTGTAGAGAAAAATAAGGTCTATGAAAAAAATTATTACAAAAATCAGTCTATCTCTCATAAATTTAATGATTTTTTTGAAACTGAAAAAATGTAATGTTCCATTTTTTATAAAAATTCTTTTTCTTTTTAATATCTTAGAATCTATGATAGGCAGAGAATTTTTCGTGGAGACGTTTTTTATAAGAGAAAATGGGATTTATGAAAAAGGATATTTTAAAAATTGCTCTATCTCTCATAGATTCCAAGATATTTTTTTAAAAACTGGAAAATAACATTTTTTACTTCTTTTTTTCATGAAATCTTTCGGAATTCATAAGAGATAGGTGAAGTTTTGTGAAGATGTTTTTCGAGAAAAAAATGAGATCTACAAAAAAGATTATTACAAAATTTCGCACAAATTTCAAGATATTTGATAAATAATGTAAATTAGAAACTGTTCCTTGTTTTCTTTTCAATTACTCAGAATTTATCGGAAATTTATATCGTTGGCTTCGAGTGAAAAGGGCGTAAATGACACATGTTTCCTATATCCTTACGCCTTTGTCACTCTAGGACCACGATATTTAATATTTCTCACTGAAAAAATCAATTATCCAATTTTTCCTCATTATAAAAATGTTTTCTAATCTATGATAGACATCAACTCATTTGCCCTCAAGAAATAACTGCTCATTATCCTCAACTTTGTAAGGGAAATCACTGATAATGCATCTAGAATTTGAAAAAATTGAATGACAATATATCGTTGCCTTAGGATCAAATGGGCGAGAGTTACTATGCTTGTACTTACGCCTTTTTGTTTCTAAGGCGACGATATATAAATTAATGAAAGATAGATAATTTTGTGTGGAGAAAAAAAAGCCCCACAGAAAAACTTCAATCTCTAGTAGATTTCAGTCTATAGGATCAAGCCAGCTATGAATCTATCTTCTAAATTCTTGGGTTAAAGACAATGAGAAATAACAATTCCAATGGTGCAAAAATTAATCAAATTGGAAAATAACCATCTGAATAGTAACGAATGGGTATTTTCTATCATTTTGGAAATTGCTGCATCAGGTGTCGCTAAAAGTGTCGCATTCGATGTCAGTTCAATTGTGTTGGTTCAAAGTGAAGATGCATTTAAAAAAAACAAATGAAAAATCTTTAGTTCTCATATTTTCGAAAACGTCTCAGAATCCAAGAGAAATAGAGGAATTTTTGTGGAAATCTTTCGTGTAACTCTAATTTATCTCTTTAAAAAAAAGGTCTCCACAAAAATTTATCTATCTCCCATAGATTCAGAGATATCCTCTAAAAAAAATAAATTGCACATTCTTCTAGAAAATTTTCGAAAAAAAATTTGAGAAAAAAATTGCAAATTTTAAAAAATCTCTGTAAATGCGTAATCTGAATAAAATACTGATTTTTGAGGAAATATGTGGGCAAGAGGAAGTTGCCGGCGTTCAATTTTGAAAAATTCTAGAGAATTTTGAAGAAAAAAAAAAATCTTGTTTTTTTTTCAATTTTGGAAAATCTTAGAAAATGTAAAATTGTGGGAAAATACCGGTTTTTCTTCTTTCTTCAATCGACATATTTTTAGAAGTATCTCGGAAGATAAGCGAGATAGGGTGATTTTATCCGTATCCTTTTTGTGATGAATTCCAACAGCCACAAAAAAAGTTTTGGACGAAATCGCTCTATCTCGCTTGGTTTCCGAGATATTTCTTTGAGAATGATTACAAAAATATGGTCCATTTATCCTGATTCACCGCTACACTACTGAATTCAATTCCATTGAGAAGGTGTAGCGGAGAGAGATTGATTGATTGACAGATACTAAGACACATCTCTAACAGTATTGTGAAATAAAGATGTTTCTTGATGAATATGAGATAATATGCATATAATACGATGTATCGTATAGAAAAAATCAAGATTTCTCAAGAATTTCAAAATGTGACATTAAACTGTCATTTTTAAAAAATAATATTAATGATATCAGGAATGAAACAAATTGTTTTGAATCATCTCAATTTTTTCAAATTTTTTATCCAATCAGTTTTGAATTAATTAACGATCATAATTGCGTCTTATCCATCAAATTGAGTTTTATGCATTAAACCTGTCATTTCTTCTTCCAGGTATAGAGATGGATCGGTGAGACTACGAAATCCTCACATAGAGCTGATGGACCAGGACATACTCTACCATTTGGCCTTAGGCAGTGGCTCTCATGATCTAGTGGAGATGTTTGGTGACGTCAAGGTACAAAAGAAGCAGTTAAACTCCCACCACCACTTGAATTCTCATTCAAACAATAAAACTGTAATGTGACACCCTTTCCTCCGCTGATGTCATTGTAAACAGTTTGATATTAGCACTGTTCCCAATGATAATATTTCCTGCAATCATTTTATTGATAAAAATAACATCTTTGCTCTCCAATAATCACGTAATTCTCATTGCACTCTGTCATAGTTCAGATAATTTTTTTTAATCGACATAAAAATTCAAATTTATCTAATCCCAGATTCCCTGAATCAATGACTCATAGGAAACTCGTTCGATAATTTTTTTCTTTTTCTATAAAAACCAGTTTCAATTAGAATTAAATTCACATAAAAATCTTAATTAAATCATCTTTTTTTTTTTGCTTCATCGGTAATCAGATTTTAATTATTTCATCGTCGTCATTAATAAATCAACAGAGTAATCGATGAAACCAGTTGTATTAATTGATGTTTATTAGTTCAGAAGATTTAATAAATTTAAAAAAATACAGAGCGAGAAGAATTGATTGAAATTCATTTTTTATTCAAAAATAAAATCCATTTTTTTTTCTCTGCAAATAAATAATAAATAAAAAAAAGGAAAAATATGCACATTTAGAAAATTCAAAAAACTGCAAGTGCAGATTTTTTAAGCATTTTTTTAATAAGAATTTATAATTTATTTGTTGAAAAAAATCCAAAATATTGTCACATACATCGTTGACCTAGAAATAAAAGGGCATAAGTGCCAATCATTTCGTTTTTTTTTCTGATAACAAAAAGATGTAATTTTTTTTCCGCTCAATCGATTATTCTCACCTTTTGCGATCATTTGGAGCATTTTGTTTCGAATAACAAAAAGGAGTATGTCCAATTTTTAATATAAAAAGGGCGTATCTCCCTCACATACGCCTATTTGTGCGCTTACGCACTTTTGCTTCTAGGAACGACAATATGCTAATTTCGTTATCATATTTTTCCAAGATTGTTATCATTAAGGCCGTGAAGTTCCACGTCTAAAAAAGTCTGGTAAAGTTGCTAAGCAACCAAAGTTGATAAATATTGTGGAATGAAACAGGTAATCATACAAATGTTAAACAGGCGCTCTGATGTTTTCTATTAAATTGGAGAGATTATGAGCTGTATTTTGGGGAACATGTTAAGGTGCACTTTTGAGCACATCTCACGGTGCATTTTCTGGGCCAGCTCAAGGTATACTTCTGGGGAAATTTTGAGATAAGATAGGGAGGGCGGGGCAAGACGGACCACCTCAAAAATGGTCAAAAAATTTGATCAAATTTTTTTTTCCTTGTTCTGGCAAATCATGATACTTCTGATGTTTTCAGTAATTTTTACGCTGATCCATTAAGTTTCGAGATATTCTAAAAAAATTATAAGAAAAATTTGTTTTGTAGCTGGAAAATCATATCAGCTTTAAAAAAAAATTTCGATTAAAATTGAAGTAAATAGAATCATTGAGATAGAGAGAAACATTTGTAACGTTCAAAACAATTTGATAAGAACCAAAATTTTTTTTTTTTTTTCATTTTTTGGAGGTCCGGCTTGCCCCTTAAAAAAAAGAGAAAAGTTTGGATTTTCGGCAAAATGTGGGTGCATTTGCGCAAAATAGAACAGAAGTAGACTAATTTGATGGTTGGCAGCCACGAGAAGTAATAGCCGGCTTAGGTGGTCCGTCTTGCCCCACCCTCCCCTACACTTCCCAATAAGATCCAAGAAAACCTCAAAATTACCCCAGAAGTACACTTCATAGTGTCCTTAGAAGTGCACCTCAAGATGTTCCTAGAGGTGCACCTCAATGTATCCTCAAAAATATACCCCAAAATCACCCCCCTTCCCTCCATTTAACAAAAAACTTGGGAATTTTTTTAAAAATAATATTTTGCTCCGTTTGACAATTTATAAAGCAGAATATCTGAATTGAAGCTGTCAATTGCGACCATATTTTTAATTTATTGCAAATTCAATTGCTCGAATTTCGAATGTTGAACGTCATTTTTGAAGTTTTTATGATAAAACAGCTTCATTTTCCAATATTTACACATTTTGGTTGCTTAACAACTATACCAGACTTTTTGAGACACGAAACTTCACGGCCTTAGTTATCATGATGCCGATATTTTTCTTTTCAGTTTGTTTGCATGGGAGGTACTCCAAAGCGTATGGAAAATTTTGCCTACTACATTATGGAACAAATAGGCCACAAACTACCAGCCGGTACAACTTTACTTGACATCAGCCGGTACTCATATCGCTACTCGATGTACAAAGTTGGTCCAGTACTCTCTATCAGTGTAAGTCCTTCAGTTACATTAAAAAGAAAGGGAGAGAAAGAAAAAAAAAAACGAATTGAGAAAAATAAAAGCAGGTTTGTCAATGTCCAGTTGGTGAAGAGTTTCTATTGTTCTTCGTGGCTGTACTGAGTAGGACGGTTGAAATTGTGTCAGTCATTGTCATCGGACTATCGATTTGCAATTGAGCAATTGAGTAGTGGAGTGAACGTAATGGATTTCAATTTTTTTTATTATCAAATTTGTGAGAAGGAGAGGAAAAAAAGGGATTTGAGAAAAAAGGACAGGAAACTTTCATATTTTTTTGAATATCTCGAAATCTATGGGGGATAGAGATATTTTTAGGGTAAATTTTCTTGTTGAGAATTTTAAGGACTCTGGGAAATTGTCATTACGGAAAATCCTCTATCTCGCTTAGTTTCCGAGATAATGTAAAAAATATGAAAATAGAAATTATGGATTTTTCAGATTTTTTTTTAATAGTGCGAAAATTATGACATATAGAGACGAATCTTCATAATGACCTCTTTTGGAGAGAGGGACAAGTTATGAAACAAAAGTAATAACGAAAACTATGATATCGCTTATGGATTTCGAGATATTTGAGAAAAAGTAGAAAATTGAATTTTTTGAGTTTTTATGTTTATTTTATGGGACATTACAAAAGCTATGGGAGATTGAAATCTTTGAAGGAATTCTATTGTTCCTTAAAAAAAAGGCTATCACGAAAATTTCTCTATCTCCCTAGGGGAAAAGAGATAAATCAATTCCTCTCGTGAAATTTTATGGAATATCTCGGAATCTATGAGAGTTACGGGAATTTTTGTAATTACTTTTTTTTTGTAGAGGAAAATGAGAGCTACAAAAAGGTGATTATAAAAATGTCTCAATGTCCTTCAGTTTTGGAGATGATCCGTAACAACTGAAATGGTCCTAAAAATGACAGATATCTGACAATTTTTTTTTTTAAATTATCTTTACTAATAAATTATCCTTTAAAAATGAAAGATATGCACCAGTAGAAAATTCAATGAACTTGAGCCCAAATTTTTTAAACATATTCCTTAAAATCATTTACCTGTTTAAAGAAATTTCAAAAATTGACCGATTGATTTATAGTGATGAAATTAGCCCAAGTCTGCAATTTCCAAATTTTTCCTAAACAAATATAAAATATTATGAAACGACAATTAAAAAATTTGCACTGATAGTTTATTGAATTTTCTACATGTGCATATTTTTGATTTTTTTTAAATAATTGATTTGTTAAAAATATAGTAAATAAATGAAAATCGTCAGATGTCTGCTATTTTCAGTCATAGATAATCACAGATGTGTGCTAATTAATTATAATAAACCAACGACAGAGTGAATTCAAGTAATTTCGTTCCATTGAAATTCCAACTAAAATTGAAAATTTTTAAAGAGCCAGTATTAATGGAATTTTTCATTCATTAAATGAACAAATTCCACATGAAAATTCTCTCAATTGTATTAAGGTCAAAAAATTCAAGGAAAATTCTTGACATTGTTAAAATTCTCTGAATACTCCACAAAATATAAAATTCAAATGGATGATCCCTTCATTTGCAGCACAAAAGAATACGTAATAACTTGTGAAGTAGAATTATCAGAGAATAAAGAAATTAAAATAATTTTCGAAAAAAATTCTTTCAGCATGGAATGGGTATACCTTCAGTGGGTATTCTGTTGCACGAAGTTATAAAACTCATGTATCACGCTAAAGTACGTGATCCTATATTCTTCAGAATTGGAACATGTGGAGGTATTGGAATTGAGGGTGGCACTGTTGTTATTTCTGAAGAGGCTGTCGATGGTATGCTGAAGCCCTACTACGAGCAAGTGAGTCGAATAACTCCATTTTTTTTATCGATATTCCATTATTCAGGTGTATTGTTCTGAATTAATGTAATAAGGTGGTATCCGCAAGAAATAATCCAGAGGAAACCGTGGATCATGTATGATATTGCAATGTGAAAAATATTAAAACAAAAGAGCTGAAATGATAAGAAAGATCAAAAAACACTGTCAGTTTCCATTCAACATTGCATCATTAATCTGTGACATTAACCCAATTGTTATCAAAGCTATTGACACTTTCTTGAAACACTGTTATTTAAAAATTTAATCTGAAGCGAAATCTGAACATGTTATAATAGCTGTATTGCTAATTTTCCTTTCAAAAGGATTAATAAAGCATTAATAAAAAAAAAGTAGTATCCCAGTGAACTCGAGTACAGTTAAGTCCTTATTTTTTTGATGCCATATCAAAGATGATATTTTTTTTAATTTTTCTGATTTTTTTCATAATTTTTGTCCGTGTAGTTCATGAGATATGAATTATCAAAGTTACTGAAAATAGCAGTGGTGGGGATGAAAAGCCCTAAATCAGACAGAAATAGCAAAATTACTAAAAAACCACACAGTTGACCCATTATTTAAAAACAATTGGTGAAGAAAACAGAATTTTAATTAAATAATAGAAGAAAAAATTTTTCAATTCACCGTATAGTTATTGAGAAATTTTAATTAGAAGGTAGTCGTAACTATTTGCCTCTCTCTCTATCTCACGCATGTGATAGGAGATTAGTAATGTAAAAAAAAATCGAGAAACTAAATAAAATTATATTCACTAGCTGAAGATATGACTTTTGAATAGTTTAATCACTTTTTCGGGTAAATTGAAGCACATTTTCTCAAATTATCAGCAATTAATCGGAAACTAATTTAGAAAATCCTCATATTTTTCTGTTTTATCGACCAAACTCTGGGATAGTACCTTAATTCGAAGTTTATTTCGTGAATATTTTGAAAAACATTGGGCTCAGAGGAATGTATGTAGAGACATTATTTGTAGAGAATTTAATTTCCTACAAAATAAGGTCTCTCGTGAAATTTCTTTGAACTCAGCGGTTCTTGAGATATATCATAAAAACAAATGGAAGAATTCAATTGATTTTTTTTTCACAATTTTCCACTCTTTCAACAGCCAGTGCTCGGAAAACTCACACGAAGACCAGCAAAACTTGACAAACAACTGGTTCGTGAATTGAAGTCACTTGCGAGCAACGAAGATCCTTATGACACTGTTATTGGTAAAACAATGTGTACATCTGATTTCTATGAGGGCCAAGGACGTCTTGATGGTGCATTCTGTGACTACACTGAACAGGATAAAATCGAGTATTTGAATAAATTGCAAAAGGCGGGAGTGATTAATATCGAAATGGAGTGTACTGCACTTGCTGCACTCACACACCATGCTGGCATCAGTACTGCCATTGTTTGCGTTGCTTTTCTCGATCGACTCAAGGGTGATCAGGTAAAAATCGCAAATAATTTGTAAAATTCGAAGAAAAAAAATCACCGGAATAATTTCCAAATATCTCTGAAACCGTTATATTCAAGAAAAAAAATCAAGAGACCTTTTTTGTAGGAAATTTAATTTCCTCAAAAAAATGTCTCCTGAACAATTTCTCTAAACTCAATGGTTTCGGAGATATTCGCGAAAATAGACATAAATGCAAAAATATAGATATATTTTTTAGGGAAATTCGCAGAAATGTATTTTTTAATTTTCATTTAGGTAAATGCACCGAAAGAAGTGCTGGAAGAATGGCAGAAGAGACCACAAGAATTGGTAGCACGTTACATAAAAATGTATCTCCAACGAAAGGGACGTCTGTCAGTAGAAGGCCATGGCTCAGTCTGTGTCAAGAGTCCACGTCGATTCAAGCTTGTCCAACAAGAATCTGAAAATTACGAGTAAACTGCCATCACGAGTCGTTCAAGAGTTCCTTTCAAAGAATTCATTGAATGAAAGAAAGAAGAATTACTTCTTTATTTTTCATTGATTGAGAGATGAAAAACTCATGGAGAAAAGAAATGTTCAATTATTGATTTTTTTTGCGAGTGCACAAATTGTACAAATGATTTTTATTTTTTAGTATTTTTTTTTTATTGATTATCTACTGAGAAACAGAATAATTGAGCCAAAACGGAGTTAATCATTTGATCAGGGCTCTGACACAGTGCTCAAGTACAAAAAAAAAGAAATGAAACAATTTTTTAAAATATATTTAAACACTCTCGGCCACATATCCAATATCATTAATTGACAAAGTCTTTTGTAAAATGAAATAATGAATTCTCGACAAGAGTAAATTGAATAATTTCGATAATTAGCGAGGAACTAGTAGAATTTATTCAGTTTTAAAAAACAATCTTAACGAAATCCATTGATTTTCTACTTAATTTTCTTATGGTATTTCGGAAATTGAGCGAGATACAGAAATTTATGCAGGAGTCTTTTTTGTAAAACGAAAAAAGGCTTCAAAAAAGGTGTCTACAGAAAATTTTTGTATCTCCGCTAGAGTCTGAGATACTTTGAGGAAATGATTTTACCACATTGTTATTGATTAATTCCTTGGAATTATTTTGAAAAAATTATTATAATCACTCTAATGAACAATTTTTGAAAATTAATTTAATACACTGTTCGATCGCCTCGAATGTTCGACGACCAAAAAATTAAATGAAAAAAAACCTATCAAACGGAGTTGAAATAAATAATTATATTTAACAATAAATTAATGATAGAACAGATATAATTAAAAAGAAAACCGAAATTCAACGTTATTTGTTATGAGAATTAATTGCAATTAGTGCATAATATCTCAGTGGCCTACGCACATTTTTATGCATCAGAGAAAAAAAAAGAATAATTAAATTGAAACCATTGTTTTTTATCTTAAATTTGTTGCATGATTAGGTAACTCATGTAATTTCCATAATTAATAAAAATTGAGTGAAAATTTAGGAAAATTATTTGAATGAAGGATAATATTCCAACACCTGACGCAGTTTTTGTGCCACTTTAGAAAAAAAAAGAAATTTTTTCAAATTCTCCAAAATAAAAAAAGAAACTATAAAATTGAAAATGTTTTAATGTATTAAACATTCAAACACAATTCCAAATATAAAATTTTCATTTAAAAGTGTTGAAAAAACGTAAAGCGTCGAAATAATAAATTTAAACTAAAAAGATTATTAAATTCCTTTTAAGCGATTAAATGAATTCCAAATATTTATGTAAGAATGAATAAATAAAATTGTGTTGAAAATTCGCCATCGGCTTCCCATATTTTGATAATTTACTTAAAAAGTCATTAATTAAATAAACCGCAAATTTTTACAATTTTTTTCAGTAACAGTTAAATTACTAAATTATTAACAAATATAAAAAAAACGAAAATTATGTGGAGAACATTAAAAAATAATTTTTTTTCAATCCTTCAATTGAATGATAAAAAAAATGATTATTTGAACAAAAATAACTATAAATTGTTAATTATGAATATTGTGCATTTGTCTTTGCAACAAATACGTGTTTGTTATCAGTAGTTAGCATCGTTGGATGGCTGTATATATATATATTATGTATGTATATACTTGCAGTTATTTGAAAGAATTGAATAAGAAAGGAAATTTTAAAAAATCTACAAGAATAAATGAAACTTATAATAAATTCGATTAATAAGAGAAGATTTGAAAAAAAAAAGTTATGAATTTATTCCCACAGTTTTTTTTTTCGATAATTTCCCTGCAAACAACGACATACATATCTGTGATGAGTATTGTTAAATTACGTGTATTCCATTAAAAATTGAATGTAACCGAAATAAGTAATTCCAATCATTAATTTTCCTTTTAATTTATCCATCAAATGGTGGAAAAAGATGAGTTTTTAGTTATTTTGAGAATATCTCGGAAACTATTGGGCTTGGAAAAATTCATTAAGAAACCTTTTTTGTAGAGAATTCAATTCCCTACAAGAAAGATTGCTTGTTGAATTTCAAGAACTGCACTCATTTCGAAGACATTTGCAAAAACAATAAAAAATTAAATTCCGCAATCTCTCGCCACTGAATATTCCTCTGTGAAACAAAGATATAATGGGGAATCCCAAAGAGTTGAGGCCACGTCTGTTCCAGCGAAATGGTGAGAGTAAGCAACGATATGAACATAAAAAGCCCTATGCGCAATAGTTGCGAAATATTGGTTATCGTATGAGCAAGTGATCTATGAATCCTATACCGCTTCATTTGAAATCATTCATCCGGTCTTTACGAAAGACGCTTTAGGAACATTACTGATGTAAGGATCAAATATGTCTTCGAGAAATCATTTGTTCATCGTATTTAAGATACTTCTTGTGAATATTTCAGAACGATTTATTCGTCAAATTTCTACATGATTGAAGCTCAAGTGATTGTAATTAAAAAATATTCAATGATTAGCAAATGCCGAATGATTATGTTATTTCTCAATCAATGCGCAGATTATGGGGTATATTTTACTAACGAAAACTCTGAATATCCAAAGCTCAATCTTTGAGCTTATTCGTGTTAAACAATTCGTGTTATTCAATGCATGACATTCGTTAGATTGATATGTATTTCAGGTTTCGGAATTCTGATTTAAAAAAATAAAATTCTCAAATATGTGAGAATAACAGTACAGAGAGTCATGAATGCAGTGAATAATTATTAAATAAAATGGAATGTTTCGCGAACGTAGATCTCATAAAATAGGACATTTAGGACATAGCAATTGTCCAATCGAGATGGAATTGGTAATGAGGAATGCCGCGAGATAAAAAAAAATTGACTATATTGAGAAAGTTGTTATTACCATTGTAATTATTTTTTTAATAACGATGACCTCGAAGCGAATGAATAGTTATTTTTTACATCAATACTTGAGTAGTGTATTGAGTCCTATATAAATTGGGCATTATTCAAATAGACGAGCCAGTCACCGCTCAATAGCATATTTCTGCAAGATTGTTTCCAATTCGAAACTATCAACATGCTATCTAACTATGAGGAAGGAAGAAGTAAGTCCACATAACTTTTCGAGAAAATCTACATTTGAACGAAAATCTTCAGTAATGTGAGAATGATATGTCGGTAAAGTAGGGATGGCAATAATTACAACGACGAAGTGATAACAGGTGATATACCATCAGACCTTATGCAATGCCGTACTTTACGTATACGCATATATGTAAGTTTTGTGTCCTATAGAAAATGTGCATGAAAGGAATTACGGGAAAATGGTTTCCTTTGTTAATAAAAAATGTTGGATTTAAAAACTTGCATTTCTTTAGCATTCTAGAGGAAACAATTGATCATAGATATTAAAGTAATAGGAGCTTTTTGTTAAGTATTAAAGTTAGTAGTTAAGTATTAAATACCCTACAAAGAAGTCAGTGGCGGCATTTCATCAAATTTTATTGCCTAAAAGTTAAGAATGCCCGCAATTGGGTCTTAAAGCATATCTCTGCAAAATTCTCCACACATATCTCCAAGATCGCCGGATCCGAGTCCGAATCGTCTCCTCATTGTCCAATCAAAAACACATCATCGCTGGTGTACCCCAGAGATCGGTGCTCGCCCCCCCCCTAATTCAGCCTCTACATTGCCCATCTCTTCAACAATCTTCCACCCCTCACGCACATTGCGGGCTTCGCGGACGACCTGGCCATTTTCGCCTCCAGCACGTCCACCCAATATGCAGTGAACGAGCTCGTAAATATGGGTGAAAAGATCATCTCTCAGCTCAAAATGCTAAGAATCAATGTACATGTCCTAAGACGCAATGTGCCCTTTTTTCCTCTCGAAAGACACACATTAAATCTCTATACCTCAAACAACGACCTAGTCCTTATCACAAGCTTCCTCGACTACTTGGGAGTGAGACTTGACAACAGATTAATCTGGGGGCACCACCTAACCCTAGTCTCCCAAAAAACCAAGTCCATCCTGGAACGCCTCTACTTCCTCCTCAAATCAAAAGCACTATCCCACAAAACTGAAATGAAGCTCTATAAAACCATCATTACACCCGTCATGACATATGCAGCCCCAATATGGCATAACGCAGCTCCCTCCCTCTTAGCCAAACTCCAAATTGCCCAAAATGAATTCCTCCGTGTCATCAATAATCTCCGTCACTCCGGTCCAATTCCGGTACTCCACGCTGCCTCAAACATCGAACCCATAAGCACCCATATCCTCGAACTCACAAAAAACTTCGCCGATAAACTCAAAGATCATTCCAACTCCCTCAGTAAGGACATTAATCCTTTCACCTTATCCAAATGGTCCACGAACCGCCGTTAAAAATCGTCTAACACGTCACAAGTCTATAGGGTTTTCTATCCGCTTTTCCCTATTCCAATAACTTATGTCCACAAAAATTACCCCTCAAGATTTTCAAAATACACCCTTCTGTCTATGTGTGTAAAAGCCCACGGGCTGGGACTACATCCTCATAAATCTACTGTTTTCTCGTTGCTCAATGTAAATGTGTTGATAATTGCTGCTCTGTAAAATTTATTTATGTAAAGGGGGGGGGGGGGGGTGAGGGTTTACGCGTGAAAAAAAAACACTTTTTTTACGATTTTTTTTTAGACGTATGGACTGAGCAGATTTATTGAAACCGTTTGAACATTATTAACCCTCGGAGTACACACCTCTGAACAGAACTTCAGAGCACACACGGGGTCAAGTTGACCCCACTACATTTTCTGAGTGCTATATCTCGAAAACTATATATTTTTTCGGAATCTATGTTATGAGGTTTTTTGTAGATAGAAAAATGTACTTTCGGATACAATCATTGTTGGTTTGATTTAACTATTTTTTGATGGTAAAAAAATTAGTCGAAATTGGACCTCTTTTCTAGAGTCGGCCAATTCGAACGAAAAAGTTTCTAAGTGTCGGAGTCGACTCTTTTAGATATTCTCATCCATTTCATCACATTTTAAGGCAAAAAATTTTTTGGGGTCAAAATGACCCCCAGTGTACTCCGAGGGTTAAGCATGGATCGAACAACATTGAGTAATTTTTTTATGCGAAAATATCCACAAACAAGTCGGTTTTTCCAAGAACGTTTCTTTGAAATAGACGATTTGCGGTGATCACTGTATCTCAGCTGAAAATTATCAGAAATGAAAAAACCATTGAAATTTAGTTAAAGTATCATTAAATCCTCCCCCCAACGTTCTCTGATATTTTCTTTTTCTACATTAAGGGGGTTTTCTACCTACAAAATGACGCAATTTTTTGTAAAAAATAGCAGTTTTTACTCTAAATGACCACCAAAAATTGAAAAATGAAAAAAAAATTATCAGAGAACGTTGGGGGGAGGATTTAATGATGCTTTGACTAAATTTCAATGGTTTTTTATTTCTGATAATTTCCAGCTGAGATACAGTGATCACCGCAATTCATCTATTTCGAAAGACGTTCTTAGAAAAGCTCCGTCACCGGCTTGTTTGTGGATATTTTCGTATAAAAAAATTACTTCATGTTGTTGAATCCATACTTAATAATGTTCAAAAGGTTTCAATGAATTTGCTCCATCCATACGTCTAAAAAAAATTCGTAAAAAAAAACGTTTTTTTTCATGCGTAAACCCTTACCCCCCTTAATAAAAACTTGTTAAATTAAAATTTCATAATTCGCGCCATTTTTGCAGTGCCAGTCTCCTTCTAGCGGCGGATGTCTGAACACCACCAGAAGTTCCCAATGAGTGGGAGGAAGACAGACGTATTTGTTGTTATTAAATAATTTGTTTTTGTCCTCGACATTTCCACCTATTATTTTGTATTCTTCTGATAAACATCATAATAATTAATCAAATCATCTCGAATTATCTGGGATTATTGAGTTCATCTCGAGTGTGTCATAAAATTAAAAAAAAATTGACTTCGAGAGAAAAAAAATTGACTCTGAGACACTTTGCTTTCGTCATTCACGCATAAACACACTCAATATTATTATTATCATTCATAATTCATCATAATTATAATTGCCCAGAAAGGAAGGAGGAGGAAAAAAAACAATGTCTTTTGCTCAGGAGTATTGTCTGTAGCAATAAATAAATAATGATTATAAAGTGATAATAATACGAAGAATTTGAATAAAAATAGAAACAAGAGATAAATGGTAATTGTTGAACAAGATGGACATTGCTAAATCGTTGTTCAGTGTTCGTGATCATGAGGGTTATGTTGGAAAAAAAGATTTTAATGTGAGTATAATTTGTAAAAGTTATTATAATTATTTTTTGTTAATGTTTTGGGAGTGAATGAGGAAGGGAGAAAATTTCTGGAAATTATTTGTCAGTATTTTGTACGTTATTTTCAAGATAACTTGGAAACTGTTGGGTTTAGAAGAATTTAGCAAGAAATTCTTTTTGAGGGTTGTGAAATTCTCTACAAAAAAAGTTTCTTGATTTTTCCCCTAAAAACTAGTAGTTTTTGAGATATTTTGGAAATAATGAAAAATTGCACAATATTATGGAGTAAAATGGGGATTTCAATGGAACAGAGTGAGATGAATTTTTTTTTTAAGATTTCATTGGGAGGCTGGAGGAATTTCAGGGGAAAATCATGTGTCAGAATTGATTTTCCAGAATTTTTTGAAAATTTTATTTTTTTTGGGTTGTAATTAAAGTGGTTTACTCAGTAATTTTTTCAAAAATTTCATGTTTTTTAGGATATTTCGATAACGATGGGGTTTAGGGAAATTTAGCAGGAGATCTTTTTTGTGGGTCCTGAAATTCTCTACAAAAAAGGTTTCTTGATTCTCCCCCTAAAAACTAGTGGTTTCTGAGATATTTTGAAAATAATGGAAAATTGCACAATTTTATGGGAAAAAGTGGAGTAAAATGGAGATTTTTATGAAATGGCTTGAATTGATTCTTTCAACGATTCCATTGAAATGATGGGAGAATTTCAGGGGGAAAATTATGTGTCAGAATTGATTTTTCAAAATTTCTAGAAATATCTAATTTTTTTTTGGTTGAAATTGAAGGCATTCTCTTGTCGATTTACCGAAAATTTCAGTTTTTTCAGGATATCTTCAGTTTTATCGTTCATAGCCCAAAAATTCCGAATGGACGTGGAAGGTGAGATCATTTGCCATCAATTTATGGGGTTTCGAACGAAAAAATATCGATTTTCAAAGTACTTGTAGAGCAAAAACTACTTTTCATAAAAAAAGCTCTATATTTTGATAAAAATACCTTAAAAAAAATCGTTTCTTTTTCCTTCAAAACCACAAAAATTCATGGCAAATAATCTCACCTTTTACCTCCATTCAGAATTTTTACGCTACGACTAATAAAACCTGAGATATCCCCGAAAAACTGAAATTTTTCAAGTTCATAAAGAATTCGACCCCCAATTTTCCCCCAAAAAAGTAGAATTTTCAAAAAAAAATTGAAAAAATGAGATATGACATATGTTTTCTAACAGAAATTTCCTCAGCTTTTCAATAAAACTACCTTTAAAAAACCTATCTCAAGCATTTCCTCTAATTTCTCCCTATTTTCATAACCCAACCCATCAATCCTCCTTTTTTTAAATAAAAGTGATTTTTATTTTCTCATTTCATTAACAGAAAAAACTCGAAACAATTGGTTCTGATGACGACTGTGAACCAGATACCCTCGACTACTGTGAGGACGTCATATCACCCATCCCAGGTGGTCCATTCTCAGCTCTCACCCCTTCAATGTGGCCACAGGACATCCTGACAAAGTTAAATCAACCAGAAGATAAAAACTTTCAATCAGATTATCACTTTGATGAATTTGGTTTTCGTGTAAACGAGGAAGATAGTCAACTCGAGAAAACAAAGAAACTCTTGAACATTCCAATTGTAGATGACTGCGAGAAGAAGCATCAATGGACAACGCAATTAGAATTCAGTAGAAACCAGGAGATATCTGATATTCCATGTCAGAAAAGCGAGGAGAAATTTCAAAAAACGGATAAATTACGTGAAATGGTAAAAGACGGAATTCCACACTCTTTACGTCCTCGAGTATGGCTGGAAATTTCTGGAGCCTGTAGAAAAAAGGCAAGCTCAGAGATGACCTATAAGGACATTGTCAAAGCCTCCAGCAGTGATGCCCTTATGACCAGCAAACAAATCGAGAAGGATCTCCTTAGAACAATGCCTGCTAATGCCTGTTTTTCAAACCTTCACAGTACCGGGATCCCGAGGTTGCGGAGAGTCATGCGAGGCTTGGCATGGTTGTACCCTGACATTGGATACTGCCAAGGAACAGGAACCATAGCAGCATCGCTGCTCCTTTTTCTTGAGGAGGAAGACGCCTTTTGGATGATGGCGACAATAGTCGAGGACTTGTTACCAGCCTCCTACTACTCCTCGACACTCCTTGGAATCCAGGCTGACCAACGAGTCGTAAGGACCCTAATAGCCAATTATCTACCGGACATCGACCGTGTTCTTGTTCAACACGACATCGAACTTAGCCTAATATCCCTCAACTGGTTTCTAACGCTATTCGCTTCTGTCGTGCACATGAAGATACTTCTGAGGATCTGGGATCTCTTTCTGTTCGATGGGTCCATCGTTCTCTTCAAAATAACGCTTGGGATGCTGAAGATGAGGGAGGAGGAATTGAAGCTTTTGGAGAATTCTGCACAAATATTTAACGCACTTTCGGACATTCCGGGGGACATTGACGAGATCGATTTGTTGATACAAATGTCCTACGAAGTGAGCAGTTCGTTGACGGATGTGTCAATAGAGACATACAGGAGACGACATCTCGCTTATTTGATGGCTGATCAGGGAGGACTCGTTGGTAATCCTGATGCTATTCCTAATTTGCCTAAACAGCATTTGAATAAGAGACAAATGAAGAGGAACAAGTCTATGCTACAGGCATTTTTGTTTGGTGGTGATGTCACTGATGAGGATGCTAAAGCGAAAAATATCAGGCAAACTGAGATACTCGTGGACTTGAGGGAGACTGTACTGCAGGTTGCCCGACATTTTATCAATGTTGATCCTAAATTGAATATCAGTACTCTAGTAGCTGATTATACGATGGAGAGTCACTCAAGGGATCATGATAATTATGTTAATGTATCGAGAACGAGACAGAGGAGGGCTAAGGCACTGCTGGATTTTGAGAGACACGATGATGATGAACTTGGATTCAGAAAGAATGATATTATCACTATTATCAGTCAGAAAGATGAGCATTGTTGGATAGGAGAATTAAATGGACTCAGAGGTATATCAGGCTTCTTGAGAATTTTTTGGGATGGGTGAGGTTTAGGGAAATTTTTCGAGAGAATGAAATTCTTCACGAAAAGGCCATTCGACATTTCAGGGAGAGGGGGCGGGGAGTAATCACTTGTGAAATCTGGTGTACATTTCATTGAGAAATCTCAACAAAATTTCAGAATTCTTTCAAGGATCCCTGAAATTTTTAAATTTTGGAAAATTATAAAATTTGGAACAAAAAAGTCTTGAAATCGTAATCAAACTAGGGAAATGCTGATGGAAATTTTATAAAATCTGTGGAATATTTGGAAATTTCATCTAAAATAAATAATGATAGTACTTGGAAAAATCGATTTGTAGACTTGAGAGAAATTTTACATTTTATTGAACATTATTTCAATCAAATGTTTTATTTTTCATACAAATTTGTTTCTGCCAGGAGAATCTTGAAATTTCTTAGTATTCCCTGAAATCTCTTGAATTCTCATAGAAATCTATCAAATTTTCAAAAATCCATTGAATTTCCATAGATTTCAAGAAATCTCATTTTCATGAAATCCGCTGAAAATTCGAGAATCTTTGAATTTTTCCAATTTGAAAATTAGTGTACACAGATTTTAGGAGTGAATCAACCCCCCCCCCCCACACATTTTTTTTCCTAAACCAACCACTTTCGAGAATATTCACAGAAAAATCAAATATTAACGTGATCATATGTTTCAGGATGGTTTCCAGCAAAATTCGTGCAGCTTCTGGACGAAAGGAGCAAACAGTACACAAGTGCTGGTGATGATGCTGTGAGCGAAGCTGTAACTGATCTCGTGCGTGGAAGCCTATGTCCTGCAATAAAAGCGGTTTTTGAGCACGGAATGAAGAGACCAACTTTCCTAGGTGGCTCATGTCATCCCTGGTTATTCATTGAAGAAGCCTCAACAAGAGAAGTTGAGAGAGACTTTAATTCCGTTTACTCCAGACTTGTTCTCTGCAAAACATACAGACTAGACGAGGATGGAAAAGTCCTTACCCCCGAAGAATTACTTTATCGTTGTGTTCAATCGGTTAATTTAACACATGACAATGCACACGCACAAATGGACGTTAAATTACGCTCACTCATATGTTTTGGACTTAATGAACAAGTTTTGCATCTTTGGCTGGAGGTTTTATGTTCATGCGTTGATGTTGTACAAAAGTGGTACTATCCATGGAGTTTTATTAATAGTCCTGGTTGGGTGCAGATTAAGTGTGAATTAAGGATACTCAGTCAATTTGCATTTAATTTAAATCCTGACTGGGAATTACCACCGAAAAAAGAACAGTCTCAACCACTTAAGGATGGAGTTAGGGATATGCTGGTTAAACATCATTTATTCAGCTGGGATCTTTAGATTATTGTTCATTCGAGCAATTCCATTTCTTTTATTCATTTATTTATTTTATAGAGAATTTTTTTCTTTCGTTTCGATGATAAAATATTGATTTACGTAATGAATGAAGTTTCAGAAGAGTTTGAAGAATTCGTGGATTTTCTGTGTTATACGAATATTTCTAAAACGAGGAGGTTCAGAGGAAAATGGCAAGAGCTTTTTTTTGTCCAGAATTTCACAAGCTACTAAAAAAAAGGTTTTTTTGATAAATTCCTGTTAATCCATTAATTTCCGAGATATTCGCAAAATAAGAGGAAACTTTTGGATTTTTTCATGGAATTCACTACTGAATTTAACGAATATTAAATTAATTTTTTCTCTATTTCTACACACCAAAGACTAAAGGAGGCTATTAAACATTAATAAACAATTTTCATCCGTCCTCATATGATTTTCATCGAATAAAATCATAAAGAAAAGCAAAAAAGAGAAAGGTAACATCTCAAATAAATTACAGCCAAATCTAAAAGAAAAAAAAAATTATAGAATTGTAAAAAAAAACAACAATTTCCAAGTGTGCATAATGTAATTTGACTGTATTCAATGTATAAATGGTAATTATTTACATTAATAAATTAATAGGAAAATAGTTAATATATATCATAAACAACGCTTTTAATATAATAGATAAAATGTACTTGTACATAGAAAAATGAATTCTGTTTTTTTTTTTAATATTAATAATTAACTGTTAAATTTCATATTATTTTTTTTTCTCAATACAAAGAAAATGAAGATCCATAACGTTTGTTCCAGTCAATCCCGTCTTGAGCAAGTCTCTACCATGTTCAAAGTTTGAATAAAATTCATAAGAATTATTATTAATCAAAAATTTATCTAAATCCGTATTTTCCCCAATTTCAGAATAACCAAAAGCTCCAGCAGCATCAGTTGGTCCATCCTGTCCATCAGTTCCAGCGCTGAGCAGAACAACATCATACTTCTTGAGCTGTTCATCACCTCTGACCTCTCGTGCCCAATCCCTGGAGAAGAGCAGAGCCAATTCTTGATTTCTCCCACCTCTGCCTCTTCCTCTGACCTCAACCGTGGGTTCCCCGCCCCCAATAAGCAGCAGGCGCTTCTCCTTACCCTCCAGCATCTCCATCATCTCATCTGCCCGTTCTTCCAGATGCCGCAAGTATTCCATTGACCTCAAAAAACCTATTAATTCACTCTTGCCCGCGGATTTTTCCAGCAAACCGCAGAAAATTCGCGCTAATCCCACGTACATGCGACTAACATCCTGGACCAGTCCTTGAACATCATTGAACAAGATAATTGAATTCATGCCTTTTTCCACAGCTTCAGTCCTGGCAGCATCAGTCGCAGATGAATTACTCCCAATTATAAAGTTCTCGACATGAGGAAACACTTTTTCTTCATCTAATTCCTCTCCCAGCAGCAAAAACTTCATTTTTCCATCAAGTTTATCAAGAAAATTGTGTTTTTCCAGGATTGCGGCTATTTTAGAAGAGTCTGGGAAGCTGCAGTAGGTTGGTCCACCGGCAATAAGCTCAATGGGATCTCCGATAACGTCAGAAAGAATGAGGCTGATTATTCGGGCTGGATGAGCTAATCTCGCTAAACCGCCTGCCTTTATCAGGGATAATCTCTGCCGGATAACGTTGACCTCTCGGATGTCTGCTCCAGTGTTCTGCAGAGATTTCCAGATGCTGTTCTTTTCCTCAAGGGTTATTGATGGCTTTGGCATCGCCAGAAGAGCTGAACCTCCACCTGATATCAGGACTATCAGTGTTTCTTCTTTCTTCAATGATTCCGCCAAGGCCATTATCTCTCGCGTGATCTTCAGCGTTTCTTCATCTGCCACGTTATTCTCGCAGTTTTCATGATACTTAACTGGTCCATGAACTGGAAGCTGGGATGACGTTATCGATCCTCGGGGAACACTGATGATCCCCTTTATCAGACGTTTTTGCAACAACTTTTCCATCTCCATTGACATTTCCATCACGGCTTTACCAAATCCTATTAAATAAACTTTGTCATTGAGCTTGAAAGTTTTGTCATTGATATGCAAATTATTTTCAATTATTTTAATTTTATTCTTAATTAAGACTCGTGGCCTCACTGCATTTAATCCGGACAAAAAGATTGATTTTAAGTCGTTTTTTAGCTTAATGGGATGAGAAACTTTTGCAGACATGGCAGAAAAGAAAAATGTGTTGAGAGGAGAATTTAGGGATTAATTTAAGCACTTTGTATGTTTTATTGTTATTGGTTTTATCGGAGGGGTTATCAGTGGAACTGGTGATAAGTGGGTGTTTGATGTTGAGAGCAGTGGTTCAGTTGGATTTATCACTAGCGCATATTTTTGAATGAAATAATAATGCTTTTGGTCTAATTTTCATTGGGATTTTATGGATTAATTAATAATATATAAAGGCAAGAGGGGTCAAATGAGTATTTCGATTGAACGGCTCGAGATAGAGATTTCCTGATAATTCCAGTGAAAAGCTGAGGAATTATAGGCGGGAATCATGCGTCGAAATTATTATTTTTTGAAAATTTTAAGTTTTCGGACGAAATTGAAAAAATTCACTTTTTTGGGAATATTTCGAGTTCTCTTGGTCGTAGCGACCTGGGGTTGATCATAAATGAAAAGTGAGCTCATTTCCCATCGATTCATGGATTTCTTTCTAAGTAGATTAAATAAGTTTGATTGAATAAGTGATTTTAATCCATTTTTCAATTACTTGAAGTACATTTTTTTGAAAATCAGTTTTTGCTCTATTATCTTTCCGAAAAATCGATGATTTTTTTTTTATCATATAAAGCGATGGGTAATGAGCTCATCTTTCATTTGAGATGAGCCCCAGGTCGTTACGACCAATAACACCGGAGATATGCTCGAAATAGTAAAAATTTTCAAAAATAAAAAATTTCTCCAAATTTTGACAAATAATTGAATTTTAGAAATATTTAAACAAATCAATTCTGGTATATAATTTCTATCTGAAATTTCCTCAGCTTTCCAATGGAATCACCAGAAAAAACCTATCTCCAATTTTTCTATTGATTTCAAGTGATTATCACAATATAAAACATCAAAACTAATAAAATAATAATAAATAACACATGAATTTTATGTATATCTTCAATTCTATTGATTTTGTACAGGTATTATACAATTGGTTTCATTGTTTTTTTTTTTTTTTTATTACTTATTCCTCCTTTCCCCCCTTTTTTTAAATGTTTTATACAGCAAACTATTCAAGTAAGCCTTCTCTTAATCATTTTGTTTTTTTTTTTATCCAAAAAAGTCCCTTAATTATATGTCGTATTGGAATATTTCATATTGATCGTGATCTCTCTTAATCGTCGCACTTGACAGATTGATCGGAATTTATTACATTTAAAAAACGTCAACATGTGTTTTATAATGACATATGATTTTCGTATGAATTATTCTCAATCATAATCATTATTTTTAGCTTTTAATTGCAATTACGTTCTTCAATCATTAGCCATATTTATTCAAATGGAATGCGGGGTAGTGTGAAAACAATTGCTTTTTTTTTCTTTTCAAAGATGGATTACTCGAAATAATTTTTAAATACATGATTTCGCGTTAAATTGCGATTTTCTATTATTCTCCGAATTAAATTTAAGTGCAAACAAAAGTGAATTGGACAAAAGTGCTCGGATTTTTCTTTTCTCTGCTCTACAATAATCAAGCAGAAAGGAAAACAAAAATCAATTATCGGATATAATGTCAATTTTTCTCTCGCAGTCTCATTAGAAAAGAGAATTTTCTTTCAAAAGGAAAAGAAAATGAAAATTATAAAATTCTTTTACATTTTTATAGAAAAAAATGTATTACTTTGAAAAAATATGAGAAAAAAAAAATCTCAAAATTAGAGACAACTGGCAGTTTGTTGAGTGGAAAAAAAAATCACTTCGTATATATATATTTATATATACTCGAAATATATATAGTGATAATAAATACATTCTTGTTCTATCTATATTTATAAGTTAAAAAAAAAATTATGAAGAAAAAAAAAATCACATTTCTGCACTATACAAATTTTTTATAAATATTCTTTTGTTCATTCTTATGCTTTTTCTTTTTTTTCAATTGGTTTTTTTAATGTGTTTTTTTAAGAGAGCATCATCCAACAAAATTTCTTCCCAACTTTCTCAATCATTCTCTCGAATACTATTTAAATTAAATTTTGTTTAAAAAAAAATCGTATGCACATATTCATCGTATTTACATCATTCAAAACATATACAATAGCCAGAAAATTTGAAGACAAAATAAGAAAAAAAATTCATGAATTTGCATGTGTTTTTGTGAAAAATAAAGTGTTTTCTTTTTTTAATTGCTTTGTACCACAATCTCAGTGATACGAATAGTTCACGTATTTTATTAAGATGAACTTATTCAGTATCAACGAGGAAATGATAGTTAAATTAATGATGAATAATATTAATGAATAATTATAATAATAATTAAGTGTTGTCTTTAAAAATTTCTCAATTAGCAGTCTTTCTGGCACATTTTATGTTGATATTACAAATTTATTTTTTGTAACACTGCAATTTCATTTAATTTAATTTTTTTTTTTTCTTTTATTTCAGTTTTTCGTAGCTTTACCTAGTTTACCTAGAAACTTGGACTAATAAATTGTTGCTTAAACGTATACGATTGGACAACTTAAGCTCGTAATTGTTTTTATTTTATTTTTTTTTAAATTATCGACTAATCAAGTCTCCTCACCACCAGTTTAAGGACTCAACGATAATTTAATATCGACTGTACACAATTATCTCTTAATTTAATTTAAAAGTTTCTTTTCACTTCAAGCTTGTAGCTGCAATTTTTTAATTTTTTCTTATCGCTTTACACCACTTTTTTCTTTTATTATGCACTTGGCTTAATTGATTATTAAAATTGTTTTAATTGTTTTTCCGTTTTTTGGAGCTCAAATAGACAATCTATTCGAGACGATTCATTTTCATATAAAATATTACTCGTCTTTTTATTATTTTTCTTTCTTTTTTCAGTGGAATTACTTTCAATTCGGAAAAAAGTACATTCTACAGAAAAAAAAATTCATTAACTTTTCGAAACGAGAATTAAATGAAGATAAAATTTGTCTTTTATTTCTTTTGTAGATATCTTTGGAGCCATTGGGTTTAGGTGAAATTGTCAAGAAATCCCTTTTTCGTAGAGAATTTGATGGGCTACAAAAATAGTATCTTCATAAATTCTCCTAAATCTTATTTTCTTCCGAGATCCTTTTAGTTTAAAGCAATAATTTTTTTCTTCATTTATTCAAGTTAATTGAAGCAAAGGGCTCAGCCTCTTTCTCACTTATTTCAATTTTTAAATAAATAATAATCACTCTTTTTTTTTCTTTATTTTATATAATTGAATCACTATTTTTCTCGTCGAGGTTGAGAGAGTTGATTCCTCACTCTGCGGGTTTTCTTTTTCTCTTTTTTTTTTGTCACTGAATTATTAAATTGATTTATTGCTAAGTTTTTTTTTCTTTAAAAAAAAATCACAAGGATTTTGTTGATTTAAGTACCAATTGCCCAAGGCTAGAATTCAAAGTCCAAGCTGTCATGCACTATTCACATTTAAGAAACTCTAAACAATGTTTCTTTTACCCTATAATATTTTTTGTTCAAGTTTTTCGCTTTCATCGAGATTCTCGATACTACGAAAAATACTCTTCTCAAAAAAAAAACCAAGATTCACTCAATGTCTGCTTGATTTTTTTCTTTCTGAGTTCTTGCATATGTTTTTTTTCATAGAAATTAAATAGTTATTACAAGCAGTATGGCCAAAACAGGCGGACATAATTATTTTTTTTCTCTTAAATCTTAATATTACGCTTATTTTTTCTTCCATTTCACTTATTTTTCCGTGTTTTTTTTTTCGTTTTTTTTTATACAATTGGAAATATATTACACTTATGAACTAATAATATTAAACTATTTCCCCAATTTGAGTACGTTGAATGGACAAGGTGCTTTTGAAGGATTCTTCAGTTGACTGTTTACTTCGTACAATTACGTGGCTAGTAGTTGCAGGGAAAAGCTGTAGAAAAAATTAAAAAATTAATTAATAATGAAATTTTGAATTTCCCGCGAATTCACCAAAAACCGTTTTTATAGAGAATTTCAATTCTCTCTAAAAAAATGTTTCTCGCTAAATCTTTGTTAGTAGTGATGGGCGATTTTCAATCGATCTTGTAACATCAAATCTTTTCTTTCCGAAAATCGTTTTTCTTTGGCAATTTTAAAACAACTCGATCTATCGATTTCCCCATTCTCTCTTAAAAAAATCGTATTATTTTTTTTTCCTTCAAATACATGATGATAAAGAGGATTTATTGCCCCTTAAACTGAAACTCGTTAAACGGAATCAATTGAATAATATGCGATATCTCGAATCTAATGCGAGATATCGTATCGACAAATCAATATTTGAAAATTTTATTGAAAAAAATTAATTTAGCGAAATTTAAATTTTGATTTTTTTTTTTTTTTATAAATCGATTATCCACAAATCGTATTTTCGAAAGATCGATTTTCCAAGAATCGATCTCTTTTTCAGAGATCACCCATCACTACCCACGACCCCCCCCCCCCCCTCACCTTTCCCGAGATATCTCAGAATTGAAGAGTTACACCACTGCAGAACTTTCAAAAAATAAAAATCTTTTTTCTTACTTCAAAAACTGCTTTGAACCTTCCAAACTCGAGTGTATGCTCAATCACTCCCTGAAATATTGTTATCCTATTGCCTCTCTTCCCACAAAAAAGAAATATCCAAAAAACGCTTTATTCTAGGCTTTTACAGTGATGTAATCCCTCAATAAAACCGCCATCAAACTCATCACCACAAAAAAAAAACATAAAAACCATAAAAACACAAAAAAAATTTACTTACTGTTCCAATAAAAGGCACTGGCGCTCTCCATTGAACGCGTGCCAATTTTTCCCCCTTCTACGTATTATTATACAGCTGATGATGGCTCTGATGATGTCCCTGATGATGCTGACTATTGTGTGGATGTTGCAACGTGTGCGTGTGTTGTTGATACTGTGAGTGCGAGTGCTGATGTGGATGCTGTTGTGATGTATTATGTCTAGCACTGTACCTAACACTACCAGCCAATGATCCTGGTCCACCAGCACTGGCCCTAACATGTGTACCAGCAATGCTCTCTCTGTCCGAGAGTTCATCATCCTCAGCACCTAGGCTCCTGAATCTAACAAAGCCATCCTCAGCAACAAGCATAGTTGATCCAGATGCAGGTGCCTGTTCATGAAGTCCCTGAACAGGTGTATGCCTACCACGACCCTCTGTACCCCTTAGTGTCTGTACACCATTACCATGTCGATTCAAAGAACCTCTTCCCTCATGTGGAAAGTGTCCCATTGTCCCAGACTTACGTATAGAGTGTCTCTCAAATGTGCCTGATATATTTAAGTGCTCAGGTAATGTATTCAATGGAAAACTATCATCATATACCTGTTTTCCAGTCCGCATTGTGTAATTCTGTATAGCCTGATTGGTACTACATATAGCTGGATAAAGTACATCATCCATATTCTCTGTACTAGTTGAGCTGCCACATGGAAATAATGCAAAACCCGAGTGTGCTGAATGTTGTTGCATTTGTTTTTCTCTCAGTGGATACTGTGATAAACTTGCTACCCATGCAAGTAATCCACACATTGATAATTCAAGTAGTCTAACTGAAAATTCCCAGCCCCACCATAGCCATGCATATGGTAATGATTTTGGTTCAACTCCAAATATACCATACAATTGTACAAAACCCATTAATATAAATAACAATGCTGTTGCTATTGTTGTTGTTATAGCTGTACCAAGTGCTACTGATGTTGGATCACTGGCAACATGTGAGCCAACTGATTTATTTGTTGTTAAGCTTATTTGTGATTTTATAACACGATAAACATACATGTAACACAGTCCAAGTGTTACACATACAACAATGTAAATGCATTGGCATACTAGGGGCAGAATTTTGTCATTATCCGTGTAACCTAGGACATAGGTAAAGACGTGAAGTGATATGCAGAGAATCACATGGAGTGTTGAGTACAATCCTAGGGCCAATGGAGAAAGAAATTTGTTGTTTAACGATGTTGCTTCAGAGCATTTTGCCAGATAGAGAACAAGTGTTGCAAATACTGTTGATAAAAGTGGCGCTGGCAGGTACATTAGCACCATTGAAAGTGGCTCAGAAAGCGAATGACCAAGATTATAAGCATCGTAGAACAAGTGGAAGCATCTCAGTGTACAAATTGTTGTCAAGAGCAAATGAACAGTCAGGAAATAAGACTGTGTCAATAAATTTGTTGCCTCATTGAAACGTACAATTTTGTAAATTGAATAGAGTGCCATTAATGTGAACATAATTGCTGCTACATAGACGTGTAGAGACCACGCTATTCTCCATGTATTCTCCAATGGATAAGTATCACTGTGTGGTATAATGTGATTATTATCAATTGGCCTCTTCGATGGTGCTGGTGGTTGCGGTTGCGGATATGGTAATCTCTCAGCATCGACAATTTCAATTTGCTCGGTTTTATCAGCATCTCTGTTCTTCTCATCATCTTCATCATCAGTTGATGTATCCTGCCTTCCGGTATTTGGAAGATTGAAAATTGTTGGATGTGTGACGGTTTTACTGCGGGCAGTTGTCCTTATTGTCATGGATGTTGTTGCTGGTGATCTTTCAGTTGTTGAAGCTGGTGGGTAATTGGTCATTGGGAGTTTTGTTGAGAGTGGCTTGAGCAGAATCTCTGGAATGTCCTGTTTTCTGCCATTACTACCGGATAATATTCGGGAAATACTGGGATAATGGAGAGTTGGTACGAAGTCATTGCTGTTGTTTTTACGCTCGATTTCACCGGATGGATTACGGATTTTTTGCTCTTTATTTGGCGTGTTTATGGCTTTGTTGCGAGGCGGTGGTTTATCGGGAGACTGTACTGGTACGTGAACAAGATCTGGCGGTCTTATTGGTATTCGCTCGTGTGCTGGTGTCAAACTTGGTGGGGGAATTGGCCGCCTTACACCAGAATGGTTCTCCGAGTTTGTACCACGTAATGTTGGTTTATCAGCAAATGGATTTAGATACTCTGGTGGTAGGGGCGGTGTAAATGGGGCTCTTGATGGTGGTGCATATGATGGTAATTCACGATATGCCGGTGAGACAGTTACACGTGGTATTGGATTTCTCATTGATGGCGATGGTGGTGTTGTATTTGACATTGTTGTTGTCATTCTTACAGCTGTTGATAGTGGTGATGGTACTGTTGATAGAGTTGTTGATGCTGATACCTGTGCCTCATAGGCTGGTACACTGCGTTTTGTTGTTGCTGAACTGTGTGCAACTTTGTTAAATATTGCTGCTATATTTTTCTCAAGTGCTGTATGATCCAAATTAAATACTGGACTATTTGGACCGCCATCTGTTGATGATTTAACTGATGTCAAGCAGAGAAATAAGAGAAGCATTGTTTTCGACATTTTTTTACTCATTTTTTTTTTTCACGTAATTTGGGTATTTATCATCACAATAGCCTCAGAAAATGTCTTGCGGAAACACACAATACTCATTAATTTCAAAGTTTAATTATCTCTTCTTCACTTTTATATTAAATAAAATTTGTTTTATTTTTTTTCTTTAGAATTTTTTCGGCTTAAGGACACTTCGAGGTATTAATGAAAACTATTTTATTGCTCTGTGTATTATTTGCATCAGCAACAAAACACAGGTAATATCGTTGAGAAATTATTGTTTTACTGATGGGAAAAAATCATAATGTCATCTGGCAAAGTTGTTACTGAGGGGAAAAAAAAGTGTTTTCCCTCTGTCCCGCCTCCTTCAAAATATCGTTTCAAAGTTTCTACTTCTCTTTTACTTTCTGTCTCTTATGTTTTTCTTTCGACTCACTGTCTCTACTTTTTTTTTTTTTACTCTTTTTTTTTTCGTGGTTCTTCCTCGAGTTTGTCTCAAGTTTATTTCAACTAGCTTCAAAACTTTTCTTGGCTTTTTCAAAAAGCAGTTTCCAAGTTTTTTTCTTTCTTTCTTTTTTTTTTCTTTGTATATAATATATGTTTGTTTTATTGTAGTCCCTGGCACTTCATAGCTGGACGTAAAGAGAGGCCAACAAAGTATTTTTATTGGTTCAATTCAATATCTTCAAAGTGTCTTTCTTTATATATTCACCAGTTACTATCTTTTCTTTCTTTTTTTCTTTCTTTCCTCTTCTTTTGTCGTAGCTTCATTTAATATAGCTGACAGAAATATCTTCTTACATGTTCATTTCCTTCAGATATGATGGAAACACTATCTCCCAAATTCATTTTGTTTCAGGCGCTTTTATTGGATGCAATTGTCCAGCAATTTCTTTGAATTTTCTCGGTGAATTTTCCAGTCAAAATAACGGAGATCTAAAAAAGCAAACGAAAAAAACTGAATGAATTATGTGTAAATACTTTCTTTGAAGAGGGTTTTTTTTCTTTTCGCATCTAAAACATTATACGAGCGGTTTATTTGTGGAAAAAATGACTTCTTAAATTGAAAACATGTACTTGGGTTTTCGCACTTAGTGTAGACGATGTAAAAGAGGGAAAATTGAATTTTAGTTGAGTGGTAAAACGGTTTACGTCTGTTTTAATTCAATGGTAAAGTGGCAAGAGGGTTGAGCTTGAGCTGTTTATTTTGAGAATATCCCTGGAATAATGAGGTTTAAGAGAATTTATCAAGAATCCTTTTTTTTTTCTTTTTTTTTAGACAATTAAATTCTATACAAAAAAAGAAATGTTCTCATGAAAATACTCGTAACTCTTTTATTTCGTAAAATATTCCCAATAAATTTAAGCAACCAGGAGAAAATAGAATTTCGAAGAATTAAATGGAAATAGTCTCACCAAATGAACTTTCTTCTTATAATAGCCGGGATGAATAGGACGTTCCATTTCCCCTCAGCTTCTCGGAATAAAAGTCCAATGAGATGTATGAATTTACAACAATGCCTTTGATTCAGATAGTCTCTGATTATTCATACAATTTTATTTTATAATACGGCAGTCCCTTGGATTTTTCAAGTACATGACATCATCTGTCTAGAAAAAAAAAAGAGAAATATACAGATTATCTCTCTATTATTCAATGATTTAGCAGACACAAGTGTTGAAAGAAGATTAGCGAGAGAAAAAAAAAGAACTCGTGAATTGATTCGCAAATATCTCTGAAGCGATTTAGGAAAAAATGTCAAGATATCTTTCCTGTAGAGAATTTAATTCTCTACAAAAAAGTGTTCTTGACTTTTCTCCATAAATCTAATAGTTTCCGAGATACTATTAAAGTAATGTAAACTAATAAATTATATAGAATTCTTCATAACTCATAAGTACTTTTAATTTCTGTGTTTGGACAGAAAAAACTTGTAAATTATTTTAACCAAAAGTTGTTTGAGACAATACTGTTTCATTCTATTAGTACCATGAACTGTGAACTCCGTTAGTCATGTTTTGACATTTAACTCAGAGATCTGTGTAACCATAGTTACACGACAGACCACCAAGAAGTTTTTCCTTGATACTAAGACTATTCAGATACTTAGGAAGTTCTCAAAATACATACTTGTTGCATGTTTGAGTACCAATTAAGAGAATAGGATTCAATTCACTAGTGAAGTGGTAAAGGAGAATGAGGCCATAAATAGCATGATGCTTATTTCAAGAATATGTGCAAAACGATAAGATTTAAAGGAATTTATCAAAAAACCTTTTCGTAGAGAATTAAATACTTCACAAAAAAAAAATTATGGACATTTGTTCCTTAAATCTACTTATTTGCGAAATATTCGCAGAAAAATCGATTTTATTCCATCGTTTTTCTTGAAAATATCTCGGAAACTAAGCGAGATAAAGCGATTTTGACCTAATTCTTCTTTAGTAGCTCTTGAAATTCTTTACAAATCAGGATTTAGACAATATCGCTCTATCTCGCTTAGATTCTCTTACACTGAAACTGATAAATTTAACGGGTGTATTGAATATGATGCGATATCTCGAATTTAATGCAAGATACCACATCGATTAATCGAAATTTTGAATTCTCTCAACTTAAAATGAATGATCCCCTCAAACTTAAAGAAGCGAAATGCAATCGAATTATCGATCGGCCCGAAATTCGATTAATCGAATTTTGACATCGATTAATCGAAAGTTTGAAATTGATCCATTGGAAGCTGATCCCCTCAAACGGAAACTGATGAAATAGAACTATCGAATGTGTTGCAATATCTCTAATTCAATGCGAGATATCGCATCGATTAATCGAAATTTTTCAATTAATCGATTGGAAATTGATGTGATATTGTATTTTGCCTTCCAAACAAGAACAAGCTCAACGGAATCGAATTATAGATCGATCCGAAATTCGATGGGTCGAATGTTGACATCGATTAATCGAAATTTTAAAATTTATCGATTAGAAGTTGATCCCCTTAACTTGAAATTAATGGAATGAAAGTATCGAATCTAATGCAATATCTCGGAGTTAATGCGAAATATCACATCGATTAATCGATGTTTGAAAAAGATTGATCGGTAATTGCTGTTTCGAGCTATTAAAAAAAAAAACTAAGGACAAATTTCTTTTCAATGAAGATTCGTTAAAATTACATGAATTTCAAATTCAATTGCAATATATTATCATTCAGTTTTACGGTGAATACTCAATTTCAATTTCTCCCTGAAGCATTAATCCATTTTACTTACCCATTAATTCAACTATGCAACATTCCATACCATGTTGATTGTTTCCTCTCATAACAATCCAATCCTCACAAAGCGTTATCCAACTCGGCAATAACCCTCAAGAGTATCATCGTCATCCTGAAACACAAATATCGGTGTGGTAGATTAGAATATTGGATCAAGGATATTATCAAACAATTCTATTCAACTAAAAATTGATCAATTATTTTCGTCCCACAAAAAATAAAGGGATTAAGGATATTCAACTAGTACCGATAGTCGATTTTTCCTTTTCAATTTTGGTCACTTTCGATAGAGTAGCATGAGAAGATTTTTTTTAAATTCACTTTACATCATGTTACCGGACAAATTAAGCCAAAAATAGTATTGGAAAAAAATTAAATTAACATCAGAACTCCATAAGCGAGATTCAGTTTCAGTTTCACTGCAATACTTCATGGCCACAAACCTATTTTTTCCTTATATAACCATATATATTCTTGTTCGTCAAGAATGTCTATTAATTTCTCAAATCATAAAAAAGGCCTGTTATGGGACAAATAGCGACGATTAATCCAATTAATCACATGAAAACATCAATGGCGGGCTAATTGGTAGTTAAACTCCAAGGATCTTCCAATCCCAGTCCTAGATGCTGGGACAATATTAGATATTTATAATATTATCTAATAACAATTTACTATCATGAATATCGTTTTAATATCGGTAAAATGTTAAGAAAATTGGAATAATCACAATATTCATGATAACTTAGAAGAAAAGAAACAAAATAAATCATTTGGACCTGCTATTTGAATATTCTTGAAACGAAAATAAAACAAAAACCATCGAAAGACAATTATTCTCATCAAAGAAGTCTGAAGAACCCTTTCCCTATTCCAATTCTCCTCATCCCTAAATCTGCAGTTTGATACTCGCAATAGGCATTCAAAGATGGTCATTAGCTTTCAGTTTTTTTTTTTTTCAAGATAAAACAGAGTGGAGAAATAGAAAACGAAACATTCTAATTGGGTCCTTGACAATCTCTCGAGTTCGCTCTCTTACTCGTTAGCAGATCGGCGTAAATTACACCAACTGACTTTCCACTGTATATGAATCCCACAAAAAAAAAAAAAAAAAGAGAGAAAGAAGAAGAAGAAAGTGCCTAGAGTTCTCCGAGAATCATGCCACTTTAATTTCCTTTTTACATTTTCGATCCTTGAATATCTTTTGAAAACGATACATCATACCCATCAAGTGATTATTATTATTCATTTTATTCACATCAAAAGAATTAATTACACATTCATTCTACATGTGTATTTCTCCATTGGACTTTATTTTTACATCTCTTCGTGTTATTGAGGTACATTGTAAAAAAAAAATCAAGTATCAACATTTCTTCAATATTTATAAAGTCTGAGGGGGCCTTTGGAATTCCGTTAACTGACAGTAACTAAAGAGAATGAATCAAGCACAAGGAATCTCAGTTTTCTCGAAGCGTTTATCTTTCACTTTCGCGTTCATGCTTTATCCGCGTGACTCAACTATGTGTATGTTCCCTTCTTTTTCTTTTTTTTTTCTTCTTTTCATTTCATTTCAATTCCAATCGAGGCATTATTGCTCGAGTGAAGTGGAATCATTGCTGCAATATGCGAGAGTGAGGTAAGTTCATGTGTACACTCTCGGTTCATCCACTCCCTTATTCATTTCTTATGTCTCATCTGGGAGGTAAATGTTACCAGAATGCTATAAGACTTGTGTGTTTGAGATGCCTTTGCTTCTTCATTTTGCTGCTTCTCTTTGCCTGTTTTCCTTGTCCTCATTCATGATCCTCATCTCTTTACGTTGATCGTATCCCCCCACCTCCTGTTGTCATGGGCATTCCCTCCTCCTCCTCCAGTTGCCTGGATCTAATGCTCTTTCATTGTGAAAATCCAATCTCGTATTTGTGAGCCTCGGAGAGAAGAGATTGAACTGAGTTTTCACTCTGCTTCTGCAGTAGAGAATTCTTCCTGCCTAGCAACAACTTCATTTCTGGAATAAGCAATGGAATGGAAATGTGAAATGTTCTAACATTTTTTGATCGATTTCTACAGGCGTTATTAATTTTTGCCCTTTTGTTTTTTACTGGGAAGAAGCCTCTCAGTTGTAAAACATTGAAACCATCACTGCACTATCACGTTTTCTGCATTGAAGGAGGTCAATCCCTGATCAACGGTTAATCTGTACATGCATGACATGAAACGGGCTGATCGATTCTCCTGATGAACCCATAATCCAGATTACCAATAAAGGTTTTTTTCGGGAGAAAATAGGAAATTGAAGGAGTTAGAGGTGCCTTTTTATTCTAGGGAAAAAAGTCTCAATTCATCAGAATTCATTTCCTGGGGATTCTTCCTTATTTCTGAAACTAATGGGTTTAGGGGAAAATGTCAAGAGGTCTTTTGTTGAAGAGAACATAAATGTCCTACAAAAAATGTTTTTATATTTTTCGATAAATCTGATAGTTTCAGAGATATCGTCGAAATAATATTGGTTTGAATTTCCAAACGTTCCTTATGTTCAATGATTTCCGATAATTGTTTTGAGAACATCTTGGAAAATATTGGGTTTACGATTGATTCATTCATTCATTTATTGCTCATAAAAGATACATCTTTGTAGCAAGGGAGAGAAGCATGACAGTAGTTCAAAGTACATATTTCAGGAATAAAACATCATAAAAATATACAAAAGACATGAAAAATGTTATACAATTAGTACGGCTAATACTCATGTTCAAATCATTTATTCAGTAGTTTGGATTTAGGAGAATTCTGCAGTAGACTTCTTTTTTGAAGAATTCAATTCTTTACAAAAAAGATTTCTTGATAAATTTTGGTAAATTTTGTTTAGTTTTCAAGCTATTCTCGATTTGATAAACAGTTTCTTCCTGCCCATTCCACTTCTCATCTTCAACTCTTGAAATCGCCTTCCAAAGTCCATTAGCAACGACAATCTGAACAAGAACACTGAGAATATGGCATCTTAGGTAAACAACACCAACTGCACAACGATTACACTGTGTTCCCCCTAATTTTCCTTTGTCTGAGAGAGATGCAGAGTCCACTGAAATTCAGTTCTCAGTGTATTAATGCATTATTGTCGGTTGGCTTAGAGCCACCTTTGTCATTGGCATCTAGACTGGCAAATATACTGAGCACAAGTGCAATACACAGTAATACAAACAGATGAATGGATAAGGGGAGATGAGGAGCAAGAGGAAGATTTCATAGTAGAGTGGTTGATTTAGTGGGAAAATTATTGGTGTCTTGCTCTGATGAAATGTATTACGCTCTAATTATCACGTATTGACAAGAATATGCCACATATGTATGTGAAATGTGGAATATCTCTGGAAATTAATCAAGATAGTGAATTTTTTCATAATTACCATTGTTTGGAGGAGAATCAGAGCTAAATTTTGCTTATTTCCCAAGATATTCCTAAATAGAATGACGAAAAAAGGCAATTTCTAAAAATAAATTCTCATAAATTTCAAGAAATTAACAGAAATTCTTGAAAAACCATACAAAACTAAAATATCAAATGATTCCCAGTTCTTCACCCACAAATTACCAACCAAAGTACAGTAATTTCCATAAAAAATATCTTATTTCTCCTATTTCAAAAAAAAAATATGAAATTAATCAACGTCTGAAAAACAATGAAGAATACATAAAAAAAAAAAACCAGTGAAATTAAGATTGTACAGATAAGTTTCAGAGGACTCTCGAGCATAAATTGAAGTGACGAACATAACGTTAACGTATTATTATACATATACCATCAAGTTGGTGGTCACAGTATGGAATGGAGAGAACTACCATAGAGTGTGCAAGTTCTTGTAGAGAATCTTGATTACGACATTCTTGCGTCAGTTTCAGAATGCCTTGGGGTTATGGGTAGTAGTGGGGTATACACCTTCATCCTTCTAGAACTTTGGCAACGAGTATATGCAAAAAGGAAAAAAATCGCAGTTGATTGATTCAGCAAAAAGAGAGAAAGTGTCTTCCTGACGAATTGAAATAACTGCAAATTTGTTGAATACATTGAGCAGTGAATTACGCGTATTTTCACTCGTCTAAAATCCTCGTATTCACTGAATTTACATCTAAAAAGATGTTTTCTAGGAAGATAAGCACACCATACACACGCCTTTTCGCGAAAAAGGCTTATGAAACAGTGAAATTTTCATCCACCTGCCTATCCTCTATCTAGATGGAATTTTTTTTAATAAATAAAACATCCTTCTCTCATTTCAAATGCTTTTCTTATTCAATCAGCTGTCTAAGACACTCCATGAATGTGAAGTAATGATTTATCCTCCTTTTTTTTAACCATCCTTCTTCTACTCCTCCACCTTCTTCTTTTCTAACACTAGCTTCTCTTCAAGCATTAGACCTGCATAATATGGCGACTCATCGCTATGAAATGTGGCAACGTTGGTCAACGTTGTCATTCGAGTATTCTTCCTCTTGTGGCTTCTCTGGTTGTCAACGGATGTGTACATGTTGACTTTATTTGAAAGGGCCCACGAAAAACTTTGTATTCAAGGGAATTGTGTAGGGAGTATGTGTATATGTGTATGTATATATATGTATGTATGCGTCTGGAAGTTTTTGACCCCCGGATAGAGGTTTTCGTTCAGGAGGGGTGGAACGGCTCTTTAATTATTTACTTTCCACGTTTCCCAGTGGTTTCTATGTTGTCCTTATGGTGTGTCTTTTGAGGGACATGGAAAGTCGGGGAAATTTCAAAACACAGTTTTAGTTAGAGACATGTGGTGATATGTGTATATGTGTTCTAACATTAGCTTCCGGGCAGAAATCATTTGGCCGGAATGAATTCTTGAAGATTATGGGGACTAAAGGAGAGGCTCTTAGGAGCACGGGTGTATATGTCATTGTGTCATTTTTCTCTTTTTTTTTTTTTTTGGTATTATGTAATGCCCTAAAATCCTTGGCTCACAATGAAATGGTGAAATATGTACCCCGATTTTGGACAGACAATGGATGAAATTGACGTCCAAATAATTCTCTCTTTTTTTTTTTTTCTTGAACTCGAACACCCCATGTAGGGTTTGCTCATGTTCGCCAACACGGCCGATCATCGGGCTTACATATTTTTTTTGATGTTGGGGAAAAGAGGAATGGCCGATATTCGGGCCGATGTTGGGATGTCACTCGGGTGCGATATTGGCCCCGATGTTTTGCCCAATGTTGGGCCGAGCCTTGGGCTTAGGTTCATAAACCGATGTATGATATGTCGAGATTGGATTGAACTTTGGCTCAAACTTCAGTTACCGACATTGGTTCTAAGATGCAATACGATGTTTGGCCTTTGCTCGGCTGAATATTGGTGAATATATCCGTTGTTGACGTTCCGTTAAAGGATCAAATCTGAAGATAATTTGATTATTTCGAGTAATTAAATTATCTCTTAACACTTTCAAATAACTTCAATTTGCCTGAGAAAATGAGACGGCAATGAATTTAAGAGAATCAAATTTTCATCTCATATTATGAGAACTCACGGTGGTTGAACTGGTAGAGTCCCGGATTGATAACCTTACGGTCCTGGGTTCGAATACTGCTGCAGACATTTTTTTTTCAGCAAAAAATAATCTTTGATTGCAGGTATCAATATAATATCGATATTCATATTTATATTGCATTTGACAACCTTTGAAATGAATTAAAAAACACAATTAGACAAATATACAATGCCAATATATTGGCGTTACATAGGCACCCAACATTGGGCAAACATTGGGACCAACATCGCGCCCGAGTGACATCCCAACATTGGCCCGAATATTGGCCATTTCACTTCCCAACATCGGAGATAGGTTGTCCAAGGTTGGGCCGAGTATTGGCCGAGTTGGAAAACCCTACATGGGACATGTCGCTACCTCCGGCGTTTCTCTCTCAAAGCAGTGAAACTTCACGGACTTACGGGAGTCTGTGACGAAAGAGACCGAGAATTATCGCTCTTGGATTCTGGGGGATTTTTTTTTTTTTTTCTTGTGGAAGGGGATCGAACGAATTCATTTGTACCTGAAGGCAAAGGCGTCAATGATACATTGGTGGGCGAATGCCCGAGAGACCTATCGGTGGGTAACAGCTCGGTTGGATGAACGCGAAGAAGGATAAAAAGAACTATGATACTGAGTAACTCTCAACGCTCCACATGAATTGCTGAAGTGATTGGATGAGGATTTTATAATTCCACGAAACCCAACGGCAGATAACTTTCTCACGCGATTCATGCGCCACTTCCTGGATTCTTTTTTACATTTATTGCATGAAGATTCTGATGAACAATATTTTGATAGAAGGGGGGGGGGGAGGGGATGACCGGGGTTGGAGAAAGACATTGGATATTTTGGACGATGAAGAGATGAAAGAGGCGAATATCTCGAAAACTTGGCGAAATAGAGGAATATTTCGTCGAGACGAATGAAAGCTACAAGAATTTCGCTATCCCGCTTATTTTCCAGAATGAGTAGAAGAAAAAAGATGGCTTTGATATTTAAAATTGTTACTGCATATAATAAGAGCCCCAAGATTCTTCACAATTTTCTGAAAATGTTCAATTAATATGCAAATAAAATAATGTAAGGGAAAGGGAGAGAAAAGCTAATGTACAAGGCCAAGAGGTCATAAATTTCGAAAAAATAAATAAATAAAATGAAAAGATAGATTTGAGCTGTTTTAACTTTTCATTACTGCAATGAGAACAAAAAGGGGCAAAAGCTATCAAATATTAATGACATTGTGGTAATTACCAAATATTATTTTGAAATAATTTAAAAAACTGTTTAAATTACTGAATTTAATCAATTCAGCTAGTTAATCTGTTTGAATGAATTGAATTCAGTGAATTCAACAACTTTTCAATTTATTCCAAAGAGATATTTACAAAGGACCAACGATGTCAATATTCAATAGTTTTTACCACTATTTTTATTCCGCTTTGGAATCATCATCTGATCTGCATAACGGTTAGAATCATCAAAAATACTTGAGAATAGGATATCCTATATGATTTCCTAAGAGAGCTGAAAAAATTTCCGGTAAGAAGCATGTGCTAAAGTTTCCTTTTTGAGGACATCCTCGAATTTTCTGAAAAATCCTTAAAATTAAATTCAAACACATGTTCTCCACTAAAATCCTTGAACCTCCACTTCAAACCATTCTCCTGCACTCTCCCCCTTGTTCCCTCTCCACTCGCCCCTCAATCGCGTCTTCATTTGAACAAAATGTTTCCTGCAGAGTCACAATCAGAGAAAGCACGCACGACAGGTATTCTAGAATTTCAAATACTTCCATAAACCATCACAACATTCCTCGACTTTTCTGATTACCACTGATGAATCATTGCCTCTTTTTCATCGTCCAATACCTTCCATCTAGTATCAATGTTATTAATAGACCAGTACAAATCCATCACAATCAAGTAAAAGAGGAAGAAGAAGGTTCATAAGAAGCAGTCGATTTAAAAAAAAAAAAAAAAAAAAACCCAGAATATACAACAGGCAACATACTTCCCTGGAAAAAGTACGGGGCCTAACTATGTACGGACTACGAGAGGAAAAAAAAAGGAGGAAAAGAAGTTTGGACGTAGTAATAAAAAAAAAAAAAGAAGCGACCCGTAGATCAGGGCCCAAGGTGGTAGTTGAGTTCGTGATGTTGTTATATGTGAGAGGCACCTCGCCGTTACGGTCAAGTAGAGGTGGATGCACACCGGCATGCAAAGAGAAGGTAGGTAAGATGCACCAACAACAGAATCGAAGACGCTGCAAAGAGAGAGAGAGAGAGAGAGAAAGAGGGAGAACCTTGGAATTTACCGTCCAGAAAGAGTGGTGGTGGTGGAGGCCAGATGAAGATAGAGAGAGAAAGAGTAAGAGAGAGAGAGAGAGAGAGAGAAAAAGGAAAGAGAGTAAGAGAGACAGATGGACAAAGGGAGAAAGCAAGTTAGAAAGAGGCATGGTGCTATGGGAGTAATAAGGAAGCGAAAAGAACACTGAATGCGCACAGCACTATTCCAGCGTTGCCACATGTTCATTCTCCATTGAATTTACAAATCCCAAAGTAAGCACTATAGACTCCTACAGGCGATCAACGAATTTCTTCGTTGTTAGAAGTGATGAGAATGAAAATTATTTAAAAAAAGAATCATGGTTCTTGGATCTTGGTTGTGTGTTTGTGTGACTGACGCCTTCAAGTTTTTATTGCTGCTGTCATGATTTTGATTTTCAGGATGAGAATATTTCGAGTCAAGCGTGTCTAAAGAACGGACACAAACGGCACTTAAAAGCGTCCTTGTAATGAGACCCTCGAATTAAGGAGGGAAATGATCTGTCTTATTCATGGAAACTACCCCAAAAGTTTCTTCATGATGGTCTCATGAACAGGATATAAATTTTGCAGGTAGAATTTCGTGGAGAGGAGTCCTTGAAGATTTGTGCAGCAGGAAGAGAATTCAGTAATTCGAGGTATTCAAGAAGGAGATTCCGTTTTCCTCGAGAAGAAAGAGAAAGAGACATGATCTTAACGAAGTGCAGAGCCATTGATCGATGACAAGTGCGAGATTCTTTGGATCAAGCGCCATGGTACTTGAGAGAAGGCGTCGAATTTCTCAGCACTTGAATTGAGCCTCAGGAAGTTCTGTAAATAGTTGGTCAAATAGGAAGAAGAAAGACAGTTAGAGAATACTGCATTACGCATTAATAAATAGCGTATGAAATGTGTTTTATGACAAAGGAATATTGTTTTCATACAAAAAGCAGTCGTTAGTTTGAAAATCGCCTCTTTTTTTTCATTTCTTTTTCAAGATTCACATTGAGTCTATTCTTTAGTGAATTTCAATGAGACGATTGTTGAATACGTTATGCAATAAATTTGCGTGAATGGAAGCAGTGACAGAAGAAAGACATATTTTTAGACAAGAAGAAATAGTAATGAGACAGATTCTTCTTCATTATCCTCAATAAATATGGTTTATTGCTTATGCCTTTTTTTTTGTCATGGAGGGGGAGAATGTACTCCTTCATGATCAATAATAGCTTCTCCAATATTTCCCCATTTTCAAGATGAAGATAATCCGAAGGGGTAGGAGTTTATTGAAGCCCTCGAATATGAAGTGTGCCATATGGACGACGATACGAGTTATTCTTGAAGGAAAAAAAAAATTACATTTCTTATAGCAACAGGGATGATATGATCAAGATGACATTCAATATGACCATATTGTTGGCGAGTTATTAGCAGACCATTTATCGACAATACATCGTTATTACTGGATGTTTGAATACGTAATTGGAAGCAATTCGTTCATGTCTACTGGAAACGAGTCACTGGGACAAATATATTCATACGGACATGCACATGCTTATGATTTACTCACGAAGATGCAATTCTTGGAAGAGTTGATGTTGATGTTGTAAATTTTTTATGAAATAGGGTCAGTATTTTTTTTTCTTTTTACTGAAAGAGAAGAAATCAGTAGTAAAAAGGTGAAATAGGATAATTTGATTTTTTCGGCATTCTTGGACAATATCTTGGAAACTAAGCGAGATAAGGCGATTTTGCTCAAATCCTATTCTGTAGCTCCAATTCCGCAGCGAAAATTAGGCTATCTCGCTTAGTTTCCTAGATAATGTCCAGCAAAAAATGACATAAGACACTTCATTTGAATAAAGAAATTGTGTTTAAAGGTATTTTACTCATTATAAGTAATTTTTTTTTGTTGGTTTCAGTATAACTGCGATTTTACTCGTCTTGATGGTTGATTGGTTTACCCGATGCTATTGCCATAGACACAAGGAAGAGTATCAAATGAAAGCCTCTAAATTATTTACGCAGGCTTTTGGAATTAGATAAAATAATATACCGTGCTTCCCCCGCACGATTACAAGCATCGTGCTCTCAGTCGTCCAAATGAGCGGTTTTTTTAACGGCAAATACCTCCGTAAATAATCCATTATGAACAGAAGAAACGTTTTTTTTTTCTACAAACTTTTTATCGGATTTTTTCCTTTTTTTTTTTCATCGTGACTTCAATAACTTCCGCCTAAAAGCTAATTGCAGAATTGGATTCTCAATAAAAAAAATAAGTGGGAAGACACAATTGGATGAGAGAGTAACTAAAAGACTTCGAGTTTTATCGAGTAGAATTTATTTTCTTCAATTGGAGAAGAAAAAAAAACTTTTTTCCTCTCAACGAGGAACCAGGGCAAACCTGCACCTTTCCCATGTGTTCATTTCCCCCATGGAATTATGATTTCCAGCAAATACAGAGAGAGAGAAATATTTCCAGCCAAAATTATAGTTTCTTCGGAAAAAAAAAAAAAAAAAATTCCCTCTATATTTTCTAAAACAAACCATCTCAATTTCTCTCACTGTACAAAATAATAATAAAAAAAATGAAAAAAAGTGCAGTTATTATTTGTGAAAGATTTCACCTGAAAATAGGAGAGAAAATAAACGCAGACTTATGATTACAACAATCATTTTCACTAAAACATACGTTTCGTTCGCTCACGGGTACAATTTCAGGCCCTGTCTCGCACTTTAGCCTATTCCCCTAATTTTTGTTTTTTTTTTACTCAAAAAAATAAAAGAATTGAAGAAAACATTTTGCTCAATACACAACAATCCACAATTTTGCTAAAAAAAAAACAATTTTAAATAATTTCTTCTTCTCAAAGCATTTGGCACTGAAAATTACGTGTAAAGATAATAGAAACTAAAACAATTGAGCATAAATCTCCATAATTCCAAAATTCATATCGTAGAAAGCATTTCTCAGTGCATTAAAGTTGTGCATTACTCTTCGTTTCCTCCTAAGAACACGAGAGAACGTTTTCCATAAACAGAGAATACTAGTAAATAGAACATTTTTTACGATCTTCAGCCACGTCACCAAAATTTTCCTATTTTTCTACGAAAAAAATTTCTCCTCCCCCCAGTCTAAACCCGCATTGTCGTCACCTCTTATCCATTATCAGTAACAGAAATATTCGATTACTCGTGGACAAACACAGAGAAAAAAAAAGAGAGACCGACAAGTGACACATCAGTTAAAAGTGGAGAGACCAAAGTACTCAAAAAAAAAAAGTAAATAATAGTCCAGTGTCTATGCGCATTTCACCAGACACACCCATTTTACTGTCCATGGACGATAAAATAAAGTGTAGCTAGCGCCTGGACAGGTGAACTAGTTGTTTTCTGTAGTATTAAAAAATTCAAACCCCTTTTACGTTCAATTTTACCCTCAAAAAAATCGACTGTAAAGTTTTTGAACAACTTTTATTCGTCAGGTTTTTTTTATGGTATCCTCGAAACTAAGGGATAGAGCAATTTCACCCCAAGGGTTATATTTTCTCGTAGATCTTGAAATTTTGTAGAAAAACTAGCTTAGGGCAAAAAGGGCGTATCTCCACTATTTAACGAGATATTTTTTGAAAAAGATTAAAGAAAAAAGTGATTTTTCATATTTTAGAAACCTCCATTTCTGTCCATAGTTTTTTTCTAATATCTCGGAAACTAAGCGAGATAGAGCGATTTTGCCTAAAGATGGTTTTTTTAACTCGAAATTCTTTACCAAACCATCTTCGAGCAAAAAAAGGCGCCTCTCCATTATTTACCAAGGAAGATATTTTTCAAAAAAAAGCTTTAAAAAAGTGATTTATCCCGTTTTAGAAAAATCCATTTTTGTCATCATTTTTTTCCTAATATCTCCGAAACTAAGCGAGATAGAGCGATTTTGCTCGAAAATGGTTTTTCTAACTCTCGAAATTCTTTACCGAACCATCTTCGAGCAAAAAGGGCGCATCTTCATTATTTACCAAGATATTTTTCAGAAAAAAGATTTAAAAAACGTGATTTATCCTATTTTAGAAAAATGAATTCTTGTCCTTAGTTTTTTTTCTAATATCTCGGAAATTAAGCGAGATAGAGCGATTTTGTTCTAAGATGGTTTCGTAGCTCTTGAAATTCCTCCATCAAGGATAAAAAGGGCGTATCTCCATTATTTATCGAGATATCAAAAAGAAAAACTGGTGAAAAAATTCAATTAATTCATCTAAAAACTTCGAATTCTTCTAAATCATTAAAAAAATACGAATTAAACGTTTAAAAAAAACGCCGAAATTTAGAAATTAAACCCAGAAATGACTTCCGGCCAAGAGACAACGATTCGTTCATTTCCTGCCATTTTCCCCTAAACTCCTCGCATTTAGCACGCTTTATTTATTCAATTCTTCAATAAATCAAGAATAAACTCTACATTATCAAGAAAACAGAGCCATTTCCCCGAACCTTTCTCATTCAACCATCACAAAAAAAAAGAAAAACCCACAAAACTCCTCAAAGAAGACGGTGGACGTTTCCCCTCGACGTCGAATAATAATGGAAGACCTCCAAGTAACTTAAACACACAAAATAGAAACGTGAAAGTTGAATAATAATCATGATACAATTACAATAGTTATGGAAATTTACGAGAAACGACAAGAGCTACTGATTAAGGTACGGGTTTGATTCAATGAATTTTCAGAAATTCCCATTATGGAGAATTACTAATGTGCTTACAGGCGAAGGTATAAAAAAGTAGAAGCGAAAGGATAAAAGAGAGAAGCCATACAGTTTGAGAAAGAAACAAAGAGAGGCCCATTGGTGCAAGCCAATGAAATAAATGCGATTCTCCTTTTATCCCCTCGATTTTAATCCCAAAATTGGAAAAATAGTGAAATTAGCATGAATCTGTAAATTATCTTGATTTACTGAAACAAATAAATTATTTTGAAAATACTATTTTTTTAAGGATGATTGGGACGTACGATCGGGAAAAAATTTGAATTTTTGTATAAAATCGTTCATAACAATTTATCAAAGATGTAATTCTCAAATCTGATTCAGTGAATCTGTAGAGAATGTGATGAAGAATAAAATGAAACATAGAAACAAAAAATTAATTGAAAATTAACAAAATTTGCATTATTTTTTGCATTCCTTCAAATCTTCAAAAATTTGAAAAAATGTAAAAAGTAATGAAAATTTTTCAATTTTCAATCAATTTTTTGTTTTGAGGGCTTATTTTATTTCTCATTACATTCTTCAAAGATTCACTGAATCAAATATGACAATCGCATCTTGTATAAATTGTTATTAACGATTTTATACAAAAATTTTACATTTTCTCCGATTGTACCTTTCAATTGGACTTTTAATTTTCAGAATTTTCCATATGTGCGTATTTTTTTATTTTTTCAAATGATGCATTTCTAAAAGGAGAGAAAAAACATAAAAATTGTCAGATATCTGTTATTTTCATTTGCCATAAATCGAATAATGAACTCCTGAAACTCCAAAAATATTCATTATCCTTCGAACACAAATGGTTCATTGGTAAATTTATCATTTTTTTTCTTCCTTTTTTCTCCTCCAAATTTAGATTTCTTTTTTTTTTCACAAGCAGTTTATTCATCTACTTCTAGGCTGCGTGTGAAACGACAGATACAATGGCCAAGACGAAATCGATTGAGGATATTCGAGTACTATCGGACAACTATCGTGCGCAGACGAGTGAGTGGAACAAGAAACGAACATTCACGATGTTTCCCGATGTCAAGTGCAATCTGCAATAAACCGCCCATATATTCAATTGTCATTTTCGATTTTCAATTATTTTTGTGCTCATTTCGAAGTCAATTGAAGAGGCCAATAACCCGGAAGGAAAGAGGGGGGGGGGAGGATTATTGCACTGTGAAATTGATACATTAATTATTCATTTTGAAGCTAAAACAACATTGGCTTTTTTCGAAAACACATTTTCCTCTAAAATTTCCTCAAGAATATGTAAAAATATGTTTTTTTCTTTCTTTTCTATCAATGCACATTTTTTGCTTTGCAAAAATGTATTTTCCACACGACATAGCATTATTAAATCATAGGAAAATTGAGAACTCAAGTTTTCGTAGAATTTCACGTTAACTTTGAGAAACACAAAGTTTTGAGACTCTGAATAATTACGTTTTGATAACAATGCGCTTACTCGAATGAAAATAGGAAAGTCCAGAAAACAAGTTGAATTATTATACATACAGAGCAAAAGAGAAAGAGAGAGAGAGACAGAGTTTGGATGCAAAAGTTTCAACAATTTCACGTGATATTAAAATTCACTGGAGATACTGGAGGATCGTGCGAGATTATTAGAAAACTCGGTGGATCAAAGGGGGAAAAAAAAAGTAGATGAGAATCGATAAATAGATAATTAAATTATGGAGAATGGTTGGGAAATTTTTTTTTGCGCTGGAATTAAAAAGGGATTCTGCAGGAGGAAGAGAGGGAATTTCATGAGATAAAACTTGCAAGCGTGTCTGACTTCAATTACTGGGAAATTTCTAATATCGAAGCAGTAGATTACGTAAAAATAAAAAAATAGAGAAAAAAAAACTGTGAAAACACCTATTTCTAGAGAAATTCCCATTTAAAATTCAATTATTAACCGCTCGATTCAATAACGGTTGATGTTGTTGTAGGTCTTTCCACGTTTTATTCGCATGTTTTCACTCATTTTCCCTTCAATAAAACATTGATAACAATTTAACACCCTTCCCCTCTGAATGTCCTCATTCAGCCTCAACCCAGTGCCTATGAAGGGCTCGTAACTGAAGGATTTCATGTGTTTGTGAAAATAGATCATAACATTTACAATATTTCCATCAATTGCAGTGAATATAAAGTGAAATAAAGATGAATTTTTAAACCTGAAGTCTACATTTTAATAAAGAGAAAAAAAGAATGGAATAGAAACATGATAAAAAAAATTTGTTTTCAGAATAAGACTTAGAGAATGTGCTGCACAAAATTATAACTGATGGGTATAACTTCTACACTAAGGAAACAAAATTGGTGATATTCAAATAAATCTGTTTAGTTAGCAGAAAAATAGTTGACTGTACAGAATTCTCATTTTTTTCATTATAATAAAATAATAATTGATTAAAAGAAACCAAATATTTGTAAATCGGTTTTCTATGAAAAAATAAGGATTTTGATTTAAAGAAGAATTTGATCTGTCCTAATCAATTATTATTATTTATTGTGCAATGAAAATTTTTTAAAGTCAACTATTCTTTTGCAGATTCCACAGATTTATTCAATATCGTTGTTTCAGAGTGAAAAGGGCGTAAATAGGACACGTTTCCTATTTTGTTACGCCCTTTTCACTCTAGGACCACGATATTACTGAATTTTTCTCTTTCAGTACAGTTTGCCTAACTAATAGATTTCATTCAGTTTTCATGGTAGTACTGAAATTATTCATAGGGTCAAAACGAAGGCAAAATGGACCAGTGCGTCAAAATGATTTGGGATTTTTTTTTTTGAGAGTAAAGGCCTCTACATCAATAAATTCAAAAAAATTCACCAACAATGTTTACAAAATTGACCATTTCCTCGAATTTTTTAAGGATTTTTTATCGAGTTCTTCGCTCCAAAAAAATTCTTAATCATTTCTGGTGTATGGGAGGTCCATTTTGCCCCCCTCTCCCCTACAAAAACTGGCAAGACACTTGCACATTACAAAAAAGACTCCAAAGACACTTGGCCCTTTTTTTTCTCCCCAAAAAAAAGAAAAACCAACAATTTTTTTCTATAGTTTCTCCTCCCCTCAAAAACTCTCTTTTCGCGTCATTATGTGACATTTCCTGAATTACATAATAAATTCCAAAAAAAAAAATTGAATAACCCGGAATGTATTGTCTCTAATTTACCTCAGCAATATTCTCACGTTCTCCTCCATTAATTCAATGGAAAAACACAAAATGGGAAAAAGAGAACAGTAATTACACAGCCTCGAATGGAGGCCCACAAATAAAATTCATGAATTTTCATGAATTTTCATGAAACACACAAACACAAAATTCTCTCTCGTTCTCGTGGTGAAAGAAAAAATTCCTTCATCTTCACACAAATGCATCAAAATGCACGTTCATGTGTGTGCACCTAAAAAAATTTAAAAGTAAAGGAAAAAGGAAAAAAAAGGGAGCATTATGAAAAATGGAAAATTAAAATAAATATTTACCTCGAATGTTTAAACACACAGTTTGGAGTCCACGCTTGTAATATCCCTTGTGTTTATGTGTATATGTATATATATATATATATATATATATATATATGTGTGTGCCTCAACAATTTACATTGAAAAAATTTAAATCCACACACACATTAGTCCAATTATTTCACAGGTAAATCCACAGAGAAGCTCCTTCATAAAATGATGAAAAATAAAAAATAAACGTAAAATCACAAAATACTTGACTTTTCCTCGAAAAAAAAAAATTTCTCCCTTTTTCAAGTTTTCACTGAAAAAAAAAAAAAAAAACAACCACCAACTCACTTAAAACCACTGTGTGTTTTTTAACCCTTTCTCTCTTTAATCCTATCTCTTCCACCGTATATATTCCACATAAAAATGGCGTCAAAAGAGACACACACACACACACACAAAAACAGAGGGGCAGAAACACACGTAAACCAATGAAAAATCACTAGCACAAAATCATCATATTTCCTCGTAATTCATCCCCCGAAAAAAAAAATAGAAAAAAACTTCAAAAGCCAAGAAATGTTGTGCACGAGTGAATTGAATCTCGTGAGTTTCTCCCCCAAAAAAATGGAGAAACAGCACAAAAAGAAGTTAAAGAAAAAAAAACAGGTTACCAAAAAAAAATTAAAGATTTTCACATGAAGTTGCGATGTTACCGACTGATAAAAGGGGTGTGTTTGGGAAAACTGGTGGTTTTAAACGTACTATCCCACTATTTTCTTTCTTTTTTCATGAAAAAAAAAAAATTAATTAAATATTTTTAACACATAAAAATCAATAGAACACTTTCATGCAACTAACATGACAATATTTCTCGTTTATTTCAAAATTTTATTCTTCAAAATTCCCTCATTTATTTATTATTTATCACAAAAAAATATTAAATAAAAGATCGTACTCAGTCTAGCGTGGTTTTTTTCGCCGGTACAGACGAGCGTTAATTCACTCGCTGTCATGCCCCAAAAGCAACTGAATACGCTCAAAGTATATATAGAAAATCATAGTGTATACTCACACTCACACACTTACACATACATACATATATACGTCCACGGACGAATAGGTCCCCCCACTCTCTTGCCCACGATGGCCCGCCATCTTGTGAGCATTGGCTATTTCCCCTCTCTCTCGCACTCATTGGTCAAACAGGCGAGGAACAGACACAAAGAACGGAGCTGACCGAGCATTGGCGAAGGTGCACGACTGTGCTTCCCCATGGTGTTTTGTGTGTGTGTATATTTTCTCTCTCTCTCTTTCTTGGTTGAGAGGAGAAAGATGCTACCTTACCCTGAGGATACTGTAGAGAGGCAGTATTTTGGGTGAAGGGTATATATAGTAAAGAGGTTCTCTTGATGCTCGTGTGTGTCCATGATATCGTTGCCTTAGTGATAGAGAAGCCTAAGTGCTATGCTTATACACAGCAGTTAAGCCCCTTTGTTTCTAAGACGACGATATAACTATACTGCACAATATTATACACACTAATATTTGTTGCCTTAGAGGTAAAGGGGCGTAAGTGCTATGGATAAGCAGAGCATAAAGGGGCATATGTCCTGTGCTTTATACGTATCACTTAGGTTTCTTTGGTTCTAAGGAGACAATATAATACTTTGCTTTGTGTATTATGTGTATGTATTGTGCAGACGTTAGTTGGACACACATAGTTGCTGCAAGAGAATGGAAGAATATCTTCTTTGATTTTTTTTTTGAGAGAGAAAGAAAAGGATGGATGAATTCCTTAGTTCAGGGTAATCGGAGGGAGGAAACAAACAAAAAAAAAGACGGATGTATTATACTATATCGGTTTTATTCTATCGCGTGGCCCCGAAAAGATCTACCTTCGTGCCACGGGTATTTTAGCCTTTTTTCACCTTATTTTCTCCCATTTCTCTTCTTTTTTTTTTACTGAGTCTTGGGCTAATTATACACGGGGTTTTTTTTGCAGGGGGAAAATAGGCGCTTTTTTTTCGTCGAACTATTTTGGGGAGACTCTTCAATTGCCGGTGAAACACACCCATTCATAATGGGAAAATTAGGGAGGAGGAGGGATAATTTATTTGGAAAATTTTAGGACCTTTTTCGAACTGAAATAGTACTTTACCGAACTAGTGCGGTAAAGTATCCTTTTAATGGAACAAAAAGAAGTTAGAAACGTCGTTTTTCGCTTCCTAGATGTAAAATAGTACTTTACGCATCTAGGACGGAAAAACTCTCGTTTCGCTTGGGAGGCAAATTTTTGTCGAGATTAACTTTTTTCCATTCATGTATATGCTATTTTTTGGACCAAGGGAGTAAAAAACTCCGTTTCCGATCGAGCGAAGCAAGGAAGGAAAATGAGTTTTTTACTCCCTAAGTGTAAAAAAATACTATATGCACCATGGGCGTATAAAAGATGATTTCGACAATATTTTCTCACTCTCATTTCGTTCGGGACTAAATTCTTGTCGAAATTCACTTTTTTCCGTCCTAGGTGAGTAATGTCCTATCCTGACGAGTATGCGATTGCAAAACACGCCGAGCGCAAGTTTTGTAATCACACGAGCTCGAAAATCTTTATCGCACGTGTTAGGTACAGCTTTTTTTTTTATGTACAACATGTGGAAAATGTTCATTGATGGAAACTGTGGAAGAAGCTTTATTTGATAAATAAACGGATTACCTCGTGTTTGTATTCAAGGGGAGAGGAACAAGTAGCATTAACATTTATATATATATATAAATATATATATGTGTATATATCTAAGAAATTTTTAGGTTCATAAGCTTCGTGAGACTTTGTAGTTGTCCAAAAATCTCTTCTCTGCATCGCTTGAGGCAATTAGTACCAGGAACGATGGTGTTCCACCACGCAGGACGAATCTATTTAACAATGTTAATTATCGTTTATTTTAAAATTTTCAATGAATAATTTATGATTGATCCAATTATGTTATTATTTACTGTTTCTGTTGCATGATTGTTCCCAACGATCTACTGATGTCAACTTTGTGAACAGATGCTTTATTAATACCCTCGAAATAGACATTCAAGTTTGGAACAATGTATCTTTGTCCAATGTCCCATGGCGGTGGAACTTCGAAAAGTTCCTCCAATTGATCCATAAACCTGGAAATAACAGGTGCAATTGTTTGTGTTTGAATACAAAAGGGGGAGATAATATGATAGTAAAGTGATAGGAGTAGATAACTTGAAAGATCTCGTTGTATATATTTTTGTAGATATCTCTGATGCGAGGTAGTTTAGGAAGAAAAAACAGGAAACCATTTCTGTAGCTCCTGAAATTCTCTATAAAAAAAGATCTCTTGATTTTTCTTATCTAAACACACTCGCTCCAAAAATATTCTCAATAGAAGACAAACAAAATTCTTCAATTTATCTAAATTTTCTTAAATTCGTAAAATTCTTACGGTGTATCTTCGTGAAAATTCTGAATAAAATCTGTCTGCATAGTTTCTGGATAAAGAATCATGACAGGCCATATCAATCGTTCTCTCTTATCGAATCTGACCCTGTGCATAGCCAATTGCGGTATCAGTGGCTCTAAATCCTTCATTTCAACGACTTTTTTACTATTTGATAGATCGACATTAATTCCCCTAGACTTAATAGCATCAACTAGCCTGTCCTCTTCTTTCTCCTCTTTTTTCTCTCGTATTTCCCTCAGTCTAACGTCCCTCTGCTGTTTTTTCTGTGAAAAAGAATAGAGAATGAGAGCTTGGCTCTATTTAAATCCTGGAATTTAAAGAAAATAGCTCTTTTTACCCTCTCTATCGTTGCATTTTTGAGCATCGCTGCAATTTCCTCGTTTGAACCGTGCTGCGACACATATATATTACAAAGCTCAATGCAATCGTCGTAATTCTTCGTAAAATAGCAGCACATCGCTGCTCTACTCAGGGCTTTTGGGTAATTCGACTGATATTTTAGCGCCATTTTACAGTCATTCAAGCAGGAACGATAATTTTTCAACATAAAGTGCGATGCCGCTCTATTATTGTACAGTTGAGCCAAGAGACTGTCGTCTTTACACTTCGTTTTTATTCCCTCTGTGTAACTCAAAATTGCTAGACGATATTTTTTATATTTATAATTAAAGTTGCCATCTTCCTTGTAATTCGTCGCTAATTCTAGAAAAAGAAAAAAGAAAAAAACACAAGTTATCCCTTAATTAAAACATGACACTAAAAATAGCAGATATCTGACAATTTTGAGTTTTTTTGGCTTTTGAAAGATAATTTGTGGAATAAAATGGAAATATTACACATGTAGAACATTAAAAAATCTACAAGTATGCTTAAAAAGTTTAAGAATTCCTTTTTTTTTAGGCTCATATCATACTTTGGATAGTTACGAGTATACTGCTCAAATTTCAGCGCGAAATTTAAATTATTCCGGTCATTACTTTTAGGCCTTTTAGCCTTTTTTTTTTTTTAAAAAAAAAAGGTATTCAAGCACCTGACACGGTCGGAATATTAGGGACCCCGGCTCCCGCTGCTCCTTCATCTTTTATTCCATTGAATACCGTTCCTACCTACCGGGACACATCTAAATTTGTAGATAATATTCCATATTCTCTATTCAAAATGTTTTTATGGTGTTTTTACTATTTCCGCAAGCAAAATGTCCTTTTTCAAAACGGTGTACACGGCCCAAGGACGAATTTTGGAGTTATTCATTTAAAAATTTGAGACAACATTCTTCACGCCCTTTCCTATCGCGTGACCGAAGCTTTTTCTTTTTTTTTCTGGAATCTTCCTAGTTTTTTTTTCAACGAAAAACTATCCAAAAAAGGAGGTTTAATTTGATACTTTTTCCTTTTTCAAACTACGGCCATTTTTCCAATTTGAAAAAAAAATAAGAAAAGCTTCCGTGACGTGATAGCGACATCCACAGCGATTAATAAGGTTTTTGGAGAATTCGCTTCAGATAAAATTTACAGCCGCAATCGTGTACACCATCGAGACACCTATTTTTTTTACAAAATATTTTCGACAATCAAAAAATATGTAGAAAATGGATGAAAATAATGTAAAACAAGTGGATAATAATATTGCTTTCCAACTGATATAGCTTTTTCTGCTAATACTTTAGCAATATGAATCCGAATGGAAGTGATACAAATTTTTCCAAACCATCATCAAAATATCAAATTTTGAAAAATTCATTAAAATGACAATAACTCGAGAACTAATCATGCAAATAAGCTCCAAATTGACAGACATTCAACTGATACAACTCTCGAGATAATATATGAGTATGAATATCACCAGTTGAATAGTTTCCAGAAATTCCATTAAAAACTGTTTTTCGAAAAATGGACATATCTCAAAAAGGAACGATTGGATTCTCTTGAAGTAAAGTTTAAAAAATAGAGTTCGTCGAGAGGAAGTTTTCCACAAAATATTAAATTTTTCTATGAAACCGTTTTGCTGTAATTGACTTTTATGTACACACAGACATGCGCTAAAAATATCAGTTTCTCTCTATTTAGATCCTTTTAAATATCTTCTATTAAAAGAATTACAATCGGAAATTCTGATGATTACATAGCTTCCATTCTGAAGCAAAAGAAAGAATTTCATGGATGTTCGCTAATTTCATTATCATATCAAAACCGGAGAATTCAGAAGTTACTCGTGATAAAAACCTTCAGGTGTATTCTCGTCTTCCCCGTATTTGAGCTGTTGTAGTCCCTCCATCAATGGCGACAATTGTTCACCAGGTTCAGGGACTTTTTTCATGAAAAACGGGTGTTTTTCCATTTCTTCCTGCCATCGATCCTCTGGCCAGCCCTCATTGTATGATTTTTTCTCCAAATTGTCTATATACTCGTCTAGTTCAGCGTCTAATTTCGCTGCTAATTCGAGACGCTCAGTCTCTGTCCACTTCTTTTTATCACAATCCGATTTTTCCGACATTCTGATGATTTTTAATGGATTTAATGATACATTCGACCTGAAACAATAGGATTCTGTGAAAATAATGGAAAATTAAGGGGTATAGGTTTGAAATGGGAATTTTCAGGTGGAAAACATGGGTCAAAATTACATTTTTTGAATTTTTAGAAATTGCTTTTTTTTTTAGGCGAAATTCAAAGGTTTTACGCGGCAATTTTCGAAAAGTTGCAATTCTTTGAGGATATCGATCGGTTCTATTGGTCATAGTGTAAAAATTCTGCATGGAAGTGAAAGGTGAGATCATTTGACGTCGATTTTTGGGGTTCCGAAGGAGAAAATATAGATTTTTAAGATACTTATCGTGTAAAAACAGATTTTTATATATGAAAATGCGCATAACTTCCTTAAAAATCGATTATTTTCCTTCAAAATTCCGATGAGTTAATGGCAAATGATCTCACCTTCCACCTCCATCCAAAATTTTCCCTCTCTGCTCAATAAAACCAGAAAAATCCATAAAAAAGTCAATATTTTCCCATTTCGTGATTTTTTTCCTGAAAAACTCAAATTCTCCAAAAATCCTAAAAATTTAATATTGACATGTTTTTCCCTCTGAAAATCTCCTCAACTTTTCGATGAAATTATCCCAATAAAACCTGAGAAATCTCAACAAAAAAAATGAAAATTTTCAATTCTGCGAATATTTTCCTGAAAAATTCGAATTTTCAAAAAATTCTCAAAAATAAATTTTGACACATGCTTTCCACTGCAAATTTCCTCAACTTTCCAATGCAATCGTCAGGTGAAATTTATCTCGAATATTTTCAACGATAAAACATCAAAACTAAAATATGTCTGTTTTATCCCTCAACCCCTTAAAAAAGGGGAGGGGGGGGGTGTGGGATAAAAATCCCACACCCCCCCCCCCCTCTATTATTCCCCAGAAGAAAATCTATTATTTACGCAGGAGAAAATCAACAAAATGTACATAACTCCATAAAATCATAATTCCCCCTTTTTTTTACCTTCAACCACCAAAAAACTCCTTTTAATCAAACTTCCACAAATTTTTCAACAACACTGTGTTTAATCGAGGTTATGTCAATGTTTTCCAGCTGCAGATCCCCCCTCCATGTGGCACTTGCCCCTCTAGGGGATTAATAGCCATAATGGAGTAGATCCCCCCCCCCCCCTCCATATTGTCCCGCGCCATGCTGGATTGTAGGTGGCGCGAAATATAGAAATTTTGATGAAAAAAAATCCATGTGAGCCCCTCTTTGCGCTCATCACTTCACATCTCTATCTATATCGTGGTATATTCGTGTGTATATAATAACCATCAATATCCACACTTCAGTTATTGAACTGCAAAACGTTTTCCAGAGTTGTCCAGCATCAAAGGTGAGATTAATTGTGTCAATTAAACAATTAAAACTCATTTCGCTCCAAATATTCGAATTTTTCTATTTTCGTGTTTACGTGAGGAAGAATTTATTGCATGTGAAAAAAGAAACAGGAAAAAAAAAAGTTTTTTTGCCAGAAAATTTACTTGTCTGTAGAAAATTTACTTCGCTCCACAAAATTTAGATATATATAATATATATATATTATATATAGATATAAAAATTGTGAAGGAAAATTTTGCTGAAAAACAATTTTTCTTGCCACAAGTTTTTTTTTCTTCTCTCACTGCACGAATCTTATCAAAACGATAACAAAAGATAATTTCCAAGAATTTTAAGCTCTGGGAAGATTTTTTTTATCATTTCAATTAGTTCCTTTCGATTATCATATGACAAGTGCAAATTCATTGGCAATAAATAATCCGTAAGAAATCATAAAAATTTGAAAAAAAATAATATCGTTAATAAATTCATTTTTAATTTTTTTCATTTAAATTACAGATTTCAAAAATGTCTACTACAAGATTTTCGGGAATTGAAATGGGTCCGCCCATCGAGATATTCGCTCTCAACAAACAATTTATGGAGGATACATTCGAGAAAAAAGTTAATCTTACAATTGGCGGTAAGATTCCAAAGATAAAAGAGCGAAATTTTCATCTTAAATATGGAAATTTTCAAAAAAAATGAGAGATCAGTTTTTCATTAATTGAACTGTGGACTTTTTAGAATTGTGTATCACCTACTTCGTTAGTTTTTATATTCATCACATGTATAAAGCCATCATGAAATTGACCTTGGGGGCTTTATGAAAATATCACGAGTTATGTAATTCCATTTGACTCGTGATGCAATACGGCTTTTTTGCCGGTACGCCACAAAACGGATAAGCTATTTATCTGATTTTTTTGGACCTACTTGGTTTATGATTTCGTCATCTTGGAAACAAAAAGGCGCAAGTGCTGTGTATAAGCATAGCACTTACGCCTTCTTCACTCTGAGGTGACGATTTATACAATTTACCAAAAAATCTCGAGAAATCTTGAAAAATCACAAAATCTTCCGATTTCGAGATTTTTGGCTAAAACTCAAATTATTTAAGATTAAACTGATTTTAATTTTATTTTTTATTTTTGAGGCTTGGAAGGATTTTTTGGGAGGAAAAAGACGTGCAAGTACATTTATTTTTGTAATTCTCTTTGAAAACTGAGCGAGATAAGGAAATTCATGTAGACCCATTTTTTGCAGCTCAATCTCCTCTAAAAAAAAGAGTTTTACTTTTTTTTTCTATCTTTTTTAATTTCTGAGATATTTGAGTTTTACACATTTGACGACTGATTTTTTTTGCATTATTTAAAAAGGATCTTTGGAGCGAATGGGTTTAGGAAAAATTAACAAGAAACCTTATTTGTAGAGAATTAAGGATATCATAGTGGCAGGTTCAAATGATCGACTTTTTTTTTTTTTCCTCTTAGTTATTATAATTACTATAACTATTTCGATTTTTCAACATTTTACCGATACTAGAACGATGTTCGAGATGATGAATTTTTAATAAATAATATTATGAATATTCAATATTGTTCCGCATTTGACTCACGCTGTCCCAGCATCGAGGACTGGGATTGGAGGATTCTCGGATTTCAAATACCAATATGGCCGCCATTGATGTTTTCATGCAATCAATTGAATTAATTGTCACTATATGTCCGGTAACATACATTTTTCACGATTTCAAAAAAGAATAGACATTCTGATGAACAAAAAACATATAAGGTTATATAAAGAAAAAATAGGTCTGTGACCATGAATTTTTGCAGTGAAACTGAAACTGAGCCTCGCTTATGAAGTTTCCATGTTAATTTAATTATTTTCAAAAATTAATTTTGGCCTTATTTGTCCGGTAACATGGGGTAAACAAAAATTTAACAAAATCTACTCATGCTATTCTATCGAAAGTGACCAAAATTGAGAAGGAAAAATAGATTGCCCGAACCACTATGACATCCTTAAATTCTCTACAAATAAGGTTTCTTTGTCTTTTTCTCTAAATCTAATAGTTTACGAGATCCTTTGAAGACAGTTAAAATGAATTTTTTTAAACATGAGTTTATGGAATTTTTCATGAAATTAAATTTTTATTCAACAGCATATCGCACGAATGAAGGCAAGTCCTGGGTTCTTCCAGTGGTGCGAAAGGTCGAGAGACAATTGGCAGAAGATGATCTTCAAACCCATGAATATCTTCCGGTTCTCGGGCTGGACTCGTTCAGTTCCAGTGCTACTGCCATGTTATTGGGAAAAAACTCGCAGGCAATTATTCAGGACAGGGCTTTTGGTATCCAGTGTCTGTCAGGAACTGGTGCACTTCGTGTTGGTGCAGATTTTTTGTCGAAGATTTTGCACTACGACACTTTTTACTACAGCAATCCAACCTGGGAAAATCATAAATTGATTTTCAAAAATGCTGGATTCAAAAATGGATGCGAGTACAGATACTGGGATGCATCTACACGTGGTGTTGACTTCGATGGAATGATCGAGGATCTCAGCAAAGCCCCAGAAAATTCAGTAATTATTCTGCACGCCTGTGCACACAATCCAACAGGCTGCGATCCTAGTCACGAGCAATGGGCAAAAATAGCTGATATCATTGAGCAGAAAAAACTCTTCCCATTCTTCGACAGTGCATATCAAGGATTTGCAAGTGGTGATCTTGATCGTGATGCCTTTGCAGTTCGCCTATTCGTGGACCGAGGCATTGAGTTCCTTGCTGCTCAGAGTTTCGCCAAGAACTTCGGCCTCTACAATGAAAGGGCAGGGAATTTATCAATTGTGATGAATGACACCAAAGAATTAGCGCAAATCAAGTCCCAGCTGACTCTGATTGTCCGAGGAATGTACAGCAATCCACCCAATCATGGAGCACGGATAGTTGCTACGGTTTTGAACAATGCTGATCTTTATGCAGAATGGTAAAAAGGCTATTCGATTGATTTAAATGAAGAGGGAAGAGGTAAAACAGGAGGAATCTATTTTTTTTCCTCTTTTTTTTAGAGAATATTTTGGGAAATGATGAAGATACGCCCTTATCTCCATTATCTCTTGAAATTTACTATAAAAAAAAGGATTAGTGGAAAAAGGGCGTATCTCCATTAATTTCTATGATATTTGAGAAAAATTGGTTAAAGAAAAAAATTCAATTTCTCAAAGACTCTTTTTTGTCTCTTAGTTCATTGGAAATATCTCGGAAAGTAAGGGAGATAGAACGATTTCATTCTCATCCGTCTATGTGGCTCTTAAAAGTCTCTGTTAGAAAGGATTAGAGGAAAAAGAACGTATCTCCATTAGTTTCCGCGATATTTTATTGAGAATGTTTTATCTCTTCACTACTGAAAAGTTCCAAATTATTTTTCACTTTCCACTGACGATTGTTTCTTTTTTTTCGTCTAGGACCAGTCACATCCGGACTATGTCCTCCAGAATAATCGAGATGAGAGCAGGACTGTACGAGAGACTCACTAAACTGAAAACCCCAGGCACTTGGGAACATGTCACGAAACAAATTGGAATGTTCTCCTATACTGGACTAACAGGTAACTTTAATCCTCTTTTCGTGAATATCTTTCAATTAAGTGGGCTTAGAAAAAAATCGTAAGAAACCTTTTTTGTAAAGAATTGAATTCTCAACAAAAAAGGATTCTTAACAAATTCTTCTAAACCCCGTTGTTTACGAGATCCCTTTAAAATAATGGAAAATAATCAATGTTTTCTACTCCAGAACGGCAAGTGGAGCACTTGAGGAATCATTATCACATATATATGGCACGAAGTGGTCGCATAAACATGTGTGGACTCAACGAGAAGAACATTGACTATGTTGCCGAAGCATTTAACGAAACAATCAAACAATTCCCAGACCAATAAAGTTTGAAGACAATAAATCCAACTGTGTTACTGTAGAAAAGGAATGGAAAGAAAAAAAAATACAATAAGTAAATTAAGAATCATTAGATTCAATATTTTATGTACTGCATATCAGTGTCAAAGTTTCTTTTCAATTACAAGAAAGACCCAGTACCTGTTTCCACTCTGATATCAATCAGTTTGATTGGAAAAATTGGAGTAAATTTACAAAAACGTTCTCGCAATCTTTTAATTAGAATTTAGGAGAACAATTTAAATGTATGTAAATAAATTTTTTCGATGATTCATCTTGACCAACTAGATTCTTTTTTCTTAAATGTCTCTTTTCCATCTGACTCGAGGGCTGTGTAATATCCCATGTCTTCGTACTTGGAGCGCATGTAAATTATGTAACCAGAGCAGCCAATCATAGCTGTCAAGCCCAATGCCATTACCACGAGATTCTGCAAGAATAATAGAGAAGTTGCCTTTATTTCTTTTTTTTTCCTTTTCTTTTCCAGTATTTGTCAGTATTATTACGTTTTCTCAGGAGAATAATGATATAAAAATGTAAAAAAAATTAGAAAAATACAAAGATGCAGGAGACTGGAGTAGCACGACCAATGGATAGACAATTAAGGAAAAATTGGAGTTTATCAATGCCTATAAATTAGGTAAAGCACATCGAGGAACTGCAGGAAAGTGCCAAGCCAAAAAAAAAATAGGGGGAAGTGGGGCAAAATGGACATTGTAATGAAGTGGCGAGAGATGGATTCTTCTTGATGATTCTATTGAAAAGCTGAGGAAATTAATTTTTCTAAATTTTTTTGACAAGTTCTTCTAAGACTTTTTAATGTTTTTAGAATCAGTTTGATGTTTATAAATGTCAGTTTAACATTCATAACCATTTAAAATGCTTTTGATGGAGAGGCAGCTTCAGCTTGGATCAAACCATACACCAATGTCTCAGCTGTAGTAATAAAATTCAAGTTAAAGGGAAATTAACAGGGAAAAGAGGGTAGATTTCTAGTATATCAATATTGTTTTTGTAAATAACTTTTAAAATGATGGAAATACTAAAACGTGTATATATATATATATATATATATATATCTATATGTAAATATGTATACATAATTAGCAGGATGAATCCATGATTCAAGCTGCATTAAATAAGAAAAAAAAAGGGAAGAGGGCAATGATTGACACTATTAATTACATTGTTCCTCGAATTTGAGGAATTGTTCTTTACCGGTCTGACGTAAAGCTCGTAATTGACAGCTCTGAAGAGCCCTGTGCTTTTGAGGGAACGAATCCCATCACCAGGAGCTGGTTCTGACATTGTCTATTGTCAGAAGGTGAATGCGACTGTCTTTTATTGATGTTCTTCCTGAAAAACAATGAATTACATAATTGAGATAAATAAAATGTTTTTTTTTTACGTTTCGAAATTGCTGAAGGAAGGTCAGCAGAGAAGTTCGACCTAAGTCTGACCCCAGTTGGACCCAAGTCCAGAATATATTCATATAATTTTTTTTTTTTTTCGAGCCAAAGCTTTTAGATTTGATATGAGTACAATGAGAATAAAATATAAATAAAAAAAATATAAATAAATAATGAAAATTACTAAATATAAAAATTAAATATAAATAATTACCTGCATTATTCTGGAGCTAATGACAGAAGAGTATATATATAAATTAATTGAAAGGACTAGAGCTTTTTCACTGTGTGTTTCACAACACACTTGAATTAATTTGTACTTATTCGGTCAAACACATGTTTTTTAAATCGATACTAGCGCCATTTTGAAAAATTGAATTTCACACATATCGAGTTGAACAGTCGAATGGCCATAAGTCGATTTTGTCAATCGATTTTTCTTATCGCAAGAAGAAAGAAGACAAGAAAGGAAAAAAAAGGAAAAACACATGTTTCAAATAAGTTACATCAGCTTCTATTCTTTATGTCAAAAGTTGTAGCATCAGCTTCATAACATTAATTTTGTATAAATAATAATATAAAAACGTTTATTATAATTTATTTTGTAGAATTTAAAAATGGTCGAAACGACAAATAAAAAAATTCACAGTAGTGCACTGGAATTAGTGAAAAATATAAATTATGGGTACAGTGTTTTTTTATAACCTATATTTACTGGAAATAATTATTTATTAGGGAATATTTAGTTTTTTTGAAGTACTTACGTCAATTCAAACACAGCAAAATTCGAATAAAGTTTGATATTGGAGTGAGTGGAGCAAAATAGACCTCCGGGGTAACATGATTCAGGAATTTTTTTTTGGAGTGAAGGACTCTGTGGAAAAATCTGTAAAAATTTGAGAAGATGTTCCAATTTGTGGAGATTGTTAGTGAATTTTTTGAAATTTTTTTTGAGAGGCCTTCACCCTAAAAAAAATTCCCAAATCATTTCGAACACATAGGTCCATTTTTCCACGATTTCTCCTATTTATTTTGTGGAGCAAAAGAAAGATAAGGAGAGAAATGAAAACATCTTAGTTTTGATGTTTTATATTATGAAAATCACGAGAAATCAATAGAAATATTGAAGAAAGTTCATTTGACAATTATTCAGTATTGTTAAATTAATTTCTTCCAACGTCCCAAAGATCTTAACATAATAATGGAAGAAAGTTTTTTTTTGCTAATTACATTGGGAAATGAGGTCACCTTTCATTCAAAATCAACTTCAGAATGCTACGATCATTAAAACCACAAAATTTGTCAAAAAAAATGAATTTTTTCAATTTTTCAAAAATTCCATAACAATCGAACTTTACAAAAAAAATTCAAAAAATTAATTTTGAAGTCTGTTGTCCACCTAAAATTTCCTCACATTTTTAATGGTATAATTAGGAAATCTCTGTCTCGAACCACTTAATTGGAAATTATAAAATCTGCACAAATCTGACTTAAGAAAAATATTTAAACAAATAAATCATGAGACAAAAATATTTAAAAAATTTGCACTTTTGCAATTTTTTGAATTTTTTAAATGTGCTGATTTTTCTGTTTTCTTTTATATTTTTTTCATTGAGAAAAAAATGATATGAAAATTGTCAGATTTCTGCTATTTTCAATGTTATTTTGATTAAAATGTCCATTTTACCCCACTTTCCCCTCAAATTAATATGAATTTTCTTTTCTTTGCATTTTTTGAATTTGTTCAAATGTGCAGATTTTCCATTTTTTTCTTTTTATAATTTTTTAATTGAGGAAAAAATGAACTGAAAATTGTCAGATTTCTGCTATTTTCAATGTCATTTTAATTAAAATATCCATTTTACCCCACTTTTCCCTAAAATTAATATGAATTTTCTTTTCTTTGAACAGGAAACTCAAAGGAACGTATGAAATTGTTGTGGCAACAATTCGAGTATTGAAAGAAATTGTGAGCAGTACAGAATGGAGTACAGCAAAGTAAAAAAGCTTTCTTCTAAAAAAAAAAAGTATCTAAATTGTCTCACTTCCTTTGTATTCTCTCATTATTTTCTTCTACTGTAATCAGAAAGCTCATGGATTTGATAACACTGAATGGAAAATACATAATTTCTGCAATTCCATTGGAAGCATCTATTGGCAATATGGTACGAAGAGTTCTGCAGATAATTAGAGAAGAATATACATTAGAATTGAAGAATAAACCAGAGGAAGTCGATCCACAGCAGTCGTTACACAAAATATTAACATCTGAGGGTGACAAAGATATTGATTTCAATATTTCTGTACCAGATTTGAAATCAGCACTAATTGAACACATTAACGAGTTCGAAGTGGAACTTGAAACATGGTAATTATGATGATAATGAAATTAGCACACATCTGACAATTTTTTTGATTTTTTTTAAGCTAATGAATTATTTTTAAAAACAAGATTCATAAAATTTGCATTTACAGTTTTTAAAATTTTTTAGATGTGCATATTTTGAAAAAATAATGTATTTGAAAAAAAAAAACCTGAATATTTTCTGTTTTCTGCTATTTTTAGTATAATTAATAATTAATTATATGACATTGAATTTGCCCCCCCCCCCTTTTTTTAAAAATAATCCTCCGAATTTTTTTTCCAGTTCAGAAAATATAATTCACTCACTGGGAAAAAAATTTGGAGGATTATTCTTAAAAAGGGAGGGGGGGGGGGGGATAATGTCGTATGATTAATCATTAATTATACTAAAAATAGCAGAAAGGTGAAAATATTTAGGCTTTTTCTGTTAACAAATCAATTATTTTTGAAAAAATATTTAAAAAATTTGCATTTATAGTTTTTAAATTTTCTACATTTGCATATTTTTAAAGAAGCATGCATTTGTTAAAAAGAAACCTGAATATTCTCAATTGTCTGCTACTTTCAGTATAATTAACAATTAATTATACAACATTAAAATCCCCTCTTTTTTAAAAAATAATCCTTCGAATTTTTGTTTCCAGTTCAGAAAATATAACTCAGCAAGCATCAGAACACATTCATTCGAACGAAATAATTATGACACTTGGACACTCGAGAATAGTCGAAGAATTTTTCAAAAAAGCTGCAGAGACAAGAGCCTTCGAAGTTATCGTAGCCGAAGACGCGCCTTTTTTAAATGTACGAAAATTAAATTATCCAAGGATAAATTGTTTTTTTTTCATTACAGAAAAGGTCAAAAACTCATTATATTTTTTTTTCTTCAATTTAAACTCATTATGTGAACTATCTTTTTAGGGGCATGAAATGGCAGTGAATTTATCGAAATCGAAGATAAAAACAACATTAATTTCAGACGTTGCGATATTCGCAATGATGTCGCGTGTTAATAAAGTCATTATTGGAACACATACGGTCATGGCAAATGGTGGATTGAAAGCAACAACTGGATCCCACACTGTTGCACAAGCTGCTAAGCACTATTCTGTACCTGTGATGGTTTTACTTCCACTTTACAAATTATCACCACTTTATCTCTGCTCTTATGAGCAAGAAGCCTTCAATAAACATGCGGCTCCAATTCAGGGAGTCATCGATGGTGCTAATGCATCATTGATGGAGAGAATTCAGGCATACAATCCAGTATTCGATTATGTACCACCCGAGCTCGTTACATTATTCATTACGAACACGTGAGTATTAAAATAGGAGAAGATGGGGTAAAATGGAGATAAGGGGGAAAACGGACACATTTGAATTTTTATGTCTATATCATAAAAAACACGCGGAATCATTGAAAATATTGGAGATAGATCTTCTCCCATTATTTCAGTGGAAAGCTGAGGGAATTTGAGGCGGAAATCATGTGTCAGAAATAATTTTTTGCTATTTTTTGAAAAATTCTACTGTTTTGGTCAAGATTTGAAGGGAAATTTCTGATTCACCTCAAATTCTTCGAAATAAAACTGATTTTAATGTTATAGATGGGTGGAGGAAAGTTGCTGGAGGGTAGATTTGGAAGAAATTTGAGGAAAATTTGAAAAACTACCAAATTTACTCAAAATCTCGAAATCTTCAAATTTTGAGATTTCTGGTTAATCTCAAATTGTTTGAAATGAAACTAATTTTTTTAAAATTCCTTTTCATTTTTGGAAAAATTCTGTTTCTTGAGATATCTCCATTTCTATCGGTCGTGGCGTGAAAGTTATGGGTGAAGGTGGGAGCTGAGATCAGTTGGCATGGATTCATTGGGTTTTGAATGGATAAATATGGATTTTTAAGAAAGTTTGAAGTAAAAACTGATTTCCACGAAAGTACCCATAAATACATTAGAAATCGATATTTTTCGATTGAAAACCCCATAAATCGATGGCAAATCATCTCATCTTCCATCTCCATTCGAAATTTCAACGCTAAGACCAATAAAACCGGAGATGTTTGGAAAAAAATGAATTTTTCAAAAAAGGGAATTCAAATATTGCCCGAAAAAATCGAATTTTTCAAAAACTCTAAAAAAGTCAGCTCTGCCACTTGTTTTCTGCCTGAAATTTCCTCAATTCTTGATAATTGAATAGAATTATCAAAAAAAATCTATCTCCAACCGTTTATCTCAATTTTCCAGTTTGCCCACTTCCTTCCAAATTGATAATTATAGTGAAAACTCGAGGAAAATTGACATTTTTATATTCTTTCAGAGGTGGAAATGCACCCTCCTATGTCTATCGACTGCTCAGTGAGCTGTACCATCCTGACGACTACGAATTATAGATAAATCTTTAAAAATTGAGAAGATTCAATCAACTCATAGAATACAAAAATCATTTATTTACAAAAATCTCCTCATCTTTAATACTATACAATGCTTCTTTTTTTTTTTTTACATAATGCAACAGTTTTGTGTAGATAAAAATGTGTTGGTAATGATAAATTATAACAATATTTTTACAAACCACTGAGATTAGGATTAATCCAATAAAATCCTTTTTTTTTCTTCTTTTCTCTCAAAATGGCAATGAAAAGTGTTTATACTCTACACGTATGGATTCCAATTGCTTCCATCCTCAGGTAAAAGTGAATTTGTCACGAGAAGTATGACATCAACTATCCACCAAACTCCTAGGCCACCAAGAGTCACTAATTTTCCAACTGCTGTACCAGTTTGTCCCAAACAAAAACGATCCATTCCCAAAAAACCAAGTAGTATACTGTACAAAAGTGTTAATGTAAAATAGTGTCCACTGTATTTTATACAGGGCACTCCATGACGATAAAATGTTCTCTCTCCGTAGCATTCAATATCGGGTAATACTGTGCACGAAACTTTTGTCTTCTCCACGTCCTCGTATCGTGAACCGCCAAACTGTAATTTCGAATAAAAAGTGAAATATATCATCGACTTAAAATCAAAGAGGTGTAAGTGTTATATACAGCACTTACGTCCCTTTATTTCTGAGGTAACGATATTTATTTTGATTAATTCCTTTATTTTCGCGAAACATGATTTTTCAAATTGGCACACAGCATAACTCCAATAATTTTCATTATTTTCATTTGAATTTCCCATAGCATGTTGAAAACAATATTTCGAACAGAAATACGTAGGAAAATTTTTAAAAAATTGATTTGCAGATTTTTTATTGATAAAAAATTGCCGGTTTTTTTGGTCGGAATTTGAATTTTTCCATTCAAATGGTCATCAATCACACAAAAAAACAATATTTTTGAAATCCCCTACGTATTTCTTTAGCTACATGTATCTAGACTGAGCTAATTTTTTTTTTTTTCAATTGAAATTTGCACCAGTGACACTGCGTGCCGCAGAGTGTTTTAAACTCGATTTCTTATATTTTTTGATGATTTTTTTATCTGAAGGCTCAAATATATGCTCAATCACTCCCTCGAATATCATTATTTTATTGCCACTTTTTCTATAGAAAAAAATATCCAAAAAACCTCTATTTTATGCTTCTAGAGTCGTGTAACCCCTTAAAATAAATTATTTGTAGAAGAAAAAACGAAAATTTGTCAGATTTCTGCTATTTTCAGTTAATCATTGATAATATTTATTACTTTTAATTTATTACCTTTACACAACCGAATCCCGTTTCTTCCTTTGCACTTTTGTTTCCCTTGTGATCGAAGGGCTCCTCACACTCAATAAATTCAATGGGTCTAAAATCGTTAATTACATTTATTTATATTACTATTACTTGTAAATAAAGAAACAAAGTAAATAAAAAAAGGGAAAAAATAGTGAAAACTGTTACTAATGTTCTATTGAACTACATAAATGATTAATTTTGAATTTTTTATATTCAATTTTAATTTTGAATTTTGTATTATTATTGTTTCCAGAATCTGGGAAAGCCTCAATAAAGCACCCAAAACATCGTTCATTTGAAAATTAATTAGTATTGTTAAATTAATTTTTTTTTCCACCGTCCCATAATTTCCACATAATAATTTATGAACATGGAAATCAAAAATTGGAAAAAAACAAATACTTTACTTACAAAAAGTTGCATTTAACTAATGGGCCCTCTGGTCGATATTCTTGTTGTGGCTCATTACTCTTATTTCCTGATGTTAAAGTTGACGATTCACCAGGATACAGAAAACCCAAAAAACAGCAAATAATTATGAAATCCATTAGTTTATCCACATTTTATTTCTTCTTGGGAGAGACATCCTATTCTATTCCTTTTTCCCTTTTTGAGGGTTATATTCCCTCATAAAAAAAGCTTTTACGACTCGTTTCAAGATGGCGAGCTTTGTCCACATTTCTTCTTCTTTCGAAAAGTCGACACGAAGCTGAAATTTACATGTGTATAGTATAGATCCCGAATATTTCCGAAGATCCCTCTTTGGCTATAGTACGACACAATAGTCGTCCTCATGATTCACTGTTTGATCCAAAAAAAACTCATGTGCTCACCATGGATGTTGTAAACGCAATACTTCAACAGGATAATGAAGACAAATGTCGTTCAATTCAGGTTGATAAATTGATTGAACTTGATATCGATGAGGGAACATTACTTGCTTCTGATTACAATGTCTTCGACAATGAGGCTCTGAGGTAAATTGTTAAAAATTATAATTCTAACCTCATTTATTGCATGGATATTTGATTATTGTGGGCGAAAGTGGGGTGAAATGGACCTACGTGACGAAACGAGCTAGGTTTTTTTTTAAATGTGAAATACACAATGAAAAATTCTGAAAAAATTTGAGAAGATGCTCCAATGTGTGGACATTGTTAGTGAATTTTTTCATTTTTTTTTGTGAAATGGCCGCTTTTTTTAAAAAAAATTACGAATTTTGCATATGAGGTCCATTTTACCCAGGTACATTTTGATGATCCTTAAATTTTTTTTTCGAAAGTGAAAGAGTTGAGTAGAAAATCTGAAAAAATTAGAGAAGATGCTCCAATATGGAAAGATTGTTGGTGAATTTTTCCAATTTTTGTGGAGAGGAGCCCGTTTTTAAAAAAAATATTACGAATTTTGTACTTCAGGTCCATTTTACCCAGATACCTTTTAACGATCCAGGAATTTTTTTCCTAGTGAAGGACTTGACAAAAAAATCTGGAAAAATTTGAGAGCATCCTTCACTATGTGAATATTATTAGTGAATTTTTTCAATTTTTTTTGTAGTGAGGCCTCTAAAAGAAAAAAAAATTACGAATTTTGCACCTCAAGTCCATTTTACCATGCTCTCCCCTATATCAGCAGAATTTTGATTCTCTTCTATATTTTCAGGAAGAATAAAGAAGAATATGTGAAGGCATTGACTAGAGACAACGTGCAGCTTCTAATAAACAAAATATGGGCACTACCAACGAAAAGAGTGGACGAGGCAATTGTTGCTGAATTGCCAAAGCCAACAACTGTTTTACCAAGATCCAGAGTTGTTCCAAAGCCAAGAGCATTGACAAAATGGCAACAGTTTGCTAAAGAAAAGGGAATTAAGACCAAAAAGAAGAATAGAACTAAACTCAAGTGGGATGAAGAGCTCAATGTAAGTAATTTAATGATTTACTAAAAATAACAGACATCTGACATTTTTTTTTTCATGACTAATAAATTATTATAAAAAAAATAAAAAATATGTATATATAGAGAATGAAAAACACTATAATTGCAAATTTTTAAAATATTTTTCTAATAATAATTTGATTTTAAAAAAATTAAAATACTTGTCAGATATGTGCTTATTTTATTTTCATGTAATTTACATTTATCTCAATTTTTCGTGAATGAAACACTTCAATATTTATGTTATTTTTTATTAGAAATGGATTCCCACGTTTGGATACAAAAGAGCAGAAGCAATGAAGGAGAAAGATTGGCTAGTGGAAGTTGGAGATGACAATACTCCAAAGGCAGATCCACGAGAGACTGGAAGCAGGGCAAAACAAGAGCGTGTTGCTAAAAATGAGCTTCAGAGACTCAGGAATCTTGCAAAATCTAAAAATGTGAAGATTCCGAGAGTTGGATTACCAACAACTGAACAGTTTGCATCTGCTAAGCATCTTGCAACTGCAACAACTATCGCAAGGGTATCTACTGCATCTGTTGGAAAATTCCAGGACAAGTGAGTGTTTCTTCCTCATTCCAATAAAAATATATCGTCATTTCAGCAACAAAGTGGTGTAAGTTTTATACTTATGCATAGCACTTATGCCACTTTGTTTCTAAGGTGACGATATGATGCTGAAAACAGCAGACATTAGACCATTTTCATTTTTTTCTTTGCTAACAAATAAATTATTTGAAAAAATGAAAAATATGCACATGTAGAAAAAGAAAAAAAAACTATAAGTGCAATTTTTTGAAATATTTTTTTATAATTATTCATTTGTTTAAAAAAATCCAAAAAATTGTCGGATGTGTACTAATTTTATGAGAATGAAGAATATTTGATAATTTTATAATGCAATTTTTATTTGTTTTATTAAGATTGCCAAAAGAGAAAGACACGAAGGAAAGAATTGCTAAAGAAGTTCCTGGTATCAAGAAAAAGAGAAAAGCACCACCATTGAATATTGCAGATGAAAAAAGACGCAATAAAGAGTTACTAGGTGAACTTGTTGATAAGAAGAGCCCGAAAGACCTTTTACGAGTGGATGTTCCAACAGTTCCTCGCTCATTGTAAGTTTATTTATTTAGATTACTGGAAGTAACAAAAATCTGACAATTTTCAGTTCATAATTTTCTAACTAATAAATTATTTTTAAAAAATAGAAAAATATGCACATGTAGAGAATTCAAGAAAATATAAGTGCAAATTTTTTAATTTTTTGCTATAATTATTTATTTATTTTTGAAAAATCAAAAAAAATGTTAGAGGTATGGTAATTTCAATGATAATGAAGCTACCATACATCTGACAATTGAACAAATTATTATAAAAAACAATATTTAAAAAATCTGCACTTATAGTTTTTTCAATTTTCCAAATGTCCACATTTTTCATTTTTTTACAATTTTTTATTTTCTTTTACAGAAAAAATCACTAAAAATTATCAGATATTTGCTTTTCCACTATCATGTTAAACTTATTATCATATTCATTTGATACAGAATATGCCTATTAATTAATTCCCTTTTTTCACAGAGCAAGAGCCGATCGAAAATCAAAGAAATCCGGTAAAAAATCAATAGGCAGTAAAAAACCAAAAGCAGGAAAAGGAAAACGTGATTTGCACACAAAAGTTGGTGGTAGAAAGCGTCGAGGCTGATCATAAATAAAGAATTTCCAATTAATTAATTTCTATTAATTAAATTTTTCAAAAAAAAAAAATTCCCAAAACATTTTCTCATCAATCATCGTCCCTTCAAATGACACAGTAACTCAACATAAAGGTGAAACACACATTTCATTCCATATATCCACCTAAATTCTATTCATTCAGGTAATTAAAGTGAACTGATTTGAATCAGCTGACATCGTAAATTTGAAGGAGTCATGTCGAGTGAAAGCTCTCCCTTTTCAATTAAAAAAGAAGAGCAGAAGCTCCAACAATAGCCTGACATCTCCCTTAATTTTTCAAATATCAATGTCAAATTTTTCAAATAAAAAAGCGCCAAAAATAAAATATTCAAAAAAATTAAATCGATAATAAAGAGGGGTTCTATCCTCTCGAATTCACCCTTTATAATTTTCTTTTGCTATTTGTTTTTCCCCTGTCAAGCATAAGCAAATGAAACGAGTCGAGGTAAGTCGCCAGCGCGAAAATATGAAAGGTCAGAAGTTACAATGAGGTAAAAGAGCGAAAGAGCAAAAGAGAGAGAGAGAGAGAGATAGTTTGGAAAATATCGACTGGAACGAGTGAGGATCGAATGAGGTTGAAGAAAGAGGGAAAAAAAGAAAAAAAGAATAAGTGGGAGTTCGGTGGATTGACGAGATGAAGAGCGGGGTGTTCTACCCTAGTCACGGATGACCGAGAAACGTGAGGGCTTGTATAGAGAAGAGGGGGTGAGAAAGAGGTTTTTTTGTATGTGTGTGTGATAAGCGACAGAGGGAATAGCGTGGAGACAGAAGTTGCTGTGATCGTAACTAAAGCGCATCAGTGATTTGAATTCCCCGAGGATTTCAAAATTCAAAAAGAGAAAAAATACTTAATTTTAAGTCTTTTAGAAATTTTTTAAATGAAAAAAACTAAAATAATAAAATAATTATAGACAATTGTGTTATTATGGATGCGTCAAGAGGAGAAATTCTATGTTTCGCGCATCGATGTTTGCGCGAACTGTTTCGTGCTGAAGTGATATAAATCCATAGAATTAATAGTTTGAAAAAAAATCTCAAAAGTAATAGAAGAGATAATTATATATTTGAATTAACATTTGTAATAGTGAATGGAGTAGATGAAAAAAATTAAAATCAGTGATTTAATTATAATAATAAAGGAGCTTCAATGGAACATAATCCGGGTCTAGTTGAGCGAGGACGTCCCCATGAGACCCGGCACTATGGGGATGACGGGCGTGCCTTCGATATTTAACGAACAACTTCAATTTTTATTTTTTTTCCATTTTTTTTTAACTATTGTTCTTTTTTTTTGTAATTTTTTTGGGGAAAAAAAGGGGTGACTATGGTTCTTCTTGTGAAAGGGGCCTATACACTTTACATTGGTTCTAATAGAAAATTAGAACCACGCAAGCGTCACACGAACTGTCGTTGCGTGCATTGAATCAAAAATAAATAAATTGTTAAAAAAAAGGAAAAAAAAAATCATATAATTTTGTAATTTATCAATTGAAGAGGAAGGAAAAAATTTTACAGAATTTTACATGACGAATTGAGGATAATTTTTCGGGTAAACGGGACGGTGTGTAGTTTAAATTATATAAATCCATAAAATGTCAACATTAAATTCGTTAATTGTTTTTTATTTTTTTCATTTTTTTTTTCAAGTCTCACAAAGAAAAAAGAGTCTAATAAAAATACCAGTAAATAATGAATTTGCGAAAAAAAAATAGAAAAATTAAATTACATTATTGTTATATATTTGTTGGAAAATAGGCGCGTGTCAGTGTGATATATATATCCTTGCCTAATTTTATTGCTTTATTTGCTGCCGGGAAAAAAAATTGAAATTATTAGCAGATATAAATGTGTTGATTTTGAATAAAAAAACGTAATTTTTGTGATAAAAAAAAAAATAATAAATTAAGGACCACCAGTCAGCCTTGATTCATCAATCAATGCCAGGAAAAAAAAGAAAAAAAAATTATTGAGGCCACACTAGTTCACAGCAGTCACGACAAAAAAAAAAAAATCTATTAATTTTTGCTTTTTACAATAAAAAAAAAAAAGAGTAAAATAACTAGAATAATAGAATAAAATTTTTTCAAAAATTCATATTATTTTCCCTTCGAGCTTATAATCTTTGCTTTTATCACTGACCTGCATATAATTCCGCTCGACTACTCCCCCCCCCCCCCCCCCCACCCTCTCAAAACCATGGCCTATTCACAGTATCTTTATTATCCCTTCAGTAAAAAAAAATCCTTTTCACCCCCCCATATCTGTATTCGCTATTGCTTTTCGCCTGCATTAGCCCGTAACTTGTCTGTAAATAAAAACGAAAGGCAAAAGGCAAATATGAGGGTGAGAGGAAAAAAAAAGAAAAAAGAAAACAGGGGATTCCCCTGTAGTGGGCTGTGTTTCGTGCTCGAAGCACTTGACCCTCTCACGATAATCGACCACAAATAAAACATAGGTCGATAATAACCATTTTATCAGCTAAATTTTTATTTGAAAAAAAAAATAAAAAATCAATTCGTAATTTTAGTAGGTTGAAATAAATAAATTGTTCTTTGATATTTATAGCAAGTAGATTTAGATAAAGCTTTAATTTTAGATGCTATTATGCTTACACCCGTTAATAGAAACACAATTATTTGTTTCAATAGGTAAAGAAGTGAAGCGAGATAACGTGGTGGACCCAGTTACCGGACAGATCCCAGTTTCTGGATGCAGCAGCAAAATATACTAATAATTAATATTCAAGTGAAAAAAATCTAGTTTTTCGATACTTGTCAAAATGTTAAAATAACAATCATGTAAATTGTTTGACTCGTTTAATTGTGATTTTTTAATCATTTTAATAATTTAATTGTAACTTGTCCGGGAACTGGTACCATTGTCTTAACTGTCCGGTAAATAGTCTCTTCACGACAATTAATTTAAAAAAAAAAAGCTGCAGTTGCAGTATTTTCAAGTTTTGTTAAATATTCTGTTGAGTTAATTAAGTAAATTTTAAGAATTATTTTGAAAGTTAGGACGTGAAAAATTAATTGAATTGTTGAATTCACATGTTTTATTCACTTTTCAACTACAAGAAGAAGAAAAATCTTTTTTTTCTTTTTTTGTAATATTGCCATTATTTTTTTTATTGGTTTCAATGAATTACTGATGAAAACTATGGCGTTTCATGGTCAGCATGATGAATTTACCAAAAAATATAAGATCTGTGAAAAAAAAACAATGTAATAGTTATAGCCCTACAGAAAATTTCTGTTTTTTTTTTCAAATTTTGAATAAGGAAATTGCAATATTCGGAATTTTTACATGCAATGAAAAGCAAATAGTGTTCAATAATTTAAAAAAAAAATGGGCGAGCCAGTAAAATTGAAAAAATCCCTAATCAGACTGTAGAAAAAGTCATTATCAAGATTTGTAAAAAAAAAACGTTTAAAAATGAATTGATTAATCGTGCTGACACTGTCTAAAAACATAGTTTCAAGAAAAACGCTTTAAAAAAAAATTACAATTTAATCTCAATTTTTTTGCATTCCTAAGAAATGTTGTTTTTTTTCTATAAAAGGCGTTTAGAGTTTCTAGTACGAAGAAAAGAAAAAAGGAAAATTTTATCTTTGCAAAGTGCATAAAACATGTGAAATCACCGAATTTGATTCATATTTCGCTCCATGAACTTTATAATAATTTTTGAAATTTCTTCGGTATTAAAAGCGCGAAAAAAAAATCTAGTAAAAAAAAGCTATAATTACTAAATTCCGTTTCACTACTTTACCATTGATTCCATAATTTTATTAAAAAAATGGTTAAAACCATTGAATCTATTAACAAAAAAAAATCATTTGACCATTTTTTTATAAAATTAACGTTGTAATTCAATGAGAAAAAGCGGAAATCAATTGAGAGACATTAATATTTCAAGAACAAAGAGGTTTAATTAATAAAGTGAGGAACTTCTTTAAAAATAGGCAATTGGAATTTTTTTTATTTTTATTTTTTTCGTTAATGAATAATTTTTCACAGAATGAAGCGAAATGAACGAGCTTTACTCATAACGGTGAGTCGCCTGTCCCGGGGGCGTTAAAGCGGGAAGAATCACAAAAATTCAAAAAAATAAAATAAAAAACAGGAAGAAAATAAATTAGGAAAAAAAAAATTAAATACAAGAAATAAGAAAAAGAGCTTAATAAAAATGTACGCAGCAGCAGGTGGTGCGAGTATAGCAAATAGAAGAAAACAGAAGAAATTGCAGTTGAATAAGCAACGTTTGGAGGCAACACATGCTGCTGGAATTAAAAAAACACCAGCAACAACAACAGCAGCATCGTCAATTGGTGGAAAAAGTGGAAAATTGTCGCGTACGCACTTAGCACCACCAACACAATCAACAACAGCAACAACAACAAGTCCATACCATACAACTCATCATTGTAATCATGGTCATGGGCATAATCGACGTAGAAAACATGATAAATTAATACCAAATCGTTTGGCACCACCAGTATCACCGATATTTCCTATATCACCGCCACCGCTATCACTGGAATCACAAAACTCCGTAACGCTTCCACCACTAAAGTCTAGCAATTTTCCTTTTCCACCGCCCTCGTTTCTCGATCTAAGGTCACCATCGCCCTCCGAGCTACAGGTGGGTATCAAACTAATTATCTTTTCATTAATTAAAAAAAGAAAAAAAAAAGAAAAGTTTGAAAAATAATGAAAGTAATGAACTATGATTAACGACACACACACGTTGAATCTGTCTTTTTTTTTTTTTACTAATGTGAAACAAGTGGTTTCTGTCGAGAAACATGAATTTTTCTTGTTACAATGAAATTAGCAGACATCTCACAATTTTTTGGATTTTTTTTAAACAAATTTGAAAAATTGCACTCGAAGATTTTTAAATTTACTACATGTGCATATTTCTTTTTTTTAAAATAATTTATTCATTGAAAGAATGAAAATTGTCAGATGTTTGCTATTTTTAGTATGAAATTAACAGACATTTGATAATTTTTCGGAATTTTTTTAAACAAATAAATTCTTAAAAAAAGAATCATTGAAAAATTTGCACTTGCAATTCTCTGATTCTTTTACAAGTGCATATTTTTTCATTTTTTTTTTTCAAATAATTTATTCGTTGGATAAATAAGGATAATAAAAATTGCCAAATGTTTACTATTTTCAGTATCTTTGAAATTAGCATATCTGACAATTTTTCGGATTTTTTTGAATAAATAAATTATTATAAAAAAAAAATTGACAAAATTCGCATTTGCAATTTTCGGAATTTCCGAAAGTGCATTTTTAAATTTTTTTTTTACAATGATTAAAATGTTAGAAGAGAAAAGAAATCTTAAAATTATCACATGTCTGCTATTTTCAGTGTCATTTCGTTTTTCCTATGAATTATCTTCAAAGTTTGATTTCGAAAAATTTGGAAACTATGAAAATATTTCGAAATCAAGTGGAGATTTGTGAATTTCTTCTAAAAAGAATGGCACAATTTTAAATTCACTTGTAACGCTTGATTTTCGAAATTTAAAAATCAAACATTTGAAGTTAATTCAATTTTTCTGTAATTATATGACAACTATCTCTCTGTTCTAAACTGATAATTAAAAAATAAAAAATTTTCTCAATAAAATAATTAAATACATGAAAAAATAGTCGCGAGCATTCTTCCTCTGCACAGAAATTTCAATAAAAATCTCTTCTTCTATTAGGGTTTAGGATTTCTTTTATTGTTTAGCTAGGGTAATTAATGTAGTTGAGTAATAATAATAAAAAAAAAAAACCTAGATAATTTCTATAAAGATGAATTTACAAAAAAAAGAAACAACAACAAAAAACCGCCCGTTTTCACCCCTTCAATGCACTGCACTCTAAAGGCACGTTTAATTAATAAATTCACGTGCACAATTGAAATGAAAAAAATTAAATTATCAAAAAAAAAAAAAAAAATGCTAATTGGCTGTCTGGTGGCGTTTATTTGCACTTTGGATCTTTTTTGTCTTTTCGAAATTTCGAAAAAAGCAAATTTCCATCGAAAAGACGTAAAAGACCCAAATCCAAGAGAAAAGAAAAAACGAAGAATCGAAAGAATAATTAGGGAAAAATGTGAATAAATTAAACAAAAAACTGCAAAAAAAAAACAAAAATCCTTTTTTTTCAAGAAAGTGGAACACAGTGAAATTAATTTAAAAAAGTAAAAAAAAAAGTCCAGAAAAAAGAATTTATTTTGCAAAATTAATCGGATGAAAGGGGAAAAATTATTTGTATCAAATGATAAGAATAAATGAATAAGCAGAATGCAGGCTGCATTATTAATTAGACGGGAGAAGCAGCGTTTGAGGGGTGGTAAAACGGTGAACTTTAGGGAGTTGCCATCGAACTTGGCTACAAGGCTCATACCACCGCTACCACGTTATCCCCCGAGATCATACGCTTACGGGGTGAGTAAAGTAAATAAAAAAAGAAAAAAAAAAGAGAAATGCAATTAAAAAAAAAAGCAATGCTCGTGGTAAAAATATGTACGAAGAAGATTACATTATAGTGTAATTATGTAATTTTAATGTAGTTTTTAATTATTTATTTATAATGAATTGAAGAAGGTAGAAATTAATTGAGATAAATCATGAGGTATGTAGTTGACTTCATCAGTTGCTTTTCGAAATGAAAAAGCATAAAAAAAAATCATTAGACATTAAGAATGTAAATAACACATTTTTTAATTTAGGATTTTTTAAAATAGAAAAGAATTACTCATTTTTCATAATTCCATGATAATTATGATTATTGAGTGATTGATAAGGGTAGAATTTAGCAGTAGAAAGTACAGGATTTATGATTATTTGATTGATCATCTGACGAATTTATGATAATGAAATTTTTTCACACATTTGACAATTTCTTCGATTTTTTTAAACAAATTAATTGTTATTAAGAAAATATTTTAAAAATTACAACTGTAGTTTTTCGAATTTTCTACGTGTAGGGAAAGGTGGGGGGAAATGGACATTCCACTTGGACGGTTCAAGATCGAGATTTTGTAATGATTCTATCGGAAAGCTGAGGAAATTTTACGTGGAAAACATGTGTCGAAATTAATTTTTTGAAAATTTTAGTTTTTCAAGTTTAAAAAAGGTATTCCTTTCGAAAATCGAAAAAATCCACTTTTTCGGCGATATCTCCGGTTCTGTTGGTCGTAGCAACCTGGGGCTGATCTAAAATGAAAGGTGAGGTCATTTCTCATCGATTTATGTGATTCAAATTTTATTAAATCGATTTTTCAAATACTTATAGGCCATATTCTGAAAATCAATTTTTGCCCTTCAAGTACTTGAAAAATTGCTAATTTTCTTTAAACCACATGAATCGATGGGAAATGAGCTCACCTTTCATTCAAGATTGACTCCAGGTTGCTTCGACCAATAGAACCAGAGAAAATTCCCGAAAATCTGAAATTTTTCAAAAACAGAAGGATTTCACCTTCAAATCTTTCGCAAAAAATGGAATTTTTGAAAAATTCAACAAAATAACTTCCGACATATGATTTTCATTGCAAATTTCCTCATCCCTCCAATAGAATCATCAGAAAAAAACTATTTTCAATATTTCCCTCAATTTCGGGTAATTTTCATAGTATAAAATACCAAAACTAAGGCATGGTCCATTTGACTCCACCAATTCTTCAATTTTTTAATAATTTATCTGTTAAAAAAATCAAAAATCAGAAATTGTCAAATGCCTGTTATTCTCAATATCATAAAAAATTCAATGAAAAACAGAAATAAATAATTTTTCAACATGTTACAGTGCGGAGGCCAGGGACCGGGGAAAGCGGCGTGGCAAGGCTGCACCAGGCCATCACCGCTTCCTTTGTCTCCGGCATCGCCACACGGTTCGCGAGAGGGCTACAAAACCAGGCAATGTGATGCACACAGAAGATGGATGAAAAGAAATAGGGTAAATTTTACTTTTTTCCCCTATTTTTCTATCTAAAAATCGATATAAATGAACTGAAAAGATTTTTGCACGGCGTGCGGAAAGGAGCCACTTTCCGCACGCTGCGCATGCGGTTAGTAGCACCGTTTCCATACGTTGTACATAAAAAAAACTGTACCTTACACGTGCGATAAAGTATTTTCAGACTCGTGAGATTACAAAACTCACCTTCGGCTTATCTTGCAGCCTCACGTTCATCAGAAAAATACTTTACCGCACTTGTTAGGTAATATCATTGCCTTAGAAACAAAGTGGCGTAAGTGCTAGCCTTATATATAGCACTTACACCCCTTTGTTTCTAAAGCAACGATATACTTTTCCGCACGCCGTGCGAAAAGTGGGGACTTTTCGCACGTTGTGCATAAAAAAAAATGTACCTTACACGTGCGATAAAGTATTTTCAGACTCGTGTGATTACAAAACTCACCTTCCGCTTGCTTTGCAGCTTCACGCTTGTCAGAAAAGTACTTTACCACGCTTGTTGGATAATAATATTATCTAACAAGTGTGGTAAAGTATTTTCCTGACAAGTGTTAGGTTGCAAAACGAGCCGAAAGCAAGTTTTCTAATCACACCAGTCTGATTATCTTGTTAGGTAATTATATGATTTCCATATTGCAGATACGTGATGCAAGTTACTGTTACGGAAGTAGCGGCGAAGACGAGGACGAGGAGGGTAGTAGTTTAACAAATTATCGTCGTGCAGATGTTAATGCAGCATTTAATACAGTACTATATGCTGGTCTTGGTACAACTGCACTTGGTCTTGTTATATCATTTGTTGGTACAGGTGAAAAAGGCTTTTCAAGTCCACAATTACGTCTAGTTGGGCCTACATTATTGTGTGCTGGATTATTATGCTGTTTATTAAGAGTACTACTGTGCATATGTTTGTGTCGTTGCTGTGGTGATTGCCGATGGACACCATGTCGTGTTGTTATTGTTGACAAGGATAAAATTAAAAAATATGATAATAATAAACAACAACAACAAGTACCACCAACAACAACAACATTATTACCATCATCAAAAATAAGTAAATGTGAAACAGCTAATAAAACAACAACAGCAATTGTTGCTATTGCAACAACATCAGCATCATCATCATCAACACAATCACCACCGAATAAGGTGCATGAGCTACTACTGTCCCCTGCCCAATTATCAGAGTGAGAATGATTTACGAGTATTAAAACATGAAACTATTTTTTAAATTTATTTCTTCTGGTTTTTTTTTTTGGTTTTTCTTTTTTTTTTTGTGATGACAATTTTTTACCTGCGAACAAAAAAAGAGACACAAAGATCAAGGATATTGACTAAAATGTCGTTAAATGGAATTAATATATTTAATAAATTATTTTAAAAAAATGAAGAAAAAAAGAAAAAATAATAAAAATATATGAAAAATGTACTGCCGATTCTGCCCCATACTATTTAAGTGATTGGCTTCGTTTCGATAACGATTTTCATCTCGAATACGGATCACAAGTGACAATGAAATAACATTTATTGGAGGAGAAATGATATAATGTTATAATTGATAAAAAAAAAAAAAACTATATTATTAAAAACACAAAATACAAAAGAAAATGAAAATGTTTAGAATAGTTTAATATGAATTTTAGCGCTTGAATCGAATTACAATAAAGGATCGGCTAATGTTTTCTACATTTCAGAAATGTTTTTATTACAAAAATTATGATACCTAATTACTAATATATTCTAATAATTTATAGGATTTATAATTCATTAAGTTGAAAGAAGTTCTTTTTTTTTCATCCTTCCATCGAGAAATTTCATTTTTTTTTTTATAAGTTTATACATAACGAAATGTCCGAGTCAATTCATTTGAATTAGATTTATTCGTCTTTTGATTATTGTTGAGTCGTTGATGAAAAAATTGGATAGGCGAAGGTGGGGTAAAATGGACACGTGTTAGTTTTGGGTATTTTATACAATGAAAATTACTCAACATCGATGAAAATATTGGAGATAGGTTTTTTCTGATGATTCCATTAAAAAGCTGAGGAAATTTTCCACGAAAATCATGTCAGAAGTTATTTTTTTGAATTTTTCAAAAATTCCTTTTTTTTGCGAAAGATTTGAAGGTGAAACTTCTGTTTTTGGCAAATTTCAGTTTTTCGGGAATATCTCTGGTTCTATTGGTTGTAACGACCTGGAGTTTACCCCAAATGGAAGATGAGTTCATTTTCCATCGATTTATGTGGTTTAAAAAAAAGGTCAATTTTTCAAGTACTTATAAGGCAAAAACTGATCTTCAAAAAATGGCCTATAAGTATTTGAAAAATTGATGAAAAAAAAATTTCAACCACATAAATCAATGGGAAATGAGCTCACCTTTCATTTGAAATCAACCCCAGATCGCTACGACCAACAGAACCGGAGATATCACCGAAACAGTGGATTTTTTCGATTTTCAAAAGTAGTACCCCTTTGAAACTTGCCCGAAAAAGATAAAATTTTCAAAAAATTGTAAAAGAAATTAATTTTGACACATGTTTCCTTCCAAAATTTTCTCAGCTTTCCAATAAAATCCTCAGAAAACCTATATCTCAAACCGTTCAATTGAAATATCCATTTCCCTCCACCTTCCCCTATAATTAAAACAAAAAAAAATTGAAAATAATTAAATAGAATGAATCTATTTCTGAATTCACTCGGCTTATATCTCACTACCACTTTTCTAAAATTACGAGAGAAAAAAAAACCATCAAATTGTGTTTTACAATTAAATCATCCAATTAAAAAAAAAAAACATCATCCAATTAATTTTACACTAGAGACTAATTCATTTGCGCGTACAAATTCTCGTGTTTTTTTTTTCTTTCTGCTATTCTTCAAGACACATAAATTCATCGTCAATTGAGTTATCATTGGATCAAGATAATTGAAATTGCATCTGATCACTCGATGAATAACTGTAAATAACTGGTGTATCTGATGTAGCTGCATTAGATGCTGATATTGCATATAATTGTTCTTCATAAATTGTATTTGGTGGTTCAGTCTTTCCATTGCCAGTTGGTGTAGTACTACCAGTTGGATTATCACCTTTTGTAGCTTCTCTGTATTTTTGTAGATAAATTTTAAGTGGTTCAACGTAATTATCAAAGCCAAGAGTTGTCATGGCAAATAAAATATCCTCGCCATTTATTGTTTTACGTTTTTCCATGTGACATCTGTCACTGGCTTCTGATGTTATGAAGGATATAAATTCAGATACACACTCTTGGACACATTCACGTGCATCTTTAGCTATTTTTCCAGCTTCTGGTATAGCACGTTTCATTATTTTTGCTACATTAGCTATTGGGAGAAAACGATCCTGTTCACGAAGAGGACCTTGTGGTCCACCACTACCACTTCCATGGAGGGGATCACCCCCACCGTGATTTGAGTCATCTGTGTTCTCTGGATCATCTGAATTTAAATTTTAAATTCATTGGAAATTAATTATTTGGTATTACAATAGTTTTGATGTTTGAACATGATACAAATCGTTTGGAATGATTGAAAATACTTGGGATAGGAAGTTTCTGATGATTTTGTCCTATTGAAAAGCTGCAGAAATTTCGGATGGAAAAAATGTGGCAAAATTCATTTTTTTGAATTTTTTCGAAAATTCAGACTTTGTTTTTACTAAATCGAAAAAATTAACTTTTTTGGGACTATTTTCGGTTTTTTCTTGTTGTAGCGACTTGAGGTTGGTCTTAAATGGAAGGTGAGATGATTTGCTATGGATTTATGTGGTTTTTGGAGAAAAATGATCGATTTTTGAGGTACTAATGGACTATTATCAAGGGAAAATCAGTTTTTGCCCTATAAACTCAAAAATCAATGAATTTTCTTTAAAAACCACATAAATTGATGGTAAATTATTTCACTTTTTTCTTGTGCAAAAGTCGAATTTTCGAAAAAATTCTCAAAAATGAGTTTGGAGATGTGAAAAATTTATCTCGTATAGTTTCATTGGAAAATCCATTTTCTCCAGCTTCTACTCAAGTAAATGTTCAACAAAATCTCAATTATTATCAACTTTTTATAGATTTGCAATACTCCAAATAATAATGAAATTAGTACACATCTTATATTTTTTTTATTTGAAGCAAATGAATTATTATAAAAAAATATTTAAAAAATTTGCATTTACAGTTTTTTGAATTTTTTATATTTTCATATTTTTCTTTTTTTCTCAAATAATTGATTTGTTAAATAAAAAATCCAAATATTGCCAGTATCATTGCTCAAATAAACTCATTAAACCGTTTTGACTTTCCTAGTGTTTGAAATATTGCGCCATAAAGGCATTCTAACCATCATCTGAGATCTGATTCGTTGATAAATGGCCCACTTGGATTCTCACATTCAACATGATTTAAAAAAACCACATTTCATAATCTCCAACAGCAAGAAACATTCACCACAAGTTATTGAATGAATAAATTTCCTTTAAAATCCATTTTTTCCATCATATTATTAATGAAAAAAAAATGTTTTGACAAACGAAGTCTCACCTTCCAGGTCGTCAGATTGTACTCCAATGTAATTACCAGGTACTCCACCTGATGCAAAAAAACTTGTGGCTTGTGGCCCACCATCATCACCACTTTCACCGCTATTTTCCATTTTTATTATATTTATTTTGACAGATAAATATTTAAATTTTTTCAATTGAAATTGCCTTTTTGGCTTTTACCTTTGTTGTGAGAGAGCTCTTGTGGCATTCTAACCTTAACTCATTGCCACCAAAAAATTCAAAAAAATCCCTAGGAAAATTTAGTCCTCCCACCCTTCTTTTTCTCCATTGTTGCAATAAAAATTCAAAAATTCAATTTTTCCCAATTTTTCAATTTCTATTGTGAAATCTTTGCTTAGTAAAACGCTGATTCTTGCAAATTTTGAGATTTCCCCCATTTAATCACCTCTGAGATATCAAAAATCATTATTTTCTCAATTATTAATGAATATTTATCTAGAATTTGACCGATTCCGAGCTTCTCCAAAGTTTTCAAACGTGGGCATTATAATTAATATAATTTATCTATTTTTTGAAAATGAAATTGATTAATTTCATTATTTATTCTCTCATTATTTACGCGATAATATGATTTTCAATATGATATATCACTCAAAAGGTGTAGTAAAGTACTTTTTCGCGCGCCGTGCGGAAAGCAGCCACTTTACACGCGTTGTGCGTAAAAAAATTGTACCTTTAACATGCGGTAAAGATTTTCAGACTTGTATGATTACAAAACTCGCCTTCGGCAGCGTCACACTCGTTAGAAATAGTATATTACCTAACAAGTGCGGTAAGAAGAGTCTGGAAATCTTTACCGCACGTGTAAGGTATAGTTTTTTTTATGTACAACATGTGGAAAGTGTCACTAACCGCACGTGTAGCATGCGAAAAGTGACTATTTTTCGCATCGCGTGCGGAAAAATACTGAATAGGTGAGAAGGGGCCTAGATAAAGAATATAAACGAATTTTTCAGATACCATTGTTGGCAAAAGAAGGTTGCCGAAGGTAGATTTGAGAGGAATTTTCGAGATAAATTTGAAAAAAAAAATATAAAATTTACCAAAAATCTTGAAAAGTCTCAAGGAGTTCGAGATTTTTCTCGCATTTAAGTTCGGTTGATCTCGTGGAAGAACGCTTCTATGACCGATACGCCGTTAAAAAATGATGTCACAAACACAATAATCTATTAATAAATAATTCGAATAAATGAAAAAAATAAATCGTGTAATGGAGCGATCGTACCCAATTGTTTATTCACTGATCACTCTATGTACAGAACAACAGTGTCATTATTTAGCATTATTAACTTCACAGATCAATGATAACAAATGTCAATCTGTCAACGATAATTATGCGACTGCATTGAAGAATTAAATATACAAAAAAAAAAAAAAAAAACATTAATGGATTGTGTCGCAAATGAATTATCTTCCAGCAATAATCATCCTAATTCCCTTTTTATTTTTTCATCATGCGGCAGTGAAACTGGCACGTATTAGTGAATTCTAGAGAAGAAGGAACTAAATTAGAATTGAATTTTTTATTTAAATTAGAAATACTGAGGGAACCGATGAACAGAAATTATCGAATTAAATCATCTAAGTGTCTCTCGAGGAAGGATTTTTTTAAATTAAATATTTAAATTGTTTTCTAGCTTTTTTTTCTTTAATTCTTGTTACTTTTTTTTTTAAATTGATTCTTTTTTTTTCTTTATTTCTCATCTATGCGGCTTTGGATACAAGCGCAGCTGGAAATTTCGCCTATTTATGCGAGACCACGCTTCTTCTTGAGGGATTCGGGCATCTCTGGTGGTGGCGGTCTTGGCATGCGCAAGTAGACCTTGACAGCATCGTAGATGAACCATTGGGCTGCTGTTAGTGTACCAATCATGACGATTCTGGGTGCAAGACCCTTCCAGACACCGGCAAAGCCAAGTTTTTTGAGTACATCAACTGCTGTTGCTCCTTTCTCCTGGTTGAGTTTTGATACAACGGAATCGGCTGGATGAGATACAATAGCGCAGAAAACACCGGCAATGTAACCAGCAGCAAAGGTTACAACGAGCTGTTCACCTTTGGTACATTCTGCACGTGGCTTTGGTACAACGTACTGGTAGAGAAGTTCAAGAGTACGCTCGAAGCACGCAAATTTCATCATTGTGTAGGGAATTTGACGCAACCAGAGGGGCACAAGACTCTTGTAGAAACCACCGAGACCCTCACCCTCGTACATCTTGGGAAGTGCCTCACGAAGAGTATTTGCGAAACCAGGCATTGTTTGGATGCGAACCTGAAATCAATAATTTTTTGTAAATTCCAGAAATTATTATTATATAATAATGAAATTAGGACATCATTGACCATGTTTAGACGGGGAAATAATTTAAAAATTTGCACTCGTAGTTTTTTGAATTTTCCAAATGTGCATATTTTTCGTTTCTTTTTTACAATTACTTTTTTTGTTGAAAGGAAAAAAAATGAAAATTGTCAAATGTCTGTCATTTTCAATGATAACGAAATTATCATACATCTGCCAATTTTCTGGATTTCTTAAAATAAATTTAAAAAAAAGAAATATTGAAAAAATTTGCACTTATACTTTTTTTTGAATTTTTCATGTGTTTTTTTTAAATAATTTTTTTTTGTTAAGAAAAGAAAATTTTTTAAATTGTCAGTAGTGTATCTTCTATTATTTTAGGAAAAGACGAATTTTTGGTACTTTTTTCTACGCAATTACCTTTGCAGCTTCCATAGGCGACAGTGCAATATCAGCGAAGAATTCAGCAGAAGCTGATGAAACAAGATACAAACTTGTTCTGTACTCGTACGACAATTCTTCACCAATCAGATTACTATAGTATACTTTGAAAACTTCATAGAGACCAAATTTGAACATTCCCTGCATGGAGTAACCGAAGAAAGTTGGGGCCCATCCTCTGGCCAAACCTTTGAAGCCATCCTCAGCAAAAGTCACCTGTTTCAAAAGTATTTTCACATTAATTATTACAATAATTATGAATTTTTTTTCTTCTGAATCCATCGAAATTTGAAAAAATAAAAAAATAATCATGAATACTTTACGTCGATTCCATTATTGACTGGGAAATTTTTTGGATAAAGAATTGAGATAAATTAAGATTATTTTTGTGAATGAAAAAAAATATACTTTACCCTGAATCCAGTGACAACAGATCTGTATTTATCAGGATCAACCTGAATACGACATTTTACTAAATCAAGGGGTGTTACCATCGTATGGGTCAACCCACAGGACAGAATACCACCAAGACCACATAGTAAAAAGTACTGATTCGAACCAAATTCACAGCTGTCTGTAAAATAAATAAAATAGTAATGTTACTTTCATTCATGAAAATTAAATTTAAATAATCCCTTTTTTAACCAGAACAAGTAGTGTAAGTAGACTATTAGCGGGAAAGTGGGGTAAAATGGGTATTCCAATTGGAGGTTTCGAGGATAGAGTTTTCCTGATGATTCCATTGAAAAGCTGAGGAAATTTGAGGTAGAAGACATGTGTCAGAAATTAATTTTCTTCAATTTTTGAAAATTTTACTTTTTTTAGCCAAGTTTTGAAGGGGTGCTGGTTGACTCAGACGTAACAGTGCTCCTTTCGAAAATCGAAAAAATTCACTTTTTCGGCCATATCTCCGGTTCTGTTGGTCGTAGCGACCTGGGGTTGATCCTAAATGAAAGATGAGCTCATTTCTCATCGATTTATGTAGTTCGAAATTTTTTAAATCAATTTTTCAAATACTTATAGGTCATTTTCTGGAAATCAGTTTTTGCCCTATAAGTACTTGAAAAATTGATAATTTTTTTTAACCACATAAATCGATGGAAAATGAGCTCACCTTTCATTTGAGATCAGCCCCACGTCGTTACAACCAATAGAACCCGAGAAATCTCCGAAAACTTGAAATTTTTGAAAAACAGAAAAATTTTCCCTTCAAATCTCCCGCGAAAAATTGAATTTTTGAAAAATTCAAAAAAATAACTTCTGACATATGATTTTCATGACAAATTTCCTCAGCTTTCTAATGGAATCATCAGAAAAAACCTATCTCCAATATTTCCATAGAATTTTGCGTAATTTCCATATTATAAAATACGAAAACTAACACGTGTCCGTTTTATCCTTGCATCCATTTTACCCAACTTCTTCGCCCACCAATTATAATTTAGTTCACTCAAAAAAAGTTATTTAAATCTCATTTGGCAGAACTTAGGATTGGTAACCCTGAATGAAGGCCGGTCAGCTGATTGATTCACTACTCGTGATGATTTCTCTCGTGTGTTAGTCAAATATAACCGGCTCCAAGATCTAGGTCAATGTTTCAGCCAATTTTTAAACGCATTCCTCATGCAAAGGAAAAAAAAAAAGTGTGTGTACTCCAATTAATTGTCATTCATGAATGTCATCACATTCGTGGATCCATTGGAAAGATGAAGAAAGACAATTATAATTTTTTTCTTTTAATTTATCCTCAAGGTCGTTGCATTGATACCTTGACAAGATGGTTGCCATTACGCAATTACACCCGCGCCAGCGCTGTTCCACTGACATCAAGAGACAATATACATAGCTATAACCCTTTAGAGTAATCTTTTGGGTATTATATAATAAATAAAAATCATTCTTTACTCATGACTATTTTTCAAATCATTGACAAGAATTTTTCAAATAATTGAATGAAAAAAAGAGTAAAACCTAAAAATCTCTATTTTCAAATTAATTTGAAGTGCATTCCTTTTTTTTTAAAGAAAAACCGTTAATTTAAAATTAATTGGGAAAAATGAATTTTTGAATTAAAAAAAAAGGTGGAAAAAGAGTTATAGATTAAATTTAAATTAGTTTTAGGAAAATTTTAAATATTATATAATATTTTGCTTTTGAATATGAATTTTAGTTTCCAATGGCTTCACTCAAATTAAATTGACGAATTGCGTTATTTTAATTGAATTTATAAACGAATGTTAATAATATTTAAAAAAATTTCCGGTGAATTTTTTAATGAATCGAAAATCAATGTCATAAAAAGTGGAGTTTGAGAATTTTTTCTTGCAGTCAAATTTAGAGAATAATGAAAAATTTGATAAACCTGACCTCCTTCAGCTACACTGTATGCACCAATTTTTCTTCCAGGAATGAGTGACTTTTCCTCTTCATTGATACCCTGACACTTTGGTGTATTGAAAGGTGTCACAAACGGACTCTTTTTGCCAACTTCCAGCATTGATGACCACATTTTCAGTTACTGGATAATGCCACACACTTCGCCTAAAGAAATGCACAAAAAAAAAATTAAAAAAGTAATTAATCTCGAAATTCTAAAGGAAATTTTTTTTCATTAATAACGTAAAATTTTTTGAAAATTATAAAATTTTATTTTTTTCGTGAAATTTAATAATTTTCATTTAATCAATTGTAAAAAAGATTTTTGTTCTGACCTGCTGCAAATGGACCCTCGTCACCGCAATGTGGTAAAGGAGTGGAAGTGGAGAGTGAAAAGAGCCAAAAGATTAGTGTCAAGAGCAGAAACTTCAAAAAATTCACAAGATCCGAAACTGCCCCCAGAAAATCTCATTTTTCTTTAGTGAGAAAATGCAAAAATTCCCTAGATTCGTGAATTCAAATGGCGTTTTCGATTTACAGCAGTGCAGAACTAACCTAATCTGAAAGCCCGCGAACTATTGACTGTTTTCAAAATTGAGAAAGCAGTCAACAATTTAAGGAGTTTGGGGAGTTATCTCCAAAATATGGAATAATTTTGAGAATCATACAGGAACGTCCTTAATGTCATCATTATTATGTAGTATTTTTTTTCAAAATTTTCATGTATTTTGTTTTAGACTAATTAACAGTCAAAATTGCATTTTATACATGGGCTCTTTTGCATCAAACCTGGTTTAGCATCGATCCGAGCTATCAACTCAGGTGGTAACAAAAGTCTCCTGCTATGACAGCTTTTATGCATAAGAGCCCATGTATAAAATGCAATTTTGACTGTTAATTACTTAAATAAAAAAAAAAAAAAAAGACTGTTAATTAGTCAAAACAAAATACATGAAAATTTTGAAAAAAATACTACATAATAATGATGACATGAGGAACGTCCTGCATAATTCTCAAAATGATTCCATATTTCGGAGATAACTCCCCAAACCCCCTAAAGAAAGTGAGAAGAAATTTAGATCAATTGAATGCAGTCATGATTTACCAATTAAAGAATTTTTCAGAGTTAAGTCATGATGGCGAAGGGGAAATGACAATATTAATGAAAAATTATTCAATGGCCCAAAGCCAAGGTACTCTGAAAATGAAAGATTCCATTGAAAATATAGTTGACAATTATGCAGATGCACAGGTACGTGCTTACAATATATTCAATGATATCTTTCATTTTCAAAATGTCTTGGCCTTAAGACATTAAATTATTTCCCATTAATACTGTCATTTCCCCTTTGTCATCACGGCTAGCTTCTGAAGAATCCTGTAATTCGTGGATCATTGCTTCATTCACTAATATCTGAATTTATTCTCACTTTCTTCAAAAAGGTTGACTGCTTTACTCGAACCGTCCAGTTTCAAAATAGTAACTAGTTGCGCGCGCACACACACACATGAAACAAAATGGCGGCATAAAGGCTACGTTGTGTGTAGTGTGTCGCTCTGTCGCCACTCAATTGCCATCCATATTTCGCGATTCTCTCACATTCTCGTGTTCTTCGTACGTAATTTTTTCATTGTGTGATCCCAACCAACACTTCAGTGATGATTAGTGGCAGTTGATAGTTGAAAAAAAATAAATAATAAATAATAAAATAACAGTGCTAATATTCAATTAAATAATGAAGAGACTAAATTGTAATAAACGTAAATAAAGTTTAATCCAGAGTTTAGTTAAAAACAAATTTTTTTCATAAAAAATCTTCGCAGAATTTTGCTTTTTCCTTTATTTTACATTGTGTGTGTGTGTATGTGTGTGTGTGTGTGTTTTTTGATAATTGAATATACGATTTTTTTTTTTTTGAGTTGAAAAGAGGGAAAAAAATACACACACACATATCGAGAAATGGCTCTACCTGCTGCGTTAAGATACTGAAAAATATAGAATTATTTGATGAAACTCAAAAAACGTAAGAGCTTTTGTGCTCAGTGCGTTAGTATGCCCGCAAGGGTATCAAAAAAAATTGTAGGAATGATTATAAGAAGCAGAAAAACTATTATCAAGGATGGAGTTATTACGGTAATTAATTAATTAATTAATTAAAAATTTTATTTATTTATACAAGTCTTTCAGGGGATAATCCTATGAATTTATTTATTATCATTGTTTTTTAAATTTTGCACCTTTTGAAAACACAAAAATATTGTTTTTTTTATAGAAATTTTTCAGAAGATTCAAAGACGTCAGGGAATGATGCTTTTCAATGAAAAAATCCTTTTTTTTTTTGCTTTATTTGAGCTACGTGGGGTCAATTACACACTAGTGCCACATCGCATCATGCCTTTTTTTTTATCATTTCCCATTCTCTTATCTTTACACACCTGGTTGGCGACTGTTAAGGTTGCTTTATCAGTGTAACATACTTTTTTTTCTTCTTTTTAAAAACAAAAAAAAAAATTAGTAATTATTGAGAGTATATGAAGTTTGCAGAGAAATTTATTTTATTTTTCGCCAGTTTTCTTTTAGTTGAAATATTTTTGATATAAAGCATGGAGATACGCCCTTTTTGCCCTGAGAAGACTTTTTTTTCGAAGGGAAGAAGGTTTTCAAGGGCTAGGAAGGAAGAATTGGAGCAAAATCGCTGTATCTCGTTTAGTTTCCACGATATTGGAAAAAAAACTGATGATCGAATAAATTCGATTTTTCTGCAAAATTTCAATCTAATTATTTACTTTTTTGGGCTATTTATAAAATTTGCAGAGAAATTGATTCCATTTTTCAGCAGTTTTTTTTTTAATATTTCTGATTAATAATGGAGATTCGCCCTTGTTTTGTCCTAAGATTTTTAAGATAATTTCAAAGGTTTTGGAAGAGGATTAGGGCAAAATCGCTCTATCTCACTTAGTTTCCGAGATATTCTTGAATAACTGATGATTGAATAATTTCGATTTTTTTGAAAATTCCTCACAATTTCATTATTAGTTTTTTGGACTATTTGAGGGAAATCGGAAAGAATTGTAGTTTAATTAAAATATTTGATTATTCAGAAATTCTTCTATTAACAGGAATTCCCCATTCGATAAAAAGCGATAAGGAATATTCCCTATCTTTTATTGATAGGAATTATAGGAGCTCATCGAATTTTCCATATTTCTCTTCTCGTTCTCATTATATTTTGAAATACTGGAAATTTTGTTTGGTTTCAAATTGTTTTTTCAGCTGTTTCCACTGAGATTTTTACGTTTCAGACGTATTTTTCTCACATATATTTATTTTGCACAGAATTTTAAAGAAATTCTTTAGGAAATAAAATGTCAGCGATATTTTTAGATTCTTTGCAATTTAAATTTTCTTTTTTATTTTCCAGTTTTATTATGAACGTAAAAAAACACAGTGGCTCTATGACTGCACACATGTTTTGATGATTGTAATTCATTCACTGTGTTATTTATATGATAATATTCTTCATTGTTCCAATGAGTGAATTCAACTTTAGCAATTTGATTTTCCATATTTTCCATTGATTTCTAAAAAAAAAACAAGTGGATAATAGTATTGCTTTCCAACTGATATAGCTTCTTCTGCTAATACTTGAGCAACATGCTTTCGAATGGAAGTGATACAACTTTTTTCAAACCATCATCAAAATATCAAATTTTGAAAAATTCATTAAAACATCAATAACTTGAGAATTAATCATGCAAATAAGCTCAAAATTGACAGACATCTAACTGATGCAAATCTCGAGATAATATATGAGTATAAATAACATTAGTTGAATAGTTTCCAGAAATTTTATCAAAAACTGATTTTCGAAAAATGGACATATCTCAAAAAGTTTCGATCGGATTATCTTCAAATTAAGCTTAAAAAATAGAATTCGTCGAGAGGAAGTTTCCCACAAAATATGAAATTTTTCTATAAAACCGTTTTGCTGTAATTGAGACTTTTATGGACACACAGACATACACACACACACACATTCATGCGCTAAAAATATCATTTTCTCTCTATTTAGATCATTTTGAGTATTTTATATTAAAAAAATTACAATCGAAAATTCTGATGATTACATAGTTTCCATTTGCAAGCAAAAAACATGATTTTTTTACTGTCAAAGGCATGAAATTGTTTCTCTTTTTCTAAATTTTATTTTCATGTGATAATGAAATGATGAATATCATAAACCTGAGCCGAGGTTATATCCGCTATGAATAATCACAGATTTGTTATGTCATTGAGGGATGCTGCGACTTGATGCTCCCCATTTAATTCGATTCACGAGGCTAAATAACGAGAGGGGAGAGACAGACGTATATATACGTAACATGTAAACGTCATGATTATCATGATACTTAAATTGAGTCAATGAAAGAAAACACGTTTCAATTATGTGATCGAGATTAAATAATAATAATAATAATTCTTCAATGAAATGGGGGGAGGTAAAAATGAGTCAGTGAAGTCGTTTAAATCTTTTCTTAAGGTAGTATACCAGCGTACGGTCGATAAAACAGACGAAAATGAGGATTCATTAGATTAGTGTCCAATTAACGGTTTTTCCGGCGGGAATTTATGAATTTAGTGGAAATAATTCATTGGAGAGATTATGGAATGATTCGGAATTTTTTTTTTTTAGGGTAAAAAGGTTCATGGAAAATTTTGAAAGAATTAGAGAGGGATGAAGATGTGGTACAGCATTTTCTTGAATTTTTTGCGATTTTTTTGTGGAGTCTTTCACTCCGAAAAAAATTTCTGAAGAATTTTAAGCTGACTTTTTTTGAATATGGAGATTTAGAACTAAAATTATCGAAATTTTTGGAAAGAGTAATGTTGAAAGGGACGATTGGATCCTTCCTCCATTGATTCATTTGATTTTTCATTAATTTTTTACGTTTTTTTTTAAATAATTAGAAAATTAATAATTAATTGCTGACGATTCGGGGGAAAGTGCTTCAATTTACCTGAAAAAGTGATTAAACTATTCGAAAGTCATATCATCAGCTTGTGAATATAATCTTTTTTCGTTTCTCGAATTTTTTTAACATTACTAATCTCCTATCACATGCATAAAATAGAGAGAGAGGCAAATAGTTACGACTACCTTCTAATTAAAATTTCTCAATAACTATAAGGTGAATTGAATATTTTTTTCTTCTATTATTTTGTTAAAATGCTGTTCTCTTCGCCGATTGTTTTTAAATAATGGGTCAACTGTGTGATTTTTCGGTAATTTTCACCACCGCTGTTTTCAGTAACTTTGATAATTCATATCTCATAAACTAAACGGTCAAAAATTATTTAAAAAATCAGAAAAACGTAAAAAACCATCATCTTCCATATGTCATCAAAAAAATAAAGCCTTAACTCCCCCTTCCTCCCCTCCAATACCTCCTTAATCGTTATTATTCCAATAAAAACTCCAAATTACTCCAAAATAAAAATTCCCTTTTTCATTGATAAATCCCTAAACCCTCAACTAAATTCCGCATAAATTAACGTCCAACAACCACAATAAGCTCCAGCCAATCACTCAATCCAAAAAAAAAGAAAAAAGATGAAAAAAAAAATATAAATCCAGAGGTTAAGGATGTATGATCGAGAGAGTGGGGGAACCTTGAATTTTGATGGGTGGGGATAGGCTCGAACGATTTCCGGGGTGAGCCGAAGTGAACGACCACGTGACGTGTATCTGTGAATCTGGCCAATCACGGCAAGAAATGAATGATGAAGTGAAATAATTCGAATTTCAATTTTATTTTTCTCTTCATGATGAATGGATACATAGTATTTTTAAAATATTGCCGAATTACTACAATATCCATTTTTTTAAATGAATACTTGTTCTTTGTACTGCGGTAGCTTGAAAATTGGATATTCATTAATTTACGATCATAACCTCCATTTCTCCATGAGAGCCCATGTATTTTTCGTCAATTTTCAATAATTCTTTTCTTTCTTATATGAATGTTTACGACCTATCCCAGACTTTTTATAGTAGAATTCTTTGATGAATAATCTAACTCTAAAAAAATTTTGAAGCCCCAAATCGAAAATTTTTGGTCATGATCATACATCCTTAAGGAAGTTCATCTGGTACCGATTTAATTAGTAAAAAAAATCACTACGACTAGCGTAGTCGGCTCGATTAGCGTAGTTATAACCGGTACAGCTGATATATACTAGGAATGCTTCCTCATCAATCATAATTCTTCTCCTGTAAAAAATCAAATTTATAGAAATAATTTTTTTGAAGATCACGCAGAGAAAGTTCAATCCATTACATTTTCAGCTACTTTTGTATATATGATGTGCAAGTGTAGTATACATTGCGTTGTTCGAAAAGCATTCTTATTAATTTCAAAAAAGCGCGCGGTTCTGAAGTTACTGTCATTCAAATAAGACAGAGATTGACCTCCCGAAAAGTAGCATTTTTCGAGACAAATTGATTTATTCTAAAATCACCAAGTATCTAATGGATTTGAGTAAGCTCTTAAACTGTTCTTTACACATTTATTCATCCATTATGGGAGTTACACCCCTGAAAACTTGTTAATTGGCACAAATTTCATGTTTCTAGACGAAAACCCATAAGGGACCGTGTTAATTGAAAAAAATCTCTATTTATTAATTTCTCCAGAACAAGATATCCGAAGCGTTTGAAATTTTAACAGGTTACTGTTTATACTTTCAGAAGTATATTTAAATTTTTTCATAATTATTGGTCTATTAATTCAGTTACCGGATGAACTCCCTTAAGGATGTTCTACAAATATAGTAGAGGGGGGGGGGGGGGGGTATGCGGCATTAGAGGGGCAGTGATTTCGTCAGTCTTCCAATCTCTGAACATGAAAAAATGATTCTTTAAATTCCTCATTAAAATGATTTTTAGGGAATTATGGAGGGCTGCGGGTGTTCAAATATTATATTGTTATCATTACATTTCACAGATATTTTTTTTATTCTTTATTTAATTAGTTTGAGAATTATTTTGAAAAAAGCGTTGCATTCTAAGAAATTCTGGCGACACAAGCTGGCAGCACTTACGCGCCAGTGACTATTTTTCAATCATTTTTATTAATTTTAATGCCAATTATTGACCCAATCGTCGTATAAAAATGTAGCGTTTGTGGAGGGGGTGGGGGTAATTTCTCACCTATATCCGAAATTCCATCCAATTTGAAGGATTCTTCGAAAAGTTTCTCAAGCTTTTGTGAATTTCCCATAAGAACACATGTTAAACGATGGTTTTTAAAAAATTTATAACTTTTAAACGAGGTATGAAAAAAATCCAAAATTTTGCATACGGTTTCTTTATGAATTGGAAAACATTGGAAAAAAATTTCATTGAATTCCAACATTTTTAAATTTTGACAAAATACCGGTAGACCATCCTTAATTCTACTGTGAGCCAGAGTCGCGCGAAAGCATCTCCCACGATGCGCAGACTCGTTCCCGAACTGCCAGGCGCACTCTAAACCAGTAGAAGAGAATGAAACGAAAAAAAAAGAAAAAAAAAGGAGACAATGTAAAAAAAAAAGGAAGGAAGAGTAGGGAAAAGAGAAAAAAAGAGTTTTACCAAGGCAGAACATGCCAACGGGTGAGATCACCCACACAGGCACTGGCAACTGGGGTAGAGTCGGCAATGCAGTGGTACGCGGTGTTCATTCGCCAAGTAACTGGCTATTGGGTAGATAGTCGATAAAATTTTCTCTCGACGCAGAGAAGAGAGCATGTTGAAAGTTCGTGGAAGTACAAATGAGAAAAATTCATTTTTAAAAAATACGCTCATACCAAAAGAGAAGAAAAAACCCAAGTGAATTTAGTGAAATTCGGCGGGAATGAGAGATTAATTTGAAAAGAAAAAAAATTCGACTTGAAAATTTTTTTGGAGCATCTGTTGTGTGTTTTTTTCTCACTTATTCATTTTTCAACTGCACTTTATTCCGTGATGCTGTGTGATATGCAGAGTGGACCACTTGTTATCAGGGACACAAATTCCTCCATAGATTTTTTTTTTTTTTTTGAAAAAAAAGGGACAATGGCGTGTGTTCGTTGAAATATTGATCGTTGCGTTTGAATTTTCTTCGAGTTTGTTTGTTTGAAGGAGTTTTTGAAGATAGAAAAAGGAAAAATAAATAAAAGTGGGGGAGTGATAAATTGAGACAGTAACCTGGTGACGAGAAATACAGGTCACAGGGTGAATAAATAAAAAAAAAAGGAGGAGGAGGAGGAGGGGAGGAATGAAATTATGCGTTCGATACTGAATGAGAGGATCATTGATAATTATATACAAGATCCTTTGGATATTTGTGAAAAATCAAATTGTCAGTTAGCCTTGACACAATCACAAGGTCTCGTTTTTTTTTCCTTTTTCTGCGGTGAATATCACCGGATGACTGACATTATAATAATAAAAATAAAAAAAATTATGATAATAAAAGGGGTGAATAGTGTGTTTTTTACGTGTATTTCACGCGCATTGATATAATATCAATGATTTTTTTTTGTTGAATAAAAAAAATGATGAAATTCGAAATTCAATGATTTTTTTTAATAAAAAAAAATCATCATGTGACTGGAAGAGCGTAAGAGCCGCGTTTTTTTGAGAGAAATTTGGCAGAGTGGCATACTTTGCGTTACTAAAATAATCTATTCTGAAATTCGTTTACACATTTTTTTCTTCGACCCCCCTCCACTTTTTCTTTTTTTTTGGGTACAACTTCCGTGAAGGATAAAAATGATTGGATTCATATTTAAACCCAAGCAAGTAACCTTGATCAATGCTGAAGTAGCTTAAATTATTCTTGAGATCATTCTAAAAAAAGACGCAATCTCTTGAGAAGAAAAGAAGAAAAAGAATTTTTTTTTTTTCAAACCAAAAAACAAAAGAAACGTTTTTTACGTTTAAAATTTTGACAAGTTTAGTGAGTTTATCGAGAAAAACTATGGAATTAATGAAATAAATAAAAAAATAGTGATGAAAAAAATGTTTTAATTTTGCTTTTTATAAAAAAAACATAAGTGACATAATTATGAAATTTTAAAATGTAAAGGAAAAAGTGATTCACACAAATCACTTATGTTTATCAGTTCAGTGCAGACAGATAAACTGCAAACTTATGCGTTCTCCAATGCAGCCAATGACTAATCTTATGTGAATGTTGTGTTGAGAGAGAAAAATTTAAAAAAAAGGGAAAAAAAGGATACATTTCGTATGAACCAAAATGCCTCCATAGATATATTATCAAATGATTTTATTTTTATTTAATTCATTTTTTCTTTTTTTTTCGTTGTGTGTGTGTTTGTAAAGAAAATTTTCTCAAGAATGAAGGTGAATTTTTGGTAAATTAAGTGGCCCTATTGGGCAGGGTGTCATGCCCCCAGGGGCTAAGGGTGGGGCAGAGGGCCTTGATCCCTCATGTTCTGAGTTACATGTTAGTGAAGAAATATCAACAGCTAATATAACACCACCCCTGAGTCTATTCCAGAGATGCTACAGGCACATGAAGGTCAGGGTTTAAAGAAAAAAAAAAAGTGGTTTTCCCGGATTATCAAAGGAAAAAATACCTTTTTTCCAGCTTTTATTCAATAATTTTCATTTAAAAAAGGGGATAAAAAAGACAGAATTTTGTAGGGAAAAGGGGAATTGAAGAAAAGGATTTTCTCGATTAATTCATAATTTATGATAATTTAATCAGCAGACATCTGACACAATCTTGTGCATTTTTTTAAAATAAATAAATTATTGCAAAAAAAATATTCAAAAAAATTGGCGCTCATAGATTTTTAAATTTTCTCAATGTACATATTTTTTGAATTTTTTTTTTTTATAATTTATGTGTTTAAACACAAAAAATATGATAATTGTCAAATGTCTGTTTTATTTTCATGCTTTTAATTATTTGCATAATTACTAATAATTTATTGAAATTTTTTTTTTTTTCACATTCCAGAGCTCCGGAATTGGAGAAGCAAGTGTCTACCATGCACTGGTTGTGATATTCTTGGAATTTTTTGCATGGGGACTACTGACAATGCCAATAATATCTGTATTAAATGAAACTTTCCCAGATCATACGTTTTTAATGAATGGATTAATAATGGGAATCAAAGGAATCCTATCATTTTTATCAGCACCGTTGATCGGTGCATTATCAGACGTATGGGGACGTAAATTTTTCCTATTAATAACAGTTGCATTTACATGTGCACCAATACCACTGATGAGTATTAATACATGGTGGTTTTTTGCAATGATATCAATAAGTGGAGTATTTGCATGTACATTCTCCGTTGTATTTGCCTATGTTGCTGATGTCACCGAGGAAAATCAGCGTTCGTTAGCTTATGGATTGGTACATATTTTAAAAATTAAAAAAAAATTTATTAGTACTTTTTTTTCAAAGAATTTATTGATTGATTGATAAAAATGTTTTTTTTTCTTGCTAAAGGTATCAGCAACATTCGCTGCAAGTATGGTGATAAGCCCGGCTCTCGGTGCTTGGTTGATGACAACATATGGTGAAAATTTATCAGTAGCATTAGCAACAGCAATAGCAATACTAGATGTTTTCTTCATTCTCGTGGCAGTACCCGAGAGTTTACCAGAAAAAGCAAGACCACCAGCGCCAATATCATGGGAACAGGCTGACCCATTTGCTGCATTGGGAAAAGTAAATATCCCAAATAGATATTTTTCATTAGTTTCATAACATGTGGTGTGTCGAATGAAAACACCTGTGATAACACTAGAATTCTTCTTCATTTCACTTTTGAAGAAAATGACTAGCATGATACAGTAAATACCAGACATCTGACCATTTTTAGTATTTTCTTGTTCTTAACAATTATTTTCAAAAAAATAAAATATATGTTCATGTAAAAAATTTAAGAAACTAAGAATGTAAATTCATTTGATTTTAATTTTTAAAATAATTTATTTACTTAAATATTACAAAAACTATTCTAGATGTATGCTAAAACTGAAAATAGCAGATATCTGACCATTTCTAGTATTTTTTTTCTCAACAAATAAATTATTTTCAAAAAAATAAAAAATATGCACATGCAGAAAATTTGATAAACTCTAAGTGCAAATTTTCTAAATATTTTTTTTGTAATAATTTATTTATTTGAAAAATTGCAAAAACTATTTCATATGTATGCTAATTTCATTATCATTTGACTAACTTATAAAAATCCATAAAAAAGAAAATAGCTGATATCTTACTGAAATTTTCTTTTTTTCTCTCTTTCTCAACAAATAAGTTATTTTCAACCTGAAAAATATGCACATGCATAAAAATTCAAAAACCGATAAATGCAATTTTTAAAAATATATTCTTTTTACAATAATTTATTCCTTTAAAAAAAAAGCCAAACAATCGTCAGATGTATGCTAATTTCATTACAATATAAAAAATTCATAATTTCTATTCTTATGTAGATTTTGCTTTTCATTAATTTTTTCCACAGGTTGGAAAGGATCATACAATATTGATGCTGTGCGTCACAGTATTCCTGAGCTACTTACCCGAAGCTGGACAATACAGCTGTATATTTGTATATCTAAAGCTAGCAATGGGCTTTTCAGCAGCAATGGTTGCTGTATTCATTGCTGTTGTTGGTATACTAAGTGTAGGAGCCCAAATTCTACTTGGTCCATTAATGAGAACACTTGGAAGTAAACATACAATAATGCTTGGGCTATTATTTGAAATGCTACAGTTAATGTGGTATGGCTTTGGCTCACAGACATGGTGAGAAAAATATTATAATTAAATAATTTATTATTCTGAATAATTGGAGGAATCTGAATATTTTGTCTATTCCACATGTTAACAAGAATTTAAAAAATCTCCTCATGTCTTGTCTTTTTCTTTTTTTTTTGTTTTTTAATTAATCTTTTTCTTTCTATTCTCTATTGATTTCTTTTTTGCGGGAAAAAGTTTTTTAATTGGGTCAATGCTGCATAGTGTCGCGTGTAACTAACGTAATGTATATTTTACTTGTCATATTTTTTCTATCCTCATTTTTATTTTTTTGAATTTTTTTTTTTTCGAGACAGAGAGTCAACAAACCTTTCTGGGCAATTAAAGACAGTTAGAATCAATTGCCACCAAGTGATGTCACGAGTGAATAAAAAAAAAATATATATATATATATATAAAAAACGCTCGATACGTATCCTTGAAGTGCTTACGTGGCGAATATCCATAATTTCTTTACATATTTTTTTATTTCTATTTCACTACGAAACGCGTTCATTTAGACTTCACATAGAGTAATCGATTTTTTCATATTATATACATATATGTATATATGCATACACAATCCTTAGTTTGTTTGCTCAAGTTGAATCGATTGACAGTTTTTTCCCTCTACTCTTTCAATCATTTCCTGTATTTTTTTAATGCAAAAAGGAAAGCCTTCAATTTTCTACATTGAATGGAAAAAAACTCAATGGAAAAGAATAAAGCACATTTGTTTTGTTATAAAGTGGAAGAAGACCTTGAGCATATTTTTCCTCAATATTATCAGAATCTAAGGAGCCATAAAACGTCCAACCATAATGATAAGAATTGACGGACTAGCGAATGAAACTAACAGGATGGAGAACCACAGGGGAAAAAAGAAGAAAAAAAAGAGACATTGTTGAGGAAAAATTTTCAACCGACAATTGATTAGTAATGATTCATTCAAACGTGCACACAATTGCCTTCTAAGATGAATTCCAAGTGGTTATTCGTGTTTATCACTTCGCGATTTTTTCCCCTTTCAATCCAGAAAAAACCAGGGCAAAATGGAGCTGTGTCTAAAAATTATTCGGTATTTTTTTTGAGAATGAAGGAGTCTCCGAAAAAATCTGCAAAAATTCACCAACAATCTCCAAACATTCGAGCATCATCTCAAATTTTTTCAGATTTTTTCATTAATTCCTTCACCCGCAAAAAAATCCCAAAACATCTTGCTCCAAAAAAACTAAATAAATAAAATCAATTTTATTATAATATTTGAAATTTTTCGAAATTTTTAAAATGAACTGAAAAAATCTTCAAATTAAACTCTGAAAATCTTCCTTTGCCCATATCCATTTCGAAAATCGATTTTATTTTAATAATTTGAAATTTTTCAGAATTTTTTAAATGATGAAGCTTCTGCTCCAATTTGCCCCACTTTTTCCCCTATATGAAAAACAATTCTCGATTGACAATTGACTATTGTTGCTGAACGAGTTAAAAGTCAATGAAGCATCATTATCATCAGATACTATTTATACCCAAAAGACGCACGAGATAGAGATAAAATTTTATTAGAAATCCCCGATGAGACCTGTATTACGTCACTAAGGTCGTACCTCTAATCGGCTATTATTGAAATACATCAATAAATCGATTGTCATGTGATTATAATATATTTTTTTTTTTCAATTCATCATTTCGAAATAGGGGAGACCGACGTAGAACGAATTCATTATTATTATTATTATTATTATTATTGTTGCTATTGAAAAGGTGTAATGGAGAGAGAAAGAGACATTTTCAACAGTATTAGAAAAAAAAAGATATTTTTTGAGAATCTCAAAATTTTCGAGATTAAATTGTCATTCTTCATTTTTTTTTCTCGAATTTTTGATTTTTTTAAAATTATTTTGTTGGAATTAAATTATCAAGAATTTGCGACGAAATTAGTAATTGATTTTATTGAAATTCTAGGATGATGTGGGCAGCTGGTGTATTAGCATCAGTATCGAGTATAACTTATCCAGCAATATCAGCATTTGTATCAATGCACTCGGATGCTGATAAACAGGGCTTGGTACAAGGAATGGTTACTGGAATGAGAGGATTATGTAATGGCCTTGGACCAGCAATGTTTGGTGTTATATTCTATTTGTTTCACGTTGATCTCAATGAAGATAGACCGTCTTTACCTCTTAAACCACCATTACTTGATGATAGTAATCGAACTGCAACAGGCCATGTGGATATTATTCATCAGGTATATTTTTGAGATGTAGAATTATTGAATGAATTTGACTTTTTATGATTTTTTTAAAAGGAAACTATCTCATTTGAATAGAGAAAAGTGGGGGGAAATGGGGGTTTTGATGGGGCGGGTTAAGATGGAATTTTTTTTGATAATTCTATTGAAAAATCTGTGGAAATTTCCGGTGAAAAACATGTGTCATTCATTAGGTTAAAAAATTCGAGTTTTTTTGAATTTTATTTTTTTGAAAATTTCATTTTTTGGGTGAAAATTCATTTTTTCAGGGATATCTTAGATTTTATTGGTCATAGTGACCTGACGTTGGTCTTAGATGAAAGTTGAGTTCATTTGCAATTGATTTATGTGGTTTTGAAAGAAGAATCATCGATTTTTGAGATATTTATGGGCCATGTTGTGTACGTTAGTATTTCCCCTCAAAAATCAATATTTTTCCATTCAAAACCACATGAATCGATCTCAAATGATCTCATCTCTCACGTCCATTCAGAATTATTACGCTACGACCAATAAAACCGGAGATATCCTCAAAAATGTGAAATTTCTCAATTTCGCCTAAAAAAGACAAATTTTCTAAAAAAAAATCTCAAAAAGCAATTTTGACTCATATTTTCCAATGGAAATTTTCTCAGCTTTCCACTGATATCATCAGAAGAATCTTATTTCAAATATTTTCACCCCCGATGTCTTTTTCACCCTCTTCCTCTTCCCTCTCAATATAAATTCATTGATAAAAATAATTATTATAATGTAGTTTATAAAATTGCAGTTGGTACCAGGTCCACCATTCGTATTCGGAGCACTATTAGTAATATGTGCATTACTAGTTGCTGCTTTTATACCAGAATCAAGTCCAATGGCAACTGGGCCATTGCATCATCATTCTTCCACATCGAGGAGGCCATCTGGTAAATACGCATATCAGAAATGTACGTTACAGATTTAAGTGTTGAAAAACGAACAAAAAAAAAACAATAATAATGCTAGAAGGATGCTTCCGGTGGTGGGTTTTCTTTTCACTTTGCACATGTTCATGGAGAGAATGTTTCTCATTAAATTGATATAAAAGAATTATTCCATTAACAATTGATACGTAATCACTATCATAGGCTTTCAATGCAAAATTTAATTCCGTAATTTAAAACCCCAAATTTAAACTACTAATTTTCATTTTACTCCACTTTCTACTGGGGGAAGGTGGGGTAAAATGGACATTTCAATTGAACAGTTCGAGATAGAGTTTTTCTGATGATTTCATAAATATGGGAAAATGTGTCAAAATTAATTTTTCTCAATTTTACTTTTCTCGCCAAATTTTGAAGGGTTGCTTCTTTCGAAAATCGAAAAAATTCATTTTTTCGACGATATTTCTGGTTCTGTTGGTCGCAGCGACCTGGGGTTGGTCGCAAACGAAAGGTGAGCGCATTTTTCATCGATTTATGAGGTTCAAAAATTTTTTAATCAATTTTTCAAATACTTATAGGCCAATTTCTGAAAATCAGTTTTTACCCTATAAGTACATAAAAAATTGATAATTTTTTTCTGAAGCACATAAATGAATGGGAAACGAGCTCATCTTTCATTCAAGATCGGCCCCAGGTCGCTACTGACCAATAAAACCAGAAAAATCCCCTAAAAACTGAAATTTTTCCAAACCAGAAGCCTTTTCCCTTCAAATCCTTCGCAAAAAATGGAATTTTTGAAAAATCAAAAAAAATAACTTCTGACATATGATTTTCATGGCAAATTTCCTCAGCTCTCCAATAGAATCATCAGAAAAAACCTATCTCCAATATTTCCATCGATTTCAAGTAATTATCTGTTTCACCCTTTTTCTACCCATTTTACCCCCACCTTCCCCTATATTGTATTCAAAAAAATCTCCAAATATTTTTCCATTTAACTCTTCAAAAATCCACTCGAAATTAAATTCTTCAAATTAATTAATTTCAGGCCTTTCATTGGATGTACATTACGAGCCAGAGAGGCTCGGCAGTGGTCGCAGTAAAGTTGGACCACTATCACCCCTAGTCGACAATTGTAATTCAGCTGCCCTCTAGCTGTTATTAACACGTAATCCTGACATTATGCACAGAGACGAGGCCTATCCTGCCAATAGGTCGAGGCTACAACAGACCTCCGGCTAAAAGTGCCAGCCAAATTAAATAAAAAAAGAAAAAAAATTAAAAAAAAAATTTAAATAAATACAGAAATTTAAAAGAAAAAAAAATGAGAAATCACACGTGTGTACATGATACGTGAAATAATTTTTTTAGTCTAACGCTTGAGAGAGAGAGAAAGAGAGATCGTTAGTAAATGGTGGGAAAATGATGAAATTTGTGAAAAAAAAAAAGAATTTAACGAATATTTGTGAACTGAAGAGAATGTTTCTTCTCATATGATTGGCCCAATAATTGCTACGTAATTAGCTTCTAATTGAGTGCACAAAGTAATTTAATCAATTGAAGAGAAAAAAAATTCAAAAAAAAATTCAAAAAAAAAATGATTTTAAAACGAATGGCCGTAGAAAGTGGACGATCAGAGAGTCACAAACAGTATTTTCACTAGAATAAAAAATGAAATTGTAAAAAAAAAATGTTGAAAATGAAAAAAAAAACTAAACACACACACACACACGCAAAGTTCTAATGGATTTTTTTGCGATGAGTGGAGCTTTTGGTGTTGCGTTCTCATCATTCTGCCACGTAAACCAGACACTCTGTGTATCATGAAATATTAATGAAATATCTGTGATTTAAGGCAAAGGAAAAGAAAATTTAAAGATAGATATTTCTTTGATTTTCCGTATTAGAAAAAAAAATCCTTTATTTTAATCTGTAAAATCCGAAATTTCTGTCTTTTCACTCCCGAATGGAAGGATTTTTCTTTTTCTATCCAAGAAATCTCACTAAATCACAGAAAATAATAATTATCAGACCTTTTTCTCCATAATTTTTCTTGGTGTTCTAGCCAATTTTTTTTTGTTCGTTCACAATTCGCAATTTTAAATGGAAAAAAGTACCGGAAATACACGTGTTTTTTTCAATCAAAATAATCACTTCTGTCAATTTTCTCAACGTGCTCTATTATTAGAAGCGAGAAAAAAAATGAGAAAAAATTAATAATTATATTCATCACATTTTTATTATTTTTGTACCATAAAACATTCCTAATATCAAAGGAGAAAAATGAAGAAAAAAAAAATCTATGAAACGTCTATTTATGTGCTAATGTTTTTTTTTTTACATTCTGTTTATAAATTTTTCTCTTTTTTTTCTCGTCCCGTAAGCAAACGAGAAGCGCGGAAGTTCTCAAAGCCAAAGATCGATTGAAAATGAAAATAAGGGTAATACATTTGTGAACATTTTCTTGATAAATTGAAGGAAAAAAAAAAGGAAAAATCAAGTTTAAAAAACAATTAATTCCAGAAATATGTTATAACTGAACAACACATTTTCAAAATATTCCCTGGCACGCTCAAAGAACTCTCCTGCTGGCAAGTAATCGCAGTTAATTCACGTGTCAATTGCTTAAACACATGCTCCCGGTGAGTTTTGATAAATTAAAAGTAAAATTTTAATAAATAAAAATTTAAAGAAAATATTGAGTCATGCACGGAGAGATCTCAGAGTCGAAATGTTATAATAAAATTAAGGGTAAATCTCCAAATTTTTTTTTATGTTAAAACGTAAATTAATATGATAATGAAATCAACAGACATTTAAAAATATTTTTGCATTTTTTTTAAACAAATAAATTATTATTAAAAAAATATTTAAAAAATTTGCACTTGTAGTTTTTCAAATTTTCTACATGTGCGAATTTTTTTATTTTTTAAAAAATAATTCATTTGTTAAGGAAATAAAAATTATAAGAATTGTAAGATGTCTGCTATTTTTAGTATCATAAATTTATCCTTTTAATTTGTAGTGAATTCACATTTTACAAGTTGTTAATTTATGTTTCGTAAAGTGAAAAACGAAAGCAAATTATTAAGCAGCTGTACTGTAATTATGAGAGAAACAGAGAAAAAGATCATCATGATGAAAAAAAAAAAATAATTACGATTGTGAAAATAAAAACGATAAAAATGAAGAAAATGCCTATTTGAAGGCTTCGAGCTCGATTGAAATAATAATTAAAGAAAGAAAAAAAAAAGGAAATTAATAAAATAATTTGCCTTCAATAAAATTATTATTAAAGTCGAGCACTAAAATGAAACTGTACATGTACGATGTATGATTGCATCAGTAAAAATAAATTATTTTTAAGATAAAAAGAAAAAAAAGAATCTTTATCATGAAAATATACTGTAATTGTTTTTAAGGAGACGAGTAAACGTGAAAATTCATTTTCCACCTCCTCACACAATTTTATTTGAAAATTCATTAATTGATTAAATTATCGACAGATTTATAGAAATAGAAGTAGAAAAAAAAATCAGACTTATTGAGAGTTGTCACGTGCTCGTTACGTTAATCATGTTTGGGGACATCGTCACCAGTATCGAGCCACTCTGTTGCCACAATTCTATTGCTTTATTCACGATTACCTCTGATGTTTCTTCATTTATCTAAAACAAACGATTTAATTTTACTTTTTCCTCTGATTTTATGAAAATTAAAATTAGCATGATATTGAAAATAGCAAATATCTGACAATTTTCACTCCTTTTTATTTCTTAACAAATACATTATTTATTTTTTTCTTCAAATGAAAAATATGCACATGTAGGAAATTCAAAAAACTATAAGTGCAATTTTTTTAAATATCTTTTTTGTAATAATTTACCTGTTTAAAAAAAAAATCCAAAAAATTCTCAGATTTCTGCTATTTCCAGGATCATTCACTCTTTTCTTTTTCTTGCATAAAATGAAAAAAAAAATTGCCTTTACCTGGGATAGTGCATCTAAAACACCATCGATACTCTCACAATTGAGCAGACTTCTTCTCAAAGTCGTTAAAATGACAACAGCAACGAAAACAAGAATTTTGTATGCTCCAACAGCAACTTTATCCCAAATCCTGAAAATTTCAAGTGAATTCATGAATTATTTCAATTTTTTAAATTCATCTTCTAATTTCTCCTCTTGAATTATTTTACTAAAGTACTTTGGTATTGATCCATCACTAATTGTCCCAGCAAAACAGGCACAGAACCACTCGTCGAAGGGAATATTACTCAATGCCTCGAATTTACTCAAGTGTTTGTACAAACTTGGATCCTCTCTTTCCAATAATTGCGATGTACATTCCAACAATTTTCCAACGTCTTTGTGGAACTTCTGAACGTGATCTAGAAAGCCACCAAGAATCCAGTACATGTCTACCATCTTTTCATACTCGTGATCACCCTCCATAATGTGCCAAAGAGTCTCTGCCATTTTATTCATTGCTCTATTCGTCAAAAAAATCAAATAAAAAAATAATTAGGAGATAAGCGAGAATTTAGAAATTAATTCAACATAAATATGAAATTTTCAGTTTCATCATTAGTTTTTTGAGCATAATGTCGGAATCTAAGCGAGATAGAGCCATTTTCATCGTGACCATTTCGTAGAAAATTCCAAGAACTCTAAAAAAGGTTTTGATGAAGTCGCTCTATCTCGCTTAAATTCCGAGATTTTTATAAAAAAACTGGTGACGAAATAAAATAAAATGAAATCAATTTGTTTGAAAACTTGAGAATATGAAGTTCTCAAATTAATTCCATTTTGTTATCAATTTTTTAAAAATATCTCGGAAACTAAGCGAGATAGAGCGATTTATTCTCAGACATTTTTGTAGAGAATTTCTAGAGCTAGAAAAAGAATCAGGACAAAATCGCTTCATCTCTTTTAACTTTTGAGATATTCTCGAAAAACTGATGACAGAATAACATCGATTTGTCATCATATTTTTTTTTAACGAATGAATGATTAAAAAAAAGGAAAAATATGCACACATAGACAATTCAAAAAACTGTGAGTGCAGATTTTTTTGATATTTTTTTTATAATAATTCATTTGTTTAAGGATGATTGAAAGGTACAATCGGAAAAAAGTTAAATTTTCGTATAAAATCGTTAGTAACAATTTATACAAGCTGAAATTCTCAAATTTGACTCAGGGAATTCGTGAAGAATGTAATGAGAAATAAAATAAGCCCTAGAAGTAAAAAATTGATTGAAAATTGAAAAATTTTCATTACTTTTTACATTCCTTTAAATTTTGAAAAATTTGAAAAAATGTAAAAAAGAATGAAAATTTTTTAATTTTCAATCACTTTCTTGTTTCGAGGGCTTATTTTATCCCTCATTACATTCTTTACAGATTCACTGCATCAAATTTGAGAATTTCATCTTGCAAAAATTGTTATTAACGATTTTATACAAAAATTTACCTTTTTTCCGATTGTACTTCCCAATCATCGTTAATAAAAAAATTCGAAAATTGTGAGATGTGTGGAAATTTCACAATCATGAATTGTCTGAAAACTTCATAATCGTGAAAATTTCATATTCATTATTCCACACATCTGCTTTTTGCAATAGTTACCTCATAAGTGGCGACTCCAATTGTGCATTCATATCAATTTTAGCTCTTCTACTCCTCAATAACCACATCATCAAGAACACTTGATGTGGCTTTGTGGTTTCATCAACAATTTTCGTTATCTTCAAAGCTCTCCTCAAATCTTGAAACTCAATCCGTCTTTGAAGTGAAACAAACTCATGGCTCTCTGGATAAATCGGTGTTATTCCAAGTAAGATTTTCCATAAAAAGCTCCTGTGCATCAAAGGTACTGTAAATCTCAGGCAAAATTGTTTCAGCTTTGCCTTATCAAATGGTCGTTCCTTCAGCAATATTTCCAATGATTTCTTCTCTTCGACACTTCTAAAACCTACCTAATCAATCAAATATTGCAATTAAACTGAAGATAGGGAACATCTGATAATTGCTAGTTTTTTATTTAAATTAAGAAATAAATTATTTGAAAAATGAAAAATAGGTCCTTGCAGAAAATTTGAAAAAATGTAGGGAAAGGTGGGGTAAAATGGATATTCCAATTGAAAGGTTCGAGATAGAGATTTCCTAATGATTCCATTGGAAAGCTGAGGAAATTTTAGGTGGAAAACATGTAATAAAATTAATTTTTCTCAATTTCTTGAAAATTTTACTTTTTTGGCCAAGTTTTGAATGGGTGCTCCTTTTGAAAATCGAAAAAATTCACTTTTTCGGTGATATCTCTGGTTCTGTTGGTCGTAGCAACCTGGGGTTGATCTCAAATGAAAGGTAAGCTCATTTCTCATCGATTTATGTCGTTCAAAATTTTTTAAATCAATTTTTCAAATACTTAAATGCCATTTTCTGAAAATCAGTTTTTGCCCTATAAGTACTTGAAAAATTGATAATTTTCTTTTGAACCACATAAATCGATGGGAAATGAGCTCACCTTCCATTTAAGATCAACCCCAGGTCACTACTGACCAATAGAACCAGGAAAATCCCCGAAAAACTGAAATTTTTGAAAAACAGAAGCATTTTTCCTTCAAATCTTTCGCAAAAACTGGAATTTTTTTAAAAATCCAAAAAAATAACTTCTGACATATGATTTTCGTGGAAAATTCTTCACCTCTCCAATAGAATCATCAGAAAAAACCTATCTCCAATATTTTCATCGATTTCGAGTAATTTCCATAGTATAAAATACCAAAATCAACAAATGGTCCATTTTACCCCTTCTCTCCATTTTCCTCCACCTAAGTGCAATCATCAAAAACATTTTTCAAATAATGATTTATTTTCAAAAAAAATGCAAACAATTGTCAGATGTTTGCTAATTCTATCATCATAATATTCCATCAATTCTTTCTGCTCTAACCTCTACCATTTTCTAATAAATAAACATCTAAAAAAAATTTAGGAATAATATTTAAAAAATTAACCAACTTTTTCGTAATAAGACGATCGAAAGTTCCTCTCATCTGTCATGATTATTGTCACACAATAATCACCAAAACAATTGATGAATTTTTATTCTTCAAAAATAACAATTCATTGGTTTTTTGCTCCTTTTTCTCCTCTCAATCGCCTGTGATTGGTCGCAGCTGATCGACCAATTCAAAACATTCATTCATCTCTCGAAAAAAAAAACAAAACAAATCACTGACACACACACACACACACACAAGTGACTCATAACACTGCTGCCACCTAAAAAAAAAAAATTATATTCATTTTTTAAATCAAAAAACAAAGAACGTGACAACTTCAAGGAACTTCCTATATATATAATAATATAAATAAATATATAAACAATGGAGAAGACTTCACAAGATAAAAAATCAGAAGATCACAACAATAAAATTAACGAGCAGACAGAAATAATCGAGAGTTCTGAAAGTTTGTGTACTCCCTGTGCAATTGAAGTTTCACAATTATCAAAGATGAATAACGATGAAATTTTGAGTACAGTTGATCTCACCCTTGAGCCTGACACTGAAACACTTGAAAATTTGCTGCAAGCATCCAAATCATTTTCCGAAATAAGTATCAAGGAAGAATTTGACTTTGACATTGAGCAGCAAACATTATTTAACATTGAAAATAATAATAATAATCACAACAATGATGTTAATTTCCCTGTCTCGAGATCACATAGGAATTCTCTAGAAAAAAATCATCCAAATCTCTCGAATTTCGAGAAAGATGTGCTTTCAACTGAGGAAAATGATTTTTTGCTCAGAGTTTCATCTCTTCATGAAGATGACAATCGTAAGAAGAAATTGAGAGAATCAAAAGCTGCAGATCCTGAAGAGCCACAAAAAAAGCGTCTTAAAAGTTCTGAAATCACAATTTTATTTGACAAAGCAGTACAAACTGAAAATCCATTGATTCTTCCAAATTATGAAGAAATTACGTACAATATGATGAACAGGAAGAGAAATATTCATGAATTAGTAAATGATATTTATACTTCGAGCTGTTATTTGGATGAAATTAAGAGAGCTCTTGCATCAGGTACATCATCAGGTGCAATTATTCCACAGCCTCCAAAATTGAGTGGATATGATGAACAATTTGATTTTCCTGATCGCAGCAGATTTTCAAAGCTGCCAATAACAATTGAGAGTGTTGTGAGTTTGAAGAGAGACGATGTAAGAGATAATTCAATGAAATCAAGAGAAAATTCGTCAAATTTTGGAAATTCATCGAATGGAAGAGGACAAAGGAATCACAAGAAATTATCAGCTTCTGCCAATGTTTCTTCGGTGAAATCAACGAGAATGAAGAACAGAGTTGAAGTTTCACTGCCTAATAGGTTCAAGCAGCAACAGGCGATTAAAGAAATGCTTTTGGAGGGAAATAAGGAGAATAATTTGATGAGAAGTAATCAGATTAATCGAAAGGCAAATAAATCCTCGAATCAATCAGATGTCAGCTCGGGAAGAGATGACAGCAGTGACAATGGATCACTGTTCAATTATAATCCTCTGCGTTATGCAAAGGAGAACAAAAAATAATTGAATTGGTGAATTTGAAATAAAAACATTGATTTAGTTAATTTAACTTTTTTGATTAATTAATTTAACGTAACGAGATAAATGAAATTGTCTTTTCTAGAAAATTTGAACAATGTCCTTGTCAACTAAAAAATATGTTCAAAATATAATTATTCATTTAATTTAATTACTGAATTTAAAAAGGAAATTGATCTGATTAATTAAAAGTTTTAATGAATTAATTTAACGTAGTGAAATAAATGAAATTGTCTTTTTAAAAATTATAAAAAAAGTATTTATTTATATAGAAACTATGTTTAAGATCTAATTCTTATTCATTTAATTTAATTGTTGAATTTGAATGAAAAAATCGATTTAACTAATGTAACTTTTCAATTGATTAATTCAACTTGATGAGATAAATGAAATTGTCTTTTTAAAAAAATTAAAAAATGTAGTTATCAATTGAAAAAAAAGGTTTCAAATATAATTATTGATTGAAATGAAAATGGTAATAAAAATAGCATATTTTTGACAATTTTTCGTTTTTTTTTTGTTGACAAATAAATTATTATACTTATAAAATGAAACATATTAACATATGACAAATTCAAAAGTTTGTAAGTGCAAATTTTTCAAATATTTTTTAAATAATAATTTATTTGTTAGAAGAAATCCAAAAAAATTGCATTTATCCTCCCTATATAATAAAGTGGATGAGCTAGAGTGAAGTTAGCCACATACACATTCATTCGATTTGTGATTGGGTGAGAAAAAATCAATAATCAATAGAAAAATTAATAATAATAGTTAAAGTCTAATGAAGACTCCTCATTGAGCGCGCCAACTGTGGTGATTCTTATTGGCCGATGAGAATACGAATTGGCCAATAGGAATGAGAGTAAACTGCGGACAGAGCCGAAGAAAGCCGATGTCGACTGTTTCGCTAGTACGATAATATCTCAATATTTGGCGCGAAAATATGAAGATTTCAAAATCAATTGTTTTTTTTTCACCATCAGTTTTACGAGAATATCTTGGAAGCTAAGCGAGATAGAGCGATTTTACTTTTAACCTTTTTTTTGTAGAGAATTTTAAGAGTTACAAGAAAAGATTAAAACAAAATCGCCCTATCTCGCTTAGTTCCCGAGATATTATTATTTGAAAAAAATTGCTGATGGAATAAATTCAATTTGTCTGACAGCTTCATTGTATTGGCGTTCGATTCATTTCGAGGAGTCGAATACCGCTGGTGTTCACTCCAAATTCAAAAAATTGTAAACAACACATTAGCTTTCCGTCATTATAAATCAAAATTTTGACGTTAATTTCTGTTTTTTCGAAATGGCGAGAGGACAGAAATTATTATAAATGACAGAATGTGATGGAATTTCGTGTTTTTTTTGGATCTATTGTTGATGAAGAGGAAGAAAGAGATAATTTTAAGGATTTTTCAAGGTTAACAGGTTAATTATCAGTATTATTAAAGTTCAAAGAATAATAGTTGGAGGCTCATTATGTCTGCAGTGAAGAAAATAGTGAGTAATTAATTAATAAATGAAGAAAAAATTAATTAAGAGAAGTTATTATAAAATTTTCCGACAAATTAATTATTTTGTGTCATTTTTTTGAGGATATCTCGGAACCTAAGCGAGATAGAGCAATTCGTGTAATGACGTCTTTTGTAGACTACAGTCAAAGCTACAAAAAAGATAACTACGAAAATTGCTGTATCTCGCTTGAGTTCCGAGATATTTCTAAAAAACTGGGGACAGAATAAGATTGATTCTTCTGAAAATTTTCTGTTTTATGAAAATCCATTACTTTCATTCAAAAATATCTTTGAAGCGAGTGTGTTTAGGGGAAAATATGTAGGGACCTTTTTCGGAGAGTATTAAATTTTCTACAAAAAAGGTCTCTTCACATTTTCTCCTACACCCACTCATTTACGAGATATTCTTGAAAGAACTCAGAAATCCTGATTTTCACAAATAATTAACTGCAATTAAAATCACGAATAATTAATTATGACATTAAAAATAGCAGAGATCTGATAATTTTTAAATGTTGTTATCGTTTGCCAAATAAATTATTTTTCAAAAAATGAAAAATATGCATATGCAGTGAATTGAAAAGCCTACAAATGCGAATTCTTCAAATATTTTCTCTTTATAATAATTTATTTGTTTTAAAAAATTCAAAAAAATAGTCAAATGTCTGCTAATTTTATCATCATTTAATAAATTAATTACAGAAAGGCTCTTCTCCATGGCCAGAGTTGGATTTCAATTGTTCTATGCTGAAAGCTCCTTCATCGAAACCAAAGCAGAGAAATAAACCTGAGGAAGTGCTGGACCCATTCGACGAAAGTTTTACATTTTCAGATGAAGAAATTCCGAAAAATCGTAATTTATCTGGTATTCTTAAAGCTTGTGCACCGAAAGAACCGTCAGAGCTTGTTGTGAGTAAGCAGAAGCAAAATGAGATTATAAAATGGCTTGATTCCGAAGCTGTGAAGGGAGAACCGAGGATTCTTATATTATCTGGACCCTCTGGATGTGGAAAAACAGCTGCTCTCAAGGTTCTTGCTGAAGAAAGTGGTTTCGAACTCATCGAGTGGCTGACTCCAATAAATGCAGCGTATTCGAGTGACATAATATTCAGACAGAGTGATAAATTCTTGGATTTCTTGGTGCGAGCAACGAGATACAATTCTGTATTCAAAGAATCCGCAAAACGTCTGCTTCTCGTCAAAGACATCCCAAACATTTTCTTTTTTGATAAAGAATGTTTCCACAGCATGCTGAGGTAATTGCGAGATCATCTAATGCAATTATTTCAAAAAAAATTCGGTATTGAAATAATCTAAAAAAAATAATCAGTTGATCTCAAACAGTTAACGATTTAACCAGAAATCTGGAAATTTCGCTAATTCTTGAGTTTTTGAAATCCTTCGAGATTCTTGAAGTTTGATAAAAAAAAAGAGAAGTTCGAGAGTGTACAACTTTTGCAGCTATCTTTGAGGTGAATAGATTTGGGAGGATTTGTCAAGAGACCTTTATGTGTAAAGAATTTAATTGTCCACTAAAAAGGTATCTTGAAAATTTCCTCGAAAACTACTTGTTTCAAAGATATTTGTAAAATACAAAAAACATGATTATTAAAAATTAAAAAAAAATCTGTTAGATTTCATTAATTAAGATTTTTCCGAATTTTCTATAATATTTTTGCAAGGTTTTTATCAAATTTAACTACGGAAACCTTCTTTTAGCCACATAGTTTCTCAAAAATTCGCTATATTTCACTATTTGAGATTTTCTAGAATTTTCTTAATTATATCAACAATATTTCAATTTTGTTTTGTCGATAATTTGTGAAAATTTTTAAAAAATATTTTAAATTTCTTTCTAAATTTTGGAAATTATTTTGACAGTATTCCGATTTTTTTTGTTCAAATTTTCGAAATTATTTGAAAATATTTCGATTTTTTTTTTCAAATATTCGAAATTACTTGGAAAATATTGCGAATTCTTTTCCAAATTTTTTTCAAGATATCTGGTCTTCACCTCCTTCGTCTTTTCTCCACTAAATGATTAGCTCGATACTTCGAAAAGAAGCTCGATAATCCATAAATAATAGGTTTTTGTTGATTTTCATGACAGGCAGTATATGGAGATGGGAAAGAGACCCCTCATATTCATCTGCGCGGACTCTGAGAATAGTAGAATGATGCATTCCTTGTTTCCATCAGCTATCATCGAGGAATTTTCTATCTCCAAGATCAATATTCCCTCTGCTACTCAAACAGCCATGAAGAATATGATGAAACGTGTTTCTGGAATATTGAATAAATTGGAGGAAGAGACGATGCATGTTACCCAAGCAGTTATTGATGAGGTGCTGTCTAATTGCATCGGCGATGTTAGAAGCTGTATATTAAATGTTATATTTTCATCAATTAAAGGTAAATCTCGTATTTTTCGAGATTTTTTTCAAGTAATTAAACTGATTTTAACATTATAGATAAGCAAAGAACAATTATCGAATATAGATTTCAGAGAAATTTCGAGAAAAATTTAGAAAAACATAAAATTTAACAAAAATCTCGAAAATTCTCAAAAAGGCTCCAAATTTCGAGATTTCTTGTTAATTTCAAATAGTTTTAGATAAAATTGATTGAAAAAAAAGAAAAAAATCAGTTTTATTTCAAAAAATTTAAAATCAACCAGAAATCTCAAAATTGGCAGATTTCGAGATTTTTTGAGAATTTTAATCCTTTTCTCACGATTTTGTTATGCAGTGCCTAATGATGTGGTGAGAAGCGACTGCGAAACGCGAGAAGAGAGTCTCGGTCTATTGCATGGAATTGGACGAGTAATTAATCCAAAAAGAATTAATGAAGGAGACTCATGGAAATTTACACATGATCCCGACGAAATTGCCGCCCATTTCCTGTCTCAATCAATGATATTTCTACATTTTTTACAAGAAAATTATGTTAATACGATGGCAACTATCGAGCAGGTCGCTAAGTGCTCGGAAATCATGACTTTGAGTGATATAATTACATCCGACTATCGGGTGCGTTTATTTCCTTAGATTAATCATGATAATCTCAGAAAATAGCAGATATCTGACAATCTTCTTTTTTTCTAACAAATAAGTGGAAAAATGAAAAAAAATATGCGTATGTAGAAAATTCAAAAAAAAAAAATACAAGTGCGATTTTTTTTGAAGATTAAAGCAAAAAAAAATGATTTGTTAAAAAAACTAAAAAATTGTCAGATCTGTGCTAATTTTATTATCATAATTAATTACGTCTAGTTTCAATGTTGGAGTGTTTCTTAAATTATTTTTTACTCGTTAGGAGATTAATCTGGGGAGCCTGAGCCTATCTCTCTGTATCAGAGGCGTTATGGTTTGCAATGAGACGCCTTTGACCAAGTGGAATCCAGTGAAGAAGCCGAGTAATGAAAAAACAGTAATGTGAGTGATTTTGAGTATTTTCATGATAATGAAACTGACAAGCACACACAACTGACAATTTTTCAGATTTTTTTTTTTTAAATAAATTATTACAAAAAAAATATTCAAAAAATTTCCACTTATAGTTTTATACATTTCCTATATGTGCATATTTTTCACTTTTTTTTTTGCATAATTTATTTGTTGAAAGAAAAAGAAGCTAAAAATAATCAGATGTCTGTCATCTTCAATATAATCTATTTTAAGGATGATTGGGCGAAACAATCGGAAAAAAAGTCAAATTTTTGTATAAAATCAATAATAATTTATACAAGATGAAATTCTCAAATCTGATTTGGTGACTCTGTAAAGAATGTAATAGAGAATAAAATGAAGCCTTAGAAACAAAAAATTGATTGAAAATTGAAAAATTTTAATGATTTTTTACATTCCTTAAAATTTTTTAAGATTTAAAGGAATGTAAAAAATAACGAGAATTTTTCAATTTCCAATTAATTTTCTACTTCTAGGGCTTATTTCATTCTTCATTACATTTGTTATAGACTCGCTGAATCAGATTTGAGAATTACATCTTGTATAAATTGTTATTAACGATTTTATACAAAAATTCAACTTTTTCTCCGATTGTACCGCTCAATAATCCTTAAACGAGTAAAATGGATATTTCAACAATTTAAAATAATTTACCATTTTTGTTTCAGGCAAAGGGACCTGGGTAATGCGGAGGAGAGATACTACAGAGAATTTATAAATTCAGATATGTACAAAAGTGGTTATAATTTACAAAAAAATGTTGCAAACTGAATAAAGTAACTTTTAAAACAAAAAAAAAACTGTTTTGATTTATGAACATCAATATTCGTCGCAATTTCTCTCGCAAATATCTCAGAAACCAGTGGGTTCAGAGAAAAATATGAAAAGACTCTTCATAAAAATTTCAATTCTCTACAAAAAAAGGTTCTCTTGGAAAAATTCCTCTAAACCTGATTGTTTACCGAGATATCTTTGAAATAAGCCTCGAAGGATTAGATTTTCCGAAAAAATTCAAAAAAATTTCGGGTCCACTATTCTTCCAATATCTTTGAAGCAAATATGTTTAGAGAAAAAACCCAAGACATCTTTTTCATAGAGAATTAAATTTCCTACAAAAAAGGTTTCATGTCATTTTCCCATAAATTTCATCGCCTCTAAGATAACTTTAATTTAGTGTTTTTAAGTAATAATGAAGTTAAACTTGGAGTTAAAATCAAAACTCTGAGTTAAACTTGGGCTCTCATGCTCGGTGGTGAAACAAGAATGACTCCATCTCCTCTTACAAAGAGCATGGCAATGTTTCTCTTTGTTGTGCGATAAACTTCTTCGTAGGTTTCTTCGTCAATTTCAACTGTTGTTACTGTCTCTTCTGCATCTCCAAGTACCATATTAAGATGCTGATCATAGGCCTGCAATTAATAATCGGATTCATTTCCATGTTGTTGATAGTTTATTTGAAGTATCATGGGAAATTGGAAGGTAAAAAAAAAAGTGTAATTTGTGTTTACAGAGCCTGATGAAGTTTAAATTATAAGCAAAACGTCGCAAATTGACAATTTTTTAGCATTGTTATTAAAAAAAGAAAAAAACCTTCCAATTTCCCATGGTACTTCAAATAAATAGGCCTGAAATTGAAAAATTTGTAGGTTATGTCTGCGTAAAAGGACTTATTTCGAGGAAATCTTAGAAATTATTTATTTAATTACGTGCAATCGGCCTCGTAATTCTCGTTCATTCCTCATTTTCACGTATATTCTCTCGTCTAAACTGAGCCTGATGAGGTCCAGGGGCTCTTTGACATTGATGCTGGGTACCTGCCGAATTGAAATAAATATTGTTCAATGAAAATATCAACAATTGGAGTTAGAGAAAAATTAAAAAATAGAAATTCACCTGTTCTGGATCATCTGCCATTTTATATTGATCAATTAATTAATTAATTAATTAAATAATAAAGGATTTTCTGGATGAATTCAGAGTTTACTGCAGTGAATTACGCGGTACACGGATGTTTATTGCCGTGAAAAGGTAAATTGTATACCGGAAGTGAACCTTAGTGGCGGCATATTTGAAATTTCCAAGAGTTCCTAGCGGTTCTGGAAATGCGGAATAAATGCCTCGTTAATATGGTTTTGAGTGTAAAAACCGTGTTTCCACAGCATTTATGCGGAATATAGGGGGAGGTGGGGTAAAATGGACCCAAGGGGTAAAACGGACATGGGTCGAGTTTTGTATTTTATACTTTGAAATAATTACTCGAAGTGAATGGGAATATTGGAGATAGGTTTTTTCTGATGATTCTATTGGAGAGATGAGGAAATTTTCCATAAAAATCATATGTCAGAAGTTATTTTTGGAGTTTTTTCAAAAATTTTATTTTTTGCGCAAGATTTGAAAGTGAAACTTTTCTGTTTTTTTCTGAAGAATTTCAGTTTTTCGAGAATATTTATGGTTCTATTGAACTCAGCGATCTGGGATCGATTTTGAATGAAAGGTGAGCTCATTTGTCATTAATTTATGGTATCTATAAAAAAAAAACATCAATTTTTTTACGTACTTATGGGGCGAAAACTGATTTTTTTAAAATGATCTATGAATATTTGAAAAATTGATTTGAAAAAAATTTGAACTGCATAAATCGATGAGGAATGAGCTCATCTTTCATTCTGAGATCAACCCCAGGTCGCTACGACAAATAAAACCGGAGATATCGCCGGAAAAGTCACTTTTTTCGATTTTCAAAAGGGAAATCCCTTCAAAACTTGGTCAAAAAAAGTAAGTTTTTCCAAAAATTAAAAAAAAAAATTTGATACATCTTCTTTGCCTCCAGTTTCCTCAGCTTCTCAATCGGATCATTAGAAAATTTCTATCTCAAACCGTTCAATTGTAGTGTCCGTTTTACCCCACTTCCCCCTAAACTGCTCTATTGTGCATGATTTATGATGGGTAAATTCCGTTTAAAAACTGTGTAAATGCTGTTTGAGGAGCGAAAATGGCGGAAAAGTTAGATCTTTTTTTATAGAAAATTGAATTCTCCATGAAAAAGGTCTCCTTGTAAAATGTCAAAAATTCCCATCTGAATTATCCATGCAAAATCCCGGAAATTTCAAACGATTCACGTTTCTACTAAAATTTCAGATAATTACGTCATTGAAAAATGAACACATTATCGATTATCAAATAATTTCACGCTTGGATATCAATGAAATTTGTAAATTTCAGTTTAATTATTTCTTAAAAATTTAGTAAAAATAGGAAAAATTCAAAAAAAAAATTAAAAATTCAGGTCATTTTGATTCTGAATATTCATGTTCAATTGAAAATTCAAATAAGTTTTAGAATTTCTGTCTCAATTTGACTTAAGACTCATAGATTCCTTTGAATTTCCTCTGAAACTCACAGATTGCATAATCATCTTCTCATTAAAAAAAAAATTCAATATCACGTTTATGAAAATTCTTATAAAAGCCAAATTATTATTTCTTTCTCCCTTTAATATCTCTTTTCTCGCTCTTCATAATTGTAACGCGTATTCTTCTCAATTTTTCTCTGTGTAGATATCCGAATTACTCGATATTTCCAAATTACAAATTTACAATTCATTCACCCCTTAACATGAGATTTTCTTTCCTAAACCTACGCGTTTCAAAGATATTCGCAAGAGAATCCGTTCGATAAATTACATAATTTCTCTAATTATTTTGTATTTTCAACGAGAAAAAAAAAATAAATATAAAAAAATGAAGATATCCTCTGGAATTCTACAATTATTTTATCTTCTTGACATTCAATATTTTTCTTGGGATATAGTTGTATGAAGTTGATGAGTATACAATTAAGATAAAAAAATTTTATCAGGTCAAGTGAGAATGAGGTCAAATTCATTTGTTATATAAAATGGTCCAGATATTGTTACTTCACTCAGTTACAAATTCATCAGCTAAAATGAAGACTATTCTCGTTCTTTCTGCAGTTGCACTAGTCTTATGCTTCTTTTCCGAGGCAAATGGTAAATCCTTTTATCTAAAAATTACGAAATTTCATGAAAAGTTGTTTTTTTTTCATTATCAGTTTTTTTAAAGAAAAATCTTGGAAATTAAGCGAGATAAAACGATTTTATCCTGATCAACTCTTGAAAAGCTCTTGAGATTGTCTTCAAAAAAAAAAATTGGGGCAAAATCACTTTATCTCGCTTAGTTTCCGACATTCTCTCAAGAATCTGATGATGGAATAAAATCGATTTTTCTGAAAATTTCATATTCTCATTTTCTATTTAATCCAATTCAATGAAAATATATGAGTATCTTTTAGAGATCCAGCAATTTCTGTAGAAATCTTCTTTGTAGAAAATTTTCCGTTCTACAAAAAAGGTTTCCTGCTGATTTTTGCTAAATCCACTCGTTGCCAAGATATTTTCAAGAGAAACGACGAGAAATTGAATTGAAACGTAATTTTTCTTTTTTTTTTTTCCTTTTTATGAACAGCTTCAGTAGGTGTAGAAGAGAGAGACTGTGAACCTGGGAAGAAATGGACTGAAAATTGTATCGAGAAACATTGCGCGAGCGATGGAAAACACATTCATTCCACAACGTAAATAGAATTTTCAATTTTTTTTTAATTATAAAAGTTTTTGTCATTTTTTAATTATTATCAAAGCAATTGAGTTAATTTAAATCTTTTGAACAGATGTGGCTGGCCGCATTGTGCAGATGGTTCAGTTCCCCAGTCACCTGATCCATCCGCAGATTTCCCAAAGTGTTGTCCACAGTGTCCAAATTAATATAAGCAAAATTTTCATAATTGATTGATGAATCTGTAATTAATTTTAAAAAAATTGGGAATTGTTCAAATTTTGTACAATTTGATATTGCTTTAATTTTCTTTGAGAAATTATTATTTTTCATGAATAAATAATCACTTGGGTGTAATAACTGTATTTTTTTTATTTTTTAAATAAATCCTCTATCCTCTCTCCCAAATTTTAATCATCTCAAAAGGAGTTATGCAATCCTCTCATATGATAAATCTCGAGTTGTGTCAAAAATTGTGTATTCAATGATAATAATATTTTTAATTTAATCTGTCTTCGAGTCAACAAAGTCATTAGGTAAAAATCTAGTATTGTGAAACAAGAATTTGCTTTTTTCGTAGAAAAAAGCGCACGTCATTGACCCGATGCTATTCATGAGATATTAATCTGAACTAATGAGACAGAAGAGGAGGGGGCGAGATGAAACTATAAATGCGTCTAGAAATTTAGTTTTTGATCAGTTTAGTCAAAGAATTTCGTTTACTCGTATTCGTGGATATTTTGAAAAAATAAAAAAAATGAAGTTAACTCTTGCTCTCTGTGTTATGGCTGTAGTTCTCTATTCCTCTGTCGAGGCAGCAAGTAATGCCTTTTTCTAAAAAAAAAACGAATAATTAATAATTGATTATTTCAATGAGAAACTGAATACAAGAAAAATCACTTTTAAACTTAATAATTTTTTTTTTCAATTTCACGAAATCTTAGGGAGATCGGAAAATTTTGGTGGAAATCTTTCTTGTATGTCTCTCCTTTTCCGCTACAAAAATGATTCACACAAAAATTCTTTCATCTCTTATATTTAAGGGGTAACGAAACCACTTGTATACATTGGATTTCTAAACTAATTGTTTGACGATATTTATTAATATTTTTATTATAGAAAAGTGGCAACGACTGGGGGAGGAAATCAGGAAGTCGATTCTTCTGATATTTAATGCAAAAAATCATAATTATTACTGAACAATTTTGAAAATCTGAAATTTACTGGGTCTTCCGTTATCCCTTAACGAGATATTTCGTGAAGATTGATGAGACACTCGGATTCATTAAAAAAAATTTTTCTCGACTATTCATCATCAAGTTCAGATATTTCATTTTTAGATATTTAGCTTCCTTTCAAGTCACTGCTTTCATTTATTCAATGAAAAATCAAGACTACAAAATGCATTATATTTCGACTACTGTGCGTAGTCCTCTTCACAATGCTCGTAGTCAAAATATAATCTGATGAATCGAAACATATATGGGGCATTCCACGCCAAATCAGACGGTTTTGGAACTTATATTTTTTGATTCATCTGAAAAAATTCTATCTTTTTGTACATGTCAAAAAGTACTTTAGTGAATTTTTTCAAATTTTTTCAGCTAGCCGTTCTCAAAATATTGATTTTTATTGATTTTGACTGAAAATATTCATATAACCGTCAAAAATTGATGGATTTCAACTTTTTTTTTTTTCAAATGTCGGTTTTTTTTTGTTCTTTTGATCAAAAATATGTTGAGAATTATTTTACGTATTTTTCAATACAATAATCCACTTTTTGTCTCAAAATATTAAAAAAAAAAATGTTTGTGTCAATCGATTTTGTTGAAAATTTTTTATGTTAAAGTTCTTCTAATTCTACAACTTTTGTGCGAGTGGCATCGTGGGATTATGATTATTTCTATTTTTTTTGTTGGAATTTCAAAGAATAAAAAACCGGAAAAACCACCAAAATAAGTCAAAAATAGCGTATATTTCATCAGTATTCTTCATTCTCAATTTTTTCCTGAGTGAAGAACCATGACGTGATCATTTTTTCGCTACGGAATAATTTCGACAGAATATCTTTCATTGGACATTATGGAGTACCTATAGGGTAGACTGGGGCAGAGTGGAGTCCCTCCGGGAAAAAGAGGGTTTCCAGCACCTACAATTCAGTTATATCTTCATAAAACCACGCCAATCAGGTTGGGCCTAATGATTCAAAGTGAATACCCAATGAAAATCTCGATTTCATTAACAGCTAAAAAAAAATTTGTACTGTGATAATTACCAATTCTGTTGAGTATTTGAGATTAGGCCAATTATTGGCCACGGTTCTTATATTGATAACTATACGCCAGGAGGAGGAAGAGAGAAAGCAGCGAATAGTGACTCACTTTTGGTGCCGAGCTTTCAGATGATGACTGCAACATTGGAGCAGAAATGGTTCAATGACAACGCGGGGCCAATATTGGCATGTAAAATTGGGTCAATATCAGCTCAATAGCTGCCTCAATATTGGTTCAACAGCAACATTATATTGGATGGCAATATTGTTTACTGATATTGGGCTAATCATTCGCCACGTTGTCTATACTGGTTAGCCCTACACGGTTCCGCATTTGGAATGTACGAGAATATCAACACAGACGACGTTTTACGCTCGAACGATTTGACACTCGATTTAAAAATTGAATGATAATTCAATGCCAATATTCAGTACTGATAGGTTATGTAGGAATATAGAAGATCTGGAGAAAGAAACTGAATCTTACTGGAAAGTACTTCTCTCTACCCTGAATGCAACTTTCCTCGTGGAAATGTCCTAAAAACTTAGTGGAACGGTTGATTATTAACACAAAAATAAAGTGAACTTTTCATTAAATTTTAATTCATGTTGTATCGGCCACTTTGCACCAAACTGCGATGCAAAAAGCCTATCTCCATGAAAACATTTCAAATACTTAACAGAATTGGTAATTATTGCAGCACAATTTTTTTTTCAGCTGTTAATGAAATCGAGATTTTCATTGGGTATTCACTTTGAATCATTAGGCCCAACCTGATTGGCGTGGTTTTACGAAGATATAACTGAATTGTAGGTGCTGGGAACTCTCTCTTTCCCCGAGGGACTCCGCTCTGCCCCGGTGTACCCTATAGGTACTCCATAATGTGCAATGAAAGATATTCTGTCGAAATTATTCCGTAACGAAAAAATAATCACGTCATGGTTCTTCACTCAGGAAAAAATTGAGAATGAAGAATACTGATGAAATATACGCTATTTTTGACTTATTCTAGTTATTTTTTCAGTTTTTTATTCTTTAAAATTCGAAAAAAAATAGAAAGAATCATAATCCCACGATGCCACTCGCACAAAAGTTGTAGAATTAGAAGAACTTGAACAAAAAAATTTTTCAACAAAATCGATTGACACAAACATTTTTTTTTTCAATATTTTGAGACAAAAAGTGGATTATTGTATTGAAAAATACGTCAAATAATTATCAACATATTTCTGATCAAAAGAACCAAAAAAAACCGACATTTGAAAAAAAAAAAAAAAAAGTTGAAATCCGTCAATTTTTGACGGTTATATGAATGTTTTTAGTCAAAATCAATAAAAATTAATATTTCGAGAACGGCTAGCTGGAAAAATTTGAAAAAATTCACTAAAGTACTTTTTGACATGTACAAAAAGATAGAATTTTTTCAGATGAATCAAAAAATATAAGTTCCAAAACCGTCTGATTTGGCGTGGAATGCCCCATATATATCGTGAAAGTTTCACTTATAATACCACAAGAGCTTCAAAATTATCGGGTATTTCCCGATAGGTTCGTTGCAAACAAATGAAGGAGTCAAGTTTTTCAGGTTAAAAAATCACGAGCGCGAAGCGCGAGTGATTTTTCCTGAAAAACTTGACGACTTTATTTGTTTGCAGGGAACCTTGAGGGAAATGCCAGATAATTTTGAAGCTCGTGTGGTATTCGGGGGATTATTTTTCCGTCCCAAATGTCGGCCAACAGAATTGCACCATGAGACGAAGGTGGTTAATTTGACTGGATCATGTTTTGTTTTTTATATATAGCAACTACCAGAGAAAATTTTCAAAAAATTATCAGTATAATACCATGTAGGTTGTACCACGTGACGTCGAATGGTGCAATTCTATTGGTCGATATTTGGGTCGGAAAAATAATCAAACAAATTTACATTATTGGTGATTTATTATTTAATACATATTCAACATCAATCATTGCAGAGAATAACATTGTAGAAATTAACATACCACATAAAAACTGCATAATTAAACTTGAACTATTAAAAAAGTTTATGAATTTGTCAAATGCGTTTCACCTCTCTTGAAAAAGCTGAATATTATTTTCTGCAATGATTAATATCAAATGAGTATTGACCAATAGATCAACAATAATGTGAAATAGATTTGAAAATTTCATGATATATATCATTGTCTGAGAAAAAAAGGGGCGTAAGTGCTGTGTACAAGTATATCACTAATGCCCCTTTGACTCTAAGGCAACTATATATATGTTTCAATTGATCATATTATATTTTGATTACGAGCATTGTAAAGAGAACTACGTACAGTAGTCGAAACGTACTTCATTTTGTGTTATTGATTTTTCATTGAATACATGAAAGCAGTGACTCGAAAAAAGGATAAATATCTGAAAATAACTTGAATTCATTTACTTTTATCTCTCCATAATCAATATATATTCCATCAAATACTTTATTTGAAGATTTTTATTTTCTTCTTTGTTAGGCATTGATGACCTGTCCACGTGTGAACCAGGAAAAAAATATCCAACAAAACCAGGTGAAGGCTGTGGTCTGATGACCTGTGGCGAAGATGGACGGAGTATGTCTGGAGTAGGGTGAGTAAAATTTTTTCAACTAACCGTTTAAGAATGTTCTACATAGACCGTAAGGAGGTTGTGCGGCATGAGAGGGGCAGTGTTTTCGTCAGTGTTCCAATGCCTAAACACGAAAAAATTAGTTTTTCAATTCCTCATTAAAATTATTTTCAGGTAATTATAGAAAGCTGCGGGTGTTCAAATATTATATTATTATTATTACATTTCACAGATACTTTTTTTACTCTTTATTTAATTAGATTGAGAATTATTTTGAAAAAAGCTTTGCATTCTAGGAAATTCTGGTGACGCAAGCTGGCAACACTAATGCCCCAATGACAATTTTTCAATCATTTTCATTAATTTTAATGCCAATTATTGACCCAATCGTCGTTTAAAAATGTAACGTTTGTGCGGGGGGTAATTTCTCACCTATATCCGAAATTTCATCGAATTTGAAGAATTTTTCAAAAAGTTTCTTAAGCTTTTGTGAATTTCCAATGAGAACACATGTTAACCGATGGTTTTTAAAAAATTCATAATTTTTAAACGAGGTATGAAAAAAATCCAAAATTTTGCATACGGTTTCTTCATGAATTGGAGAACATTGGAAAAAAATGTCATTCAATTCTTACATTTTTGAATAATATATTATTTTGATAAAATACCAGTAGAACATTCTTAAAGGTAGTTCTATACTTCTTCCCACTATGTAGTCGTTGAGTGTCATGCAAGAAATAAATAGAAAAATCATCCAAAAATTAATATTCATGATTGAAAACCTAGTTCATGGTGTTTACAGCAGATTTGAAGAAGAATTTAGGAATTATATGAATTACTTTTAATTTATTACATAACCATTAGTATGCCATTTGACTAGCGTATTCACTTGTTTCCCTATGCTGAAAAACGATCATTTATTACAAAGTTATGAGACGGTCAGTAATTTTCATATTGGATCGTAAATTTTTTTTTTTTTTTGTTTTTTTTAAAGACACTTTCCAGATTTCACTCTTTTACCTAAACTAAAAGTGCGAAAATCTGCAGTAACCCGAAAACCACCGTGTTATTTTTATTTCGTTTTTATTTATTATTGATCGAACAAAACGGTCAATTGATCAGAAATTTCACGAGATACTCAAGATTTACATAAGCTTTCAGTTGAAATTCATTTCAGATTTTAATCTTTACATCCGCGTAGATATAGAACCTACCTTAATCAGGAAACTGCTTCAATTAATGCTAAAATTTTCTTTTTTAGTTGCGGCCAATATATCTGCGCGCCTGGGAAACACACTGGAAAATATACGGGTGATAAAACCAAAGGCTATCCAGACTGTTGTGTAAATCCAATCTGTGAGGATTGATAAATCTCATTTTTTCTGGATGTGTTGTCAAATTAAAAAAAATATAGAAATAAAAAACTGGTCTTTAGTTTTTAGCTGTACAGTTATTTTGTCTTCTCAGCCTTTGTTTCTATCTTTGGATGAATATTGGGAAAGTTTCATCAAGCCAGTAATTAAGAATGAGATAGTAAAAAGGTCAGGCACAGTTGCTATATAAACAGCCTGATGGTTTTTTTTTTCTATTCTCCAATCCGGATAAATCTATCCATTGAAGATAAAGATTTTTTTGGTATTTACTGCTATTGTATTAATTTGGAGTTCTATGCTGTGAAGAATTATAGTTGAAAAAAAAAGATAATATAATTTTGAAAAATAAAGAGTCATGAAGAATCATGAGAATATTTACAATATGGCATTGTAGTCCATATTGTATTATAATACCAATGCATTCCATACACAGTCGACTCTGTACAAGAGAATTTTATATAAGAGAAGCCGTCATTGTTGAGGCATATGTGATGATGCCCACTTGTCTATTGAAATTATCTTCCGGCTGGTGATAACAAGAGAGATTTAGGGAAACAAGATTTGATAAGAACGGAATCATAAAAAAATGGTAAGGAATGAATTACTTTAGATTTTTTATTCGTAAAAATAAATTCAGCAATTTTTTAGATAAAATTCTTGGATTAAAGAACTCTTTATATAAAAATGTTAAGATTCATGTAGCGATGGTCCAATTCTTAGAATTTACCTCTCCTTCGGTTCCTGACAGTATCTTATATGGAGAGTCGACTGTGCCCTTCAGCCTCGATGTCGGGGATCCTATTTAGTCCATTGAGGGTGTGTTTTACTTGGGACCAGTTGTTGTGGAATATATTCAGTGATTTTATTATTTAGGTTCTCTAGCCCGTGGAGACGCTAAAGCGCTCTGCTCAAAAGTGTGGGAAGTTTGAAATAAATAACTCACTATTAAATTGACACTAACACTTGATTGTTTTATTAATTAACATGGAATGTTCACTCAAATGGTATTCATAGATTACAATTACATTCACTAAACTCTAATGTTCAATCAGTGATACAACTTGTCACTTATTCGAATTATATTTAAGTTCACAACTATTTTATTAGAAACTTTACTAATTATTCTGAGATCTCGACTATTTGAAAGTTCATTCGGAAGTACTTGTCTCTAAAAATTCTACTCTTCCTCCAAGTTCTTGTTTCGTGAGGCCCAACCCTCTAGCTGAGGGAGAGGGGTAGTAGGTTTGCCAATCAGGATCTTCGATTTTGGGTTGAGGAGGGGGAGGTCCGAGGGTGAAGCGCTTGAACCACGAAGAAGGGATTCTTGACCATAGAAAGGGGAAAAATCAGGGATCTGCGTACTTTCCCAATAAAACAGAGTTTTACGGGTTTTATGACTTTCACGTGTTGAGGTGAACAATAGAAGAAGTAAAGAAAAGACAGAGGGACATTTCTTAGGATTGTAAAAGTGAAACCTTTTACAATTGAAGAAATGCGAAGGATTATTTTTATGGTTTTTACAGTTTGCAGCTCGCTTGAAATTTGGTGGCCAGATGTTTAATTACCTTTACACATCGTGCTTGGGTTGAGGCTTGAAGAAGTGTTTGCTAAATGGTTTTATTGAGGTTTTGAAAAAGTATTCTTGAAAATAATTCCATTGAGGAAAAAATTCAAAGTGTTGGGGATTTTAAATACTGTAAGGATTGGGGAATTTTGGTCGAGTGGGGAATTTCCCCATTGGCTAGTTACCTACGTAACACAGTAGCTGGTTGTTATGTCCTAACAAGTTACTAGGACGAATTCACTGCTGTTTCTCCAGTTTAAGCGCGAGAATTTGAATTTGGGTGAGAACGTTAGCCGCCAAAGTTCTGAAGAACACTCCACCGAATTTCCTTCCACTTTGTTATTGTTTTTTTATTATTTAATACTATTAATTCACTATTTATCATTTAATGTAGGGATGAATTAATGGAATGAGTGGTTAAATAACTTGAGGAAAAACACAAGTGCTAAGAGAGCACACACAACTTGTTTATTAACTTCAACACTTAACTTTAATTACAAAAGTCGAGAGAAGCTCAAGATCGAAACAATTTAGATGTCGTCTATTTTGGAGGACGAAGGTGACTAACTAAACTTAGCTTGGCTTGGTGTACAGGAAGTCTTCGTTGGTGTATCGCGGGGGTAGTTCGTGGGGGGTCGAGAAATGGAGAAGGAGAAAGGCCCAGCGGCCTATTGGCTATTTCAGAGAGGAGGAGGGCACTTGGAGGGCTGGCCCAAAGAGCTGTAACGTCCGGGGAAAATCCCGTGTATTTCTCCCAATATTCGGGAAAATCCCCGAAGGGGTTTTATTGTAGGGTACCTTCGGTCTACTGAGCAATAAACTGAGTAAGTGAGAGAATTCAATCGTGAAGTATTCGGGTTTTGAGGGATTAAAGTAATAAAGAGGGTAATAAAGGGAAAAGAAAGGGGCGCCAAGAGTTTGGACATTTGGTGACCACGTGCTAAGTCATAAAAATAGAAGAAAGGTTTTCAAAAGAATATAAAGAGCATACTATGGCTGTATAGAAAAATAGGAAGAACAATACCATAAAGATAGCAGCTGTTGGGTTTTTCCCGTTGTCTATTGTCAATGTTCATTTTTGAACTGAGTTTATTATTTTGTTTCATCTTTAGTGAATTTAAAGGGAATGGTTGGAATTAAAATTGAATTTCGCGGATAAAAATATGACGCGACCTCTGTAGCCAAGCCTCGCGACATAACATGGTCAGTAGCAGGGACTTTTACGTTTAGGAACTAGAGGCTGGTAGTACTTCCCATTATTGTAGGTAGGGAGTACTACCAACTTCTGGTTCCTAAACGTAAAAATACCTGCTACTGACCAGCTACTGGTCCCAAGTGAAACACACCCTGAAATGTTACATTGGGGGTAATAAAATGTGCGACAGGTTTGTTTGTTTTTTCAATGTGTAGGGGGGTTAGTGTGATCTCAAATCTGAGTTTTCGGGGTCACCACCCTTGTGCAAGCACTGCCATCTTTAGAAAAGGGGTGCAAACAGTTTTTTGGCTGTAGCAGTCAAACTATGCGTCCTGCAAAAAATTTATGGAGACATTTTTTGTAGGAAATTGGAGCCTCTACAACTCCGGTTCTATAACTTTTCATCATAGAACCGAAAATAACGAAGTTATTTTCAAAAAATCAATAAATTTTATAATGAATATTCTCTAATACACTATAACTGTTAGGCGGTTTATTTTAAGGAAAAATATCATGATAAAAGTTCTGTAGGGCGTTTCATGGAGAATAATTTACCTCAGGTATTTTTTTAATTTCATTTATTCTCAAGGGTTTAACAACCTTAGAAAGTTTAAAAAATCCGAGAGTACTCATAAGTAGACGTCGAAATGAATATATACATTATTTTTTCTGGAAATTACATTACTTTCACCATTATCTATTCATTCATTGTTACCATATCATTCTCAATTATTATTTAACGATTCATCTCCCCGGCACCTAAGAGATAGAGCCTGGAGGCGCATTCCTTTTACCGTCGTATCTCCAACAGGCATAATCCACAAAGTTCCCGTCTGAGACGTCCACCACAGCAATTTCATCCCCAACTTTGAAGACCCCCAGCCCTCCTGGAGGAAATTCTCCAGGTGCCAGGGGTCGTCCTCTCCATGAGAGAGCTCTGTGCTGCCAGTTCCCCACCTCATTTAATTTGTTGGTATCTACTTTGTTCTCTGTCTTCTGGACGGGCCAGGTTGTGGCTCAGGATTGGGTTCAGGATCTGGCTCAGAAGCAATACTAAATTGCTCAGGAATAATCGGTGTATGCAGTGGCGTCAGCGTTCGGACATCATCCTCAAGATTCTCCTCTTCAATTAATTTTCTTACCTCCATCACATTACTGCAGCTCTCACAGGAACAATTCTGACACGCTGCAGAACATTTAAGACCTGCCTTCCGACATTCACAAGCTGCACCACAGCTGCCTTTGCAACGACAGAATATCAATTTCAGAAGCTCAGGAGGTGCTGGAGCTTTTGTACACTGTTGTGGCATCAATATTCGACCCCATTTTTGCCAACCCCAGTTTCCAGGATCATTAAAACGTCCAAGCCATGTTTTCAACAATTTTATGAAGTTTATCTCGTTCTTCTCATTGCCGAATAATTTCTCTTGCGCTAACGTCGGTACAGTGTTCTTGTTGAAAATCAGTTCTATCGATTGTTGTCTTTTTGTGCGTCTCAAACGCTCCCAAGATTGTGTTCCTGCAATATCAGGATCTTCCGAGTACCCATCGAATATGATACTCGCAGAGAGCCCGAAATGTTGTTGCACATATTTAACATATTTTTCAGCAATATCTTTGAAGGATATATTCCGATCCCAAACTACTTTGTGCAGGAGGAAACCACCATCGACGATAAAATGACTTCTGGCCCCAATATTAGCAGATCCTTCAACTGGTGTAAACGCATTGAATAAAGATGACTTGGTGCCCTTCCTCATGCCATCCTCTGTGAACAGCGCCAATGGAAAAGGTGCTAATTCATATTCTAGATATTTCTTGACATCACCGATGGTCTCCTTTGAAATACACATTCGTTCAAATAAAAGTAATGGATTGATAACGACTGGAGATTTATCAATTTCAATAGTGCTTGACATAGCGCTAAAAGGTAGAACCTTATTCTTTCACTGGAATGATAAACATTGAAAATTAGATCCAATGATGTTATTCATCAATTCTTCTCCTATCTCAATAGCACGATGACAATCAATTTTCTCCGAAGCAACAATTCCACTGGCAATACAAATCAATTCAGGGCGCTCCAAAATGAAATCATGAGATTGGAGCCAATGATCTATTTTTTCAACATCATCATTGTCACGTTGTACACGTGAGTCCCTGTAATCAACGTGCTGCTCAGAGGTATCCATTGAGATGTCACAGTACTCTGCTACTTGCTCACATACATCTTGCAAACGTATCATACCGAAAGTCCATGATGCCAGTGTACTTTCAGTAATACCACGGCCGTGCGTTAGTCCCCCAGATGATTTGAACATCCTCATGAGAGTTTGCTCAATAGTTTGATCAGACATGATGCCGCTCCAAAATTTCTCAGTTCGTCTGATTGTGAAGCAGCCTCAAGCGGTGAATGAGTGGAACTCTTCAGCAGTCATTATCTTCTCCAGATTCAGCATATCCTGCCAGTAAAAATGACTCGACTTGGCGTACAGAAAATGTCCACTGGCATAAAATATCGGGAGCATTTCTCTGACCGTTTCTAAATGTAGTGACCAATTGCCGGAGCGTTCAGCCTCTATGAAATGTTTCAGAAGAGTAACTAATCTGTAGCACTGAATCCAAAATTTTGCCGTTGGTCCTCTGTTCTCCACCATGTTCAAAGTCTCCTCAAATTTCGTGGAAATTTGTTGAAATGTAGGATGTTCTATGGCTTCCAATATGCTCGGTCTGTAGATGTCAGTTATAGCGTCATCCATGAAATCTTTTCCCTCTTCAGTGAATTCCATTAAATCAAGTATCATTTTTGTCACTGACAAATGCACTAATAAATGAGCACGCACGGCTCTACTATATGCATGTCCTGACATTATGTGCTGAACGCAATTCTCCGCATAAATCAACTTGAAGATATCTTCTAGTCCACTGCCAGACATAATATATCCAATCGTGCCTTTAAAAGACATGAACAGATGGAATCCACCAAGTCGGACTACGACTTTAAATAAATCAGTACCAGGAGCAGCAGCGACGGTGATATCTCGAGCTTTCCAATATAAAGGTTGATCAAATGGTGCAATGCACGTACTTTGATTGGAGGATTTGCATTTTTCGATAGAGAAGAGAAGTGATGTCAAAATAGTTTCATAGTCTGTTGAGGGGGCATCAATAAATGGTAAACATAGAATTCTACTTTTCCTAAAGAAATTTTCAGCAGTTGCTTCGATCATAAAGTCATCCCATCCACTGATATTGAAGGTACAAGACCATTTACCATAGAGCCACATCAAGTCACAAGATGAAGGAACAGTTTTTTTAGTTTGTGACCTTAGACTGTCAATTACTGACACATTTATTTGACCTAATCCAAGTGTTTTTGCTTTTGAGTAGGATTGAATGGGTATCGATTAGCTGAGAGTCGATTCAGCAGAAGCTGGTACTTTTTTGGAAATGCGTGGCAGACTTCTATCAGCTTCAATACCATTAGAAGGTGTGACACATTGAATACCACCCACTGCATGAAAAGTATTTTTACCATCGATTGTATTGCTGTTGAAATCCGCATTGTCGAAAACGAATTGCGAGAAGGCATGCGGTAAAATACAACGTGCAGGACGAACTGCACAAGAATCTTCAAACAGTGATACTGCGTAATAGGATGCGGAGAAGCCCAATGATGAGAGAATATCAATAAGATTACTGGAACCACATTTCTTATACAAAAAAGAACCGACTCCAAGTAGCAGAGGAGAAACAAAAGAAGCAGGCCGAGTAGCTGTAATAATTGAGTGAGCAATTGACTCACACTTTATTTGTGCTGCATCCAGAGACTTACGTTTCGATTTACAGATTATTTCTGATAGTAAGACCGATAAGGTTTTGCGGAATGACACTTTTAACATTATCAGAAGCTGGATACTTGTCTGTCACATAAGGCTGTGAACGAATGTCCTCTAAAATAATTGCAGCTGCGTCTCTAATTTTTTGCAATTTCTCCTCATGAGGATCTTGCTTTTTTTTGAAGACGAATTTTTAGACAACGTTTTATAAATGAATTCTTTGAAACACACAAAACAGTCTTGGCCAGATTCATTGAAGAACAGAATTTTATCATTGTATTTCGCCTTCAATCGTTCTATGATTGTATGCCTATGGGGAACGTACTCTCCTTCAATTGATTTCACTAAATCAGTCATAAGAAATTGACACTCCTCACTATTTCCCTTCAGGTAAGTGAAAACGTAATCCATGCCTTCATCTATGTTATTTTCAAGTTCATTAACTCCTCGTTTTTCCTTATAACTTTTGTGAAACAGCTTCTTGCTGCAATCGTGATGATATTTTGCTTCGACAGCAACTAAGCTCGGAACATCACTTATCCGATTCGCAATGTCGACCGCTAAGTCATCGGTACGGCTACTCACAAGCTTCATAACAGATTCCTTAAAACTTTCTTTACGTACAGTATAAATAATTCGCTGTCGTTTCTGAGGCAGCTTACTCTGATCTATAATGGCTTCCGCGCAAATGAAGCAATTGGACGCAAAATCAAAATCTATTGCTGGAGTTCCTGATATTGAAGATGAGGAACTGCTACTGCTACGACGACGAACGATATTATCTGTTCGACTGTCCGTATAATAACGGTAACATGCTTTATGCAAAGTCACTTCCAAAACAGTTCTCAAATACTGCTCATGATCTTCACGGCCTTTTGCAATTGCTCGATCAATCAACTTCTTCACTCCTCTTGCCTTCACGGGTGACGCTGCACCTTCAGCTAAAGGTTTTTCACAGATGAAGCATATACTCATAATAAAGTCGTACTACATACACGCTTTATAACCTTCAAATCGCCACTCACAAAATTGATACGTCCATACGCTGCCAAATACGTAGCACCCCGGGTAGGGAAAATTCATTGGGCCAATGCTGGCCCAGTACCGGAAACCCATGATCCAATGCTGGCACCCAATCCTCAGCCACGGCTGGCCCAATATTGGTTGAGAATTGGATGATAACATTGTACCAATGCTGATTGTCGAAGCATGGCCAAGCCTCGATAACGAGCATTGGCTACTATCTTGGTGCCAATGTTCAGCCAATGTTCATTTTATTGTAGATTTCATGTTAGATACACGAATTAAAAGTATTTGAGTCTTCTGAAGCACTTCAGAATGATCAAAATCCAATGTTATTTGAAAAAAAAAGCCGAGACCTAGGATTGAACCCTGCACCTTCCGATTACTAATCTGTTAACTTACTTTTTTTTTTTTTTTTGATAACAACAGTTTTTATTGGCACTATAAAAAGATATTATTTACATATGTACGGTAGAAAACAGTGCAGAAAAAACTATAATCATTATTATTATAACTTATAACTAATGAAGTTAATGGATATAAATATCTCTCAAACTTCTACATTTTAACAATATGAAGTATTGATGTAAGGAAGGAGAAGTAATTCTTCTTTCCAACATCATTCATAAAAAAAAATTATACATAACTATTTACGTGGTATATGATTTGTTTATGTAATAACAGATAATATATATATTCAGCGAATAAAAAAAATAGAGAAAAAAAATCTGTGCTTTCATTATTAGAAAAAAAAAGGAGAACGCACTGTAGCAGTGCAATGAATCCACTAAAGATGATTCAAAAAAAAAATTGAAAAATTCTTTTTATTATTGAGACCAGTGAAGGTAATAATAATAGTAATATAATGGACATTGTCCAACAATATTTCCCGAAGGATAATTGTCCTAAGGAGGACGATAATTTTGCCTATAATTGGCTACATTAGTTCGGGCCAATAGAGCCCTGACGGTAGGATTATTATCATCCAACCACCAGTATCTTCCATTGACCCTTGAAATATCTTTATAATCTTTATTCAGAATTTTTTTGGAGTATACTAACTCATCATTTTCCGGAATTCTAAGTTGAATTTTTTTATTTTTTTTATGCCTTGGCATATGATAAATAATCGGAATATTATTTTCGTTTTGAATTATACCCAGTTTGTCGTAATAAGTGAAAAACTGGGGTTTAGGGTAGCCATTCTCAGCATAATTAATTGCTTCTGCATCCTCAAAGACTGATAAAGCATTAATCGTTTCGTTATCAATATTTTTCATCTTATTGTAGTAATTACGGGTAAGATGTATAATGTGATTGTCTATTCTTTGTATATCTGCTGTGTCATATAAAACTTTATTGCTTACTCTATGTTGGTAATTAGAATGAGCAGATCTGTGTAGAGAAAGTGCTGTTCTGAAACATTGCCTTTCGAACATTCTCACTCTTTCCATCTGATGAGCACCAATGTTCCAAAGAAGTTGGGACCCATAGGTTAACAAGGGTCTTATTAATAATAAAGAACAGATCACTTTGGCTTTCTTGTTGATATATTTATTGTGGAATAAATATCCTAAGGATTTAAAACGTTTACGAGCATTAATAATTTGCAAATCTAAATGATCAGAGCATCTGACTAAATAATCAGCATATATTCCCAAATATTTAACCAACAATCTATTTGGGATGTTAGTTAATGAATGTGTATCTGGATTATTCGTTTTTATTGAAAATTCTTTGATTTTTTTAATTTTATTTTTGGAAAGATAATTTTGTGTTCTACTCATAACTATTGTTTCACTTTTTTCCGGATTAATACGTAAATTCCAATTGGCATACATAGTATTTGCATTATTAACTAATGTTTCCAATTTTTCGCTGACAATTTCTATTTTTTTTATCAATTACGTAGATTATGCGGTCGTCTGCAAAAGCTAAACTAAATGTATCATTTCCTGAGTTCAAATTATAGGAATCTATCATGTGTAAAGTAAATATTGAAAATAAAATGGGTGAATTAACTGTACCTTGTTGAAGCTCTTCAGTGATAGAAAATTTTTTGCTTGATGTCATGTTATTTTCTATGACATGAAAGCCTTTATCAGTGATCATGTTATAAATCGTTTTAATTAGAAATATTGGGAATTTGTTTTTGAATAATCTGAATATTAAGCCATCGATCCAAACTGAATCGAAGGCTTTTTCAAGGTCGGGTAGAGCTGAACCGACAATTCTACTTTGGATAAGTGCATCATTGACGTCTGATAAGTATTTATTAACTGCATGTAATGTAGAATGTTCAAATCTGAAACCGTATTGGTTGTTAGGTATGACTTTATTAATATTTGCGTGATAAATTATTGAATTATTGATAACTATTTCATAAATTTTACTCAATGTAGTAGTTAGACTAATTGGACGATAGCTGGCAGGATCAGTCTTATTTTTATTCTTTTTCAGTAAAGGAATAACCAATGCGGTTTTCCAAGCTACTGGAAAATAATTAATATTTAGAGAATTGTTGATTATTATTGTGAGATTAGTAATCATTTTTTCAGAAATATGCTTCACTATAACAGGTGGAATACGATCAATTCCGCTTGATACTTTATTGGGTAATCTTTTAACTATTGATTTAATACTACTAATATTGGTGAAATAGTGTTCACATTGTGCTTGTTGAGGATCAATGGACAATGAAGTATTGTCCTCATCAAAGTTAACAATTGAGTTTTGTAAGGACCTGTCCAATGCAATATCGTTTCTGAAATTAGTCATTTTGCGATTTACTATTTCGTAAATACGTGTATCTTCGTTAAGGTACGTGTACCTTGGCGAATAAATCAGCTGATAATGGCTACCAATTATGTTGAGAATATCCTCTCGTTTTGAGAAAATGTATTTATTATCTGTTAACTTACCGTCCTAGCCGTGAGGACCTTCCACACGTCACTGACCAAATTTGATCCTCATAACTTTATCGCCGTTCACCTTGTTTGGGGAGATGAATTTCGATCAGAATTGTTCAGAAGTTATTTGATAATGTGAAATAATTTAATCATGTCAAAAGATAAAAGAAAAATTGAAGCCTTGGCAGTACATTATTGGCCCGATAAGGGGTCAATGCTCAGGAGCCAAGCCTTGGGACTCCAAGTTCCGATCAACGCTTGGCCAATTCTGGTGGGCCAAACTACGGTGCATCGTTGCTCAGCCGATCCTGAAGGCCCGAATGACGGTGTACCGATGCTTGGCGAAGGTTTGGCCGGGCCATGGTTATCAGGCTTCGGCATGCGAATTCTTGGCCGATATTTGGCCAAGAGTCGAGCATTGGGCGATTCCTACCCGGGACAACCGACCAACACGAAGAGAACGTTCGGAGACTAGGCAGGTTGCCATAGTAACGGTAGGTGAAAATCTTTTGTTCTCGCCGTAGGCTGCGTCTTTTTGGTTGGGGTCAGTTCAGGTATCTCGGAGCCCATGTATACTTGAATTAGAAATTTTTCCGGAAAATAAAACATAGTTTCAGATACCTTCAATTCCGCTGTGCTGCTAAATCCTTAAGGGTAATTGGGAGGTACCATCGGGGGAAAAGTTATATTTTTGTATAAGATCGTTAATAACAATTTATACAAGATGAAATCGTCAAATTTTTTTTTTTTTTTTTATCAAATCGTCAGATTTGATCCAGTGAATCTGTGAAGAATGTAATGAGCAATAAAATAAGGTCTCAAAACGAAAAATTAATTGAAAATTGAAGAATTTTCAGCATTTTTTATTTTTCAGTGAATCTTTGAAAATTTGAAAAAAATGTAAAAAATAATGAAAATTTTTCAATTTTCAATTAATTACTCGTTTCTAGAGCTTATTCTATTCCTTATCACATTCTTTACATATTCACTGAATCCGATTTGAGAATTTCATCTTGCATAAATTTTTATTAACAATTTTGAACAGAAATTCAATTTTTTTTCCCGATTCTACCTCCCAATCATTCCTAAGAATAAATGAAATTGAAAAAATACCTGAGGTGGATTATTCTCCATGAACGCCCTACAAAGCTTGTATCATGATATTTTACCTTAAAATGAACCGCCTAAAAGTTATAGTGCATTAAACAATATTCATTATAAAATTTATTGATTTTTCAAAAATAACATCGTTATTTTTGGTTCTATGATGAAAAGTTAGAGAACCAAAGCTGTAGAGGCTCAAATTTCTTACAAAAAATGTCCCTATAAATTTTTTGCAGGACGCATAGTTTGACTGCTACAGCCAAAAAACTGTTTGCACCCCTTTTTTAAAGATGGCAGCGTTCGACAAGGGTGGTGACCCTGAAAACTCAGATTTGAGATCACACTAACCCCCCCCTACACATGAAAAAAACAAACAAAACTGTCGCACATTTTACTTGCTGAGCCTAAAAAAAATAACATGAACATCAACTCATCTCAAACTGAAGACACTTTATTCTCATTTCCATTTAGCGAAACAGCCAATAGAAATTGTGACGATCATCGTCAACTCCCTTGAAGACAATTGAAATATTTTTCAAAAGACGCGTCGTATTTCTCAAACGTGAGTGTCGTATCACTGTGTGACACGTATAATACTGGAATGCTATAAATATACGGTTTTTAGCACTTGGTGACTAGTATAGACGATCTATCTAGCATTTGAGGAATAGGTGAGTATTTTTTAAAACATACTTAGCTGAGTAAAAAATTTCGGGGATAAAAGATTTTTTTAATTGTGATGTTCAATAATGTATTGCATTTTTTGAATTAGACATTCTGTAGAGTTGAGAAACTTCACTTAACGTAGTTGTCGTCCTAGCGGTTGAAGGCCAGCTGCGACCAATCGCAGCACAATTAAGAAGAAGAAAGAACGTAATTGTCGTACTCTATGCATGGTGCAACGAAATTCCGAATTTTTGTACACTCATTAAATAAAATTATTCTCAAAATTTGAAGTCTATTGACCGTTCAAGACTCGAGATAAACTTGATTAAATTTTGAATTATGTACATGGAGAGAATGGGGTTCGGTCTGTATTATTACCAGTTAAAAAAAATTATAATAATAATCTCACGTTAGAATCTTCTAGAAAATGAACTGTGAATTGGTGAATGTGTTCTACGTACGAAGGAAAGAGAATAATTGTCAGTCTTATTCTTCAAATATTACAACGCAAAGTTAAACATGTTATCAATAAATAAACGTGGCAGTAAATTTCGGAAAAAAACTAACAGTCAGAATGTATCGAAAGAATAACTGGGAATTGATCAATTTGTTTTACGTTGAGAAAGAAAAAAGAGAATGATTAACCATATCATTAGTTAGATATGACAATGTGAAGATTGACATTTCATGCATGAGAATACTTCTTCTTTGTTTTTGTGCCGTTAGTAGGTACGGGCTGGCCTTCAGCCTTAAGCTATACAGTCAATAGGACATGAATAAACATACGTAGTGGAAAATTCGGGCATTTGCGTGATGCCTAAACTCTATAGTATTCCACATATAGCGGCTCCACTGGTACAGTCTTGGAGGGAAATTGAGCTTATTTTGCTGTCAATGCCTTCACTCTTGCTATGTATGTGCCCTATTTTCTTCGTCCTGTTGTAACACGACAATTACGTTAAAGTAGTAGGGTCGAAATGTGGTTCGCGTTTAAAACTATGATTTTTTACATTCTATCGAAAGAGCTGACTTGGCTCTGCATATCTGCCAAATTTCGAATTTATAGTCTGGGCGGGTGAATATGAATGTTAGGGGCATATTTTATGAAATTTGAAAATCTCAGAATCAAATTTCGGAAAAAACAGGGAATACACAAGCGAAGTTTGAACTCATATCCTTCAAATTACCAGTTTGATGCTCTACCAATTGAGCTATTGCGAGTTCCATTATTTACCCCCGAATTTTTGATTTCGATATATTATCTTATTTTCTCCACCTCCCTTCCTAAGATAATTTTTGATTAATTTCAAATTAATTCTATTTTGACAGACCGCTAATCTACATATTTATCTTTGGGCGTCATTAATTGATAATGTAGCATCACACTTATAGCGATATCAGGAGAATGGTTCATTTTACGAAAAAAACTGTAGTGTCATTTTTTTCCAAATCTAATTTTTTAACTTTTTCATTCGGATTTTTTTTTTTTCAAATATCAATATTTTTCGAATTATTGCATTCGAACACACAAACTTTCCTATTTTCATCTTCATTCTGCGAATGGTTCGAAGATAACTTACTAGACGTTCGCGGAAAAAGATCAAAATAAGGATTTTTTTGTATTTCAAAGCAATAACTTGAAAAATGTTGATGTGAGGGAAAAAATTTCGAATGAAGAAGTTAGGAAATTAAATTGGGAAGACATAAATGTCTTTGCAGCTTCTTTATGGAAAATGTATCATTCTCGAGATATCACTATAAGTGTGATGCTGGATCAATGATATAGGATAGTTGATGAATTAGTGAAATCATGTGACCCGAGTCGAAGATTTCAGCCTCATTTCGGCCTCATACTGAGGTTTGGGCTGAGGTTGATGAGACTAAAATGAGGCTCTTGGCATAGGAAAAATGTATTGCATCTACGGTCTCATATCATCCTCAGATTGCTCAGTATTTCCCTTTTAGACGTCCAGAGGCTGATATGAGGCTTAGCTGTACAGCCGGGAAAGAGCCTCTTGGACCTCAAAATTTATTTTCGCACTGCCCCTTGCCTCTCTCCCTCCCCTTTGTATTCACTGCTTTCAAAATAAATCTTAAAAATTATGAATTAAAAAAATCATTATTATTTGTTTTTTGATGACATTTTCTATTCGGAAAAAGTATACATGTGAATGTTACATTTCATATAATTATATAATGAAAATGAGAGCAATTAAAAAACTGTATATAAGAGTCCTGGAGGAGCGCCTATCATGGCATGTTTCCTTGTCCGCTCGATCGTGATTAGGGGCTGAAATATAAATTGAAAATGGATGTTAATTTTTTGTTATTAGATTTTGGAAAACATCTCGCAAACTGCGTGAGATAGAGTGATTTAGCCTCAATCCTTTCTTGTAGTTCTTCAAATGTTCTACAAGGAAGCTTGAACGTATCGCTTAGTTTCCGAGATATTCCTAAAAACCTATTGACAGGTTATAATTAACACTTCAAGTGCTACACAAAAAAATTTCACTCCTTAATTCACCATAGAGAAAATATAACTTATGAAATTGCAGAATCTATGGTGTGACGATGGAAAAAAATTCTAACACCCCTCTTCTTGTCACCTCCCACGAATTCCCAAAACTGAGGGGCCGTAAACGCTACCAGGTATCTCACAAAAAAATTTCATGCCTCAATTCGCCATAGAGAAGGACTTATAACGAATAAAATACCGAAATCTATGGTGTGACGGTGAAAAAAAAACTAACACCCCCCTTCTTTTCACCTCCCGCGAATTCCAAAAACTAAGGGCTCGTAAACACCTTCAAGTGTTACACAAAAAAATTTGATGCCTTCATTCGCCATAGAGAAGGACTTATAACGAATAAGATACCGAAATCTATGGTGTGACGGTGAAAAAAAATTCTCACACCCCCTTCCTTGTAACCTCCCCTGAATTTCCGAAACCGGGGGCTCCCAAATGCTCTCAGGTATTACACAAAAAAATTTCATGCCTTTATGCGCCGTATCGCCAAAGTTATTGAATATTATCTCTTAAATATGGATAAATCGTAGCAGTCATAAGGCCCAAATTTCTGAGAATGTTGTCGACGATGTTTTCGACGCTGGCTTCAGCAACATTCTAAAAAATCATCAGAATAGAGAGTCATTTTTTTTTGGAATAAGTCTATTTCATTCAAATTGATTGGATTTTATGATCGGTTTTCTTTCAATATCTCGAGATATAACCGAAGAAGGGCAATTCTGGCTCCATTTTTTTCTGTAAAGAATTTCGAGAGCTACAAAAAACGATTAGGGCAAAATCGTATGAAGTGTCGTAATCCATGAAATCGAAGAATTAAAATTTACAAGAGTGAACTCACCACCAAATGCGAGCACTTTTGCGTCATTCTTTATCGTTTGTCCACTTGCTTTGTCCTTCCATGGAAGAGTTCTCATATCACCCACACTTGAGTGATTCTTCCCTACGAATTTCACTGAACTAACGTCCTTTTAAGAAATATTCACCCAATAAATGAGCATTAACATTGATTTTCGTGAATTGACTGGATCTTTTTTAAATTTGCCGCACCATCATTCAACACTTATCTATTACATAACACACTTGAAATTTGCAGTCATAGTCAAATGATATTTATAATTTTAATTTAAAATGGAATAGAAAATTGACTCGATGAAGCCTGCTAAGTAAACGATGTGTCCGAGCTGGAGTTCAACTGGCTACTGAAGGGTAAACGAAAATATTCTTTTCTCTGAAAATGGTTGACAAGTTTTGTTGAGAAAGAACAACGTTGCATTGTACGGCTTCTAGGCGCACATGTGTTTACTGCAACGGAATGCTGTTACAAAAAAATTGAGAGAAAGTATGGAGAAGATTTACAGCCCTGCTCGATGGGCTTTCAAAAAGAGTCGACCGAGGACTGCGATGGGAACAATTGAGAAAAATAGTGTATTGAGGCTCATCTGAGTTTAACGAGATTTCGGATACCCAAAAAAGTATGGATGGCTGTAGGAAAGAGACTGCAGAGGCTCAAATATGGTTCCAAGTGCTCTTGAGTCTCACCTGAGCCTCACATCTAAGTTCTCAGCGGTGTACGAGGGCAGTTAGAGGTTGAATGAGAGTAATGAGGGCTATTTCGAGGCTGAAATCTTCGACTCGGGGAGCTTCTTCGGAATTATGTGAAATCAGCTTACAATGGTTAAATCAACGATTTTGCATGAATTTTCAAATATTCCTTCAGTAAAAAATTAGTCCGACAAGTGTTATCTGCTGAGGGGAAAAATTCCCAATTGGTACATCGTTAGAGAAAATTGTTGTCGAATTCAATAGTGAGGTAGTCAAGGGAGTTGATACGACTTTTTTTTTAAAAAGGGCGCACATCACATTTGAACTAAAAAAAAAATTGACTCATAATTTATCGATGGTGGCAAGCGGGCTCAGGAGGTAGCAACATTCCGTTTTTATTTTATTTTTCTGAAAATCTTTCCAGTATTCGTTGTAGAGTACCAGAGTGTTCATTCGCATCAATTTCACACTAGGTTTCCGTTCAAAATTTCGAAAAATTGATTCTTAAAAGAAATAGAATTCATGTAGAGACTTCGTGTTTCGGTCGAAAATTCAACCGTATAGACCATAAAAAAAAAAAAAAAAAAAAAATTCTTATACTTAAGGTACTTCCGCAGTAAGTAAAGAGGAATAGATCCAAATGTGCCACAGATTTGAAACTTTGAGGATATATTCTTCTCATAAGTAGAAATATATCTGAAAGTTTCATAACAATCGACCACGTAGTTTTTTTTTTATTAATTATAAAACTAATCAATTTATACAGGCCCTAATGACACGTACTTATTTTTAAAAATCATCGACAATGTGCTGCAGTCTTACCCGAGCGCAAAATCACTTCCCATATTATTTATAAATATAACTTGATAATTTTTTTGATATTTTACCACGTAATTATTGAGAAATATCAATTAATCCATAAAATAATTATGAGGTTATGGTAAAATGGTGGTGACACACGGCTCCCCAATGGTGTTGACACACGGATTAATTGATATTTCTCAATAATTACGTGGTAAAATATCAAAAGAATTATCAAGTTATATTTATAAATAATATGGGAAGTGATTTCGCGCGTGGGTAAGACTACAGCACATTGTCGATGATTTTTAAAAATAAGTACGCGTCATTAGGGCCTGTATAAATTAATTAGTTTAATAATTAATAAAAAAAAATACGTGGTCGATTGTTATGAAACTTTCAGATATATTTCTACTTATGAGAAGAATATATCCTCAAAGTTTTAAATCTGTGGTATATTCGGATCTATTGCCCTTTACTTACTGCGGAAGTACCTTAATACATTAAATATAGCTTTACATGATGAATATCATATCAATTTCACCACCAAACCTTCATTTTGGCTTAATTCGTTAAAATAATATTTTCTTATACTTAATACATTAAATATATCTTGACATTCTACACACAAAAGTGTATATGTATTTATTCGTTAGTTTGAACTATGTGTAGCGATAAAGTTAATCTCTTGTTACCGAACAAATAAGATTGAAAATTGTGTTGTATTATGCTTAGGTGAATTGCGTCACAATTTTAAATATTTAAAAATCACCTGAGTTCGAAAACGTGGCAAAATAACACGTCAGATAGTGACTCATAGTCAATAGAGATTAAAACATTCGGCGTCGAGCATAGCAATAAAAGACAAATATGTACTGGGGTGAATTTTTTCATTTTTTTTTCAAATTTATGCAGTAGAAAAATAATTAGTTATTGAATTTTTTTTGATTATGAACACAGTTGATAATTATGATACAATTGATTCGATAGAGAATTTTTTTTTTACTTAGCTTCTTCTCCTGAAGTCTCAACTTCTATAGTTAATAATTACTGCAAGAACCATATAGACATGGCTCCGGGGAAAATTTCGAACTATGGATGAATGAATGAATTTTTTGAACTGCACTGAGGGAAAAAAATATTTTCTAGGAATGAGAATAATTTTGAGACAGAACTTCTTTGTTATTTGCGACGAACTATATAAAAAACCAGAACATTTAATTGAGAGGAATTAATACATATTTTTCTCAATATTAATTTCTTTTAATTCGAAAAAACACCAGATCATTACTTATCTTTTGTTATTATATTTTTCTAACTAATAACGATAAGTAAGCAATTATTTGTCCAAATCTACCTCCTGCATTGATTCAATCTTGATCATATTTGCCATTAATATCTTCACGTGGAATTTTTATCAAATAATAATGTATTTGCACGAAATATGGAATCTTAGTCCAAACATAGCCCAGTTTGGCTCGAAACCGGAATGTATTTTTCACCAACTATTCTCTAAAACGATTATCTTATTAATCGATGTAAATGTATGCAAATTCATCTCAAACATGTACGAGGATTCGTCCAAAACATAAATTGTTTCAACAGAAGAAATCCACTGGCGAACCATTTCCCGATTGACATGAACTATATAATATTCCTAGAAAATATTTTTTCTCTCAGTGTATGAATGAATGAATGAATTTTTACCTTCCAAAAAAAAAAAAATTATCATACCATATGAGAAGTATTTTTATAATTTTTCACTATTTTTTTTATTTTTATTTTTTCTAGCCATGTATAACCTTTCGGTTTTTTACAATTTTTTCTTTCCTTTCCCCACCCCCCATGCGACTCCATGGATCGACTTCTTGCCATACTGCCCGCATTCGCCGTGGACCGAGGGGAAACCATGGAAAACCCTGATCAGTGCAGTCGGATTCGTACAGAGCCTTAATGTGCCTTTTCTGTCACGCTGACGAGAAAGGCACACTAATTCTCTATAATCACACCTACCGTATCGTTCAGTTTGTCATTTGAATCTGTGTACGGCAAGCGGTCACCCATTCACGTAGTAACCAGACGCAATGCTGCTTAACCCGGTAGATCCGCCGAGCCGTACACAGACCGAATAGCCAAACTGTCGGTGTTATAATTTTTCACTATTAATAATCAAAAAAATTCATTTCAGTTACTCAATACGTGCATAGTTTTGAGGTCATTCGCGGTAGATGAATAGTTTTCAATATGAAAAAAAGTATTCAAATTTTGATATTTTTTGAAATTTAAAGATAGTTTTTTTTAATCCGAATATCTTCAGAATAATCATCTTTTCTGAATCCAGTATGCATGAAACCGCCAGGTTCCTTATGAGCAATTTTCAAGGTTACTTCGAAAAATTGGTTTTTCGCTGTTCCTATGAAATTAGCATTTTACCACCGAACTTTCTATACTACCTTGCTACTGAATTATCTATTGATCTTCTGAATTTTTAGCAATTTTGAAGAATCTTGAGAAAAGTTAATTTCGTATCTGCTATCGAAAGAAAATTTTGTTAAGAATATATTGATTATTTACAATTGGGGGGAAATTTCCAAGCCTTTTTCTCATTGAGGACTACTTTGAATGTTCTAATAATATCGAAAAAAATATTTTTCAGTTAACCTGTGAACGGAAGAAATATAGACAGTGTGAGAAGTCAACGTAGACGTCATCATTACTACTGGCTCTACCAACGAGTTAAAAATGTTCAAGAAACAGCTTTTGGTTTTAGTCCTCATAGTCTGGGTGCAAAATTCCTCGGGTTTCCTGGGGACATTGACGTCAATCAGTAATTAAATTAATTGATTACTAATTCCCTAAGTGGAAAGGTGAAACAGAATAAGTCAATGTATTTGCTGGTAAATTATTTTTCGAATTAAACTCAGAAAATAAATGAGATTTCTGCCGATTCTTGCTGAAACATTTTCAGAGAGAAACATTTGCTAGAAAAAATCAACTTTTTCTGCTTCACCTCTTTACTGCTGAATCATTCAAAAAAAAATTCTATTTTCGATTTCCCAATTGATTGTGAATATTATCTTTTAGTAAGTGGAGTAGGAATGGTCGTGGATTTCATTAAAACTTTACCTTCTGCTGTACACTCTGTAAAAGAGCTGATATCAAGTTTTACGAGTGGTAAACCTAATTCTAATGAAAATCGGGCTTTGGAACCATCGCATCCGCATTCTGTGGTTCAGGAGCCACAAAATCCCAATCTTTCGATGAAGAATGTTACCGAAATTATGGAAAAATATCATAATGAAATGGTGCAGAAATTTGAAGAGATAGATGTTAAATTGGAAAATCTTAAACTCTTTGTAGTTGATCGCTTTGCACATATTCAAGAATTAATCAAAAATTTACCACAACAAATAGATCTTATGATGAAGAGACAGATTATAGGAGAATTTATAATGGCTATAAATCAGAAATGGGATAGAATCATGCGATTTTTGGATCAAGGAGTCGATGGAGCAGTATATACACATTTGATGCAAATTGATCGGCAATATATTGATGAGAATCTCAATAAATTTCGATTCTCTATAATTCCACTTGCAGAATTGAGTAGTACGGCTTTTGGACTCCTCACGGATATAGCAACAATGCAAAAGGTAAAAATCATAAAAAATCACTTTGTTGGCACTGATCCTTTCTTTCAAGAGAATTTCAAATTTCAAGCTGAACCTTGGGATTTGAGCAAAATCATCCTCTCTCGTTCAATTTTCGAGGTATTTGAAAAAGAACCTAAGGAGAAAATAATAATTAATTCTGTTTCATTTTTTCGCTACAAAGAATTGAAGAATGATAATCAATTGAAACAATTAATTGAATATTGTGTGATATTGTGAATAGTAACGAATATTTTGAATATATCACATTAGCCAATTTTTTAAAAATTATAATTCTCCAATATCATAATCATTTTTCAGCTCAACAAGCTCAGAACAATAACGTCAATTGTGAAAAGTAGTTTTGAGTCGTGAGTTTTTCTATAATTTCATGATCAATCGAAATATATGACATTTATTGAAGTATTGAGACATATTAACGTATTGACTCAAATCATTTTTATTTAATTAATCGTGACTCATTCGAAATTTGCCGCATTCACACAGCCCCAATCTATCTATTTATTTAGTGCCAGACTCATGATCTTTCGGCTTTCTACAATTTCTCATGCCCCCACCTCGGTGTATGTTCTTACCATATTGCAGATGTTTCATAATCACAAACTCTAATTTATTTATTCTCTATTTTTTCATAGGATAAGAGAAAGATTCTGTGTAATGGAGAAACATCTCACCATAGTGTTATAAATTTATTTCAAATGATCATTACAACTGAAATAAAAGTATATGTTCTGCAGGCTCTTGCGTACAATGAGGCATTCCTTGAAAATGATGGTATATTATTTTTATTTTTCTATTTATCATAAATAAATAACTGTTGGCTGATGACTCTTGACTTTCTATTAGTATTGAAATTATTATCTGCTAATGATAATTAGCTGATTTGAAGTATTATTTTATTTTCTACTTTCAATGAAGACTCAACTTATTCTGTCTTTCATGATTATTCTAACATTTTAGTAGTGAAGAGGCAAAACTGAATAAGATCATATTTATCAATCATTCTTCAAGAATATCTCGGAAAGTAAGCGTGTAGAATCAAATAATTAAAAATTCAAGCCTAAAGTTATCCTTGTGTACCGCAGCGTTGCAAAGTCCAATATCCATTGATCAAATCCCTTTTTTATTTTTAAACAAGCAGGCGTTCCTCGCTGGGTTGACTGCTATTTTTTCTACGTTATCCTTTAAATCGCTATTTCTTCCTTTCAATTTCTGCTAATGAATTAGCAGGATGCTTCCGAATGGTTCTTCTTAAATTTTTTCTATCATCTCTCTCGAAAAAAAATCGTGTATGCTAAATTTTACATAAAAAATCACTTTTTCACTTTTAATGTTCCCTTTTGGGTACAGTCTCTGATTGTCCTACGAAGGTGAGTAGAGGCTCATTTGGAAGAGAAAAATGTGTTCTTTCAGAAAACCAAATAAAAAATAGGGGCGTCCATTCAAAAAAATCGAGAAAAATTGCATTTTTCTGATTTTTTTTGGAAATATTGAGAAAAAAATACATTTTTCAATATAATAAGCGGAGAACTTCATCTAAAAATTCGAAAAATTGAGGGTTTGTTCAGCTGATGAACACGAATCTTTTGAGCTCCGTCCCGATGAAATCGGATGAGTAGTTTGGAAGATACAGCCAATTTTCGGAAAAACTTCGATTCAAAATATCTCGAGAACCGTTCAGCCGATATGCCTCAGATTCAATCCCAACCATCTTCATCAGAAACTACATATACAGAAAAAATTTGAAGTCTCTAAGTCAATTATTCATTGAGCTATCGTCGTAAAACCGAGTTTTTTAAAAAAAGCACAAAAAAATTAATAACTAATAGAATAATGGGATTAAATTCATAAAAATTCGCCAAAAGTTAGATATTATGGTTGCAAATCTTGAGTAAAATTTTGAACGGAATTCGTCTCACACAAATTGAAAAATTTCGAAAGATACGATTTTTTAAAAATTGATATATCTCAGAAACCATTGGACCGATCTTGCTGAAATTTTTATGGGACATACACTTCATCAAAACTGATATCTTGCCAAAATTTCAGATTTTTATCTCTCACCGTTCTCGAGTAATAGAGAGTCGTAAAGTCGTACATACAGACACACATACATACATGTCTACTTTTTTTCTCATTATGATTTCTCGACGTTTTGCATAATTTTGAGTCGTTTCCAATGAAAATTGGCATTTCGAAAAAAATTGCGAAAACAAAGCTTCCATTCGGAAGCAAAATGGAAAAAAAATTAAATGCTATCTGCTAGATAGATATTCCAGCTAATTTAGAGAAAAAAAATAAAAAATTTCAAAAAATATTACCTACTATACCTACTATACCTACTATAAACGAGACGTTCGAACATTTGTAATTGAAAAAAAAAGTAATAGTTTGGTTTTTATAAAAAAATTACTAGCATAAAGAACATTCAAAAATACATAATGGACTTCAATTTAAAGCTGGAACTTTCTAATTTTCAATATCTTTTTTTAAAATTCAAAAATGTTACTTAGTTTCAAAGATATGAGAGTTTGAATGATGCGCGACAAGTTCCATATAGGCATATGGATCCCGTACTTGAGGGGATTTTTAATCCTCTTCTTGAGAAGCGAGTCTTGCGCGTGCCCTAATTAAACGTTTACATAGCGCAGAACGTTCCGGTGTCTTTCATTTTCAAAAAATTTGAAAAGGAAAAAAACAATTGATTTATCTAGTTTCACCTCTCCGGTAGAAGAATTGATACTTTTGATAATGTACTTTTTATGCATCTGCATTTCTTGATATCTTAATGTCATCACAACTCTATTATAATAATTTCGTTGATCAATTTTCAATCGATTAGGATGGAAGCAGCTGCTTGGTAATTCGGAACATGAACTCGAGCAACAACTAAAGAAATATATATCTGACTTAAAAAACGCCTTGAAAATCGAGGAAAGACCACATATTAGAGCTTGTGATTCTGAAGGTGAGCTGCAGTAACCTATAGAAATTTGTAGATGATTAATTGAAAATTATTCTAGACGGGCAGCATCATAAAGCAGTCATTTTGCCAACGGTATTACAGGTTCGAACATTGATTCCCCGAACTTGCACAATTGGGTACAAATCGCTGTTGGGATGTGATGCTGAGTGCACTCCCGATTTGGACTCGACGTTGTCATGTGATGATATAGATAATTGTGTGGTACAATTCGATAAGAGCAGAGATATTGGCAGAGCATGCGAAAAAGTAAGCATTAAATAACATTTAATTAAAGAAATATGGTGATGAATTTTGATAACTCAAAGATTTAGGAACAAATCTATGAATAAAAATATGAAAAAAGAAAATTCAAATTCATTCGTGTTGAGAGAAAAGAGAATCAGTAGTGAAGATGTAGAATAGAACAATTCTTTTGTTTTGACCGATTCGTTGTTTTTAGGGGAATAATTCAGAAACTAAGTGAGATAGCGTAATTTTATCTTCTTAGAGAGCTCTTGAAATTGTCTACAATGAAAAAGATCCCCGTAGAAATTCCACTATCTCACTTAGTTTTCAAGATATGAAAACTAAGTCAGATCTAGAAAGATTGACGGAAAAAAATCATTTTATTGCACACCGTGCGGAAAATATTTTCCGACTCGTGTAATTGCAAAACTTGCTTTCAATTTGTTCTGCAATTCTCACACTTATCAGAAAATACGAAATCGCACTTGTTAAATAATATACTATACTGTACTATAATATACTGTAACTTGTTTTATTTCTTTATAATTCTTATGTTGATTCTCTGCCGAAAATTCACCATTGCTCCATATTTCAAAATATTCAATTAGCTCAAAGATTCGGACGTTGAGGTTGTAATGGCGGCTGTTGAATGTAGGTGTCTGCAATATGAGAAGTTCATACTTTCAACGATGCAGAGCCGAGTTTATGACAATTAGTGAGTGTATAAATAATAAATTTCACACTTAATTGAGATAATTATATTCAATTCGTACATTTTCTAGTGTTGTAGTGGCTGCGCGATTTCAGAAGAAACAGAATTATATTTACATTCAAATTGCCGAGGGAAAACTTGAGAGCAATGCTTATATTTCAAATTTTCAATGGATAATACCGACTCAAAAGAAAAACGGTGAGGACCCCTTCGAAGCGTCATTGACGATCAATGAAGGAAAAACGATTGCTTTAGATGACGTACAATTACCGCCTAGGTATATTTTAACAGGTAAATAGGAAATTCTGTTATTTCAATGCACTTCGTGCAGAAAGTGACCACTTTCCACATGCTGTTCATTGTGCAATAAAACACTGTACCTCACACGTCCGGTCGAAATTTTCTGACTCGTGTACGAGCATAACTTGCCATCGGCTTGTTCTGGCACTCTTGCACTCGTCAGAAAATATTTCACTGCACTTGTTAGGTAATGTATTAATTCTATTCCATTGAATATTGAAAATCTCTCGAATGTTGAATTATTATTTTGACCATTTTAGGAATTAAATTTCATCCACAAATGATATCTGGAGATGATGGATTTAAAATTGGATTGTATGGCGTAAAATTCGATTATGAAACTGGGGAATTGTATCCAATGGAGGAAACGTTTGTCCTAGCCCCAGGGTAATCAATAAAATAATTCAAATGAATGTTCTCATAAATTTTCATTGAATAATGCAGATACCAAAGGGTGATAATACACAAAATGTCATCAGTTCACTAGTGATTCGACGAATTAATTTTGGGCATGAAAATTGTCATTACTACCCAGGAAAAAAAAAATTCTGATATAATTAGATCGAACTAGATGTATTCAGATTTCGAAAAGGGCAAAAAATCTCTAAACTTCAGATCTGATCAGATCCAATTCTGTTATATTACGGATCTGCCAAAATCTGCATATATATATAGTTATATTTGATGCAGATCTGGGCCGTTCCGTTGTGGAGTCCTCAGATTTGGTCAGATCTACTAGAATATCTGCCTATATCTCCGCAGATATTCAGGCTTATCAGCTGAAATATGACTGCCGATTCAATTCTATCTAATTACATATAACTTCCTGGTGGATCATGTGACAGGGCAGTCGATTTTTTCACGGAATCGACCGTGATTCGATCACGATGCGATCGGATCGCAGCTGCATTGCAGTCGCATAGCAGTCGCACACACTCGCACGCAGTCGTATCGTGGATACATGACAGTCGAGTTTGTGAAAAAATCGACTGTCTGATCGATATGCAATCGCCCGATCCATCGGGGTTATATCTAATTAAGGAAGTTCATCCGGTATGGGATTTGATAGTACGAAAAATTATCACGACTAGCATAGTGGTTATACGACTAACGTAGTCGTAACCTGTACAGCTGCTATGTACTAGAAATTCTTGTTCGTCGATCATAATGGTTTTTTTGTAAAAAATCGAATTTATAGAAATAATTTTTTTGAAGATCAAATAGAGAAAGGTCAATTCAGCACATTTTCAACTAGTTCTGTATGATTTGATGTGCAAGCATAGCATACATTGCGTTATCCAGAAAGCATTCTTATTGATTTCAAAAAGCGCGCGGTTCTGACGTCACTGTCATGCGAGTAAGACAGAGGTTAACTTCCCAAAAATCAGCATTTTTCGAGACAAATTAATTTATTCTTAAATCACCAAGTATCTAATGCATTTGAGGAAGCTCTTAAACTGTTCTTTACATATTTATTTATCCATTATGGAAGTTACTCCCCAAAAAACCTGTTAATTGCCACAAATTTCATGTTTATAGACGAAAACCCATAAGGGACCGTGTTAATTGAAAAATCTTTATTTATTAATTTCTCCCGAATAAGATATCCGAAGAGTTTGAAATTTTAACAGGTGACTTTTTAGATTTTCAGAAGTATATTCAAATTTTTTCATAATTATTGATCTGTTAATTCAGTTACCGGATGAACTCCCTTAAATAGAATTGAATTAAATAATATAAAAAAAATTTCCAGGTATTATCATACATCATTCCATAATAATAGTTGCAGAATTTTTTCATCATTGAAGAAAAAATATGAATCTTGTCCCCATAAAAAATTTCCTGAATACTAATCTTGTATTAATATATCTATAATTTCTCGATATTCAGGGATGGAACAGAGAGTACGGTCATGACGAAAAATCAGGATTCATCGAAATATACTCTCGCCGAATTTCGCACCTCAAATTATGAACATAGTAATTCACCTAGAACGCTACCTGACCTCAATGCTGCTGATGTTCTGCCTGATCCACTATCACCAATTGGTGGGGTTGGAATTTTTTATGAAATTGCTCCAAATAATATTACATGTCTTTCATTGCGATTGTTCACAATTGAATACATGAATTTTATAACGAGCGTCGAAGAATTCACTTTCAGTCCATTAGTAACTCCAGAAGACCCTCTCTGTACCATTTAAGAAAGATGAGCTTGTTGATATTGTCTTGTTTTTTCAAGTATTGTTGTAACTCATTGAGAAGAATTGATAAATATAATTATCATCAAGGGAAACAAAATTTTTTGTTCTAATTTATTTCATCATCCAAAATTCTTCGAAGTACTGTTCATGTAAGTGAAAATTCTCACAAAATATTTCTAATGAAAATATCAATAATTAGAGTTACAGAAGAATTGAAAAAGAGAAATTCAAATTGTTATCTGTGGTTCACTCTGAGGTGGGTGAAGGTACGAAGAGTGAGTCTACAGTAATCAAGCTAACCGTCTGTGAAACCAGTGAAACGGAAACTGCTACTCGCTTATGGAGTTCTAATGTTAATTTAATTTTTTTCTAAAATTATATTTGGCTCAATTTGCCTGGCAATATGGTGTAAAATAAATTTTGAAAAAATCTCCTCATGCTACTATATTGAAAGTGACCAAAATTGAAGAGAAAAAATAAATTATCGGAACTACTTGGATATCCTTAATAGACTTATTACAGCGAAACATCATTTCTTCTTTTTCACTGAGAGGAAAAAGTTCTGGTCTTAAAGAAATGTATTTTGTGCAAGTAAATGTACTAATCTTCTTTAGATATAGATAGAGATGATCAATGCTTTTTTAAGACGAACTTTTCATATCTACTTGTCCAAAATATATCTTTTTGAGACCAGAATTTTTTTTCCTCAGTGTTCGAATATCATCATTTCGCCTCCCACATTACAAAAAATATGCGGTCTGGATATTTCTTGTAGTTGTGAACTGAATAAACTGGAGATATGTGTCTTTATCCCTATTGGCTGTTTCATTCAGCCAAACAGCCAATAGAAATCGTTGCAATCATTGTGAACTCACTTGAAGATAATTGAAATATTTTTGGTAATATGCGCACTGAGCAAAAAAGCATGAGCGTCGTATTACTATGTGACACGTATAATCCTGAAATCCTATAAATATACGGTTTTACGCAGTTGGTGACTGGTATAGACGATTCATCTAGCATTACAGTAATAGGTGAGTTTTTTTTATCGTAACCAGTTAGCAAAGTGATAAATGTCAGGAAAAAAACGAATTTTTCAATTTCTAAAAAATGAGAAAACGGAGATCTATCTAGATTTACCTAGATCTCTGAAGATCTAAACAGATCAGTGGTGAACTTGCCTATGAGATCTATTGAGATCTACGGATATATAGGTAAATCTAAATCTGTTTTTCCCGCGATGTTGAACAAACTCTTACACTTGTTGAATTAGGCATTCTGTAAAGTTGAGAAACTTTACTTAAGGGGTCGTTCCAGTGTGACGGCCAAAAAAAGTGCTCATTTTCGCGATTTTTTTTTCTTACAGTTAGAATGCTCTGACCAGGCTGATTTCTTTCACCACGAATGAATAGACTCATGACGAATAGAAAAATTTTTTTTTGACGTTATTCTTATTGACCTGTCACAGATTTCTTAAACGTTTAAAATAAAAAATTAAAGAAAAAGTGTCTCGATGGTGTGCACGCTCCGTGTCGTAATTCTTGTCTGAAAAAAAAATTCCAAAAATATTATTGATCCTCATAGATAAAGCGATCGCCTGATGGAGACTTTTTTCTTTTTTCTCAAAATTGGAAAAATGGCGGCAGTTAAAAAAATAAATCAAATCAGACGCTATTTTTTTGATAGTTTTTCGTTGAAAAAATAGGAAGTTTCTGGAAAAAAAAGAAAAGCCTCCATCAGGCGATAGCTCTATCCATGGCGATTAATAATCTTTTCGGAAAATTTGTTTCCGACAAGATTTACGACTTCTAGCGTGCACACTAGCAAGAAACTTTTTATTTTTTTTCATTTTCAACGTCTAAGAAATCTGTAAAAAATCAATAAAAATAACGTAAAAAAAATTTGTTTCTGTTCTTCATGAGACTATTCATTCGTGGTAAAAAAATCAGCCTAATCAGAACATTCTAACTATAAGGAAAAAAAATTGCAAAGATGAGCACTTTTTTTGGCCGTCACACTGGAACGACCTCTTAAGTAAAGTTTCTCATCAAATTCACTCATAATTTATCGATGGTGGAAAGCGGGTTTAGGAGGTAGCAATATTTAGCTCTTATTTTTTTCTTCTGAAATTTTTTTTAGAATTCGTTGTAGAGTACCAAAGTTTTCATTAACAATTGATGTTTTACCCTAGGTTTCCATTCAAAATTTCGAAAAACTGATTGTTAAAATTTTTTAATTTTTTTTTAACAATCAATTCACGTAGGGAGCTTATAAGAACTATCCAATATGATGTTCTGATCGAAAATTCATCCATATAGACCATTTTGTTACACATAAAAGTATGCATATATATATATGTATGTATATGTACTTATTTACTAGAGTTTCAACAATTTTCAGTGTTATTCGTTCGTGAACATGAAATTACCTTTATCGGAATGATAGCGGTAATCCCATATTCATGAACAATTAACACTGAAAACTGTGTTTAATTAAGCGCCGGTCAATAGCGTCATCATTTTAAATATTCAAAAATCCCTGAATCTGAATATGTGGCATAGTCATACGTCAGTCAGTGACTTAGTCAATAAAGATCAAAACATTCGGAGCTGTCGAGCATACTACATACACATCTGGGTATTCGGCGTTGTCTCGTTTCCTCGGGCTTTGAAAAAACGGGAGCTGAATATGTTTTTTCTTAATTAAGTGAAATATGTCATGGATTTTTTTTGTTGAATTTATGTGGTATAAAAATAATTAGTTAATGGATTTTTTTGTATCACAAATACAGCTACTGATAAATTTGATTATCATATAAATAATAGCAAACAATAGCGGATCAGTACATATACATACATATATATATATATGCATACTTTTATGTGTAACAAAACGGACTATATGGATGAATTTTCAATCAGAACATCATATTGGATAGTTCTTATAAGCTCCCTACGTGAATTGATTGTTAAAAAAAAATTAAAAAACTTTAACAATCAATTTTTCAAAATTTTGAATGGAAACCTAGGGTGAGTCATCAATTGTTAATGAAAACTTTGGTACTCTACAAGGAATTCTAAAAAAAATTTCAGAAGAAAAAAATAATAACTAAATATTGCTACCTCCTAAACCTGCTTTTCACCATCGATAAATTATGAGTGAATTTGATGAGAAACTTTACTTAAGAGGTCGTTCCAGTGTGACGGCCAAAAAAAGTGCTCATCTTTGCAATTTTTTTTCCTTATAGTTAGAATGTTCTGATTAGGCTGATTTTTTTACCGCGAATGAAGAACAGAAACAAATTTTTTTTACGTTATTTTTATTGATCTTTTACAGATTTCTTAGACGTTGAAAATAAAAAAAAATAAAATATATATATAACAGAGTTTTGATTTTACCGACCGTGTATAGATTATTTTTATTTTTCGTGACATCCTTATGTACTTTCCGGGTAGAGCAACTGCCCGGAAAGTAGATAAGGTGTGAGCTTCGATTCTCACCCGAGATCGAATCCGATCGCCTCCAATTTTTTTCTGAAACTTGTGCACTTTAATTAATTCAATTTATTTAATTCTTTAATTTAATTGATTTATTTAGTAATTTAATTTCCATCTTTACGCGATAATATGAGATTTCAACTACTATAACCTGAATAGGTTAGAAGTTTAAATACTCCGGCATTCTGGGCCTTCTCTCCATTTAAGTTCAGATGAATTTCTCATGAACGAACGCATATATATGACCGAAATTGCCGCAAAAAGTGATGTCACGAAAAATAAAAATAATATATATATATATATATATATATATATAAATATTATATATTTTATTATATATATTTATTTGCGAAGTAGTAGACCGGGAATTTAAAACGTGTTCGTGTAATACCAATGGGATGAAATGAAAAATGATTAATTCTTTTATAAAATTATCACTTTATGACTGAGTTTCCGTTCCTATTCTGCTACTGAATTATTTATTGATCTTCTAAATTTTTGAAATTCGAAAACTCTCAAAAAATTGAAGTTTCTTATTTACTATCGAGGTAGTTTTTCGTTTAAAATAAATTATTCATTTGGATTTGGGGAAAATTTTCAAGGCCCTTTTTCCCTAGGAACACTTTGAATGTCCTAGAAATATCTAAAAAAATACTTTTCTGTTTAGCTGTGAACAGGGGAAATATAGACAGTGTAACGAGTCGACGCAGATATCATCATTACAGGCTACACAACTGAGCTAAAAATGTACAAGAAACAGCTTTTGGTTTTGTTCTTGATACTTTGGTTACAGTATTCTTCGGGTTTCCTGGGAACATTGACGGCAATCAGTAATTAGATAAATCAATTATTAATTCACCAAGTGGAAAGATAAAACAGGATAAGTCGATTAGTTTTGGCAAATTATTTTTTAAACCAATCTAAGAAAATAAACGGGAATGTTCCCAAATCTGGCTGAAACATATTTTCAAATCGAAACATTAGCCAGCAGAAATCAATTTATCCTGCTACACCTCTCTACTGCTAAATCATTAATTAAAAAAAATAGTACATTACGCACCTAGGGCGGAAAAAAGTTAATTTCGAAAAAAAATTTCTCCCGAACGAACCGAGGGTGGGAAAATTTTGTCGAAATTAACTTTTATCCACCCATGGTGCGTATAGTATTTTTTTGCCCGAGGGTGCTAGGAAAATGCGTTTCAAACCAAGCAAAGTGAAGTTAGAAACCCATTTTTCCAGCCCCATGGGCAAAAAAATTATTTTTGATCTTATAATTGAGGGTGAATATTATCTGTTAGTAAGTGGAGTAGGAATGGTCGTGAATTTCATTAAAACCCTACCTTCTGCTGTACACTCTGTAAAGGACCTGATATCAAGTTTTACAAATGATAAACCTCATTCTCATGAAAATGGGGCTCTGATACCTCCGACCCAGGGTTCGGCATCTGAGCATGTTCCGCTGAGCAATCTCACGGATTTAATGGAAAAATATCATGAAGAATTTGTGCAGAAGTTTGAAGAGATGGATTTTAAGTTGGACAATCTTAAACTTTTTGTGTCCGATAGCTTCGAGCATATTGAAGAATTACTTCAAAACTTACCACAACAAATAGGCCTTATGTTGAAGAAACAGATTATAGGAGAATTTATAACGAATATAAATCAAAAATGGACTAGAGTTATGCGATTTCTGAGAGATGGAGTCGATGACGCAGTATATAGCCATTTGATGACAGATAATCTGCAATATATTGATCCAAATGTCATGAAATTTCGATCAACTATAATTCCACTTACGGAACTGAGTAGTACAGCTTTTGGGTTCCTCACGGATATAGCAACGATGCAAAAGGTACAAATGGTTAAGAATTCAGTAGTGGAGAGATGAAAGAGATTGAGTCGATTTTATTGCCAATATTTTTTCGATTATTTTGATATATTTGAATGGGAAAAATAATTCCCCGAATGCCCTTTGTGCTTGGAAATTAATTGGCTATTACCCTCAAGTTCCCCAGCTCAGTAACATGCGCGTTCATTTTGGCACGAAATGCCTCTCGCAAATTTTCGGAATTTCGACACTGCCAAACTTCACCCACATGCTGTTAAGCCATTGCCGAATCGTCGTGAGTCCGTACTCAGCAGCTAGGCACTGAGCGGCGAGAGTGGGGATGGCGCTCTCAGAGCCATGCGCGTCTTGGTCTGGTTCGAAAATTTTAGGCGTTTCAGCTTATAAAGGAATGAGCGGGAATGATCACTTCAATGATTTTTTCATTGCGGTTTATCTATTTGGTTTGTTCTTGAAGGGCCGGGAAGAATGAGGGTTTTGGGTGTATCTAAATTTTTGCATCAAAACAAATGCAACAGGGCAAACGAGGCCGTGTCACGCGGTTTGGTGGGAGCTGCACGCGCGCACCAACACGGCCACAGCCACACACAGTAATGTCCTGCGCTTTCATTAGAGATGTAAAATTACCGTCATTTTTTGGATGTGTCAGGTCAGTCGTAAAATGACGGTTCCCTGACTATTTCTGACCTGACCTGTAATTCCCGTTGGAAACTGACGGTAATTTTTTATTTCAGTCACTTTTTCGGTCATTTTTGTCTAACTTTTCTTCTTCTTTGAGACGCATGAAGCTTCAAAAGGAAAGAAAAATATCGAGCATTACATTCCAATGAAATTTGTATTATGTAATACAATGGAGTGAACGCCAATATTTCGTATGAATTTTGTTCTCCAAAGTGAGGTAACAGAGAAAAAAATGAAATTCAGCTATATAGATGTAAAATGACTGTAATTTAAATAATGGGTCATTTTCCTGACGCAAGATTTGGTCAGTTTATTCCTGACGAAAACCGCCAGTAATTCAGCTCTGGTCAGTTACTTATAAGTTACCGGTAAAATGACGGTAAAATTACCAGTCAGTTTTTAGTTTTACATCACTAGCTCTCGCTGGTTAGTCCTCCTCTCCGCGCTCACTGATACTTCTCGTGAGCTTGATCCGGCAATGGGTTGAGGAAGCTCATGCGTAGCGTCACTTTTTCTCCTAAATAATTTGTTGGTTTTTGGAGAATATCTCGTAAATTGCGTAAAATAGTGATTTTGTCTTAATGCTTTTTGTGGCTCTTGAAATTCTTTACAAAATTGCGTTAAATTTTTGTATCTTGCTTAGTGTCTGCCCGTAGCTCCGCTCAAGATCCACGTAAAAATTATTTTTCAACTTTATTCCATAAAATTTTGTGAACACAAAGTTCAGACCAATTTTCGGCTTGTGGAGCAATTTCACAATGATTTACCGTCTAGAAATGAAGATATTCAATTTCAAAACTTATCCCTAACGCCATAAGACACAATGTTTAAGGATGCCCTAGTGGTTCGGGCAATCTATTTTTCCTTTTCAATTTTGGTCACTTTCGATAGAATAGCATGAGTAGATTTTTTAAAAATTTTATTTACCCCATGCTACCGGACAAATAAGGCCAAAATTAATTTTTGAAAATAATTAAATTAACATAGAAACTCCATAAGCGAGGCTCAGTTTCAGTTTCACTGCACAAATTCATGGTCACAGACCTATTTTTTCTTTATATAACCTTATATGTTTTTTGTTCGTCAGAATGTCTATTTTTTTTTGAAATCGTGAAAAATGTATGTTATCGGACATATAGTGAACGGCCGGATGATCAAACGATCAGAGCCATAAAAAAGAAGAAGAAGGACATATAGTGACGATTAATTCAATTGATTGCATGAAAACATCAATGGCGGCCATATTGGTATTTGAAATCTGAGAATCCTCCAATCCCAGTCCTCGATGCTGGGACTGCGTGAGTCAAATGCGGAACAATATTGAATATTCATAATATTATTTATTTACAATTCATCATCTCGGATATCGTTCTAGTATCGGTAAAATGTTGAAAAATCGAAATAGTTATAGTAATTATAATAACTAAGAGGAAAAAAAAAAAGTCGATCATTTGAACCTGCCACTATGATATCCTTAACCTACCAAACATCACTACTTTGAAATTAAATCATCTTAATTTCTAGATGGTGAATCGTTGTAGAAAATTTTCGCGAGCTGAATAATGCTTCAAACTTTGTGTTCACGAAAATGTACGTAATGAAGTTAGAAAATGATTTTTACGTGGGATACGTGAGAACCTCGTCAAGCAACGAAACTTTTGAAAGATATCCGAAAATTTCCAAGCACTTGAGGTATTATAAGTGAATGTTTTGAATATATCAAACTATTATGATTATTATTATTCTTAATGATAATCATCCAAAATCATAATTATTTTCGAGCTTTACAAGCCCAGAAATTGTATGTTTAACATGTTAACATATTGATTCGAAATATTTATATCTAATTTTGTGGATTATTCAAAATTCTTAGCACTCACACGACCCTAATTTATTTATTTATGTATAGGTCCATTGTATGATTTTCCGGCATTTCACAATTTTCCATTCACTCAACTTAGTCTATATGCTTAGTTTATTGCAAGTTTTTGATAATTCTAAGCCCTAATTTATCTTATTCTTCATGTTCATAGGCGAAAAGAAAGATTCTGTGTAATGGAGAAACATCTCACCATAGTGTCATAAATATCTTCCAAATCATCATTGCAACTGAAATAAAAGCATTCGTTCTGCAAGCTCTTGCATTCAACGAAGCATTCCTCAAAAATAACGGTACATTCTTTTCATTTTCTTATTAATAATAAATAAATGACTCTCAATTTCCTATTCTTATTGAGACTATTATCTGCTGATGATAATTAGCTTACTCGAAGTATTATTTTACTTTTCATTTGAAGTGTCAACTCGTTTTGTCTTCCATGATTATTTCAAAATTTCAGTAGTGAAAATGTAGAACTTGATAAGATTATTTTTATCAATAATTTTTTAAGAATATTTCGGAAAGTAGGCGAGATTACGTCATCGTGCCCGGATTCGCTCTCGTAGCTCTTGAATTTCCGAAAAAAATGGTGAAAAAATCAATTTGTCCCGTCTTCCTTTCGTTAAACGAAAAACCGCAACCCTAGTAATATTCTAATGTCAACATTCGAATTTTCAATTTTTATAAGGAGAAAGTAACTGTAGCCGATGCAAGAACGAAATGTTTCACTTGCTTTCCATTTAAGTCGGAAATATCAGAATGGGACATAGTTTACATTAAGTATATGTTTTTTTAAGCACAGATCGTTATTTCGGATCTTGAATTTTTAGTATCCGTTGGGAATATTAACCTGTCAATGGTCGCGCTGTGAGACTTTCTATCACAATTCTTTTCAAGATATAGGGAACTAACATGAAAAATTGGAAGAAAATCGGAATTTTTTCTATTGAACAAACAACTATCATACTTTATTGTAGTGGTCATAAAATTAGAAAAAAATTTGTGATTTTGACACGAGTCTGATTGTGACAGAGATCAGTATTCCTTCTGTTTTCATTTTTTTCGTTGAAACGTCGCGAATTTTGAAGTAAATGTGAAGATTGACATTTACAATTTATTTTGTCCGATATTCTAATTGACTTAAAACTCACAATTTAATATCATGGACGAGAACAATGAAACAATAACAAAAAGTCTTAGGAGAATAGAAGAATTAGCCAATTTGATACATTTTTTGAAATCTTTACGCTATCACGACTCTATTATAATAATTTCGTTCATCGAATTTTCAATCAATTAGGATGGCGACAGATGCTTGATCAGTCGCAACGTGAACTTGAGGAACAACTGAAAAGATATATAAATGACTTAAAGAATGCCTTGACAATTGAGGAAAGACCTCATATTAAGGCTTGTCTTCCCAAAGGTGAGCTTCTGTATTCTATAGAAATTTGCAGATGATTAATTAAAAATCATTTCAGACTCAGATTATCATAAAGTAGTTCTCTTTTCGGAGGTGGAGAAGATTCGATCATTGGTTCCCAAAAATTGTTCTATCACGGAACAGTCGTATCCGCCATGTCCTCATTTCGAAAATTGCATAACATATTACGATCAAAACCGTGTCATTTCCAATGTATGCGACTGGGTGAGTCTAAAACAATATTTATTTGAGAAAACCTGTTGATCAGTTCTGATAATCGAGAGTGAAGATGTAGAAAAATATATCTTTTTTTCCCGATTTCTTTTTGTTGAGAAAAATGAAGAAACTAAGTGAGATATCGCGATTTTATATTCTTCGGTAATACTTGAAATTATCTACAGAAGAAAGAGATTCAGTAACAGTGCCACTAGCCTGTCCAGTTTTTGAGATATCTCGGAAACAATAGGTCAATATATTGTCGCCTTAGAAACAAAGTGGCATAAGTGCCAGAAACGCACGGTTCTGGAGTGAAAGAGGCGTATCTCCCAAAACATACCAAAATGTTTTTTATGATGTAGTTGACGCTATTTGGCCCATTGAAAATTATAACTACAAAAGGGCGTAATTGCTAATATTGGAGTGAGAGAGATAAGATGTATCTCCGCATTTACGTTCTTTTGTTTTTTCATTTTCCAGGCTACATCTCGAACTTGCATCTTTTTTATTATTTGAATTTGTTGTTCCATGAAATCCTAACTTACCAGTCACTCTTTTTTGTTTTCATAATTGCTTCATATGACATGATAATATCTGAAGTGACATTCCTCTGTTTTTTTTCGAATTCTTCATCTAAAGATGCTATAAAATGGTACTTGCGCCTTTTTAAAAAAATGCTTTTTCTACTAAAATAGTTTTTTTAGAACTTACGCCTATTGGTTTTTGAAATTCAAGAATGAGAAATAATACTCGGAAAGAATAGAAGAAGGCCTTTGGTTACTTTTACTTATAACAAAAACTGGTATGTGCCGGAGATACGCCTCTTTGTTATTATCAATTAAAAATAACAAAGGAACATGTTTTGATGTGCCGGACATACGTTATTTTGTTATCATCAATTTTTCCAGAAGGAAACTGAAGTCAAGACAATTCTAATAACAAAAAGATGTAAATGCCGGAGATACGGCTCTCTGTTCGAAGTAGTTGTATAGGCACTTACAACTATATGTTATATTTTTTTGTCACCATTATTGCATGAAATGCCGAAAAACACTGATTGGAGCGAGTCAAAAAAAAACGCCACTTTCTCTTTTCGAGGAAGAAAAAAATAGAAAAATCACACTAAAGTCACTTTGTTTCTTTGAGGGAAATGATAGAAAAAATCGCACTTACGCCACTTTGTTTCTAAGTCGACGATATATTGATCTGAAAAGATTGGCCAAAAATAGATTTATCTTGTTCTACTCTTTCATTATTCTTATGATAATTCTCTGAATGAAACTGACTTGTTCCATGGTTCAAAATATTCAAATAGAAACATGCCGGTTGGGAAAATTCATATACAATATGGGGTGCGAAATGCAGGTGTCTTCAATATAAGAAGTTCATACTTACATTGATGCAGAGCCGAGTGAAACGCAATTAGTAAGTGTCTAAATAATAAATATTACATCTCATTGAGTCAATTTTATTGAATTCTTATATTTTCTAGTGTCATAGTGGCTGCACGATTCCAGAGAAAAGAAAATTATATTTACATTCAAATTGCCGAGGGAAAACTTGAGAGCAATGCTTATATTTCAAATTTTGTATGGATAGAACCGACTCGAAAAAGAAACGGTGAGGATCCCTTCCATGCGTCGTTGACGGTCAGTGAAGGAAAAACGATTGCCTTAGATGACGTACAATTACCACCTAGGTATATTTTAACAGGTAAGTAAGAGATTCTGTTCTTTTAATGCACGTTGTACAGAAAGTGGCCACTTTCCGCACACTGTCCATTGTACAATAAAACACTGTACCTCACACGTGCGGTAGATTAATTTTCTGACTCATGTACTTGCATAATTTGCCATTGGCTTTCTCTAGCGCTCTTGCATTCATCAGAAAATATTTCATCGCACTTGTTGAGTAATGCACTAATCCTTTTTCATTAAATATTGAAAATCTCTGAAACGTCAAATTATTTTCTTGATCATTCTAGGAATAAAATTCTCTCCACAAGTTATATCTGGAGATAATGGATTTAAAATTGGATTGTATGGCGTAAAATTCGATTACGATACTGGAAAAATGGATTTAATGGATGAAACGTTTGTCCTGTCCTCAGATTCACCAAGGTAATCAATAAAAAAAATTAAAAGTCATTTTTTCACAAATTTTCATGAAATAATGCAGAGACCAAAGGGAGATAATAGATGAAGTATCATCAGTTCACAAATGCTTTGTCGGATTAATTTTGATAAGAATTATTATAACTATTCTTATGAGTAAACAAGAAATGAATCATGACCTCATAACAAAATCCCTGAACCCTAATATTGAATGAATATATCTATAATTTTTCGATATTTAGGCTTGAATCACAACGTTTGGACAAGGGGAAACATCAGGATTCCCCTCAATATACTCTCGCAGAATTCCGCACCTCAGATTACAAGCACAGTAGTTCACCGAGAATTCTACCAGATCTCAATCCTGCTTCAGTTCTGCCTAATCCACTATCACCAATTGGTGGAGTTGGAATTTTTTATGAAAGCATTTCAAATGATACTGCCTGTCTTTCACTGCGATTGTTTCCAATTAATTATATGATTTTTATAGAGAGCGTTGAAAAATTCAATTTCAGTTCATTTGGATTCCATAATTGAATACATTATGTGCTAATCATAAATAGGGTACATAATAAGTTTGTTCTTGGTTTTGTCCAGAGTGAATTTAACCGCATAATATTATGTATTTTTACATTTAGAAACCTCAAAGTGTCATTTAAGTGGGTCAACTCCGGAAGATTTCTCGTTGGTCAGTTCGACAATATATGATACTATCCAGCTATATTCAGTCTGGGCAAAATCGACACCATACTTCCTGGTCCTAATCATTAATAAGAAAAGCCATACTATATACATTCCTTTTATTATCAACTTCATAGATAAGTTTTTCTCTATTTCTAATTCCATAAAAAACCGAACCAAATTGTTTTTCTTACTGGAGGAAAATTAAATATTGTCTTGTTTTTCGGATATGGTTGTAATTGATTTAGAAGAATTATTAAATATACTTATTATCGACAGAAATTTTCGTTTTAATTAATTTCACTATCCAAAATTCCAACAGTTAGTTATTCTTGCAGCTCGAAATTCTCGCAAAATATTCTCAACCAAAATATTAAAAATTGGACTCACAGAAGAATTGGAAAATCGGGAGTTCGTCTGTTCTGAATCATCTACCATTTTCAATGAATTAATTGAAATATCAGAATATTCTCTCGGTGAATTCAGCTGTTCGTACAGTGAATTACGTCATGTATGAATATTTCTTGTCATGAGAGTAAATTCACACCGGAAATGAATCGGTAGTAGCAACATTTTTGAGATTTCCAAGAGTTAGTAAAGGGGGCAAAAAATTCCGTGCAATTTATGTCAAAAATATCTCGAAAACTATGAGATTTGAGAAGAAAAACAGAAGAGACCAGTTTTGTAGAGAATTAAGTTCTTCAAAAAATATCTGTTTGAAACTACCCTGGCGGATTCGACGATCGTTGTTTGATCGTCATTCGATCAACCTGATCGACTCTTTCACAAACTCGATCATCAGTCGATCATAACTCGATTGAATGTCGAATCGTGCAATTGAGTTGTGGATTTTAGAGATTGACTCGATTGTTAGTCAACCACAACTCGATTGTACAATTCTACTTTTGATCGAGTTGTGTTCGACTGATGATCGTGTTTGTAAAATAGTCGATCAGGTTGATCAACTCATCCACCAGTGATAATCATTTTCTGAAAGAAGTCAGTGGAAAATATTTAAATTTTCAATATTTCGGGTGATCTGATTTATGAAGGTTGAATCTCATGTTAAATTGGAAAAATGAAGAAATATTCACGAATTTGTAGATATAAAACGAAAGCTGATAAAGAGAATATTTTTCAGAATATATATTCATTATTTGGCTACTAGAATGGTCATAATTATCATCATTATTGCCTCTGTCTAATTGTTTAAAGTAATTTATATAGAAATATTAGAAAATACAATGGTTCTTAGCAAAATGGAGAGGAAGAGTTCAAAGGCATTAAATAAAAAAAATATCAGAAATTATGTATTTAATGATAATTATATTTAGAATCCACTCTGTCTTCGAGTCAACAAAGTTATTTTAAAAGAAATATAGTGTTGCGGAACAAAAATCCTTTTGTGGACAAAAACGCACGTCTGTGAGCCGATGATATACATGAGATATAAATCTGAACTGATGAGACAAAGGAAAAGGGGGAGAGATAAGGCTATAAATGCTTCCAAAAATTCATTCTTTAATTAGTTCAGTGGAAGGATTTTGTATAGTCGCATTCGTGGATATTTTGAAGAATAAAAAAATGCAGTTCACTCTTGCTCTTTGTGTAATCACTCTAGTTCTCTATTCCTCTGTCGAGGCTGCAAGTAATGACTTTTTTTTATTGAAAAATGGATAGTTAATAATTAATTATTTCAATGAGAAACTGAATGAGAGACTAATAACCTCCAGACTCTAATAGTTTTTCCGAAATATCTCAAAATGTGAGAAAAATGGAGAAATTTTGATCAGAAATTTCTTACAGATCTAATTTTTCTCTACGAAAAGATGTTTCTACCAAAATTCTCCTATCTCTCATATTTGACGAGATATTTCATAAAAATTGGAGAGACACTTGCATTTATTTTCAAATTCATTCAATTGAATATTTTATTGGAAGAATTTCATATTCTTCTTTGTTAGGTGTTGGTGACTTGAAGAATTGTGAACCAGGAAAAAAATATCCCACACAGCCAGGTCAAGGCTGTGGTTTAATGACCTGTGGTAAAGACGGAAAGAGTCTTTCCGGAGTTGGGTGAGTAAATTTCTTCAATGAGCAATTTAAACAAAGAATTGCTTCAATTAATGCTAAACTTCTCATTTTTAGTTGCAGCCAAAGAGTTTGCGCACCTGGGAAAGACACTGGGAAATACACAGGTGATAAAACGAAGGGCTATCCAGACTGTTGTGTATATCCAATTTGTAAGAATTAATAAATTCTATTTCTCAATGTGTCATCGAATTGTTTTTAAATAAAAGAAATGAATAGAAATGAAAAGTTTTTTTTTTTAATTCTTAAGTGTGCAATTATTTTGTCTTCTCACCATTTTCATCTCACCTCCTCCGAAAAATATCGGGAAAAAAGTTAATGCCAATAATTAAAAATAATAATAGAGAAAAAAATAATCAAATTTTTTTTAATAAAAAAATTACGTAAAATCATGAAGATATTCCTGATATGCTATCATGATTTTATTTCTGATTCGTGAGTCACGTGCAAAACGCTTTTAACGTTGCTCTATGGTTATTTTCCAACAGTTCTAACGGTGGATTTAATTCTTTTATACGAATTGTCTTGTGATTAATCAGTCAATTCATATGATGAGATATATTAGCGAGGAACTGAGGTATAATGGAGATTTCAAAAGAAAATTATAGTTATTCTTTTTTTGACTGCAAAATTCATAGGGAATTCAAAGCTCCCCACCATGGTCTATTCACCCTTCTGAAGTCCTCTGAATTTATCTGATTGTATGAATTTTTTTGTTTAATCGAACAATTCTATGATGAACTTCGATTTTAAATTCCTCATACTGAAAAAAAATTTTAAAAAAAGTTCTTCATACTGAAGATTATCTTATCCATATTCTACACGTGTTTTACGATTTTCAAAGAATGCAGTGCCATGCTTGATGATGAAAAATAGTGTTGCCGCGATAGATGAGAGAAACAAGACAAGACGAGACTATAGTGACGAGAGACAAAACGAGAATGCAGATGCATAATTCTCGGCACAACGAGACTAGACGAAAAGATTGGTACGAGAGACGATATGTCTCTTCGAGAGGTTGAAAAAATGAATAGATAAAAAAAAACAAAACGAACTAATTATTTTTTTGCCCCATGAGGTTTCATTCGCAATATTCTATTTATTATCAAATTACCATCAGATATTCTGCTTATTATGATATTTTTCAATTAAATAGTACGACCATCGCCTTCTTAAGGGGTGTTGCGAGCCTAGCAGCTCAGTACACTATGGAATTATTCGTTAAAAAATTAATGCATATCGAGTGCAACAGGTTATTGCGCTATAAAAACACACAAAGCATGCCAGTTTAGTGGTCGCAGAGCAATGAGATTTTTACCATTATTTCTTTCTAATAAGATGAGTGTGGTGGGAGGCCCACGATTTTCTGTTACCTCCAATTTTTTTATCATCTCTTTATTGGTGCCAAAAGCAAAAGAAAAGGAATGATAGGAAATCGTAATAAATCAACAAAGAGTTGAAACTGCACTCAGTTCCGTACTTCACGGTGAGGAATACTGAGAAACTCTATCTTTATGTAATTACACAAATGATAAAGATTGAATTAATACACCAGCACCTGAAACTGCCGTCGGACGACAAACAAGATAGCAACGCCAGTTCACTCTCCAGCAGAAAGTGTATTTACTCTTCTGCCGATTTTATTGCGCCAGTTTTCTTTCAATAAGGAAACTGAGGCACAGATAACGACTCTGAAGATACGAGAATTTCACACCTGTGTACGATGTACGATGATACATCATTATCGTACGCAGATTATACGATAATTGTCAAACACGATTTTTACGCTCAAAGCACTATCTATTGGTTGATTTCTCCTCCAGGAACGCATGCCGCCTACGTGTCCATCAATTCATTGGTAGTTAGTAATGGCCAATCAGCAAAGAGAAAATGCTGATATCCCCGTTCGATGTCGATATTTTGATCATATTTCCACTTCACGCTGCAATGTACAAAGAGAAAAACACAACAGAATCTATGCCAACTCATTCATGAGTTGTATGGTGAAACGGACGTGAATGACTTCAACAGTATTTTAACGCCAATAGCATATTACCTAACAAGTGTGGTAAAGTATTTTTCTCACGAGTGTGAGGTTATAAAACGAGCCAAAGGTTAATTTTGTGATCACACGCGTCGAAAATCTTTACCACACGTGTAAGGTACTGTTCTTTCTCCACAGGGCGTACGGAAAACAAGTTTCAAGTCAGAAAAATAATGATGCTGTGCAATGAATACCAGTGATTGGTATATCATCCATAGAGAACACATTCTGGTATTTTTGTTTTTTCACAGTGTGTAGAGACTGAAGATTATACGTAAAATGTTAAATTCGTGAATATTTGTATTTTCTGTTTCCGTGATGATGATATAGGTGAATTTATTGAGATAAAATAAAGGGCTCCTTGGTATCATATTCCTCCTTTTATCATAAATCCGAAATGTTGACGCGTGAACTCGACTTAAAGTGGAGAGGGGATTGGCTCAGGTCCGTGCCATACGTCGAAAATTTAATTGAAAAATGTTCTCTGAATCTCAAAAGTAATATTTTACAAGATATCGAGTATGAAGTACTGGTAATCATATTAACATTACGATTTATTCGGATGATTCATTGATTTCGGCCATTATTCTGAACAATACGATAATTTTACGCTCCTGGTACGATAGTTGCCTAGCTTCAGGTTGGAAACACTGCTCTGGTTAACGTCCAGGGACTTCTTACTATAAAAAAGGGAATGCACCACAATCCTCTACCATCAGTACCAAGTCTAATCTACAACGTTACCCTGCTCATCAGACCTTCAGTAGCAAGTATGCAGTCAGTAACGTTGCTCTGTCCGACTTGACATTTTCAATAAGTAGTCTTCTATCTAGAATGTTACTCTGCTTAAATTCTGATCAATTATCTAAAAGTATTCAAACTTTCGGAGAAAAGTTCAAGTCTTTAGTTCAGAGTAGAGTAGAAGCATTCTTAAATAAAAACGTTCGAGTCATTCTACGATGAACCAACAACCATCGTTTGAGCATCTTAAATTATATCTACTGGGATCCAACATACTGCATCAGGCCAATTGTCCAACCAAAGAGTCATCTACATCGCCAGCAACACTCACCAGCATTTCAACAACTGAATTTTAACTACAAACCGTTAGTTTCGTTCAATTCCAACTGTAAGTTCAATTTCACGCTGAGGCGATTATAATTTTCTTCTATCGTATTGACTCAAATTAGACGTTCGATTTATCCTCAAATTATTTGATGCTGGTTAAACATAAACAAATCATAGCATTTATTTTTGAATAAACTTATTTCGTCCAACAACCTCTGTCCTTCAGACATCAGTACACTTCAGTGATTTACCGTGGCAAACCGTTCCCTTATTTTTATTACAGGTACAATCGCAACCGTGACTAGTACGTATAGTCTACTATTTGCTTCATTGAAAGCCCTGATGGATCGGGCGATTGCATATTGATCAGACAGTCGATTTTTTCACAAACTCGACTGTCATGTGACCACGATGCGACTGCGTACGAGTGTGTGCGACGACGATGCGTCTGCGATGTGACTGCAATGCAGCTGTGATCCGATCGCATCGTGATCGAATCACGGTCGATTCTGTGAAAAAAATGGACTGCCCTGTCGCATGATCCACCAGGGAGGTTATTCAAATTCACGTGTCTCTCGGCTTGTGGCCGTGACAGGGGTTAGACCACTGTAGCTCTGCCTCAAAAAAACGTTTTTTTTTCGAGGAAACAAAGAGGGTCATAAATTTATACCATTCCGGGGACTTATTGGGCATATTTTTGAGTTCTCAAATCCAAATATTCATAGCGAAATATCAAAAAAGGGTGACATGACAGTCATTTTCCCGAAGCTCGTCAATTTTTCGGCGCTCCACTGCATGCAGTGAAGCCGGTGTAAATTTGGATTGGAAAAAAAAATTGGCTCGCTCTACATGCCTGCAGCGAGCGAAGTAAGTGGCCGATTTGGAAAATATCACTTTTTCAGTAATCAGTGGGCATTGAAACGAAAACGTTCAATTTTTGATAAAAAGACGGTCATTTTTTCTTAATAAAAATGGGTCGAGTCATCATTTTTTTAAAATACTACGTATTTCGCTTTAAACTGTCATTCCAAAAATGCTGTCAAAAATTCGACTCTAAAAAATTAAATCTGTTTGAGTTATGCTGCGTGCAATTTTGCAGAATCGTGTTTCGAGATAAACGCGTTCAAAGTTTTGATGTGTGCTATAAATATGAAGAAATACTTGGGGTAATTTCAAAATTTCATTAGAGAAAATTGGTACCAGCTGATGAACTTTCTCCCTACACTTTTTCGTGGGCTCAAACTATTGTTTGAGTCGAGAAAAAAATCAATTTTTTTAAAATTCTACAGTGGTCTAACCCCTTAAGGATTAAATTACAAAGAAATTTTATATCGCACCTCTGAGTGACGAGTTTATTGAACACGTGAACCAAGAATGAAGGCATGGAAGTACTTCCACATGAGCATTGTTCAGTCGATTCCTGTGTTTTCTGAGGATCAGTCTGGCTCTGGAGAAGAGTCGTTCAGATGCAGTACTTGAGCACAAATGGCCAGCAAATCCCGAGCCATCTGAACTAATCTTGGGAAACATGTTTCATTTTTCTTTCACCACTCCAAAATATTGACATTGCGATCAGCTACTTGGATAGACGAGAATAACGAGACAAAACGAGAATGAATTCGATTCTTGAGCTGCGAGACGAGACAATACGATAACTGGTATAGAGATGACGATACTAGACGAGAGTTATCAAATTCTTGCCTCGTCTCCTATCACGGCAATACTAATTCTTTCATTACTCTCATGATAATTCTCCGCGTGAAGTTCATCAATCTTTCACGTTTTAAAATATTTAAATCAAATCAATTGAATTGGAATGCTTTACAATTACTCTATTACAGTGATGTTCATTATGAAATCCTTCACTATGATAAGGATGCTCAGACATATACTTCATATACAAGGAAACCTACTGAAAAACACCAGCCGCTCACGAGATATAAGCGACCTTGTACATGCGAATGTCTGTATTATGAGAAGTTCATACTTGCATTGATGCAGAGCCGAGTAAATCACAATCAGTAAGTGTTTGAATTGTAGATATCACATCTAATTGAGATGATTCCACTCAATTCTTACGTTTTCTAGTGTTGTAGTGGCTATGCGATTCCAAAAAATGAATAATTATATTCATATTTAGATGGCCGAGGGAAAATTAGAGGCCAATGGTTATATTGCAGATTATTCATGGATAGTACCGACTCAAAAAAAAAGCGGAGAAGATCTCTTCGAAGCTTCAGTGACAGTCAATGAAAGGAAAATAATGGCTTTAGATGACATACAATTACCGCATGAGTATATTTTAACAGGTAAATAGAAGATTCTGTTCCTTCATTGCATAGCGTACAAATAGTGGCCAGTTTCCACACGCTGGGCGTTGTATCATAACACACTGTACGTGACCCGTGTGGCTCGCTTCCGGCTCATTCTGCAACTCTCACACTCATCAGAATAGTATATTATTCACCGAGAGAGCAAGAAATTTAAATTTCACAAAATCAATTTTTTTCCTTCCGTGGTGTATAAAATGTGTTTCATCACTGGGGAAAGAAGAACTACATTTCTAATTGAGTGAAGCGTAGTTTTATAACGTTGGCCCTCAGGTCGCAGGTTCGAATCCCGCTTGGACTTTCCTGATTTTTTTTCGAATTTCTTTCCTCTGGAAATTGAAAAAAAATTTTCTTTCTTCTACAAAAAAAACTTCACCATACTTGTTACATAATAGACTATTCTTTTTCATTGAATATTGGAAATCTAGCAAATGACATTATTTTTTGGATTATTCCAGGAATTGAATTCTCTCCACAATTCATATCTGGAGAAAAGGGGTTTAGAATTGGATTGTATGGCGTAAGATTTCATTACGAAACTGGAGTATCATATCCAAGAGATGAAACATTTGTCTTAGCCTCAGATTCGCAATGGTAATCGATAACAAAAAAAAAAAAAAAATTTTCGTGATAAATTTTTATTGAATAATGCAGAAACCAAAGAGATGAAGATAAAGTGTCATCAGTTCATAAGTGATTTGTCGAATTAATTTCATTCGTAGAAATTGTCATAACTATTCTTATAAATCATTCTATGATAGCTGTAGAATTTCTTGTTTATAAAAAAATATCAATCTTTTGAAATCAAGATATCAAATTATATCTGTTTTTTCCAATATTCAGCAAAGGATCACAATGTGCAGACAAGATGACAAATCGGGATTCAACTGAATATACTGTCGTGGAATTTCGAGGATCAGCTGACAACCACAGTGATTCACCTAGGAGGCTACCGTCCTTTAATGCTCTTCCAGTACTACCTAATCCATCATCACCAATTGGTGGAGTTGGGGTTTTTCTTATGAAATCGCCCCAAATGATATTGCATGTCTTTCACTGCGATTGTTAACAATTAATTATATGCGTTACATAATGCACTTCGAAAAATTAAATGCCAGTTTACCTGCATTACTCCGCAATTAAATCCATTATGTGTTATAGTGAGGGCCAGGAAGTTCGGTCTCGGTTTTGACCAGACTGAATTTTAATTTAATGAAACACTCCAAAACCGTCGCATGCATTCAGAAATATCACTTTGAGATTTCTGAATGGAAACAAATATCATCTTATGCGGCTAAGTTCAGCCTGGTAAAAACCCAGACCGAACTTCCTGCCCCTTGTTATAGTTAATCATAAATTGAAAAAATAACAATATATGCGATTCTTTCATTATTAACTTTATATATGAGTGTTCTCACGTTTCAATTCCTCAAAACGCCAGACCAAACTGTATTTTTCATTGGAAGTAGATAAACAATTGTTTTGTAATTCATATATGATTATGACTCATTGAAAAAAATTTGTAAATATAATTATTATGAAAGGAAATGAGAATTTTTGCTGTTATTAATTTCATCATACAAAATTCTAACAGCTGCAGCTATACTATTTTTGCAGCTCAAAATACTCACTGTGCCAATGTGTTATTTATGCTGAATGGTTTATTACCGAAAATAAAATTCGACGAAGATTGTCCTCACTGTAGCTGCTACACTGTAGCATTACATGTCGATCCATTTGGGATAATTTGGGTCATCAAATCGTTTCCAATACAAAATTTAAATTTCTATAAAAACATTTGAAATTCTATCTTTTTGAGGATTTAATATGTAACGTTTGTTCTTTTATAGGAATTTTAAAATATTAACTTGCTTCAATTGAATAAGTAGGATAACGAAAACGAATGACGAATGGAAAAATATTAAAACCATCAAATATGACGTGGTACAGATAATTCTATACACGAATCTATACATTAACCCTCTCACCTGAAAGGCGTTTCCCCCACTCTTTTCTCGTCCACGGAGAAAAGGGACGCCGTCCAGTCACGTTCACTGGCGGCAGGGACGTATATATGGGGTGCTAAGAAGAAAACAATCTTCTTTTCTATTTACTATCACTGAATGAACACTCTGAACTATCACTAGTATAATTTCTATTTTGATTTTCCGTGCACTGCATGTTATTGATAAAAATTTGAATATTAACCCAGATAGCAAAACTTGCGGATACACTGCTATTTACCAGCAAGTTTAAATTTTCTTCTGCCCCAAAATTGTCGATGATTTGCCGCTAGTTTGTCGAGATAAAGACCACATATGTAGGCGATAACCTCTCAAGTTATCACCAAATTTAGCCCTAAATTTGCCGTGAAAATTTGAAGCTAGAATGCGGATGTCAAGGTCTATGAAAATGGTGTTAAAAACAGCGGTAAATTTGGAGCAAAGTAATAAATATTATTGTCACTCTTGAACAAAAAAAAAATGTTAACATTAACTGTGCAGAGAGCAATTGTCGATGATTGTTCTGCATATAAAATGAGCAGAATGAGCCGATTAAATAAGCGGCTAATTTGCGGATAGAATCTAAGTAAAACTAGCCGATAAAATCAGCAGCAGATTTGTGAATAAAATTGGCGTGAAATCGTCATTGAATCAGTATAGATGAGTCCACGGAAGGAACGGGCTCGTTCTTAAAAATGCAGGCATCGGCCTTTGACATCATGATTCCAGTCCAATCTCTGAATAAGATCCCCCAAAAGCCATAGAAATCTACTGCTTCCTATTGTGTTTAAGGTATCTTATACGGAGATTGGATTGTTATTGTACTTCTCGAGAAAACAGACGACTGGAATAGATGACAGACAAATCGAATTGTTTTCTTCACTTATTCACAATGTTTTATTTTTCAAGAATAACAAGTTACATTAGCCGGTACTCAATCGATGAAGACTTCTTTGTTGTTCTGCTCTGAGATGACTTTCCATGATAATGCGGGATTCCTGTTTAATTATTTAAGGTAGTACCGCCGGTACTCGATTGACCGTTCCGATATGGATAAAGAAAAAGGAAATGATAGAAAATGATGTGTGATTCAAACAAGATACTATAACAACTGACTAGGGCAGTATCGGTAATACGACGTTAAGAATAGTTCTTCCGAGATAGAAGAATCGGGCGTGAGTTGGGATATCTAGGAGCATGTATTTCCCCACATCATCGCCACATCAATGAAATTGACTCCGTATTAATATATCGTCAAGTCTGTTAGAGAGTTCATGCCAAAATCGAGGGATTGGGTGAATCTCAAATAGTTCACATTGTACAAATTTATCAATTCTCCCACGTACACGCCAGAAAAAATTCACGGTGCTCATCCATATTATTTATCATTTGTGCGAATCATCTTTGATGTAGACTCAAATACAAAGCGAGGAAAACTGATGATTGTCAGAAATTAGATATTGGTGTGATTTTTAGATGTTTTACATGACATAAAGATTCATAAGGTAAGGGCACTAGTACCTGCTCACTATCCGATTCGGTTCCGCAAAATTCGACGGTAAAAATATTTCTATTGATTAAAAATGTGCATATCGTTTCCGAAATTATTAGTAGATGTTTCTAGATATAGAATAATTGAAATTTCCAGTTATTTGATGAAATTGATTGATAATTTTGAAGTTTGAGAAAAATTTTGCGCTTAGCCCAGTACCTGCTCACGAAAAAGTGAATGGAACTAGTAGTGGATCAGTACGTTAGCCCAATACCTGATCACTGAAAAGTATTTGCAGCAAATAAGAAAAAAAATGCAATTCAAATGTATGATTCATTAAGAATACGTTTAATTACATAGGATAATTATAATCATCAGTTATCAATTTCTTCCAAAAAGAAGATATGACTCAAAAGACAATTGAACAGGAAGAAATGCGGTAAAATACAAAATCATAAATACCGACAGTTTGGGTGTTCGGTCTGTGTACGGCTCGGCGGATCTACCGGGTTAAGCAGCATTGAGTCTGGTTACTACTTGGATGGGTGACCGCTTGCCGTACGCAGACCAAACGACAAACTGAGCGGGAGGTGCGACTATGGGGAATTAGTGTGCCTTTCTCGTCAGTGTGACAGAAAGGCACATTAAGGCCCTATATAATCGACCGCCTGTGCCTGATCAGGGTTTTCCATGGTTTCCCCTGGTCCACGGCGAATGCGGTGCAGTAGGGCAAAGTCGACCCATGGCGTCGCAATAAGGCAGGGAGGTGACGAGGCAGTTGGAGGGTATAAAACCTGAATAGGTAGTACCAATAAAACAAACGAACGAATACAAAATCATAAAAAATATGAAAAAAAACAGCAATGAATGAAAAAACTGTAATTAATTAATTTTTTGTTTTTTCATCCTTTTTGCGGCTTTTTCTCCTTGTTCCAATTCTTTCAGCCTCTTCTTCTCTTCCATTTGCTCTTTTTTGAATTTTTTTTTCATTCTCCTTCATTATTGTTTTTTCTTCGCAAGCAATTTTGGCCTTTTTTTGTGCAAGAATCTGTTCTTCGTTTTCTTCTTTCTTCTTCTGATGGTATTTAAGCCACTCTCCACTGCTTGCTACTGCAAGTCATAACGTTTCTATTGTGACAACGCTTAATAAATTAAAAATCAAAGTTTAATTATAAAAATTGCCATAATAAGTCATAACCTCCCATCGGAACAAAACACTGAGCAGGTACTAGTTCCGTACATGAAAAATTGAAACTAGTACTAGATCACGAGAAATTAATATTGTGTAATATGAAATTAATATTGAGAAATTGATAATATGAAATTAATATTCACCTTATCTAATAACACAAATTAACTTTAAAGATTAATGAAAACAACATGAGTACACATTAGTTTCATTAAATAACGGTCAAATATGAAATTCGCGTGGAGTGTCACTTTCGTTGATCGACTTAGCTCGATGCGACAACTGGTGAAAACTGCCAGAATGAACGACGGCCGTTTGGAAATGAGTTAATGCTTTTTCAATGAAAAGTATAGCATTTGGTAGTGTAATGAATTCAAATTCATGGATAATTCACTAATATTCTTAAAATTTTCCAATTGGCTTTTCTCCACAATATAATTATATAAATACGACAAATACCGAAAGGGAGCAGGTACTAGTGCTCTTACCTTATATGTCATGTTCTTTTATTCTTCCTCGACTCTCATGTTTCCCAAACAATTTGAACAATATACTGCATATCGCATCATGCTGGATGCAATTCCTCAGAATAAAGAGCAATCATCAAAATAATACCTCCTTAATTTTTTGAATGAATGGAACTCTTCAGTAATTGAGAAGAGTGGGGAAAATGTGCCGGTAGGGTAAAATGGACTGGTGAACAAAAAAACCAACAGGAAGAGATGACACGGTTTGGAGTATTCACGTACGAAAAAAACGTATAGACAGTTTCTATGGAAAGTTTCTATAGAAAATTTTCTATAGATGATCTTAAAGCTTCGCGAATATGATATTGGGATATTTTCTTATACGCCATGAATGTCGTGTTTTCCTATACGCAAGTTGAGTGTGTATAAGAATGATGTTTATACGGAGAGACTTTCGTGGGTTTCCCCACATATGTATATGTGACTAAAACATAGATCAGGACAGTTCCATATCCGATATAATAACCATAGCGGTTTCTTGATCATGGTGAATATTTAGTGAAAAAGTCGTGAATTGACGGTTCAATGACTTTACCGACAAATCACCGTACATTCCCCGTCGAACGCAAGTCGTTGTGCTGTGCATAATTAGTGCGTTTGTGCCACTTCGGCACCATGCAATGACGATGAGTCGACCATTTTTTTACCGTTATTTGACCGTGATTTTTCCGACGATTGATGGTGACTTGATAGTGAAACGCGAGTGAGTTATCGGTAAGGTAAGAGTGAATAGTCGGTGAATCGCCAGTGGCAAATTTATGCATGTTTTCGAATTTCAATTTTTCAATGTTCATAAAGTTCAAGAATTTCGTTCTTGATACTACCACGTGGAGTGCAATTATTGATGATGAGCATATTATCTGGAACATATGTAGAAACACTTGCTCATTCCATACAAGGATGTAAAAATGGTAAATTCGAATAATTATTGGCAAATGCACGGTCTGTAATATTTATAGCTTATGAGATACAGATTTAGATTTTTGGCACTTATAAGATGCAGAATGCGATTTCGTAGCGTAGACGATACAGCATGTAATTTTTGTAGCGTATACAATATTGATTTCGATTCTTCCAGCTTATGAGATACAAAATTTGATCTGTGTAGCTCATAGGATACAGAATTCAATTTTCGTAGCATATAGAATAGAGAATTCCACTTTTGGCCATGTGTGGAATTCCACACAAGTTCTGGCCTACCGGTAGGCCAAAAAAATTCTGGCCTACCGGTAGGCCAAATATATTCTGGCCTACCGGTAGGCCAAATAAGTTCTGGCCTACTGGTAGGCCAAATATATTCTGGCATACCGGTAGGCCAAATAAGTTCAGGCCTACGGGCAGATCAAATAAATTCTGGCCTACCAGTAGGCAAAAAAAATTCTGGCCTACCGGTAGGCTAAATGAATTCTGGCCTACCGCTAGGCCAAATAAGTTCTGGCCTACCGGTAGGCCAAATAAATTCGAAATTAGATTGTCGTAGCTTATATGATACAGAATGTATTCTTTATAGCGTATAAATATCTATTTCAATTTTTTCAGCTTAGAAGATACAAAATTTGATCGGTGTAGCTCATAGAATACAGAATTCCATTACGTAGCATATAAAATGGAGAATTCCATTTTTGTGGCTTGTAGAATACAGAATTTGATTATTACACCTCATAAGATACTGAATTTGCTTTTTGTGCCTGTTAACATCTAGGATTCGATTCTGTTAGCTGATGAGACGAATACATTCTATCCTATCAGTTGGCCAAATGAATTCTGGCCTACCGGTAGGCCAAATAAATTCTGGCCTACCGGTAGGCCAAATGAATTCTGGCCTACCGGTAGGCCAAATAAAACCTGGCCTACCGGTAGGCCAAATGAATTCTGGCCTACCGGTAGGCCAAATATATTCTGGCCTACCGGTAGGCCAAATAAATTCTGACCTACCAGTAGGCCAAATAAATTCTGGCCTACCGGTAGGCCAAATAAATTTAGAATTAGATTTTCGTAGCTTATATGATACAGAATGTATTCTTTATAGCGTATAAAATATCTATTTCAATTTTTTCAGCTTAGAAGATACAAAATTTGATCTGTGTAGCTCATAGAGTACAGAATTCCATTACGTAGCATATAAAATGGAGAATTCCATTTTTGTGGCTTCTAGAATACAGAATTTGATTATTACACCTCATAAGATACTGAATTTGCTTTTTGTGCCTGTTAACATCTAGGATTCGATTCTGTTAGCTGATGAGACGAATACATTCTATCCTATCAGTTGGCCAAATAAATTCTACTGGGAGGCCAAATGAATTCTGGCCTACCGGTGTGCCAAATAAGTTCTGGCCTACCGGTAGGCCAAATTAATTCTGGCCTACCGGTAGGCAAAATGAATTCTGGCCTACCGGTAGGCCAAATAAATTCTGGCCTACCGGCAGGCCAAATAAATTCTGGCCTACCGGTAGGCCAAATTAATTCTGGCCTACCGGTAGGCCAAATAAATTCTGGCCTACCGGTAGGCCAAATAAATTTAGAATTAGATTTTCGTAGCTTATATGATACAGAATGTATTCTTTATAGCGTATAAATATCTATTTCAATTTTTTCAGCTTAGAAGATACAAAATTTGATCGGTGTAGCTCATAGAATACAGAATTCCATTACGTAGCATATAAAATGGAGAATTCCATTTTTGTGGCTTGTAGAATACAGAATTTGATTATTACACCTCATAAGATACTGAATTTGCTTTTTGTGCCTGTTAACATCTAGGATTCGATTCTGTTAGCTGATGAGACGAATACATTCTATCCTATCAGTTGGCCAAATGAATTCTGGCCTACCGGTAGGCCGAATGAATTCTGGCCTACCGGTAGGCCAAATGAATTCTGGCCTACCGGCAGGCCAAATATATTCTGGCCTACCGGTAGGCCAGATAAATTCTGGCCTACCGGCAGGCCAAATAAATTCTGGCCTACCGGTAGGCCAAATTAATTCTGGCCTACTGGTAGGCCAAATGAATTCTGGCCTACCGCTAGGCCAAATAAGTTCTGGCCTACCGGTAGGCCAAATATATTCGAAATTAGATTGTCGTAGCTTATATGATACAGAATGTATGTTTTATAGCGTATAAAATATCTATTTCAATTTTTTCAGCTTATAAGATACAAAATTTGATCTGTGTAGCTCATAAAATACAGAATTCCATTTACGTCGCATATAAAATGGAGAATTCCATTTTTGTGCCTGTTAACATCTAGGATTTGATTCTGTTAGCTGATGAGACGAATACGTTCTATCCTATCAGTTGGCCAAATAAATTCGGGCCTACTGGTAGGCCAAATAAATTTAGAATTAGATTTTCGTAGCTTATATGATACAGAATGTATTCTTTATAGCGTATAAATATCTATTTCAATTTTTTCAGCTTAGAAGATACAAAATTTGATCGGTGTAGCTCATAGAATACAGAATTCCATTACGTAGCATATAAAATGGAGAATTCCATTTTTGTGGCTTGTAGAATACAGAATTTGATTATTACACCTCATAAGATACTGAATTTGCTTTTTGTGCCTGTTAACATCTAGGATTCGATTCTGTTAGCTGATGAGACGAATACATTCTATCCTATCAGTTGGCCAAATGAATTCTGGCCTACCGGTAGGCCAAATAAATTCTGGCCTACCGGTAGGCCAAATAAATCCTGGGCTACCGGTAGGCCAGATAAATTCTGGCCTACCGGTAGGCCAAATAAATTCTGGCCTACCAGTAGGCCAAATAAATTCTGGCCTACCGGTAGGCCAGATAAATTCTGGCCTACCGGTAGGCCAAATGAATTCTGGCCTACCGGTAGGCCAAATAAATTCTGGCCTACCGGTAGGCCAAATTAATTCTGGCCAACCGGTAGGCCAAATGAATTCTGGCCTACCGGTAGGCCAAATAAATTCTGGCCTACCGGTAGGCCAAATAAATTCTGGCCTACCGGTAGGTCAAATATATTCTGGCCTACCGGTAGGCCAAATGAATTCTGGCCTACCGGTAGGCCAAATGAATTCTGGCCTACCGGTAGGCAAAATAAATTCTGGCCTACCGGTAGGCCAAATGAATTCTGGCCTACCGGTAGGCCAAATAAATTCTGACCTACCAGTAGGCCAAATAAATTCTGGCCTACCGGTAGGCCAAATAAGTTCTGGCCTACCGGTAGGCCAAATAAAACCTGGCCTACTGGTAGGCCAAATTAATTCTGGCCAACCGGTAGGCAAAATGAATTCTGGCCTACCGGTAGGCCAAATAAATTCTGGCCTACCGGTAGGCCAAATAAGTTCTGGCCTACCGGTAGGCCAAATAAATTCTGGCCTACCGGTAGGCCAAATAAATTCTGGCCTACCGGTAGGCCAAATATATTCTGGCCTACCGGTAGGCCAAATAAGTTCTGGCCTACCGGTAGGTCAAATATATTCTGGCCTACCGGTAGGCCAAATGAATTCTGGCCTACCGGTAGGCCAAATGAATTCTGGCCTACCGGTAGGCAAAATGAATTGTGGCCTACCGGTAGGCCAAATAAATTCTGGCCTACCGGTAGGCCAAATGAATTCTGGCCTACCGGTAGGCCAAATGAATTCTGGCCTACCGGTGGGCCAAATAAGTTCTGGCCTACCGGTAGGCCAAATAAATTCTGGCCTACCGGCAGGCCAAATAAATTCTGGCCTACCGGTAGGCCAAATTAATTCTGGCCTACCGGTAGGCCAAATAAATTCTGGCCTACCGGTAGGCCAAATAAATTTAGAATTAGATTTTCGTAGCTTATATGATACAGAATGTATTCTTTATAGCGTATAAATATCTATTTCAATTTTTTCAGCTTAGATGATACAAAATTTGATCGGTGTAGCTCATAGAATACAGAATTCCATTACGTAGCATATAAAATGGAGAATTCCATTTTTGTGGCTTGTAGAATACAGAATTTGATTATTACACCTCATAAGATACTGAATTTGCTTTTTGTGCCTGTTAACATCTAGGATTCGATTCTGTTAGCTGATGAGACGAATACAATCTATCCTATCAGTTGGCCAAATGAATTCTGGCCTACCGGTAGGCCAAATGAATACTGGCCTACCGGCAGGCCGAATATATTCTGGCCTACCGGTAGGCCAAATAAGTTCTGGCCTACCGATAGGCCAAATAAAACCTGGCCTACCGGTAGGCCAGATAAATTCTGGCCTACCGGTAGGCCAAATGAATTCTGGCCTACCGGTAGGCCAAATAAGTTCTGGCCTACCGGTAGGCCAAATAAATTCTGGCCCACCGGTAGGCCAAATGAATTCTGGCCTACCGGTAGGCCAAATAAATTCTGGCCTACCGGTAGGCCAAATAAATTTAGAATTAGATTTTCGTAGCTTATATGATACAGAATGTATTCTTTATAGCGTATAAATATCTATTTCAATTTTTTCAGCTTAGAAGATACAAAATTTGATCGGTGTAGCTCATAGAATACAGAATTCCATTACGTAGCATATAAAATGGAGAATTCCATTTTTGTGGCTTGTAGAATACAGAATTTGATTATTACACCTCATAAGATACTGAATTTGCTTTTTGTGCCTGTTAACATCTAGGATTCGATTCTGTTAGCTGATGAGACGAATACATTCTATCCTATCAGTTGGCCAAATGAATTCTGGCCTACCGGTAGGCCAGATAAATTCTGGCCTACCGGCAGGCCAAATAAATTCTGGCCTACCGGTAGGCCAAATGAATTCTGGCCTACTGGTAGGCCAAATAAATCCTGGCCTACCGGTAGGCCAGATAAATTCTGGCCTACCGGTGGGCCAAATAAGTTCTGGCCTACCGGTAGGCCAAATAAATTCTGGCCTACCGGTAGGCCAAATAAATTCTGGCCTACCGGTTCGCCAAATAAATTCTGGCCTACCAGTAGGCCAAATAAATTCTGGCCTACCGGTAGGCCAAATAAGTTCTGGCCTACCGGTAGGCCAAATAAATTCTGGCCTACCGGTAGGCCAAATATATTCTGGCCTACCGGTAGGTCAAATATATTCTGGCCTACCGGTAGGCCAAATAAATTCTGGTCCACCGGTAGGCCAAATAAATTCTGGCCTACCAAATGGCAAGACATTTGGCACAGGATTCAATTTTTTCAGCTTATAACATACAGAATTCGATTTGTGTAGCTCATAGAATACAGAATTCGATTCTCGTAGCTTTTCAGACATGGAATGTAATATTTGTAGCTTATGAGATACAGAATTCGATTTTTGGCGCTTATGAGATGCGGAATTAGATTTTCGTAGCTTATACGATTCAGAATGTATTTTTTGTAGCGTATAAAATATTTATTTCAATTTTTTCCGCTTATAAGATACAAAATTTGATCTGTGTAGCTCATAGAACACAGAATTCCGTTTTTGTAGCATATGAAATAGAGAATTCCATTTTTGCCGCTTGTAGAATACAGAATTTGATTATTACACCTCATAAGATACTGAATTTGCTTTTAGTGCCATAATGTAGAATTCGATTCTGTTAGCTGATGAGACGAATACACTCTATCCTATCAGTTGGCCAAATAAATTCTGGCCTACTGGTAGGCCAGATAAATTCTGGCCTACCGGTAGGCCAAATAAATTCTGGCCTACCAAATGGCAAGAAATTTGGCACAGGATCTAATTTTTTCAGCTTATAAGATACAGAATTCGATTTGTGTACACACCCAAACACACACACACACACACACACACACACACACACACACACACACACACACATACAGACATTTTTTAAAAATGAAGGTACAGGGTGCTATTGAAACTAGGCGAAATACGTCCAGCCATTTCAGAGATATTCTCAAAACATGATTTTTCTTCAAAAAAAGAAATGAAAAAAGAAAGGAAAAATAAAATATGACATTTAATAACCCCCGACAAAGAGATTAAAATAATAAATTCAAATAAAAATCTGAAATAATCAATAAAAGTTATATTTGGGTAAAAAAGGGAAGTCGGGGGACATCCAGCGTATATTTTATGAAGAAATTTGGACGTTCCCCGACTTTTCTTCCTTCCCAAATATAACTTTTATTAATTATTTTTTCGCAATTCTCAGAAAAATGCGACTCGTAATCTTCATTAATATACTTAAAACCATCTCCGGACAAATCCTTACATTTTGAGTCGAGATGTCCATATTTTTTAATTCGTTTTTAATAAGATAAGGCGTTATAAACTCGTTGTAATACCAATGCATAACATGCCAAACGCGTATACCCCTCTGCGTTGCTGTCGGGGGTAAAAAGCGTATTCTTCAAAAACTACGCGACTGATTCGCACCCACTTGTACTTAAAAAATTCGTTCTAATGAAGGGAATGAACTCTTTAGATTCCCAATTGATTGGTTAAATATTTTTTTTTTTTTTGAAAAAAAAAAACTTTTTTATCAAGAATTAGAAATGTAAATTTTTATCAATTTTTTCCTGAGAATAAATATAGTTTTTATTTCATGATAATAAAATATATAAGTTTTCGAATAAAATGACATTTGCATCCACATATGATGATGAGAACATTGGAAAGTTGAATCATCAAATTCATATATTAATCAATTCATTATTTTAGATCGATTATAAGGAGTTCAATAGATTAATAACAAAACCTTTTTCCTTCCGAACGGAAGCTTCGTAAACGTCCGATTTTTCGATTTCGGGTTTTCATCGGAATATGACTCCACATGATCCAAAACGTCGAAAAATCATATTTCTAAAGCATGTCTGTATGTGTGTGTGTGTGTCTGGTTGTGTGTGTCTGAGTGTATTGCCATGTATCGTCATTTCCTCTGGAACGGCTATACTTAGCGCTCTCAAAATTCGACAGTAATTTTCCTCTGCGTGCACAATGCTGTCAGTAAAATTTCAGCGAAATCGGTTGAATAGTTTCCGAGAAAAATAGAATTTTCAAAAAAGTGTTTCTTTTTCAATTTTCTCGGTGAAAAATTAATTCATAGCCCCCAGTCTATGATATTCATAACCCCCGGACTATGATATTCATTACATTAAAACTCACATTTTTCACCATTGGTAAATTTTTCTCTGGTTTTTAGTTTTGGAATTTATTTATAAAAAACGATAACTCGATAAGTATTTGAGCTAGAGACTTCAAATTTCGTCAGTTTGTATATCTGTTGAAGGTACAGTGTGCTATTGAATCTAGGCGCAATACGTCCAGCCGTTTCTGAGATATTTGCAAAAAATGATTTTTCTTTAAAGGCGTATTTCTCAAAACCTACGCAACTGATTCGCATCAACTTGTACTAAAAAAATTCGTTATAATGAAGGGAATGAACTCTCTAGATTCCCAATTCATCGGTCAAGTATTCATTTTTATTTTGAAAAAAATTAACTTTTTTAGAAAAAATCAGAAATATAAATTTTTCTCAATTTTTTCCTGAGATTGCATATAGTTTTTATTTCGTGATAATAAAATATATACTTTTCCGCATAGAATGAGATCATTTTCATCCTGATATGACGATTGGAAAACATTTTATGTATCTATTAACGTAAGTTAATGTGATTTATGTTAATTAAAATGGTCATCATTGGATTAGAGATTGAAATTCTATTCGGAAGCATACTGCGAATTGTATTGGCAGAATATCAAATCTAAGAATTCAAATAACCCACAAGGAGTTAACGCCTGCTTGTTTTATCCATATCGGAATGGTCAATCGAGTACCGGCGGTACTACCTCAAATAATTCAACAGGAATCCCGCATTACTATGGAAAGTCACCTCAGAGCAGTAAAACACAGAATCCTCCATTGATTGAGTACCAGCTAATGTAACTTGTTATTCTTGAAAAAAAAAACATTTTAGTGAATAAAAAATTCGATTCTTCCAATGCCCTATACTTTTGCTTCAATACACAGATTGATTTTTCTTCATCGTCATGAGTGTTGGATTTATTTTTCTCTCCATATTGTTAAAAAAAAATTAGTACTTAGAAATCATCCGAAATAGCGCCCGCAATTTTGATTCCCCACTCCTATCAAGCGTTTTCTCGGAATAAAAAATTCAGAAAATGGAAAGACCCAAGTCCAAGATGTTACCTGACAATTGAAAAAAAACAACGCCGTGTGAACGCCGCTCATGTTAATTATGCAATTTTTTAATTATGCTACTTTTTCATCCAAATTCCCAGTAACCCAAAGAACGTCAAAGCCATGAAGAATATTTTGGCATGATTTTCAAAGATATGCCTCTTTGACTTCAGAATCGAGCGTTTTTAATACTTACGGCATTGTGTTTCTAAGGTGAATACTCCATTCTACAGTGTTCCATTGTTCTACTTTGCCCCATTCTCCCCCTATTGAGGGGTTAGACCACTGAAAACCCGTGAAAAACAGGGTTTTTTGCAGGATTTTTTCTGAGGGGGTAAAAAAGGTAACAAAAGGATAACATTTTGTAGACTTATCGGGCATATATTGGACCTTACAAATCTAAAAATTCATAGCAAAATTCCAAAAAATTACGACATGATAGCTATTCCCCCGAAGCTCGTCAAATTTCCGGAGCTCCACTGCAAGCAGTGTAGCAGGTGCAAATGTCGAGCTAAAAAAAACTTGGCTCAATCTCAATGCCTATAGCTAGCGAAGTACGTGGCCGATTTTGAAAATATTGATTTTTCAGTAATTGGCTGCCATTGAAATGAAAACGTTCAATTTTTGATTTGAAAAAACGTCTTCTTTTCTTGATGAAAAAGGGGCAAATCAAACATTCGAAAAAATCGCACGTACTTCGCTTTGAAATGTCATTTTGAAAATACTGTCAAAAATTCAACTCGAAAAAATGAAAATTGTTTGAAGGATGATGCTTGCAGTTTTGAAAAAACGTGTTTCGAGATGAACGCGTTTGAAGTTTTGACATGTGCTTTAAATATGAGGAAATGCTTGAAAAAAATTTCAAAATTTCATTAGAAATGGGTATGAAGTGATATACTTTGTCTTCACACCTTCTCACGGGCTCAAACTATTTTTCGAGCCAAGAAAAAAAAATTGATTTTTTGATAATTCTACAGTGGTCTAACCCCTTAAATGAAATCTCTTCCTGGAATAATTGTTGGAAACCGTTCACTTCCCAGTTCGATTTAGCATGCACACAACGCCAATTTTCCGGCGAATTTCATCGGAAATTTTGCTGATAAGTTTGATGTTAACTTCTCGGAAAGTTTTATCTGCAATTCTGCGGATTCCAACGGCAAATTGCCGGATGTTTTGTCTACAAAGGGTATAGCCGGTTTTGCATGGGTAATCTACCCCCACGGCCTCTTTGATTCGCACTCCAGGGATCGATTTCACATCAGATAAAAATAATTCAGCTAAATTTTCAGCTCTCTATCTCAAACCATTTTCGAGATTTTCAAGAAAACTTCTTTTTTTGATTTTATTCTTTGTTTCATAGTGAAATTCAGAATTTATGAATGGTGATTTTTTTGCCGATTCTTGGGAGTCAAAAGAATGAACAGAAATTTTTATTATGAATCTCCAATGGAGAGCTGATTTTTAAGAACAGAAAGAAAACTATCATAATTTTTTTTACCGTGTTATTTAAAAGTGTCCACCGCGACTTTTTTTCTGAAAACGTCTTATATACTCCTTCACACTCAGGAATTTTTTCTTCTTTCTTAAAGTGGTGGAACATTATAAAAGAAAATAAAATCTAATTTTTTTCCCAAAATCTTGCGTTTAAACGAATTGAAATTCCTATACTGCTAGAGAAATATATGAAAAAATTATCGTTCAACTGAAAATACAAAATCCACTGAAAAAAATATACTAAATAAAAATTAAGGAATGCATTACTTCAAAGGAAAAGAACATTAAAATTTTTCGAATCGACGTTAAAAATTTTCTTTTTCATGCAAAAATTCGTAGAAATGAGGAACTATAATTTTACTGCACTATTGGCAATGATTTTATGTCGTTAAGGAATGCATATGAAAATTCTTATTTGATAAGTTGTATTATATTATGTATTTTTGCTTCCGAATGGAAGCATTGTAAACGCGATTTTTTTCGATTTCAAGATTTCATCGGAATATGACTCAGAATGTTCCAAAACGCCGAGAAATGACATTTTAAAAAAATGTCTCTATGTATGCGTGTGTGTGTGTGTGTGTGTGTGCGCGTGTGTGTGTGTGACAGATATCAACCCATTGCTTTGGAATGTTCATACTTGGCGACCTGAAAATCTAACAGTAGTTTTCCTTCCTATGCAAATTGCTGTCAGCGAAATTTGAGCGAAGTCGGTTGAGTACTTTTCGAGGAAAATCAAATTTTCGAAAAATCGTTTTTTCGATTTTTCTCCGCGAAAAATTGATTCCCAGCCCCCACTCTCAGCTATGAAATTCATCTCATCAGAACTTACAATTTTCACTCGGGGTAAATTTGGCTGCGATTTTTCGTTTGCGGATAATTTCAATTACAGTGTTTTTTATCCTGAATTCTGTAGACACGATAGCTCAAAAACTATTTGAGTTAGAGACTCCAAATTTCGTGGGTTTGTGCATCTAATGAACGAAAAGTTTCGTATTGAAATTGGGTGGAATCGCTCCAGTAGTTTCTGAGATATTGCACAAAAACGATTTTATGAAAAGAGGTTATATCTCGAAAACTACTGGAGCGATTTCGCCCAAGTCCAGCTTAAAAGATTCATCTGAATGAGCCCCACAAATGGTGAGAATATCAGATTTTTCAGAAGAAGTCTCTCATCAGAGTTTTCGATAAATTAGTTTTTTCAAAAATCACGGTTTTTCTTAGCTTTCTCCCTAGGAACACTACTATTTTTTATTTCACCATTCGAAAGTAGACCATTTTTTCTACCAAATGAGTACATTTTTTCTGACGACAATCAGAAAGAATAGGAATCCTATTTGGAACCCGAAGTTCAATTTTTTTCAGATCTGTGGTAGGGTCTTCTTCCATTGATGATTGAAAAATTGATTGTTTTTTTTTTGGAAAAAATGAATAAATAAAGTTCACCAAAGATCGAACCATCATTGAATTTGTCCTCATAAGTACATATTTGTTGAGAAGATCATGTTTCGTTACTGCATTTCGAATAACGAAAAATATAAATAGTAATTTCATAAATACCATATTAAATTTCATTCGGAAGCGTTTTGCCAATCGAATTGGCAAAATATTAAATGTCGCATAAGGAGTGGGGTTTGCGAATAACGCACAAGATATAACGCCTCTGCTTGTTAACAATACGTATCATCAATTATTCACATTCAATGAAATGATTTCACATTACATATATAATATAGATATTATAGATATCATATATAAGGGAGGGCTGGGCAAAATGACATAGCATCTTTTGAAAAATGCGTTGTTGCGAATTTTTCTTTCCCAATTCGACTGATTTCGAGGAGAATATAGCAATTCTACATTGTGTTCCCTGATATCATTGTTCCTGGGTGCCCATGGGTAAAATGACATAGTAGAAAGTGGGGTAAAATGGACATTGCAATAAAATAGCTCGGGATAAAATTTTTTCAATGACTCCATTGGTAAATTGAATGAATTTTAGCTGGGAAACAAGTGTTGGGATCCATTTCTTCGGAATATTTTAAAAATTGGGCTATATTAGCCAAGATTTGAAGGTAGAAATCTCTTCCATTACATGACAAATTTTAATTTTCATGAATATCCCCGGTTCTATTTGTTGTATTCAGGTCTTATGTAGTTTGAAATTTCTTTAAAATCTTTTTTTTCATTACTCATAGGCCATTTTCTGCAGATAAGTTTTTATGCTATATTTGAAACCTCGGTTGTGTCTTTCGCAAACTCCATAAATCTGTGGGAAATGAGCTCACCTTTCATTTGCGATCAGCCCCAGGTCAATGTAACCAATGAAACCGGAGATATCCGAAAAAACTGAATTTTTTAGAAGCAAAAAATGTTCCACCTTCAAATCTTGATAGAAAAGATGGCATTCTCAAAAATTCCGGAAAATAAATACTGGCACATAATTTCTATCAGAAATTTCCTTAGCTTTCCAACGGGATCATTAGAAAAAACTTATCGCGAATATTTTCACGGAATTCGAGCCATTTTCATAAGATAGAACATCAAAGCTGTATCCGTTTTTCCCTTTATGTCTTTTCCACCCGACTCTCCTTCATCCGAAAATAGTGAGAAAACATGAATTAAAATCATATAGAAAAGAAATTATGCAGCTGCTGCAAACATTTTTCAATCTTATCATTTTTCTCCCCAAAATTTGGGTATGTCATTTTGCCCGCCCAATATCATATACCCCGGCGTTAATATCTATATTATATATGTAATGTTAAATCATCCCATTGAATGTGAATAATTGATGATACGTATTGTTAAAAATAAATGATATAATATAACTTATCAAATAAGAATTTTCATTTGCATTCCTTAATGGCATAAAATCATTGCCAATAGTGCAGAAAAATTATAGTTTCTCATTTCTACGAATTTTTGCATGAAAAGAAAATTTTTAAAGTTCATTCGAAAAATTTTAATGGTCTTTTCCTTTGAAGTAATGCATTCCTTAATTTTTAAAATATTTTTTTCAGTGAATTTTGTATTTTCAGTTGAAAAATAATTTTTTTATATATTTCTCTAGCAGTATAGGAATTTCAATGTGCTGAACGCCAGATTTTATGAAAAAATTAGTTTTTATTTTTTTTTATAATGTTCCACCACTTCAAAAAGAATTAAAAAATTCCCGAGTGTGAAGGAATACATAAGACATTTTCTGAAAAAAATCGCGGTGGACACTTTCAAATAACATGGTAAAAAAAATTATGATAGTTTTCGTTCTGTTCTTAAGAATCGGCTTTCCATCGGATATTCATGATAAAAATTTTGGTTCATTCTTTCGGCTCCCAAGAATCGGCGAAGAAATCACCATCCATTAATTCTGAATTTTACTATAAAACAACGAATAAAATCGAAAAAGAGTTTTTCTTGAAAATCTCGAGAATGGTCTGAGATAGAGAGCTGGAAAATTAGCTGAATTATTTCTATTTAATGTCAAATCGACCCCCAAATCGTGAATCAAAAAGGCCGTGGGGGCAGATTACCCATGAACCCGGCTATAGCTTTTCAATGAAAAAAGTAACCGACATTTTTTCGGTATATTTAAGGTGGAATCTTGGAGATAGTTTTGATGATAAATTGCTGATGAATTTGGTCAGGAGTTTTGGTAATAGATGTTGCCATTAAATAACCTCAAGATTCGGGATAATTTTGCTGATAACTGTGATGTTTGATATTTTTATGATATCTCAGTTGTGGCAATATTGTCCGCAATTTGGTCGACAATTGTGCAGCAACATTTCGGATCTCATGTCAACAATTGTTCGACAATATGCCGGTAATTTGTTTTATGGGAACTTCCTATTTTGAATTGCGTAATCCACACAAAACGTGTACGGACCTGCTCGAGCACGTTGCAAGCATGGAAAGGTAGTGGTGGGAGCGAGCGGGCTCACGCGATTGGCCATCCCCACTCCGACCCGAGTACGAGTCAGGTCGCCTTTCAGGTCAGAGGGTTAGGGATTCCGTGGATATAAAAAAAAATCAAATAGACAAAAATGCAATCTCCAATTATTCAGATTATAATCAAGAATTTATTTTATTTCATATTTTGGAATTTCTGGCATAATCTTTCACCTTTTACGAGGTCAATTGAATACAAAATTGATATTCTTTTCCGTTTTTTGTTTAACTTTTTTGCAAAATTAAAAATTATTATAAATGTGGTACGTACCCAATCAATTACACAAACACACATACAAACCAGAGTAATTTTTAAATTTAAATAATTAAGTCATATTAAATTTCAAGAGCAATCATAAAATTGAAATTAGTCAAAAAAAATTAAAGTAAATCAAGTTTCCTCTCAAAAATTACAAAAAAAATATTATTAACCCTTCAACGCTTATGGGCGTTTCCCCCACTCGACGGCCTGGGAAGCAGGCGGCGCATATCTGCGTTGGTGTGTATCCGTGAGCTCTGGCGAGCAATACCGTACCTACTATGAGGTTACTGTTCATTTTGAAATTGTATCAGATATGTTATTGTTAGTCACTAATTTAGAGTTTTCACGTTCCATTTTTCGTAATTTTCTATTCTACATCATCAGAAATAATATTCAAAAAAAAGATAATTGAAGATTATTTAAATAAAAAAGAAAGGGGCACTGAGGGAAACTGAGGCAGTGGGGACTGAGAGTGCACGTGATTGGCTATCCCCACTCTAGCGTCACGGGTCCGAGTTACTCCGAATGCGGCGTTGGAGGGTTAAAGCAACAGTAATTTCGGTAAATGGGCAGTATAGCTCTGCCAACTGAAAATTAGTGTTTTGAACGTTTTCTTTGCAATTTTTTTCATCCGTCATGTTCAATGCGCCTATTCTAGGCTCGCATTGAGGCTAATTCCTGAAAATTATGATTACAAAAATTTTTTTACAAAATAAGTCAATAAATTTCTTCATCAAAATCCCGAGTGTTGCATAGGATAGGTCGTGATAGGTTTTTTTGAGGCCTATGCACCACTACGTCCCCGTCGTGGCCTTGGGTTACGCAAAACGTGGTGATAATCTCAATTTTATTCATTGGTTTTTTTTTGGGTTCAATTGATTAGGGACTTCCAACAAAAGTTCGATGTTTTTTGGTAAAAATTTAATTAGGATTTTGTCTGCCTGCCTCGAAGTCTTGTTACCGACCTCCGCTACATCATAACACATCGAGTCAGTTCAAAAAAATTTGGAAAAATTATTAAATTTTTGATATTTTTGGCAGAGTAAAACTCACCATTTACCGAATTTTTCTACGTGTACTCACTCCAGATATCACGCAGAGAATTTTCTACGGGGAATAACGTGTGAATACGGGATTTTACGAATGCTGCCACATTTCCAAGTGGTTTTGTAGATATTTTCACCGCAAATGGGCTATTTCACTCACTCCAGATGTCCCCCAGGTATTTTTGACGGAGATAAAAAGGGTGCAAGAACAAGAGAGATAATAGAAAAAAGTTATGGAGGACCATTCGGGAACATCCTGCTAATTCATTAGCAGAAATTGGAAGGAAGAAAGAGGGATTTGAAGGATAACGGAGAAGGAATAGCGATTAACTTCTGCTTATTTATTGTTTAAGATGTTTTTAAAAAATTGTTCACAAAATAAATGACCTCTGTCGGGGGAGAATTACCCCGGATCATAATATCCACTTGCGTCCGGCAAGAATTATTCCATGAGAAATTGCTAGATTTCTGTGGTATTCCAAACATGAACTATCAAATGATCCCTGCTATTCGATGTTTTGGACCAGAATTTCAATAATCTAAAAGGTAAGATTCTCCTAATTGGAATCCACGTAGAAACTATAAAATTCCTAAGAATTTGTAGCTCATTCAAATTTTCATTTCTATAATCTTCTTCATGAAAAAAAAAAGATACATGCATGTTTCGCCCGCAAGACAAGCGACAAGCGCGCGAAGCGTGCGGAACAGCCTCGTTTATTCAAAAGAATGACTACACTGCTAAAAGAAGTGTCTTATCAAGTGTCTTAGATTCAGACACAAGTCACCAAAATAGTGTCTTGTGTCTGAAATTAAGACGTTTGCATAAGTGTCTTATGAAAAATTTAGACACTTTAGGTGTCTTCACAAAAATAAAGACGTTTAATCCGTCTGAAAATTGAAGACATTTAAGTCAGACTCATAAAGTGTCTGATTTTAAGACGGTGAGACCACAATCAGACACTTGGAGTCTAAGACACTTCGACTCAAAGACGGGTTTAAAGTAAAAAGACACGAAAAATCAAGACGCCTCACGTGTCTTTATTTTTCCATGGGCGTACTGATGGATAACCTCAAAGCATCTTGGACAGATACGAGAGTGAAGGGAATTTGAAGATGGAATTATCTGTTCAAAATCAATCAAACAATAGTACCTTCAACAAAGTCTTCAAATTGGACAATAAATAATTAGATCATCGTATTCTTTAAGAATAAGTATCACAAAAACTCGTTTAATCTATATAGTCAAACGAAATTAAATTCTGTCAAAAATTAAAAATTCTTGATTCATCAGAGTTTTTTTCAATTGATTAAAAATTTCCAAAAAATTTCAAGATCTCTTAAAAATTTTTAAAAATAAAAATAAAATAAATTCATAAAGTGTCAAAATATTTAAAATTGATTGAAAATGATAAAAGTTTGACTAGAAAAAATTAATGACTAGAAAAATTGAAATTTGCAGAATAAATAAAATAACCTGTAAAAATCTTCAAAAATTGATTGCACACCTCAAGGAATGTAAATATATAAAAAAAAAAATTAAAATACAATTTGAATAGTAAAATAATAAGTTTAAACAATTAATTAATTAATTATTTTTGAGTGAGTCTGCGAAAAAAAAATTAGGTTTTCAGAAATTATTCGCCGTATTTTGCAGATATGTTTAAAAAAAAGTTAAAAAATAGGGGAGACCGGGGCACAGTGGGGTACCTAAGGGAAGGAGAGGGCTTTCAGGGCCCAAAATTCGATGTCAGCTCTATTTTTACCTATATTTTTGATTTTTCAATCAATTAAGTCACGTCGATCATGTTGAACCGATTGGGGCAAAGTGGGGTACCCAAAAAAAATTGAAATTTTATAAAAAGTTGAGATTTTTATTTTTTTAGTAATTGATCATTCTGCTGAGTATTTGGAGCATTTTGGCCGACATAGTTCGTTTTATCGCATTTTGGGCGAAGTAGGGTACATGAAAAATAATTGAAATTTTATAAGTGAAGATTTTCTTTTTTTTCAATAGTTGATTATTCTGTTCAAAAAAAAACAAAAAATGAGGTATTTTTTTTTTAATTGAGTTGAACATTGCTAGTTTTGCAAAAAGTGCAAATGCTTTAACGTTTTTTCTCAGCTTCATCTGTACCTACACGGCCCGTAAATTTTGAAGCCGATCGGTTGGACCGTTTTTCTGACAAAGACCAAAGATGTTTTTTTTTCGTTATCTTTCCGTGATTCTCTATGTGTGGATGGGGTGAGTGAGTAAGGAAAGTGTGGATGGGGTGAATAAGAAATCACGAAAAAAGAAAATCTCCGTTCCTGATCATCATTAATTGATGTTCAAGAATCAAAGAAGCGTTCCTTTCATTTTCGCTACAAATTTGACCATTGAGGGAAAAGTCTTATCCTATAAGACACGGGTCAAGTCAAAAAAAAATTTTAAAGACCGTGCACCATTTTGAAAAATGGAATTTTTCTTGCTTCTTTCTCTTCATTTTCATTCCTTTTCTGCGCCATCACTAATGCCCAGAACGTCATGAAAATGAACACTGGAGCATACGTTCATTGTTCAAATAAAAAAAAAAAGTGCCCTAAAAAGTTGGTACCCCACTTTGCCCCGGTCTCCCCTATTGATTGATTTATCTCGTGCCCAGACGAGAAATCATTGTTTATAATGAAAACTTAAAGGTAAACACAACCGTTGTTGAATAAAACCAATTATTGTCTATATTGACGTATTTTGGCTAAAGAAAATTCAACTTCAAAAAGACTGCACTTCCCCCCAATTTCCCTCACTCAATAAAGAATGAGCACTCGAGCAACCATTTTTGATTGAGAAAAAAAAAAAAAATTCCAGAAAAACTGGTACCCCACTTTGCCCCGGGTACCCTAGTTTGCCCCCATTTCCCTTATGCCATAACAAATGAGCACACCAGCAATTATTTTTAATTAAAAAAAAAAAAAGAAAAAAGTATTCTCAAAAAGTAGGTACCCCACTTTGCCCCGGTCTCCCCTATGTATTTTCCATATTTATACAATTTTTTGAAGATTTCGGAATTTTTCTCGCGGCTGAGCTGTATACAAAAATTTTCAACTGTTAATATTTCGGTTCATTTTGCAAATGCGGAAAAAGTGTTTCAGAACAATCTTGTAGATGATTTTAATATCTTCAACTTTTGTTCGAAACTTTTTTTCATATCATTTGCCATTTCCGAAATATTGGCGAGAAAAGTCATTTTTGGGGTGGTTTTGATTTTTTTCTACCCCTCCGCCACTTTTTTGGGATTTTTCAATTACAGATAATCAAAACATAGATCGAAACAAATTTATTAAAAAAAAATTAAGCTGGTAGCCGAGTGATGAATTAAAACTCTTCTTTATTGGACTATGAAGTGACTGAAAAAAGACACATTAAGTGTCTTGGAAAAAGACATATAAAGCGTCTCAAAAGTTACTACCGAAACGTCTTATATGTGACTACCAAAGTGTCTTAAATTCAGACACTTCTTTTTGCAGTGTAAAATTGACTCATTTCAGAAAAAAATGACTTTTCATTCTGATGACTCTCTGAAAATATCTAGGAAAATAAACGAGGTAGGGCGATTTCCACCTCATCTCTCTTTGTGGCTCTTGAAATCTTCAACAGAAAAATTTCCGAATAAAATCGGTTCATTCCCTTAATTTCCGAGTATTCTCAAAAAAACTATTGACAAGAAAAAATCCAAAAGACAGCAAAAGTGGAATTTTTTCTATAAATGGTTCTTCGAACATATCCCGAGAACTAGGCCGAATAGAGGAATTTACGTGTAGCTTGTTTTGTACAGAATTCCAAAAGGTACACAAAAGAATTGGGGTAAAAAAAACTCCATTTCACGTAATTTGCGAGATATTTTCATAGACCATTGACAAAAAAATCTACTTCTCCTGTTCATTGGGTTTTTTTTCGTCAATAGTTTCTTCAGAATATCGGAAACTAAACGAGATCGAGCAATTTCATACCAATGCCTTCTTGTAGAAAATTGTAGAGCTACAAAATAGAAATCGAGCACATTCACTCTATCTCGCTTAGTTTCCGAAATATTTCCAAATACTCATGGAGTTGATTCCGCAAATAAAAAACTTCTTCCCGCATGAATGAACATTAAATTTTGAATACTTTTAATGATAATAACAACAAAATGAAAAGAATATCGCAGCATCAATCGTTGGCGGTTATGAAAACTGAGGAGTACATAAACACACGTACGCCACGAGAATGCCGTAGCATCACTGCTACGTCATTTCTACCTCTCCCCTTCCGTCCACGACCCTAGCCTATAGTATAGGCCCTATACCATGCTCCGCTATGTAAGCTATCCCCCCTCCACCTTCACTTCCGCCCACTAGAGTATAAAGTCAGGCATCACCGCTGACGCACTCTCTTCTTCTCCTGTTTCCCCCACCACGTATCCAGCTATTCCCCTCACGCGGTGCCGGTTTTTCGTGACGCTCAAAAATTGTTGCCCAGTCAGCTAAGAAGTTTCAATTCAATAGCTTGACACCACTCAGAAATGTCGCAGCTCCCAAAAAAATTCATAACTTGCTTTCTATTTTCTGTAGAAAACGTCTGAGAGTGACCTGGAGTGATTGAAAATGCCCTTACAACTACTCAGAAATATCGCAGCTTCCGCAAAATCCCGTCTTTACTTTTTATTCCCCGTGGAAAACTCACAGGAGACACCTCGTGTGATTTAGGCTGCTCCCCTGCGGAAAAAATAGTTCTACGCCACTCAAAAATGTCGTAGCTTGCGAGGAATTCATTATTTGCTTTGTATTCCCTCGAGAAAACGCTTCAGAGATACCTAAAGTGACTGAAGGCCCTTATCTATGGGAAAAATTATCTCATAACTACTCAGAAAGGACACGGCTTTCGCGAAACCTCATATTTGCATTTTATTCCCCGCAGAAAGCTCGTGTATGACTCCTGGTGTGAGTTAGGTAGCTGTGAAGGAAATAGTTCTACACCACTCAGAAATGTCGTAGCTTACGAGGAATTCAGTATTCGTTTTGGATTTCCCGGAGAAAACGCTTCAGAGACACCTGGAGTGACTGAGGGCCCTCATTTGCGAGGAAAATTCCCTCAAAACCACTCAAAAATGTCGCAGCTTCCGTGAAATCCCGTATTGACATTTTATTCTCCGTACGAAACTCCTGGACGACACCTGGAATAAGTCAAATTAAATCATCAACGGAAAAACTACTCTGAATCTAAGAATTTCTCGGAGGATATCTGGAGCCATTCAGATTGCCAATCTGCTAGAGCAATTTCCATGATCAATTTACAAATAATAATAGAAAAAAAAATTTACAAATAAGTGGAAATTGCATTCCAAGTTCATCCAAGCTGAAACCAGGCTGATTAAGTCGTTGTAATCCCAATTCAAGTCGATTAAGTCCCGAGAGTCCAAACTAAATTCTTTAAGTTAAACTAGGTTCAAAGTAAGCTAATTATTTTTACTCGGGGAGTAACAAATATTCTCATAAACATAACGGAAAATAACGCTTCTGCTTCACGTGGATCACGAATTAGAAATAAATTCTCACCTTGTCGAAAAAGATTATTACAACTGTTCAACATGACAATTTATTGGAGATAATTTGGATCATTAAATCGTTTCCAATGCAAAACGAAACATTTAAAATTCTATCTTTTTGAGAATTTATTATTTTTCTTCAATTGCATTTTTTGATAATCAATACTGGTTTTCAATCTTGATAAGTTTTAAGGCTGATGATCATGTGTAACTCAGACAAAAATTGACTGGTAATCATGGATCAATTCATGCAATGGAAATGAATCGAAAACTCAAGGAGATATGAAAATGAACATAAAAGAATCTAACGGATTTCGCTCCACGTGGATCACGAATTGTGAATAAATTCTAGCCTTACCACAAAAAAAGAATCATAATATTATATGACAAATATTCTCGTAAATTCTCATTATCTTTGGTCGAAAAAATTATTTCAACTGTTCAACACGTCGATTTATTTGCGATAATTTGGATATTCTAATTGTTTCCATTATGGAAAGAAATATCTAAAATTCTATGTTTTTACGAATAGAATCTTTTTCGAATCATCATTTTCGGAAATCAATAACCTTCCTCGATTTCAATAAGTTTTGAGGTTGATTGTAATGTACAAACAGATCGAATTAAACCCTCAAAAGAGTCTAAGAATATCCATAAAAGAAACCACGAGTGCGACATATTTATGAACGCTAGGAAATCGGAAACAAAGCATAGAAAAAAGGAATTCTCACCTTCAAAGTAGAACTCAAATAATCATACAGCATAAAAAATATCTTCATAATTCTTCACTACTACTTTTTTTACTCAAGAAATGTTTTCAATTCCTCAACATGTAAATGCGTTCGAGGTCATTCGCTCCAGATAACCATTTTTTTATATAGAACAGAATATTCAAAGTTCTATGTTTTCCAATAATTGAATATCTATTTGTCTTTCAATTCTAATTTTTCAAAATTAACAATTTTTTTTGAACCCATTGTGCCTGAAGATATAAGATTCGTCGCGATAGACCATATCGAAGCTCAGTTCATGTATCAACTAGGGGTGCGTAGTTGCTCGCTCGCTACGCTCGCTCGTGAATAGAGGAGTGCGTAGTTGCTCGCTCGCTGCGCTCGCTCACAAATGGAGGAGTACGTAGCCGCTCTTCAAGCCGCACTAAGAACTTCCCGATAATTTCTCTCACTTACTAAAATGATGAATGAAAAAAACGAATGCAAACAACGAAGTTGAGAAGAATTTTTCCAAAATATCTTCAGTTTTATTGGTTGTAGTATAAGAATTCTGAATGGAGATAAGAGATGAGATCATTCGGAATTTCACACCCCTAATCGGGAAGTTAAAAAGACCTAAGTGTTAGAGGTACAACTCTTTGTTTTCAGTTTTTTCTATTGAATTTCTCTTTATCATTAGAAACACAATAATAACAATGAGGCGTACCTTCAGCACAGAACTCTCTCTATTCTCTCTTTGAGTTCGGATAAAAAAAATCTCAAAAAGAACTATAAGAATCAAGAGGCGTAAGTGCTATAATTTAAATAATGAATTGAAAAAGAAACAAAAAAACGTAATTCCAAATATTTTAATATGGGGTGAAAAAATTATAACAATATTTGATTATAGATTTTCAACAAAAGTCCTGGCCATTTGCACAATAATTTTTCGATTAAGAAAATCGATAAAGAACAACAAACATAGTCGTAACAAGCAGGAGCCCCACTACTTGTGCGTAATTTGAACATCGTAAATTTAATATTTTGCCAATGCAATTGGCAGAACTCTTCCGAATGCATTTTTCACTTTTAAATCTATCATCACTGATCTGTGCGTGGAGTGCGAAAACTAAAATAGGCCTCAGAGGGTTAAGTTCGCCCCAAATATAATCAATTGAATAGTTTTGAAGATAGAGCTTGCTTTTTCTGTTTCTATGCTAATATCTAAGAAGCTACTGGACCGATTTCGCTCAGTTTCAATACCAACCTTTGTGCTAATCAGATGTAGAACCTCACGAAATCTGAGGTCTCTAGCTCGATTATTTGTTAAGTTATCATGGAATCAAGATTTTTACGAAAAATTTCTCAAAAGTTTTATACTGGACAAACTAAAAATCTGAGCTCCCACCACCCTTGGGGTCGAAGATGCAACCCTTCGACGCGCATCTCCTCGCGGAGAGTGAACGCTGTGATTCCATTCTTAATCGAGAAAAGTCGAAAAAACGATATTTCGACATTTTCATTTTTCTCAAAAACTATCCGGCCGATTTAGCTGAAATTTTTGTGAGAGCTTGGGGCACGCACGGCGAACTTATGGTAAAATTTTCAGATCGCTAGTTAGCCCCATTTCAGAGTAAAGTGGAAAATGCGTCATCACATACACACATACACACAGACATTTTTTTTAACGGCGGATCCTAACGTTTTGGGTCATTTGCAGTCATATTATGATGAAATCTCAAACTCGAAAAAAATCTATCGAACTATCGAAAAATGTTGGGGAGATCTCAAATTATGAAGATCAATAAAAAAAATCGATTTTCCATTTTCGGGGTCATTACATAAACTTCCCTTATCGGGAAGTTAAAAAACCATCAATTATATTCTCATAAGCTTACTTGTTACTCATTTTGGAAAAACTACCAGTTATCGAGAAAAAAATGGAACGATTAATTGAACATAGAAAAGGCCTACAGGTGGATTCTCTCTCGCATTCTCTATGCAAATTTACCTCCATGCAAAATTCAAAGTTCCTACATTCATCTATTCAACAAGGTGCCAAAATAGAAGACACAGTGCAGAAGGAAATTACCCCTACCTCTGAAAACAGAAAGAAAAGAATGGATAGAACATCAACGCAAGAAGAAAAGAGAAAAAACAACCAGCAGAAGTATAAAACAAGAAATGACTAGAAAGACATTGGTACATGGTCAATAAAACAAAATCAAAGAGGAAAAAAATCATCTCTTCACTTTTCTGATCTTCTATGAATTTTTCTGATTGTAATTTTTTTTTCTTTCGCTTCAAACAATTCTATAATCAGCATCTATATCAAGTTTCTCCTATAAAGATTGTCTTTTTATTTTCTATACGTGTTTTACGACTTGCAAAGAATGCAATGCCATGCCCGATAATGGAAAATTCTAGAAATTTGTTATCAATACGAAAATAAATTTGAAGAGCGAAACAAAATTGAACGAATTAATTGAATAAATAATGTTCGTTCCTCTACGCAATGATCTACAAAAAATTCTGATCGATTCTCATCTTTATCAATTTGAAAGACAAGAAACATTTAAAATTAAGTCTTAATCAACCCTTGCGGCATTAAAGGCTGCCTCATGTAAGCTTCTGTGAAGTGTTAAACTGTTTCCATCATAATGTCCAATTCCATTCTGGACAATAATTTCTCATACTAAACTTACAAAACATGATACGTCGGCTTTTTTGCTTCCGAGTGGGTATTAGTATTATGAATATTTTCGATCTCGAGTTTTTTGTTGGGAACTATTTAGAATGATCCGAAAAGTCCAAAAATCATATTTAGAAAAAGTGTCCATATGTGTATGTCTGTGCACGCACATATGTCTCAATAACTTGTGAAGTCCCGTATGTAGGATTCTGAAATTTGGTCAGTATATTCTGTTCACTGAACTCTCCACTTTACGCACTTTTGTATTGGAATTGGTTTAGTAGTATTTGAGATATTAAACAATTTCGAAAATTCGTATTTCACTAATATTTTGAAAACTTCTAAATCGATGCATGGGATTGCTTGTGGGCATAATTGATTGAAAAGTTTTGGATGGAGAAAATTCATTCAGTTTTGAAAAGTTTAATTTTCTCACAAATATCTCCGGTTCTTTCAATCGTAGTAATTTGGTATAGGTCTCAAACGGATGGTGAGTTCATTTCCCATTGATTTATATAGCTGTAAAAAGAATTATTAATTTTTCAAATAGATATAACGCAAAAATTGATGTCCAGAAAATGAACTATGAGTAATTGAAAAATCGGTGAAACAAAGATTCGAATGATATAAATCGATGGAAAATGAGCTCATCTTCCATTTAAGATAACAACCAGGTTGCTACCAGTGAGATAGAACCGAAGATATGTCTGGAAAGGTGAATATTTTCAAAACTTTCTTCAATCCATTATGCCCACAAGCAATCCAATGCACCAGTGTTATAAGAAGTATAAATCTACCAAATTGGACGTCTCTAGCTTGAATTTTTTTCATTTATGGTGCTAACAAGAACACCATTGAAAAAATCATTTAAATCAATTTTTTTTTAAACTATCATCGATAAGTAGACAGATCATTCAGAATAACGTTGATTGAAAATTGGTTACCGAGGAAACATCAAAAATTGAATGAGTCAATCGATATCCGCAAAACATAAAAATGGAATTCACAATGGACTAGCAATTCGAATGAAATCATTGAATATTAATTCAAATTAAATAATTAAATACTCTCCCCCTTTTAAAGTCAAACAAAAATGGGAATTCATGTGGAACGATTTAGTAAAGTGGAGAAAAAGGAATCCATCCGGAAGTGAATTGCTGATAAATTATCAGATAAAGCTAAAATGATATCGATAATGATGCAAGTTTCCACTTGGTTTTTTTCGTTGAAGAATTTTTTTCTGAATTTTATGGAGGTGATTATTCATCCGAAATTCAAAACAGGGATGCCTCTATTTTGAGCCCCTAGTTTCTGAAAAATTGCAAATTTTGAACACATAAAATACAGAACTATACACATGAAAACGAATGTAGAATTTTATGTGCACGATTATGAAACACATTCGGACAAATACCTCAATATTCTCCGTTCATTTCCCGATATTCCCAAGGTTGTGATTAAGCATTAGAATGAGAAAAACAGAAGCTAATATTTTTATGAGAAAATGTGACCAGAGTGATGGTCTCGGAAATAATTCGAAGTCGCCAAGTTTATGAAGAGATGGGCAGTTTTTTGCGATGATGAATGATGAAAGAAGGAAAGAAATTGATTCGATAGAAGAGTATTCGTAAGAAGAACCAGAAACTTGGCTTCTCTAATTATTATCAATATATTCCAAATCAGAAAAGACGAAGTTTATGATTTTCCAATGAATCATTCTCTACCGAATCGCATCCATTTCCTCTTCTCATCATCAATCCTCATGATACTTAGCTATATTCTTATTACAAAAACACCAAGTCCAACTACATCGAACCTGAAAACAGAGATTTGCCATAATGATTATATACTTCTAGAGTGACGTGTATTAAAAGTATAATCGTATATTCGTCTTCCTTTGAAAAAAAACGTGAGCGCCTCAGCGTGTGTTTGTATGCCACGTATCCTACTGGAGTACTATAAATATACGGTTTCAAGCAGTTGGTGACAGGTATAGACGATTCACTCAGCATTGAAGTCATAGGTGAGTAATTTCATAAACAGTTAGCCGAGTAAAAAATTTGGAGGAAAATTTGAATTTGTTCATTGGAATATTCAATAAGCTATTTTACTTGTTAGATTGCTCATTTTGTAAAGTTAATGAAGTTTAGTTAGGCTAAATACTTTCTATTCATTAAAATCATATGAAATTATGTGAAATGAGCTTACAATGGTTAATTCAGCAATGTTAAATCAATTTTCAAATATTCCTCCAGTAAAAATGAAGGCCGAAAAGTGTCATCTACTGAGGGGAAAACTTTTGTACATTGTTCGGAATAGCTGTTGTTGAATTCAATATCGAAGTAGTGAAGGAAGTTAAGTCCATTTTGTCGCAAATGAATTTATGTCGAAATTCACATTTTTATGTGACATTGCATGAACAAGGCGAAGCACTAGAATCAAAAAAAAAATTTTTTATTCATAATTCATCGATAATGGAAATAGGATTGGGTGAATCTCAGAAAACCAATCAATTTAAACAAAAAATAGATTCTTGAATGCTTTGTTTGACATTGGTTATGTTTTTATGATTTGAATAACCTCAGATCTATGCGGATTTTGAACAATCGAAAAGCGTTAGGAATCTTCTCATGATTTTTCACGATTCTTGCACAGAAAAAAAAGAAACTGTCATAAAATAAAACCGTCATTTGGTTGAGACCTTATGAGGAGTTGAAAGTAACTCGTCAACGGGGGTTTAGCGTAGCGTGGTAATCGAGAGGGGGGGACATCGCATCCTCATCGAAGGATCAAAAGTGGATGAAGAAAGCGGGAAAAGTACCGAAAATTAGCGTAGGGCTCTACACGTTTGGAGCGCGTTCCTCACGCTGGAGCTACTATGAAGGATAGTAACAGGTCATAAAGTCAAATAACAGTGAAGTCAAGTAACGGCGAAGTAAAGTAATAGTAAAGTCGAGTCGTCGTATGAGTGAGAGAGGGACCTAGACAAGAGAAGCTGCTGGATTCACCAAGTCGAGTTAAGTCACGTGAAGTTCAGTAACATCAAGTTCATCTGAGTCCAGTCAAGCGGTCATCCAGTCAAAGTCCCAGTAAGTCGGTGGTCGAGAGAGACACCAATTCAAAGTTCAGGTCTCGTTAAAGTGAAGTCAACGTCATCCGGTCAGATCTCCCCGCTCTCATCGCCCTTCTGGGCCGTTCAATTATTCGTCAAGTTCAGTAGAGTCATTTGTAACCGTAGGAGTAACCCTGTGAGACCGAATCCGTAGTAACCCGTAGTGCGGCTTCTAGAATGGGGCTAACCAATAAGCGTACAGTACGCTATAAACTTACAAGCGCCCCACTCCATGTCATGAACAGCCGGGTGTGGAGTGGGAAAACCGAAATCGGGCTCAGAGGGTCAAGTCAAGTTCTATGAATAAATGTTAAAGTAATTATCAATTAAATATTTGCGTCGACTCAATTATTGTCTCACTCACTTTAAAGTAAAGTCAAGGACGCAAGAAGTATCGTCCTCCTTCCCCCCTGAGATGCTATCTAGCCAAATTGTTGGTCATTCGGCATTTTCGTTAATTTCAACCAACTGGCACCCAAAATAACGTATTGTCAAAGGAGGGTCAATAATTAACCCTCTCAGACCGAGACCTATTTCATGTTGAATGAAAATTATTTCCTCTATAGTTTCATTTCAAAATACTTTCTAGTTGATGAATCCATCGTGACATTCCGATTTTTTTGTGGGAAATACGAATTTTTGAATGTTGCGTGCGCGTATCACATGCATGCCAAACTATCAGTTTTTTTACTAACCCTCTGCCTCGCAAACCGCACGAAACCGTATCGGTGTGAAACCGCCCAATCACAGTGCACCGCGCCATGTGTAAGTGAAAAATGGTCACGTGACTATTCCCTTTCTCTTGGCACATCAGGAGCGACGTACGTGTTGCAAAGCTATCGGACCCCTATGCAAATTCTCCCGTAGAAAAAAGAAGATATTCTGTCGAATAAACGAAGAATAATCAGAGAGAAAAAAGGAAAAATGTTAATAATACGAATTCAGTGAAGTTTCAGTTATAAAATGAAGATGAAAGAAAAATAACTGGAAATTGTCATATTTTTATCAATTGTTCTTGATACGAATTATATTGAATATAATGATTATAATGTTCACGGAGCAATGGGATTATTTTTTCATGAATTTGTTTCATCCTATTCAGCGATAATTTCTCTTTGGAAAATCTCAGATTTGGGACCCGTATATTCGAACGGTTAGTGGTACGGTACTGTTCGCGCGCTCGTTACTCATCCCCTCCTACATCGAAGGTCAGATCCTCATTAGTAGTGGGGATAAGGCTGCAAGTCAGAGGGTTAAATATAACAGCTAACACCGTAGAAACGTCATAGCAGCTTCCATTTGAAAGAATATAACATTTGGAATATGAAAAACCAATGTATACTGACTTTTTTTTGCGAAAACTAAAGCAGTTTGTCAGCGCTTTGTCGCGACACGCCAACTTCACAAGAAATGCTCTCACCATATTGATATTTCGATGGGTAAAAACAGTTCAGCTCAGGGTTGAGGAGTATCTATTGGACCATCTGACCTCACTTGATAGAGCTATGCAGTTAGAACTTTAACTTTGCCGACCGATGCATTTTTATAGGGCCTCAAAGTGCGTGTTGCGTCGAAGCAACATACGGTTCAAAACGGTTAAAGTCAATTTCAGTAAATTGTAATAGTTGAAGACAAGTTTAATGAATTCTAAATTAAACCGAACGTCACAACCTTTGTTGTAGAAAATTCTAAGAGCTCAAAAGAAGTCTCTGCAGAAATTTCTGTATCTTACTCAGTTTGCGAGATATTTCCCAAGAATCAACAGAAATAGATAAAATGATTTTTTTTAATGTTCTTTTTTCAAAAATATTTCGGAAAATTAGAGAGATAGAAAAATTTTCGCTTCGACCTTTCTTGTAGATAATTACAGGAGCTATTAAGAAAGGTTTCTACAAAAATTTCCGGATCTTGCTCAGTTTCCACGATAGTCTCAAAAAATCCATAGAAAAAAATGAAATAGTAATTTTTCAAATCAATTTTTCCAAATATCTCAGAAACTTCGCGAGATAAGGCAACTTCATCTAGATCCTCTCTTGAAGAGAATTTTGAGGTCCATCAAAAAGGTACGAGGAGCTATCTATTCATCTGATTTGGTCATTTCACTAAGCTGTTTCGCGCGCTACGCGCGCGTATAACTTTGCTTGAGGCGCCAGCCGAAGCATGTATGTATAACTTAAGGATACAGCCTAATAATAGTCTACTTAATCGATGAATTGTCTTTTTACCCTTAATATATTGATAAAAAAACGGGTTTTGTTAATTAAAGAGAATTTTTATTATATAAGAATTCTCTATTCGAATTCGAATTAATTCAAATGAATTACAATCATCCTATTTTTCGGAATATCTCAGTGACTAAGTGAGATAGAGCAATCTGCTGGAATTCTTTTGTGTAGCTCTTAAAATTCTCTACAAAACATTTTCAGGGTAGAAAGGGCATATCTCTATTATTCTTTACCAAGATTTAAAAACAAAAATTGTTTCTTAACAAAACTGCATGAATTTTTGTCTATGAAATTCGATCAGACGTTAGCATTAACAATCAACAGATCTTCGAAATTCTCTACAAAACGTCCTTAGGGCAGAAAGGGCGTATCTCTATTATTTAGCGGAATCCTCTAGTAAATTGTGGACAAAATGGAATTAATTCAAATAAATTATATTTCAAATTTCTATATTATCAGAAACTGAATGGGATAAAACAATTTTGCAAGAATTCTTTCTTGTAGCTCTCAAATTTCCCTATAAAACATTCTTATGGCAAAAAGGGCGTATGTGTTATTTAGTGAGATTCTTTTAAAAAATGGTTTTTAAACAAAATTGAACAAAATTCTCTCTATAAAATTTCATTATACATTAGCCATTATTAACAATCGATAGATTTTTTTTGATCATTTTCAAGTCAGTGAAATAGCGGAGATAGGTTTTTGCTGATGATTCCATGAGAAGCTGAGGAAATTTCACATAAAAATTACATGTCAGAAGTTATTTTTGTGAATTTGAAGGTGAAATCTTTCTTTTTTGATCAAAAATTACAATTTTCTTATTTTCAGGAATATCTCAGAAACTGAGTGAGAATCCTCCTTTACAGTTTTTGAAATTTTCTACAAAAGATTCTTAGGGCAAAAAGGGCGTATCTCCATTATTCAGTGGAATCCTTTCGAAAAATTGTTGACAAAATAGAATTAATTCATATAAATTACAATCATCCTATTTGCAGGAATATCTCAGAAACTAAGTGAGATAGAGCAATTTTGCGAGAATCTTTTTTCGTAGCTCTTAAAATTTTCTACCAATCATTCTCAGAGTCAAAAGGGCGTATCTTTATTATTTACTAAGATTCTTTCAACAAAATTATTTTTAAATAAAATTGTATAAATTTGTGTCTATAAAAATTCATTGAATATTAGCAATTATTAACAATCAACAGATTTTGTTGTATTATTCTTGAAAATAAGTGAAATGGCGGTGATAGGTTTTTGCTGATGTTTCCATCAGAAAGCTGAGGAAATTCCAAAAATGATATGTCAGAAGTGATTTTTTGGAATTTGAAGATGAAATATTTTTTTTTAAACAAAAATTACAATTTCCTTTTGGGAATATCTCAGAAATCGAGTAAGATAGAACAATTTTGCGGTAATTCTTTTGTGTAGCTCTTAAAATTCTCTACAAAACATTATCAGAGCAAAAAGGGCATATCTCCATTATTTAGCGGAATCCTTAAAAAAACTGTTCTCTCTGTTTTTAACTTTTCCCCTTCAAATCACTCAATATGCCTTCTAAGGAGTCCGAACTTTTATGCAGGAAGTGGAAATTAGGATCCGAGTCGATTTTCCATAAAAGTTTCAATGTGTGGTAAGCATGGATTACTGCAGGTGACTTTTTCCAGCTGTAGGACCTTATTTCATCGGATTTGGAGCATTCCCTCTCTCTATTTTTATCTTTCCCCTTTTAAATCACTCAATATGCCTCCTAAGGAGTCCGAACTTTTATGCAGGAAGTGGAAATTAGGATCCAAGTCGATTTTCCATAAAACTTTCAATGTGTAGTAAGCATGGACCACTGTGGATGACTTTTTCCAGCTGGAGGATCTTATTTCATCGGATTTGGAGCATTCCCTCTCTCTGTTTTCGTCTTTCTTCCTCCAATTCATTCAATATGCCTTCTAAGGAGTCCAAACTTTTATGCAGGAAGTGGAAATTAGGATCCGAGTCGATTTTCCATAAAACTTTCAATGTGTAGTAAGCATGGACTAATGCAGGCGACTTTTTCCAGCTGCAGGACCTGATTTCATCGGATTTGGAGCATTCCCTTTTTCTGTTTTCATCTCTCACCCTTTAAATCACTCAATATGCCTCCTAAGGAGTCCGAACTTTTATGCAGGAAGTGGAAATTAGGATCCGAGTCGATTTTCCATAAAACTTTCAATGTGTAGTAAGCATGGATTACTGCAGGTGACTTTTTCCAGCTGTAGGACCTTATTTCATCGGATTTGAAGCATTCCCTCTCTCTGTTTTCATCTTTTCCCCTTTAAATCACTCAATATCCCTCCTGAAGAGTCCAAACTTTTATGCAGGAAGTGGAAATTAGGATCCAATCGATTTTCCATAAAACTTTCAATGTGTAGTAAGCATGGATTACTGCAGGTGACTTTTTCCAGCTGTAGGACCTTATTTCATCGGATTTGAAGCATTCCCTCTCTCTGTTTTCATCTTTTCCCCTTTAAATCACTCAATATCCCTCCTGAAGAGTCCAAACTTTTATGCAGGAAGTGGAAATTAGGATCCGAGTCGATTTTCCATAAAACTTTCAATGTGTAGTAAGCATGGATTACTGCAGGTGACTTTTTCCAGCTGTAGGACCTTATTTCATCGGATTTGGAGCATTCCCTCTCTCTGTTTTCATCTTTCCGCCTTCAAATCAGTCAATATGCCTCCTGAAGAGTCCGAACTTTTATGCAGGAAGTGGAAATTAGGATCCGAGTCGATTTTCCATAAAACTTTCAATGTGTAGTAAGCATGGATTACTGCAGGTGACTTTTTCCAGCTGTAGGACCTTATTTCATCGGATTTGGAGCATTCCCTCTCTCTGTTTTCATCTTTTCCCCTTTAAATCACTCAATATCCCTCCTGAAGAGTCCAAACTTTTATGCAGGAAGTGGAAATTAAGATCCGAGTCGATTTTCCATAAAACTTTCAATGTGTAGTAAGCATGGATTACTGCAGGTGACTTTTTCCAGCTGTGAGACCTTATTTCATCGGATTTGGAGCATTCCCGTTTTCTGTTTTCATCTTTCCCCCTTTAAATCACTCAATATGCCTCTTAAGGAGTCCGAACTTTTATGCAGGAAGTGGAAATTAGGATCCGAGTCGATTTTCCATAAAACTTTCAATGTGTAGTGAGCATGGACTAATGCAGGCGACTTTTTCCAGCTGGAGCACCTTATTTCATGGGATTTGGAGCATTCCCTCTCTGTTTTTATCTCTCCCCCTTCAAATCACTCAATATGCCTCCTAAGGAGTCCGAACTTTTATGCAGGAAGTGGAAATTAGGATCCAAGTCGATTTTCCATAAAACTTTCAATGTGTAGTAAGCATGGACCACTGTGGGTGACTTTTTCCAGCTGGAGGATCTTATTTCATCGGATTTGGAGCATTCCCTCTCTCTGTTTTCGTCTTTCTTCCTCCAATTCATTCAATATGCCTTCTAAGGAGTCCAAACTTTTATGCAGGAAGTGGAAATTAGGATCCGAGTCGATTTTCCATAAAACTTTCAATGTGTAGTAAGCATGGATTACTGCAGGTGACTTTTTCCAGCTGTAGGACCTTATTTCATCGGATTTGGAGCATCCCCTCTCTCTGTTGTCATCTTTTCCCCTTTAAATCACTCAATATCCGTCCTGAAGAGTCCGAACTTTTATGCAGGAAGTGGAAATTAGGATCCGAGTCGATTTTCCATGAAACTTTCAATGTGTAGTAAGCATGGATTACTGCAGATGACTTTTTCCAGCTGTAGGACCTTATTTCATGGGATTTGGAGCATTCCCTCTCTCTGTTCTCATCTGTCCCCCTTTAAATCAATCAATATGCCTCCTAAGGAGTCCGAACTTTTATGCAGGAAGTGGAAATTAGGATCCGAGTCGATTTTCCATAAAACTTTCAATGTGTAGTAAGCATGGATTACTGCAAGTGACTTTTTCCAGCTGTAGGACCTTATTTTATCGGATTTGGAGCATCCCCTCTCTCTGTTGTCATCTTTTCCCCTTTAAATCACTCAATATCCGTCCTGAAGAGTCCGAACTTTTATGCAGGAAGTGGAAATTAGGATCCGAGTCGATTTTCCATGAAACTTTCAATGTGTAGTAAGCATGGATTACTGCAGATGACTTTTTCCAGCTGTAGGACCTTATTTCATGGGATTTGGAGCATTCCCTCTCTCTGTTCTCATCTGTCCCCCTTTAAATCAATCAATATGCCTCCTAAGGAGTCCGAACTTTTATGCAGGAAGTGGAAATTAGGATCCGAGTCGATTTTCCATAAAACTTTCAATGTGTAGTAAGCATGGATTACTGCAAGTGACTTTTTCCAGCTGTAGGACCTTATTTCATCGGATTTGGAGCATTCCCTCTCTCTGTTTTCGTCTTTCTTCCTCCAATTCATTCAATATGCCTTCTAAGGAGTCCAAACTTTTATGCAGGAAGTGGAAATTAGGATCCGAGTCGATTTTCCATAAAACTTTCAATGTGTAGTAAGCATGGATTACTGCAGGCGACTTTTTCCAGCTGGAGGATCTTATTCCATGAGATTTGGAGCATTCCCTCTCTCTGTTCTCATCTTTCCCCCTTTAAATCACTCAATATGCCTCCTAAGGAGTCCGAACTTTTATGCAGGAAGTGGAAATTAGGATCCGAGTCGATTTTCCATAAAACTTTCAATGTGTAGTAAGCATGGATTACTGCAGGTGACTTTTTCCAGCTGTAGGACCTTATTTCATCGGATTTGGAGCATTCCCTCTCTCAGTTTCTGTCTTTCTTCCGCCAATTCATTCAATATGCCGTCTAAGGAGTCCGAACTTTTATGCAGGAACTGGAAATTAGGATCCGAGTCGATTTTCCATGAAACTTTCAATGAGTAGTAAGCATGGACTAATGCAGGTGACTTTTCCCAGCTGTAGGACATTATGTCATCGGATTTAAAGCATTCCCTCTCTCTGTTCTTGTCTTTCTCCCTCCGAATCACTCAATATGCCTTCTAAGGAGTCCGAACGGAGGTGACCGCAAAACGCTATGCATTCATAATATATGTATATTATATATATATACATATGGGGCATTCCACGCCAAATCAGACGGTCTTGGAACTTATATTTTTTGATTCATCTGAAAAAATTCTATCTTCTTTCACATGTCAAAAAGTACTTTAGTGAATTTTTTCAAATTTTTTCAGCTAGCCGTTCTCGAAATATTGATTTTTATTGATTTCGACTGAAAACATTCATATAACCGTCAAAAATTGACGGATTTCAACTTTTTTTTTTTCAAATTTCGGTGTTCTTGGTTCTTTTGATCAAAAATATGTTGAGAATTATTTGACGTATTTTTCAATACAATAATCCACTTTTTGTCTCAAAATATTAAAAAAAAAAATGTTTGTGTCGAGCGATTTTTTTGAAAATTTTCTATGTTAAAGTTCTTCTAATTCTACAACTTTTGTGTGAGTGGCATCGTGGGATTATGATTCTTTCTATTTTTTTCCGAATTTCAAAGAATAAAAAACTGAAACAAAAAGATTAAAATAAAAAATTTAAATAAAAATCTGAAATAATCAGTAACAGTTATATTTGGGCAAAAAGGGAAGTCGGGGGACATCGAGATTTTCCCATGAAATATGCTCTGGATGTCCCCCGACTTCCCTTTTTGCCCAAATATAACTGTTACTAATTATTTCAGATTTTTATTTAAATTTTTTATTTTAATCTTTTTGTCGGGGGTTATTAAATGTCAATTTTTGTTTTTCCTTTTCTTTTCATTTCTTTTTTATTTCAATATTTTTCTAAATGAATTTTCTTTTTTTTTATCTTTTTTACACAAAAATTTTTCCCGCTTGAAAGACATATCCCCAATGTCAGCACGAAACCGTAGGGGTACCAACTCATTATTTTTTTTATTTGCGTGGGGAATTTCAATCTAAGTTACTATTTTCTGAAAAATCATTTCTTTTTTCGCAATTTTTAGAAGAATACGAATCGTAATCTTTATTAATATATGCCTAAAACCATCTCTGGATAAATCCTCAGATTTTGAGTCGAGAAGCCCATATTTTTTAATTCGTTTTCAATAAGATAAGGCGTTACAAACGCGTTGTAATACCAATGCATTCGATGCCAAACGCATATACCCCTCTGCGTTGCTGTCGGGGGTAAAAACAACCAGAATAAGTCAAAAATAGCGTATATTTCATCAGTATTCTTCATTCTCAATTTTTCCTGAGTGAAGAACCATGACGTGATCATTTTTTTGCTACGGAATAATTTCGACAGAATATCTTTCACTGGACATTATGGAGTACCTATAGGGTAGACTGGGGCAGAGTGGAGTCCCTCGGGAAAGAGAGGGTTTTCAGCACCTACAATTCAGTTACATCTCCATAAAACCACGCCAATCAGGCTGGGCCTAATGATTCAAAGTGAATACCCAATGAAAATCTCGATTTCATTAACAGCTAAAAAAAAAATTTGTACTGTGATAACTACCAATTCTGTTGAGTATTTGGGATTAGGCCAATTATTAGCCATGGTTCTTATATTGATAACTATACGCCGGGAGGAGGAGAAGAGAAAGCAGCGAATAGTGACTCACTTTTGGTGCCGAGCTTTCAGATGATGACTGCAACATTGGAGCAGAAATGGCCCAATGATAACGCGGGCCCAATATTGGCATGTAAAATTGGGTCAATAGCAGCTCAATAGCTGCCTGAATATTGGTTCAACAGCAACATTATATTGGATGGCAATATTGTTTACTGATATTGGGCTAATCATTTGCCACGTTATCTATACTGGTTAGCCTTACACGGTTCCTCATTTGGAATGTACGAGAATATCAACATAGACGACGTTTTACGCTCGAACGATTTGACACTCGATTTCAAAATTGAATGATAATTCAATGCCAATATTCAGTACTGATAGGTTATGTAGGAGTATAGAAGATCTGGAAAAAGAAACTGAATCTTACTGGAAAGTACTTCTCTCTATCACCCTGAATGCAACTTTCCTCGTGGAAATGTCTTAAAAACTTAGTGGAACGGTTGATTATTAACACAAAAATAGAGTGAACTTTTCATTAAATTTTAATTCATGTTGTATTGGTCATTTTGCACCAAACTGCGATGCAAAAAGCCTATCTCCATGAAAACATCTCAAATACTTAACAGAATTGGTAATTATTGCAGTACAAATTTTTTTTCAGCTGTTAATGAAATCGAGATTTTCATGGGGTATTCACTTCGAATCATTAGGCCCAACCTGATTGACGTGGTTTTATGAAGATATAACTGAATTGTAGGTGCTGGAAACCCTCTCTTTCCCCGAGGGACTCCACTCTGCCCCGATCTACCCTATAGGTACTCCATAATGTCCAATGAAAGATATTCTGTCGAAAATATTCCGTAGCGAAAAAATGATCACGTCATGGTTCTTCACTCAGGAAAAAATTGAGAATGAAGAATACTGATGAAATATACGCTATTTTTGACTTATTCTGGTTGTTTTTTCAGTTTTTTATTCTTTGAAATTCGGAAAAAAATAGAAAGAATCATAATCCCACGATGCCACTCGCACAAAAGTTGTAGAATTAGAAGAACTTTAACATAAAAAATTTTCAAAAAAATCGCTTGACACAAACATTTTTTTTTAAATATTTTGAGACAAAAAGTGGATTATTGTATTGACAAATACGTCAAATAATTCTCAACATATTTTTGATCAAAAGAACCAAAAAAAACCGACATTTGAAAAAAAAAAAGTTGAAATCCGTCAATTTTTGACGGTTATATGAATGTTTTTAGTCAAAATCAATATTTCGAGAACGGCTAGCTGAAAAAATTTGAAAAAATTCACTAAAGTACTTTTTGACATGTACAAAAAGATAGAATTTTTTCAGATGAATTAAAAAATATAAGTTCCAAAACTGTCTGATTTGGCGTGGAATGCCCCATATACAGGGTGACGTTTCCACTATTGTTACAAAATAAGTGGAAACGTACAGTGAAAAATCCTGAACATGTTGTCGCAGAAATTAATTTTTTCTGATAATTAACTTTTGAATTATTAATGAAAGAATTTTGCTATTTTTCGGCCAATAAAAACGAATAGAATGGCCGCCATAAAGATGGCAGATCCGTGACATTAACAATTGTCTATAATGCCGGCGTTCAGAGTGAATGAATGACATTTCTACGTTCGGAATATAGCTTCTCAACCTCTCTGCTGTCATTCAAGATTTTTGATATTTGATCAATTCAAAGATCAATAGAAAAATAGAAGTTATATGACAAAATGATTAAGATGAACAGCAAATGATCATGGATGACCCCCTCTCCAATTAAGAGTTACTATTTTTTTTTTTACATGATTATTTCCCATAGAAAATAATTTGTTAATATAAAAGATTCATACAATGAATGCCACAATATTCGCAACAATAAATGCGACAATCAATGCAACAATTTATGCGACAGTCGGTGCAACAATGAATGCGATCGTTGCATTAATTGTTGCATTTACTGTTGCATTTATTGTTGCATTAATTGTCGCATTTATTGTCGCATTTATTGTTGCAAACATTGTCGCATTCATTATATGAATCTTTTACATTAACAAATTATTTTCTATGGGAAATAAGTATGCAAAAAAAAATTAATCATTCTTAATTAAAGAATGAAGAGGGGGTCATCAATGGTCATTTGCTGTTCATTTTAATTATTTTGTCATATAACTTCTATTTTCCTATTGATCTTTGAATTGATCAAATCTCAAAAATCTTGAATGACAGCAGAGAGATTGAGAAGCTATATTCCGAACGTAGAAATGTCATTCATTCACTCTGAACGCCGGCATTATATACAATTGTTAATGTCACGGATCTGCCATCTTCATGGCGGCCATTCTATTCGTTTTTATTGGCCGAAAAATAGCAAAATTCTTTCATTAATAATTCAAAAGTTAATTATCAGAAAAAATTAATTTTTGCGACAACATGTTCAGGATTTTTCACTGTACGTTTCCACTTATTTTGTAACAATAGTGGAAACGTCACCCTGTATATACATATATTATATATATATGTATATATATATTATATATATATATGTATATACATATTATATACATATATTATGAATGCATAGCATCCCGCGGTGACATGAAAAAAGGCCATGCTTTTTTTTATTTAGGAACGTTCACGAGTGCGAAAAAATTTAGAGCCGATTATAGGTCCAATGAGTACATAATGTCTTCACTTGGGTACATAATTTATGTACTTCCCTGATGAATCGGGCGATTGCATATCAACTATAAATCGATCAGACAGTCGATTTGTTCAAGAAATCGACTGTCATGTGACCAAGATGCGACTGCGTGCGAGTGTGTGCGACGATGATGCGACTGCAATGCAGCTGCGATGCGATCGCCTCGTGATCGAATCACGGTCGATTGCGTGAAAAAATCGACTCCCCTGTCGCATGATCCACCAGGGTTAGATACATGATTCATGTACTTGGTGGCATAATCCACGTCTTTTCGGCGCCATAATACACGTCCATTGGAAGGAGGTGGGCGCATAATACGAGCCCAATTGGGGCATGATTTAAGCCCAGTTGAGGCATAATTCAAACCCAGTAGGAGCATGATTTACACTTCAAAGTCTTAATTAATGCGCAAATTGTTCATACATTAACGATGTATGCGAAAATTTCAGGGACAATAGGCATGGATTATGCTCATCAGATGTCCATAAAGTACGCCTTATCGAAACGTATTTTACGATTTGATGGACGTATTCCAAGGTTTCGTTTTTCTGTGTGTGTGTGATATGGATATGGCTATGAATGTGGCAGCAGGCCTAACGTTGATTATGATGGATGATTCAGATACTCAATTTTTTTATCTCGTCATGACCAAAAAAGTGCAAGATCTACACTGAGAGAAAAAAATATTTTCTAGAAATAAAAATAATTTTGAGGCAAAACTTTTTTCTCATTTGCGATGAACAATGTGAGAAAAGTAGAGGATTTAATTGAAAGAAATCAATACCTATTTCTCTCAATATCAATTGCTCTTAGTTCGAAATTGCTCCAGATCCATACTCATTTTTCGTTATCAAAATTTGCTAATTGATGATGATAAATGAACAATTATTTGTCCAAATCTCCTCCTGCATGGATTCAATCTCGATCATTTTTGCCATTAATATTTTCACATGGAATTTTTATCAAATAATAATGTATTTGCACGAAATAGGAAATCTCAGTCTAAACATACCCGAATTTGGCTCAAAACCGGAATGTATTTTTCATCAACTATTCTCGAAAAGGTTTATCTTATTGATTAATGTAAATGTATTCAAATTCATCCTAAGTCCATACGAGGATTCGTTCAACACATAAATTGTTTAAACGGAAAAATCCACTGGCAAACCATTTCCTCTTGAACTATATAATATTCCTAGAAAATATTTTTTTCACTCAGTGTATAAACGCTAGGAAATTGAAAATAAAGCATCAAAATGAATTCACACATTTTGATGTATAAATGCAATTATACTATGTGATGAAGGTTCTCATCATCTTTCACTATAATCTAACAAAAAAATTTATTTCAGTTCCTCAACACATGCATCTATTCGTAGTGAATAACTATCTCTCATATGGAACGATAGTATTCAAAGTTCTATGTTTCGCCAAATTAAATATACTTTCTGTTTAATTTGAATTTTTCAATAATCCTTCTTGAGCCGAGTATGCCTAAAGCTGTCAGATCCGTTATGATTAGTAATTCCGAGGCTTCTGTAACATGATCACATGACGATCCTACTCATTCTACCAATGTGCCACGGAATTATTCAAATTATTGTTGTTTATTTCACTGTCCCTGTTATCTATCCCCTTGGGGCATTCCTAATTGAAGTTTGAACTACTCAGATCTGGACATTTACCTCCTATCCTAAAAAAAGATACTGGTGTCAACCTTCAGAGGGCCAAGATTTCAAAAAATTTTAAAAGCTCATAATTTGTATTAAAAAGAGATGTGAGGTCCCCAAGTTAGAACCGAACCAAGGTTGGATATTGGCGAGTCAGACCCTGACACTTCAAGACACTTCACTGAGATCATTCGGAATTTCCAGCCACTAATCGGGAAGTTGAAAGACGTAAGTGCTAGAGGTACGACTCTTTGTTTTCAGTTTTTTTAAAATTGAATTTCTCTTTATCATTAGAAACATAATAATAACAAAGAGGCGTATTTTCAGCACAGATCTCTCTTTGTTCTCTCTTTAAATTCAGATTTAAAAAACTCTCAAAAAGAACTATAAGAATTAAGAGGCGTAATTGCCATAATTTAAATAACGAATTGAAAAAAAAAAAACAAAAAAACGTAATTCCAAATTACATAATTTTTATATGGGGTGAAAAAATTATAAAAATATTTAATTATAGATTTTCAAAAAAAGTCCTTGCTATTTGCACAACAATTTTTCGATTAAAAAAATCGATAAAGAACAACAAACATAGTCGTAGAAACTATCAAAAAATGTTGGGAAGATCTCAAATTTTGAAGATCAATATCAAAAAAATCGACTTTTCCTTTTCGGGGTCAATGCATAGACTCCACTTATTGGGAAGTTAAGAAAAATTTGATAATCTTTTTCTTAAAAAAAACTAAGAAAGTACTGTATCGATTTCAATCAAAAACTAATCAGATCGAATCTATATCGAGATGCTTCGATTGCAACATCGATCATCTCGATCGCGTTATTGATTAATGAGAAAACGTGAACGAAAAAATTGGTCACATAAATACACACACACACAGACATGATCGTAAAAATTATCAAAAAATATTGGGGAGGTCTTAAAACATGGGGATCGATCGAAAAATCGATTTTCCATTTTCGGGGTCATGACATAAACTTCCCTTATCGGGAAGTTAAGAATTCGGAAGCTTTCTGCCAATCGCATTGGCAGAATACTAAATATACGATGTTCGAATTACGCACAAGTAATGTGGCTCCTGCTTGTTTCATTGAGAATTACTTAAAATGTTCTTAAAATGAAAAAAAAAATAATCCTTTTCTGTTCAGCTGTAAACGGAAGAAATATAGATACACTGTACCGAGTCAAAGCAGAAACAATCATTGCAGGACACAAACGAGTTAAAAATGTTACCCAAGAAACAGCTTTTGGTTTTAGCCTTCATACTCTGCTTACAAAATTCTTCGGGTTTCCTGGGAGCGCTGCTTGGAATCTGTAATTAAATCAATTGATTATTAATTCATTAAGTGCAGAGGTAAAACAGAATAAGTCGATTTTCTTCCGTAAATGATTTGAAGGAAAGAAAGACTCATAAAATAAGTGCACACTTTCTCAATTCTGACTGGAACATTTGTTCACAAACTTAATATTTACCAGAAAGAATCGACTCATCCTGCTTGACTTGTTCACTACTGAATTATTGAAAAATATATATATATATTTTCTATTTTATAATTGAGAATAAATATTATTTGTTAGTGGGTAGAGCAGAAATGTTCGTGAATGTGATCACAAAACTACCTCCTATTATAAGTTCGGTAGTAGATGTGATATCAAATACCAAACGTGCATTTTCGCTTTCAATGCCTGCGAAGCTTGTGCAAGGGGATTTCGAGGTTCAGGATCTTATAAATCCGAATGATGCAGTTGAGAATTTTGGCACTGCTCGGGGTTCCACGGCGGAGGATTTGGACGAGACAATCGAAATATATCGTAAAGAATTGGTGGAGAAGTTTGTAGATATGGATAATAAGCTGGATGAGCTTGCAGTCTTTAATTCTAGGAGCGTTCACGAAATTCAACAATTAATTAATGATTTACCACAAGAAATAGGCATTATATTGAAGAAACAGATTGTAGGAGACTTTATAATGACTATAAATAGACAATGGGATAGAGTATCGGAATTTATGAGACGAGGAGTGAGTAGAAGAGAATATCATCATTTGGTCATGCTGAGTCTGGAATATATTGAACACAATATTGCCAACTTTCGAGTCGCCATAACTCCAAGCGCATCATTGACTTTTTCGGATGCTGGATTACTCACTTTAATAGCAAGAAGGCAGACGGTAAGAATTGTTGAAAATTCAGTAACGAAAAAGTTGACTCGGGAAAAGAATAAGTTAATTTTTAATTGATATTTCTTCAATATATGTTGATAACTAAAAGAGATAAACTTTTTTTTGCCCTAATCCATGTTTAAAGAATGTCAAAAACTACAAAAAAGGATTCGGGGAAAGTCAAAAAATATCGCTTTATTTCTGAGATATTAAGAGAAATCGGATAAGACAAAAATATCCAGTTTCACCTTTTCGTTACTGGATTTGAGAACAATAATCAGCTTGAAGGAAAAATTGAATATTTGAAAAATAAATATCGTGAATAGTAACAGATATTTTTAATATATCATATTACTCAATCAGTTTTCTTTTCAATCATAATCTTCCACGATTATAATCATTTTTGGGCTCAGCGAACCTGAAACAGTAATGCCAATTGAAATGGACAGTATGAGACTTGAGTTTTTCTATAATTTCATTAACGATTAAAATATGTGTTTGACATATTGATATATCGAATGGAGTTATTTATATTCAATTAATTGTGATTCACTCGAAGTTCTTAGCATTGACACACTCCTAATTCAGTTATTCATTTATCCGTTTTTTGTATGAATTTTGGGCTTTTCACAATTTTCTGTCCAACTTAATCCACAGGGTATTTGAAGATGCATTTAATATCAGTTACCAGCAGCTAAAGAGGAATGCATGAAATACAAGGAAGTTAAAGAAAAGGGTGCGTGAAACTTTCACGCGTTAGAAGTGAAACGTCCAAAGCATGGTTTTTAGCATCTTCCTTCAACTGCTAATAATTGGCATTACAACTATTTTCAGATACCCTGCATGCGCTTAGTGTACTGCAAGTGTTTGATAAGTTTAAGCTATAATTTATTTTATCCTCTATTTTCTTATAGAATTCAGGACATACTATGTGTAATGGAGAAACATTTCACCGTAAAATTGTGCATATCTTTCAAATGATAGTTGCATGTGAAGCAAAGGCAGATGTTCTGCAAGCTCTTGCGTACAACGAGGAATGCGCTGGAGAAGAGTGTATGTGCCTTTAATTTTTTTCATTCATCAGAAATGATTACCAGTTGACGACTCTCGATTTCATATTTATCAATTCTCTTATTCCAATAGTGAATTAAAAAAAAGTAGAGATATCGCGTTTCAAACATTGCAAAAAATGTTAATGTAATGTTGTACTCTTTCTCTACAAAAAAGTATTCTTGCACTTCTCTCATATAATTCACATGCAATAAAATAGGAGCATTCGCAGTGGGAAAGAAATGACCACTCACAGTGTTTTCTCGAAACTAAAAATAGTCGTAAAATTAAAAAAAAAAATTCTGTTTTTCTCCGGTATGAAATGACTTCTCTTGTGCATTTCCACGATATATCTAAAAATAAACAAAATCAGAAATTATTATCCAGACAGTTAGTGAGATAGCGTAGAATGCCTCATAGATATCGAATATTTGAAATGAGTTTTGCGTTTTAAAGCTGTGAGGGGTGAATACAAAGATAGTAATGCATAAGAATTGACGTTAATTGACAAATTTTGATAGTTAATTCAATTAATAGTTAAGTAATACTATTACTACTATACTACTATACTCAGAAATGGTATGGTGAAGTTCTTTGAAATTTTGCAGAACACTCTGATATTATCAATAATTAAAGAACTCTTAAATTGATTCAACAAGATCAGAGAATATTTCCATAATCAATTTTGTATTTCTATTTTACTGATGTTTCATCTCAAACGTGCACGTAACTTGAGACACCCCCGCTTCTCTTGATTCTCAAAAAACATTCAACCCGTCAGCGGTTGCACTATGAGACTTTCTCTCACACTTTTTTTGAAGGTATAAAAAAACTACCTTGAAAAATGAGAGGAAAATTTTGATTTTTTGTGTATTTGTCAAGAACCTATTTTCCTCTATTATGGTGATCGCAAAATTTCAAAAATAATTTTTTCGTTTGGAAAAAAAAAATTTCGTTCCGTGTCGTCCTGCAGCGTGAAACTTTCTCTCACTGCGCACCTAACGTTAGTTAGTGGGCACACAGGGCTCAATCGCTGTTGATAGCATTGGTGATACACCCTTCCCATTCCAATCCTTCTCTCTGGAATGTTTCTTTGTGAGCGAAACTGAATTTATTAAAAATACGAAAAATTTCAGATAAATAGCGCGCTTGCTGACAGGTTAAAAGAAAAAAATGTTCCAGCGAGACTTACCTCTTCGATAGAAGAATTGGGCCCAGTTCTTTTGAATTTGATTACTGATTAACTCATTTCAACCCGCAGTTAACGGGTTAAACTATGTTCCACCTCCGGACTGAAACTACCAATGGATCAGGCCTGATGCATTCGAGCCCGTTGGGGAGAATCAATTTCCCTTTTGTAACATTTAACTGTGCGTTACTTATCAGTTAAACGAAATTAAATTTCAAAGAACTCAAACTTGCCTTTTGATATGCTGGTTTTCATCTGCAATGTCAGAAAGATCCATACAAAAATAACACAAATAAAAAATACATGCACATGAAAAAATAATAATAATAGTTGCAAATGAAGAAGTCAAATCTCTATTTGAAAACGAAAACAGTCTGTAATTTCTCGAAAATCATTAATAAGAGGAAAGAGGGGAACAGCTATTCAATATAAAAATAAACAAATTTAACCAGAAAATTTGAACAGGAAAAAATATCGTGATCTGGATCAACGATTCGAGAATATCACAGCTAGTTATGAAAGTGGGAATGAGAATGTGCAGGAATATTTTAGGGCAATTGCATACAATTTTAGTCTCTAAACATACAAGATTAATTATCAATCATCTGCCCTTCTTAAAATCTTCACCCCATCAGAAATTTATCTATTATAATAATTTTGTTAATGTATTTTTCATCAATTAGCATGGAAAGGGATGTTTAACCACTGGCAATATGATTACAAGCAACAATTGGAGAGATATATGAAAGAATTGACAGCTGTCTTGAAAATGGAAGATGACCCCTACATTAAAGGCTGTCGACCTAATGGTGAGCATCAGTATCCCGTAAAATTTTGCAGATGATTAATTGAAATTTATTTCAGAAAACTCCTTTCTCAATGTTATCTCCTCTGAACAGCTATACTATTTTCCGAAGGTAAAAATTGAGAATTGCATTCCGATCGAGTCAACGTTGGGATGCGATAGTCTGGAAAATTGTAGAGTTATGAACACGACTGGTTCCACTATGTGCTACAAAGTAAGCCCAAAATCATATTAAAGGATGTAAGAGCGAGAGCGTGGGGGAGTTGTGAATTTTGATGAGCGGGATAGGTTCGAACGGTTGCGCTGATCTGAAAGAAATGACAACGTGACGGGTACTGTAAATTGACCAATTATGGCGAGAAATAAATGATTAGATGAAATAATTCGAATTTAAATTCTATCCTTATCTTCAGAATAAACGGATACATAGTATTTTTGAAGTATTGCCGAATTACTACAAGATACATATTTCTTGTGAATATTTGTTCTCCGTACTACGGGAGCTTGAAAATTTTATTTTTAACTTCCCAATAAGGGAAGTTTATGTAATGGCCCCGAAAATGGAAAATCGACTTTTCGATCGATTTCCATGTTTTGAGACCTCCTGAACATTTTTTGATCGATTTCGCGATCATGTCTGTATGTGTGTGTGTGTGTGTGTGTGTGTGTGTGTATATGTCCGTAAACAGATGTTTCGTTCACGTTTTCTCATAAATTAATAATGTGATCGAAGTGATCGATGTCGTGATCGAAGCATCTTGACATAGATTCGCGGCCATTAGATTTTGATCGAAATCGATCCGGTAATTTCTCAGTTTTTTAAGAAAAACATCATTAAATTTTTCTCAACTTCTCAATAAGCGAAGTCTATGTACTGATCCCGAGGAGGAAAAATCGATTTTTTTATTAATCTCATATATTGCGATCTCCCCAACTTTTTTTGATAGTTTTTACTACTACTTCTGTTGTTATTTATCATTCTTTTCATTCAACATTTTTCCTAATAGTAAATGAGAGAAATTATCGGGAAGTTCTTAATGCGGCTCAAAGAGTTACACTCATCACAATACACTCTTACTAATTCCTTCTCATCCGCAGTAAAGTACTCCTCCATTCGCGAGCGAGCGTAGCGAGCGAGCAGCTACGCACTCCTCTGTTCGCGAGCGAGTGTAGCGAGCGAGCAACTACGCACCCCTAGTTATGAATTTAGGATCATAATAACCCCCATTTCTCCATAAGAGCCTATATATTTTATGTCAATTTTCAATCATTTTTTTTTTGCCAAAATATGAATGGTTACCCCGGACTTTTTACAGTTCCATTTCTTGAGGAAAACCTAACGATAGAAATTTTTTAAACCACAAATCTAAAATTTTTATAGATGAATTTTCATACCTGCTAGATTTATGAATGAATGTATGAATTACAATGTGAAAAAACAAATATTTATATCAATTTCAGTTGAAAAACTAGAGGTGCGTGGTTGCTCGCTCGCTGCGCTCGCTCGCGAATGGAGGAGTGCGTAGTTGCTCACTCGCTACGCTCGCTCGCGAATGGAGGAGTGCGTTACTGCTGATGAGAAGGCATTAGTAAGAATGTAGTATGTTGAGTGTGACTCTTCGAACCGCACTAAGAACTTCCCGATAATTTCTCTCATTTACTATTAGGAAAAATGATGAATGAAAAAAACGATAAATAACAACAGACATAGTAGTAAAAACTATCAAAAAAAGTTGGGGAGATGGCAAAATGTGAGATTAATAACAAAATCGATTTTTCCTCCTCGGGGTCAGTACATAGACTTCGCTGATTGAGAAGTTGAGAAAAATTTAATGATGTTTTTCTTAAAAAACTAAGAAATTACCGGATCGATTTCGATCAAAATCTAATGGCCGCAAGCTTATGTCCAGAGGCTTCGATTACGACATCGATCACTTCGATCACATTATTAATTTATGAGAAAACGTGAACGAAACATCTGTTTACGGACATACACACACACACACACACACACACACACACACATACAGACATGATCGCGAAATCGATCAAAAAATGTTCAGGAGGTCTCAAAACATGGAAATCGATCGAAAAATCGATTTTCCATTTTCGGGGCCATTACATAAACTTCCCTTATCGGGAAGTTAAAAAACGTCAGTAGTGGAGATGTACAATCGGATAAAGTTTTTTAAATCTTTTTCTTCTTTGGAGAATAACTTGGCAGCTAAGAGAGATAGCGTGATTCGAAATCCATCTTCTTCCATAGTTCTTGAAATACTCGACAAAAAGAAATAAAAAGATCCACTATCTCGCTTAGTTTTCCAGATATTGGCAACGAAAGATCGGTGGAAAAATTGATCAATCCTATTTTACTCTTTCATTTTTCTTATGATGATTATCTGCGTAAAATTCACCAATGTTCCACATTTCAAAGTATTTAAATGAAACTCATTAAATTAAAATACCTTACAATTACAGCCGAATGGTAATTCTCTTTACCCAATTTTTCAATTTGATGAGCAATCTTTGAAATTCTTGGGAGGTGGAGAGGATTGTTCGAATCCGACAAAAATTACCAATACGTTTTGTACGTGTTCTTGTCAACGTTATGAGAAGATTGTACTTGCATTGATGCAGAGCCGAGTGAATGAGAATTAGTAAGTTTACAAATAATAAATATGACATCTAATTAAAATAATTAAACTCAATTCTTATATCCTCTAGTGTCATAGTAGCTATGCGATTTCAAAAAACAAAAAATTATATTTACATTCAAATCGCCGAGGGAAAATTAGGGGTCAATGGTTATATTTCCGGTATGACATGGATACAGCCGACTCAAAAAAAAAATGGTGAGAATCCATTCGATGCATCGTTAACGATCAATGAAGCAAAAACCATAGCCTTAGATGACGTACAATTACCACATGAGTATACTTTAACAGGTAAATAGAGGATTCTCTTCTTTCACTGCATACTGTGCAGAAAGTGGCCACTTTTTGTATGCTGTACATTGTACAATAAAAGCCTACCTTACACGTGCAGTAACAATTTTCTGACTCGTGTGATTGCATAACTCGCCTTCATCTCGTTCTGCAACTTCCACACTAGTCAGAAAATACTTGATCGCACTAGTTAGGTAGTATTTTTCCTATTAAATATCGAAAATCTTTCAAATTACAATTTTTTTCTCGAATCATTGTAGGCATTAAATTCTCTCGACAAGATCTATATGGAGAAAAGGGTTTAAAAATTGGATTGTATGGCGTACAATTCGATTACGACACTGGAAAGTTGAATCCGCTGAATGAAACGTTCGTCTTAGCCGAAGATTTGCAAGTTTGGTAATTGATAAAAAAAATTAATTTCACTTTTTTTAAAATAAATTTTCATTGAATAATGTGAAAGAGATTAACGAGAGATAGATGAATTGTCATCAGATAATGAGTGATTGGTCGAATTAATTCTACTCACAAAAATTATCATTACTATTCTTATGAATGATTCTATACTAATAGTTGTAGATTTCCATGATTATAAAACGAATTTAAGTCTTGTTCCTAATACTCATTTCCTGAATAGTAATCTCAGAGTAATATATCTGTATTTTCTTTCGATATTTAGCAATGTATGTTCGAAAAGCGAGGCTCAGGATCTTCTGGATGAGCCGCAATATACTCTTGCAGAATTTCGAAGCTCAGGTTACAAGTTCCAAAATTCGCCGAAACTAATGCCGTACTTCAATGTAGGTCCAGTTAAACCTAATCCATTGACACCAATCCGTGGTGTTGGGCTTTTTCATGAATTGGTCGGTAACAATCTAGTTCTTTCATTGCGATTGTTCACACTTGATTATATACGTTATATAGATATAGAGAAGCTCGAAAAAATGAATATCACTTTACCTGTAGATGACTAGATTATATGTTATAGTTAATCATGAATGATGAAAACAACAATATATACATTTCTTCAATTATTAACATTATAGATAAGTTTTCTGGAGTTTTAATTCCTCAGAAAGGCAGATCAAAGTGCCTTTTTTATTTGAGGAAGATGAACTACTGTCTTTTAATCTAAATAAGGTTGTAACTCATCAAGAAAAATTGGTCAATATAATTATTGTCAAGAGAAATTAAATTTTTTGTTCTAATTCATTTCACCATCCAAAATTCTAATAATCCTAGGCTATTTTTACGACTCCTAGCTATTTCCGCAGTTCGAAATTCTTACGAAATCATTAAAAATAAATTTGGGCAAGGTAAGGCAAGAAAGAAAAATAGTTTAAGAATTTAAGCTGTCCTTGAAATTTATGAGCAAATTTATGAACCGAACGAAACGTCGATCGATGGAAACAAGAACGAATAGATCCTGCGAGGATTTCTTGAAGGAACAATCATTTTTCTTATCCATGTACGATATGAAAACCTCATGCCTCTTGACGAATGAAGTACGATCCCGGAGACGTAGGCATCTGCGTACTACCTATAGGACAATGCTATTGTTTTTGCTTCCGAATGGAAGCTTTGTAATTGTAATTTTTTTCGAGTTTGAGATTTTATCCCAATATGACTGCAAATGACCCAAGACGTCAAGAACCGCAGTTTTTAAAAAATGTTTGTGCGTGCATATGTGTGTGTGTATGTGATGACGCATTCTCCGCTTTACTCTGAAACGGGGCAAGCTAGCGATCTGAAAATTCTACCGCATGTTTGTCATGCGTGCCCCAAACTTTCAGCTTAATCGGCCAGATAGTTCCTGAGAAAAATGAAAATGTCGAAATATCGTTTTTTCGACTTTTCTCGATGAAAAATGAAATTCCAGCGTGCACTCTCAGCGAGGAGATTTGCGCTTATGAGCTGCATCTCTGACCTCTGGGGTGGCGGGAGCTCAGATTTTTAGTTTATCCATTATAAAACTTTTGAGGAATTTTTCGTAAAAATCTTGATACCTCTATAACTTAACAAATAATTGAGCTAGAGACCTCAAATTTTGTGAGTTTATACATCTGATGAGCACAAAGTTCTTAGATATTAGCATAGAAACATCCGAAAAAGCAAGCTATATCTTCAAGACTATTCAATTGGTTATTTTTGGGATAAGCTTAACCCTCTGAGGGCTATTTGGGTTTCTGCACTCCACGCACAGATGAGTGATGGTAGATTAAAAATTAAAATATCCATTCGGAAGCTTTCTGCCAATTGCATTGGCAGAATATTAAATGTTAGATGTTCAAATTACGCACAAATAGTGGGGCTCCTGCTTGTTTCACGTGTATCTATGAAACCACTAAATTTATCGGTGATGCCAATGTATTATTCATGTTGAATAAATTAAAGCCGAATATAATATTTGACGGAGATTGTACTCACTCTAGCATCAACACCATCATTTCAAGTTCCACCTCCATTTTTTTCTGTGAAAAGGTCAATTCTATTGGCACATAAATGAATTAGGAAATTACTTTTCCCTTCATTTGCATCGAAATTTTCGTTTCACTAGTATTAGAAGAATTTCGAAGGAAATATGAAGACCGTTTTTGGCTTTGCTGTCGTTATATTGCTTTCGTGTCTAGCTTCTGCAACAGAAGGTACATCATTCTTTTGGCACTTATTTCGCAAATTCACTAATTTATTGAATTTTTCTTCCCTACTTTATTGAACAAGTAGCCTATATATTCATCGAAAAGGTGGTTAGCTGCCAGCCCTACACGACTTGGACAACTGTCGGCTGCATTCGTAACCAGTGTGGTCCGGATGGAAAACATGTCAATACATTAGAGTAAGTAGATTTCAATTCAGTAGCGAAATGGTAAAAAAAGATAGGTCGATTTTTTCTTTCAATCGTTTTTTCAAATATGTTGGAAAGTAATGGAGATACGCCCTTTTTGCTCCACGCCGTTATTGTAGCTCTTGAAATTCTCTATGGAAAAAAAGGATCTCTATGGAAGCTAAAAAGGGGCGTATTTCCATTAGTTTTCGAGATTCTGGCAAGAAAAAGTGAAGAAAAAAATTGATTTCCCTGTTATATCTTTTCGCTAACTCATCCATTATATTCTGAATTTTGGGAATTAATTGATTAATCTGGGTGAAATCACAGATGCAGCCCCTATTACTGTCCACCTGGTGCTAAATTTGAGCTTGGTGATCCATCACTGCCGTTTCCCAAGTGCTGCAACACTTGCGAACAAATTTATGAAGAGACTCCACGAATAATCATTTTCTGAGGGAAGTCAAAGGAAAATATTTCAATTTCCGATATTTGAAATGATCTTGAATGAATGATATTGAATATTGATGGAGTCAAATGATTCATCAAAATTGAATCTCATGTAAATTGAAGTGATGAAATATTCACGAATTTATAGATATAAAATGTGAAAGCTGATATGGAGAATATTTTTTAGAATAAATTCATTAACACATTTAGCCATGAGTTTGTTCATAATTATCATCATTATTTCCCCCTTTTCAGTCTACACTGTTTTGAGAGGTTTGAAAGGTCGGGAGCGGAGATATATAAATTGATTGGAGGCGATGGTATGCGTTCAGTTTGAAGAAAATTGTAGAGTTCGAAAGGAATTGAGAGAATAAAAATGAAAATTGTAGTTACATTTTTCGTCATTGCACTGATTATGTGTTTCAGCTTGGGAATCAATGGTAATTTGTTATTTGTAATCAGTGATTTTCGATTCTAGTTGTTGTAAAATTTCTCTGAAGCTAGTGGATATAGAGTCATTCTTATAATTCTTTCCTTACAACTCGCATGTTTTTATTTTTTTTTTGTAGAAAGCGTCTCTACTAAAATTTCGCTATCTCCCTCAGACTCCGATATATTCCATAAAAAGTGATAAAAAATGTTTTCAAACCTATTTTGACAGTTCGTTAGGTTCAATCTACTAATCAATTGATTAATGTATTTTATTTTCCAATAATTAGCGGCAACGTTTTCTGAGGAGGGAAACTGCAAACCTGGAGAAACGTGGACAGCGCCAGGTTGTATCCGGAAACATTGCTCTGATGATGGAAAACACATTAGTGGAGCAAGGTGATTAAATCCTTCAATTTCATCCTATTATGAACGTTAAAAATGGAATCAATTGGTTTTTTCTATTACAGCTGCGGCTCAGTCAGTTGTTCACCACCTTTGATCCTCAAGGATGGAGACGAATCAAAGTCCTACCCACACTGCTGTCCAACTTGCGGCTTTGACTGATTAAGCTCGCATTATTTATAGCGAAAGAAAAAAATCATTGTTTTGATGGCCCACGAATTGTTCTAATATTTTTAGATCAATAAACTATTAACGAACTGTTCTTGATTTATTTATGGTCTTTAGTAATTTGATTGAGGAATGTTTCTGATGAAGATTTTACTGGGATTTTACGTCACCCACTCGTGATGAAACTATTCATTTGAAAAAAAAATTGTTCGAGTACACGATTATTCAAATTTTTGGATAAATATTGACGGCTTATTAAGGATCATTCTTCAGCTCAGGTGACGTTATCAATTCCATTGTCAATAAAAAATTTCGTGGAAAAAATAAAACAATTCCATGATAACCTCCAGCGGCAAATGCTTCGAATTCAAAATTGTTCTTTTTCTGCCCTCCGGCCGGAAAGAGGCAACTTTCGGACCGGTGCGCTAACCGAAGTTGCCGCTTTCCGGCTTCGTCGGGCAGAAATAGTACATTACACACCTTGACTAGCAAAGTGAGAACGTCTCAGAGCACATGTAATTGTTGGCCGAGGCGAAGCCGAGACATTTCTTACTTTACTGGCCTCGGTATGTAATGTACTAGTATTTGCTATATGTGTTTTACGACTCAAAAAAAAATTCAATGTTAAATAATTCTCGGAAACGAGTTCTCAATATGAAAATAAATCGGAGAAGCGACGCGAAATTGAACGAATAATAATCATTCGCCCACGCAATGATCTACACATTTTGCTTAAAAAAATATGTAAATTCCTCAACGAATGAATCTAAAAAAATCTGAAGGCTGTGAGTTCAAACTTCGCTTCGGTATTCCCTATTTTTTCCGAAATTCGATTTCTCTACAATTTTCCAGTTGTAAGTTTGGTGATTGTCAATATGTTTGAGGGGGTTTATTTTTAAATTCTTAGATGTGTGGAGAAAAAGAATTTGTAAGAAAAAAAAATCGATTTTCTGAAATTCTCAGGTGTGTGTATCCCATTAATGTTCTAGCAGGAAAAAGATGCTTCAGTATGTCTATATTTTGACGAACTTTTTTCAAATTTTTACGTGAAATTCTTCAGCTGGAACTAAATGATGAGGCACTTGACACAGAAGGTCAAGAATATCGTCATAGATTTTTTTTTTATAAAATTGTTTGGTTTTTTTTTTTCAAAGAACATACAATGTAATTTTCACAATAGAATTAATAGTCACCTGAGCCCAAAAATATGTCTCGTCATGTCTTCAGTATTAATTCACGAAATTCGAATAGTCATGTACTCAAACAATTTTTCAGTAGAAAACAAGAATAACTGATGATATGGCAAATTACATGCCAGCCAAAATGAATTTTTTCAGTTTTATTCAAATTCAACATATCATATGCTTTGTAAGTTTTGCATGACGAATATTGTCTAAAATCGATGAGGCTCAAGGCTATAATTTCAATTTTCTTCTAGATCGATTCACCGATTAAAGTCAAATTCAAACTGTTTGAGATAAGGAATAAATATGATAGATAATCCCAATTTCGCTATATTCGTGAAAAAAACTCAATTCAATTGCTGTTGAAATTAAGAAAAAGAGGAATGAGGGATGATGGGTAAAATGGAACAGGTAAGTTCTTATGCCCTTGAGAGTGGATTGTATAATTCAAAAGGAAGGGCCAACATCCTGATTTTTCATAAGACTCTGTATGAAATTTTGCATTTTTCAACATTTATTTCTCAAAATTTTACACAGTAGCGTCACCTAAAATCTCCCGATGATATAGATGATAACACATGGGCGGTGTATGTGCCTCCTAATTAAGTAAATTTTTGAAAGTTTTTTACCTCTGGTTCTTATATTTGTCACTTTTATTTGCACTGCAATTGATTATTAGATAATCCTGTGTATTTATATGGCGAATTCGTCCGGGATTATCAGTTTTCATCAACCTGCAATAAAGTTAACCAGTCTTCTATAAAGGTAAGCATCTGTTATTAATTATCGTCTCTCTAATTTTAATGAAATTCAGCCAAATATTTTTTTAACATGTGTGTATACCATGGTTAGGGGTTCTCAGCGGCATGACAAAATGAGTATTTTGAATAATTCATGTGCTTGCCAGTGGTTTACTTTATTCCATGAAACAAATATATACCAAGTTATTATATAATGTAACAACTTTCTTCGACGAAAAATTTCCGGAAAATGTATTCATTGCATACCGAGTTATCACCGTATTTATTGGATCCAGTCCTACGAGTAGTGCTTTAGCGGTGATCATCGTTACATTTCAATAATTTATTTGGAATCAATCAAAAACAAGCAGGAACTCACTCCCTGTGCGTAACTTGAAGATTTCAGTACTATTCTCAACTTTAATATTCTGCCAATGAAATTGGCAAAAAGCTTTCGAAGGAAATTCTCAATTTTATCATCTAATAATGATCACCCTGATGGATCTGAATTACGTTAACTTACAGTATTTTGCATAAGTTACAGTAAGGATAGAATGTCACAAGTTACAAAAATTTTACTTCAACATTCTTCTTGCTATGTTAACTCGACTCGTGAACCATATATTTTTTGCAGTTGACTTTTTCCTGGCCTAGGGTCGTAATCTACTATTTCTTTCCAGCTAGTGAACGAGAGAAATATAGACACTGTAACGAGTCAACGCAGATATTATCATTACAGGCAACACAATGAAGTTAAAATTGTTAAAGAAACAACTTTCGGTATTGACCGTCATACTCTTGCTACAAAATACTTCGGGTTTCCTGGGGACATTGACAGCAGTCTGTAATGAAATGATTCAATTATAAATGCACCAAGTGCAGAGGTAAAACAGGATAAGTCAATTATTTTTGACATATAGTATTTTTGAACAAATTTCAGAAAATCATCTAGATTTCTCCCGATTCTTGCTGGAATATATCCTCAAAAAAAAAACGTTTTCCAAATAAAATAAACTTCCCCTGCTTTACCTCTTTACTACTGCATTATGAAAAAGAAAAAACTACTTTCAATTTTATAATTATATGATTTATATGATGAATTTTATCTGTTAGTAAATGGAGCAGGAATGGTCGTGGACTTCATTGAAACTCTACCTTCTGCTGCAGAATCTGTAAGACAGCTGGTATCAAGTTTTACGAGTGGTAAATCTCATGGACATAGGGCTCCAGATTCTGTGCCAACGCATCGTAACGAAACAATTGAAAAGTATCATAAAGAATTTTTAGAGAAATTTCAAGAGATCGATCTCAAGATTGACAATCTAAAGCTCTTTGTGTCAGGTCAATTCGAACATATTGAAGAATTAATCAAAAACTTACCACAAGAAATAGAACTTAGATCGAAGAGAGAGTTTATGGGAAAATTTATAGCTAATATAAATACGAAATGGGATCGATTTATGGTATTTTTGGACACAGGAACCACAGAAAAAGTATATAGTTATTTGATGACTGATAATCTGCATTATATTGAAGACAATCTTATGAACTTCCGAGCTACTATAACTCCACCCTCGGCATTGAGTAATACGCATGCTGGGCTCCTCAAGAATATAGCAACATCGCAAAAGGTAAAAATTAAAAAAAAAAAATACTCTAGCGGAGAGGTAAACAAGAATGAGCTGATTTCTTTGTCAATATTTTCCTGACGATAACTCGACAATCAAGACAGATTCCATTTTTTTGTCCTGATCTTTTTTTTTTTTTTTTTTATTTGTTTTGTCCTGATCTTCTTCCTAGAAAATTTCAAGAGCTATAACTAAGGATTCGAGCAAAAAATTATTCTCTTTTACTTTTTCGCAACTGAATTCAACAATAACAATCAATTTAAAGACTGAATTGGATCTTTGAGAGATGAATATGTGAATAGTAATGAATACTTCAAATGCGTCACATTATAAATCGATCAGCTTTTTTTTAATTCTAACCTTCAAAAATTATAATCATTTTCGAGCTTAACTAGCCCAAAACAGTCATATCAATTGTATTATGAAATTTAAGTTATTCTATGATTTTATCAACAATTAAAATATAGGTTTGACTTATTGACATATTGAATTGAATTATTTAGATTTAATTAATCGTAATTTATTCAGAGTTCTTACCATCCACATAGTCTTTTTTTTTTTTTTTTTTATACTTATTTAACGTCGCCATCTTTTACGCAAAGATTATGCCAATCAGCGACGGAGGTTCATGGTGTGTCTGTGGACAAAGCACTTGTAAATAATTTTACAGTGGTGCTTGTATCATTCGGCAGAGACTAGGATTTGAACCCGGGTCTACGAGTTGGCAATCCGACACTCTACCGAACGAGCCACCGTTCACCTCTCATCCACATAGTCCTAATTTATTTGTTTATTCATTCGTTCTTCACACAGAAAACACTGAGCGTAAAAGACGCACAGAAGTGCGTAATCACCGCACATGTGTGCGTACTTCACGTTCTTACAATCGAACGTGGTGTACGCACACGTGTGCGTGAGGTACGCACTCTTTTTGCGTGATCTACGCACACTTGTGCGTGATCTGCGCACACTTGTGCGTGATCTACGCACACTTGTGCATGATCTACACACAGAAGTGCGTGATCTACGCACAGCAGTGCGTGGTCTACGCACAGAAGTGTGTGATGTCGACACACCGTGAATAAGCGAAATAGAGCGAAACAGACGTTAATATGGGATCAGGAGGGAGTTTTTCTAGTTTTTCGTGATTATCTCGGTGAATAAGCGAGATAGAGCGAAATGGACGTCAATATGAGATTACCAGCGAGCTCTTTCAGTTTTTCGTTATTATCTCGATGAATAAGGGAGATGGGGCGAAATGGACGTTAATTTGGGATCAGGAGGGAGTTTTTCCAGTTTTTCGTGATTATCTCGGTGAATAAGCGAGATGGGGTGAAATGGACTTTAATATGAGATCACCAGGGAGTTTTTCCAGTTTTTCGTCATTCTCTTGGCGAATAAGCGAGATACAGCGAAGTGGACGTTAATTTAGGATCAGGGGGGAGTTCATTAGATTTTTCACGACTATACCGGTGAATAAGTGAAATAGAGCGAAATGCACATTAATTTGGGATCAAGAGGACATTACTTCATGTGAAAACTTCCTCATAATTCCATATGTTTACTCCGCTCTATCACGTTATTCACCAATATAGTCGCGAAAAACTGAAAAGACTCCCTCCTAATACTAAATTAACGTCCATTTCGCTCTATCTCGCTTATTCACCGAGATAATCGCGATTAACTGGCCAAACTCCCTCCTAATCCCAAATTAACGTCCATTTCGCTCTATCTCGCTTATTCACCGAGATAATCACGATAACCTGGACAAATTCCCGCCTGATCCAAAATTAACGTCCATTTCGCTCTATTTCGCTTATTCATAGAAATAATCACGTAAAACTCCCTCCTGCTTCCATATTAACGTCCATTCCGCTCTATCTCGCTTATTCACCGAGATAATCACGAAAAACTGGAAAAACTCCCCGATGATCCCATATTAACATCCATTTCGCTCTATCTCGCTTATTTACCGCGATAATAGCGAAAAACTGAAAAAACTCTCTCCTGATTCAATATTGATATCTATTTCGCTCTATCTCGCTCATTCACCGAGATTCTCACGAAAAACTGGAAAAACTCCCTCCTGATCCACTATTAACGTCTATTTCGCTCATTTACCGTGTGTCGACATCACGCACAACTGTGCGTACATCACGCACTTCTGTGCGTACATCACGCACTGCTGTGCGTAGATCACGCACTTCTGTGCGTACATCACGCACTGCTGTGCGTAGATCACGCACAAGTGTGCGCAGATCACGCACAAGTGTGCGTAGATCACGCACAAGTGTGCGTAGATCACGCACAAGTGTGCGTAGATCACGCACAAGTGTGCGTAGATCACGCACAAGTGTGCGTAGATCACGCACAAGTGTGCGTAGATCACGCACAAGTGTGCGTAGATCACGCACAAGTATGCGCAGATCACGCACAAGTGTGCGTAGATCACGCACAAGTGTGCGTAGGTCACGCACAAGTGTGCGCAGATCATGCACAAGTGTGCGTAGATCGCGCACAAGTGTGCGTAGATCACGCAAAAAGAGTGCGTACATCACGCACCGAGTGTGCGTACATCACGTTCGATTGTGAGAACGTGAAGTACGCACACATGTGCAGTGATTACGCACTTCTGTGCGTCTTCTACGCTCAGTGTTGTCTGTGTGTTTATACGGAGGACTCCTGTAATTTTGAGTAATGTTTGAATACTGACGATTCTGCCTATCACAATTTTTTATCCTCCACCTCAATATATGTGCCTAGTATATTATAAGTGTTTAATGAGTCTAAGCCGCAATAGGGAACTTGCATTTTTTTTTTTTTTTTTTCTTTACAGGGGACAGTTTTTGAAATGAGAAAATCATGTTCTGTTTTTTTTAATTACTTAATTGATTAACTATAAATTATTAAAAATTGTATTCTTCGAACGGCGACGAATCGAAAGTGACGTTAAAATACCAAATAATTCGGCAGTGCTGTCTAGCGTGAGTTGAGAGAACTCGAATATCAGCGCTAAACAATCCATACGCATCTCCAAATCAACTTTAAAGATGTTTTGCGAAGATGCCTTCGTCTACTTCAGACATTATGTGAATAATAGAACTTCATAAGCAAAATTCTAAGGATTCTTTATATCCACTACATAACCTCTGCATCATACAGAGTATACGCGTTGACCAATCACATTGGAGCTGCAGCACCAGCTACCCATAAAACAAGTTGCCGGCATATTGTCCAACAATTGTTGACATGAGATCCGGAATGTTGCTGCAGAATTGTCGACAAAATTGCGGACAATATTGCCGCAACTGAGATATCATAAAAATATCAAACATCAGAGTTATCAGCAAAGTCATCCCGAATCTTGAGGGCATTTACCTAAAAAACAAGCCACCGACAAATTGTCAACTTTTTTTCGACAAAGAATCTGCAAAATTACCGTCAAATATTCGATAATAAGACGGGAATAAACTACAATAACTAACTATATTGACACATTTAAATTATCAAGTTATCAGCAAAATTATTGGAAAATTATCCGCAACGAAATGTGAGAAGAATTGTCGATACAGCTATATATGAGAATTTTTCTGAGCAAAGTATAATAGCGCGAAACACTACAAATAAAATATGTATAATCCAGTCAAATGAGGAAGCAAAATGCATCAACTTTCCAGTGCTGAAAAAGATTTGAAAAAATTACGAATCGCTGGATTTGGACTGAAAAGCAAACGTTCAAGCAGCTTTTAGAGGCAAACCATTTCTTTTTGTTTATGAAAACTATTGAAGTTTGGCGAATTGTGTTTTTTTCCGTTAGTCAAGTAAAGGGCGGTTTTAAATCTTCATCCGCATGATCAGTTTCATTTTTACCTTTGAATAACTTGGTTTTGATCCATATTTTGACCATCTCTAGTTGAAAAATTCCAAAAATGTGACAATGGGTTAGCAAAAAATTCGAATACCCCGATAACTTTCCCCGGTTATCGTCAATATTTGAAGGTAAAATGTCGACAATTCACTCTTAAATTGCCGACAAGTTAACCCCAATTTATACTCTGAAATTTGAAACAAAATTTAGAATCATCGGCAGTTTGTGCTATCTGGGTAATGACACTTTTCAAAACTATATGGTATATCGACGTCACTTCCGCTTTCTGGCTGTTTGAAATTTATTCATTTTCAAAGTGAGAAAAAACATAAACAGACATTTTCAATGATTATTATTTTTTATTATATACTCAACTAATCCTAATAAATCAATTGCAGTGGGAAAAAAATTAAAAATTAAATATGCAAGTTCCCTATTCATTTCATTCTATATTTTTTTATAGGATACTAAACAGCTTCAGTGCAATGGAGAAACATCTCATCATAACATTATACATCTGTTCCAAATCATCGTTTCAACTGAAGTAAAGGCATTCATTCTGCAAGCTCTTGCATACATCGAGGCATTCTCTGGAAATAACGGTATATTCGTTTCATTTTTCCATAATCATAAGTAACTGTTGGTTGATGACTCAATTTCCTAATCGTATTTAATGTTATCGTTATGAAAAAAAAAAGATCATGGCAAGACACTCCAGCGTCTTTTGATTTTCAAAAAAAAATTTAAAATGAAAAAATTGATTTATTCAGTCTCGCCTCTCCGGTAGAAGAATTGATCCTCTTGATACGCTGCTTCAAACGTATCCATATTTCTGAAAATCTCTACGCTATCACGACTCTATTATAATAATTTCATTAATCAATTTTCAATGGATTAGGATGGAGACAGATCCTTGACAGGTCGCAAGAAGAATTGCAGAAACAAATAGAGGAATATATACAGGAATTAAAAAGTGCTTTGGAGGTCGAGAAAATGCCATATATCAGAGCCTGTGAACAAAAAGGTGAATGTTAGTGCTCCATAAAAATTTTCAGATGATTAATTGAAAATTATTCCAGAATTGCATCATCACGAAGCAGTTCTCTCGAAGTCAGTGCATGTGTTTCGAATGTTGTATACCGAAAATTGCAGTTATGTCGACATGTACGTCGACAGTACGTTGCAATGTGATGATTTGGAGAGCTGTCAAGTCTCGCACGACGATACCCCAAATGCATGGATGGTGTGCTTCAAAGTAAGCCTGAAATAATATTTATTTGTAGGAATATGTTGACGAATTTCGATAACCAAAAGATTTATGAAGGAATCTGGGAATTACAATGTGCAAAAAAAATATTTAAATGAATTTCAGTTTCAAACAAGTAGGAGCCCCACTAATTGTGCGTAATTTGAACATCTTACATTTAATATTCCGCCAATACGATTGGCAGAAAGCTTCCAAATGGTTTTTTTAATTTCAAATCTACCATCACTGATCTGTGCGTGGAGTGGGGAAACCAAAATAGGCCTCAGAGGATTAAGCTCATTCCAAAAATAATCAATTGACTAATCTTGGAGATATAGTTTGCTTTCTCGGATGTTTCTATGCTGATATATAAGAAACCACTGGACCGATTCTGCTCAATTTCAATACCAAACTTTGTACTCATCAGATGTATGACCCCACAAAATTTAAGGTCTTCAGCTCAATTATTCATTAAGTTATGAGGGTATCAACATTTATAAAAAATTTCTCAGAAGTTGTATACTCAATGAACTAAGAATCTGAGCTCCCGCCACCCCAGGGGTCAAAGATGCAGCTCATAAGCGTACATCACCTCGCTGAGGGTGGACGCTGGAATTTCATTTTTCGTCGAGAAAAGTAAAAAAAATGTTTTTTTTTACATTTTCATTTTTCGCAGGAACTATCAAGCCGATTCAGCTAAAATTTTAGTGAGAGCTTGGGGTATACATAGCAAACATACGGTGAAATTCTCAGATCGCTAGCTGGTACTGTTTCAGAGTAAAGCGGAAAATGCGTCATCACACACGCACAGACATTTTTTTTAAACGGCGATTCTTGACGTTTTGGGTCATTTGCAATCATATCATGATGAAATCCGAAATTTGAAAAAGGAACCTCCGATTACATAGATTCCATTCGGAAGTAAAAGAGAAAAATGTAGAATTGGATAATTTTTTTTTTTTGACAATATCTCGGAAACTAGGTGAGATAGCGTAATTTCGTGCTGTTTTATTATCTTCGGTAGCTCTTGAAATTTCTCGGCATAAAAGATTCTAGCCAATAATCTACTATCTCGCTTAGTTTTTGAGGAAGATATTAAGCAAGAAAAATCGGCAAAAGGGTGATTTATTTGGTTTTACTCTTTCAAATGATAACAGGGTAAAGCGAAGCTACAAATGAAAGCATCTAAGTGCCTCTGCCAGAATTACGCGAAGTTTATACTCACATTGATGCAGAGCCGAGTGAGAGACAATTAGTGAGTAGAGGAATAATAAATATCACATCGAATCAAGATAACTTTACTCAAATCTTATATTTCCTAGTATTGTAGTGGCTGTGCGATTTCAGAAGATACAGAATTATATTTACATTCAAATTGCCGAGGGAAAATTAGAGGCAAATGCTTATATTTCAAATTTCTCATGGATAGAACCGACTGTAAAAAAAAACGGTGAGGATCCCTTCGAAGCGTCACTGACGGTCAATGAAGCAAAGACGATGGTTTTGGGTGACATACAATTACCATCTGGATATATTTTAGCAGGTAAATAGAAGATTCTAATCATTTACTGCAGGCCGTACAGAAAGGGCTCACTTTATGCACGCAGTACATTTTACAGTAAAATACTGGAACTTGCACGTACGGTAAATTTTTTTTGACTCTTACACTCATCAGAAAATATCTTACCGTACTTGTTATGCAATAGACTATTCATTTTCATGAAATATCCAAAAATCTCTCAGATGAAAAACAATTCTTTGGAACATTCTAGGAATCAAATTGTCTCCACTTTTGATAGCTGGAGAAAAAGGAATTCAAGTTAAATTGTATGGCGTAAAATTCAATTACGAAACTGGAAAATTGGATCTAGCGGATGAAGCGTTGGCCACAGCACCAGATTTGCCAGGGTAATTGATAAGAAAATTAAATTCATTCTTTGATAAATTTTGATTGGATACTGCAGAGACCAAAGAGAGATATATAAAGGTCTATCAATTCACAAATGATTCGTGGAATTAATTTTACTCAGAAAAATTGTCATAACTATTCTTATACATCATTCTATGATAATTATTGTAGAATTTCTTGATTATCGTGAAGAAAAAAATCAATCTTATCCCCAGAACTATTCCCCTAAATGCTGATCTTGCAAGAATATATCTGTATTTTTCTTCAATACTCAGGCATGGATTACAAAGTTCAGATATTGCATCACATCAGGATTTATCTCATTATACTCTTGCGGAATTTCGCAGTTCAAATTACAAGCACAGTAATTCACCGAGAAGGCTACCGGTCCTCAATGCTGCTATAGTGCTGCCCCATCCGTTATCACCAATTGGTGGAATTGGGGTCTTTTATCAAAATGATACTGCACGTCTTTCACTGCAATTGTTTACAATTAATTATCACAATTTTATGAATAGCATTAATCAATTCAAATTCAATTCACTTCAGCAAGAACTTCCATCCTCTGCGGGAGGTGTTACAAAGGAAGAGGTATACACGATCGAATTGTGTGATCTCTAGAATCATCTGTGTTAGACAGAAATCCACCGAAATTTTTCTTTTTTCTATCTTCGATTGTTAGAACCTGGCTGGATAAAAGTCCATCAAATTTCATACATTTATCGTCTTCGAATCGAGTCATATAGATATCGATAATTTGGTCGAGTTTTATATTTTGAAGCTGTGAGAGGTGAACACATGAATGGTGATACATGAGAGCTCATGTTAAATAGAAAAATTTGCCAATTAATTATTCAGAATTAGTAGGATAAATTTCCTTGAAACTTCGTAGATAACCCTAAAATTAATCCGACAATATCTGTGAATTTTTTCATTGTTAATTTTGCATGGCGATTTGAACTGACGTTCCATCTTAAAGCTTCATAATTGAATACATTATGTGTTATAGTTAATCATAAATGAGGAAAATGTATGCATTTCCTTCATCATTCAGTTTATAGATAAGTTTGGTCACTTTTTAATTCATTCGAAAGCCAAACCAAACTGTCTTCCTTGTTGGAGGAAGATGAATTGTTGTCGTGGTTCTTCAAGTATAAGTTGTAACTCGTTGAGAAGAATTGTAAAATATAATTATTATGAAGAAAATCAAAATTTTCGTTCTATTTCATTTCATCATCCAGTATTCCAATAATTGTAGCTATTTTTGTAACTCGAAATTCTCACAAGATATCCCTAACGGTTTCGGAAATGCAGAAAAAATACCGTAGTTATATCGTAAAATTACCGCATTTTTACCGCATTATTTCGGTTATTTTGGTCACTTTTTTTACCAAATACTTACCGCATTGTTACGGTAAAAATACCGAATATTCATAGTACTCTAACGGCATAAACACGAAATTAATACCAAAATAATACCGTTAATATTCAGCATATTTACAGCATTATTACCGCATTATTACTGCATTATCACCGTAAAAAAATTCCTACAATCTTATTACTAAAAAATTCGCAAATATTACTCAAATCAAACGGTATCAATGGGATTTTTTTGAATTCAAAAATTGACTAGTTTATGCTGTTTTCATTCACCAACAACAGAATATCATTATCATTATTGTATACATAGGTTCTTGGCAGTTCAAAATCACATTTTTTTTTCATTACATCCACGTCTTATACTATCATAGGTTATTTAAATTAAATATCAGTATATTTTTCTCTTCCCTTTGGCTCAATTACATCTTCAAGTTGTAATTAATTGAAAAAAAATAAAATAAATATTTCTACGATTTTCTTGGAGTTCTGATTAACATCTGACATGCTGAAAGAGGCTGTAAAGAAGGTTGGCAGGCGAGTCTCTGGACGAATGAGTCATTTGTACAATTGCCAAAATCCCGAAGATAACAGCTGGAATAACGCTGTAGTGGTCCTTTAATCACTCACAATAGAACGATGTGAGTGATTGGAGCTCTTGCTCAATCAAGTATTCCCGAGGCAGCTCCTGAATTATTGTAGAGAGCCACCGAACTCCGTTCTCACGTAAACTCACATCTGTACTCGTTAAAAATTCACCAAGCTGCTCCATGAATTGGGTGAGGCTCATTTGACGTTTCTGAATGACGTTTTCTGAATGTCTGAAAAATGACATTCAATAATAAAAAATCACTTTTATTGGGCAAATTGAAGGAAAAATAATTTTTTCAATAAATCAAGGAGAATAATAGAAAAAATCAAACCGAGAATAGCAGTTAATTGAAAATTTTTAGGTTTTTTTATCTTTCAACGAATAAATTATTTTTGAAAAATGAAAAACACGCACATGCAGAAAATTCAAAAAGTTATAAGTGCAAATTTTTTAAATATTTTCTCAATAGTAATTTATTTGTTTAAAAAAATAGAAAATGTTTTGAAATGTGTGCTGATTTCATTACCATGGGGAATAGTATTTTTTACCTGAAGCAATACTCCCACAAACTTGTGTTGAATCATCTTTATCATTGTTGTCAGTAAAAACAGACGACAATCTCTCAATAATTGCTGCATTTCTAGTTGGTGCCATGGTTTATTCTCTTTTCTAGTCTCAAATGAACACTTTTTCTCAATTTCTCAAAATTGTCATTGAGAAAATAACATAAATCAATATTTCTCGAGTGGTGGCAAAAAACTATCACACGAATAAAAAACTTTAATTACAAAATAAACATTTAAAAAATAATTAAATTGAATTATGAAAATTTAATTAATTTTGATTGAAGAACAATGTGGGCACAATTCCCTGGCCTTCAGAAAACCAATTGAAGTTATGTCTGACTTTACGGCGGAAGTGTGTTCTTATTGGCGCACGTGACGAAAAAAGTGGAGGGAAAAATTGAAAATTCAATTGAAAACTCACCCAAGTGCTCCAAAGTTCGTTTACGGAGGTAAATATTGAAAATTATTAAAAAAATTATTTTTTATTATTATTCATTTTCCGAATAGAGGAAGGTGGGGTGAAATGGATACTCCAATTGAATGGTTTAAGATAGAAATTTGTTAATGATTCCACTGAAATGCTGAGAAAATTTTAGGCGGACAGCATGCGTCAAAATTTTTTGTTTTTCAGTTTTGGAAAAATTTACTTTTTTGGCCAAGATTTGAAGGGGTGATCCTTTTCCTTTCTGGGAAAATATCTCGTTTTATCGATCGTAGTCTAACAGTTCCAAATGGAGGTGAAAGGTGAGATCATTTGCCATCGATTTATGGGGTTGTCAATCAAAAAATATGGATTTTTACTATAGTTCTAGAGCGAAAAACTGATTCTCCCAAAACTACCCTTAAATACCTCAAAAATCCATATTTTTTAATTGAAAACCTCAAAAATTGATGGCAAATAATCTCACCTTTCATCTCCACTCGGAATTTTTACGCTAAGACTAATAGAACCGGAGATATTTCCAAAAAACCGAATTTTCCCAAAAATGAAAAGGGAAAACCCTTCAAATGTTGCCCCAAAAATCGAATTCCCAAAAAATGAAAAAAAAATTAATTCTGGCACTTGTTTCCCAGACAGCAAAAGTTGCCGATGACTCTAAATTTTGTTTCAAATTTTAGAGTATAAATTGGGGTTAACTTGTCGGAAATTTCAGTGTGAATTGTCGCCATTTTACCGTCAAATATTGACGATAACCGGAGAAAATTATCGGAGGATTTTGCTTGAAATATGCTGCAAAGATAATCTCCAAACTACGTCCAATCTGCAGCAATTCTTCAGAAAATTAGAGGCAAAATTTCTCGATAAGAGCTCCGACCATAACTCTGCATGTGCAATTCTATTATTAATTCCAGTAGCAAGTTTTTTACATTTAAAATCGTCTTTCTTCCTACACGCTTTACACACGCAGCAATTTTAGATAATCATCCCTCTAATGATTGTTTCTTCACATAATGATTCACACCTTTTGCTGAAATATATGTAAATGAAAATAGTAAGATATATATATATTCCTTCAAAGGGCGTAATCGGTGAAATTCTGTTGTAATTTAAGGTTGCCATGATAGGTTTTGATCAGGAAAATGGCAGTGAATTTCTGCATGGAACAATAATGAATATTGGAGAAAGGAAAAATCGTGGAAATTAGATTTAAAAATCTCCCCGACGAATGAAAGTCTGAAACTTGTAGTTGGATTTGGAAAAACCGAAAAAATTCAGTTTCTCTGTTAAAGACTTTTTTAAGTTATCAGTTAATTTCGTTTTCTACTGAATATTTCTATTAATAATTGTTTGACGTCACGATTGTTTGAATTTCGTGGACAAATACTGACGACTTATCAAGACCAATGTTAAATGAAACATTTTCTGTGGAAGAGAATTGAACAGTTTTATGATAACCTTGACTATTGTGTGCCGGAATTCGACATTATCTTTTTATTTTTTGGACACATTTTACGAGTTATAAAAAATCCACTAGTGGCAAATTCTAATAACGGGTTATGGACTGAGATATGGGAACTCATTCTCTATGTTTTGTAGATATGTTTGAGAGGAAGAAATATTAGAAAATATTCATTTTTCATATTTTCACGCTTTCTCGAAGATCTTAGGATATTTTGGACGCCTGAGCCGTATACGACAAGTAAATGGTGAAGATCTCGGTTAATTTTTCGAATACGCCAAAAATGCACTGGAATAATTTTGTAGATTATTCTGATATCTTCCACTTTTGTTCCGAAATTTTTTCCATATTGTTTGTTATTTCCGAGATATTAGCATAAAACTCATTCCTGGCGTAGTTTCGATTTTCTTCCTAACCCTTCGTCACACTTTTGGCATTTTTCAACTAGAGATGGTCAAAATATGGATCAAAACAAACTTATCCAAAGGAAGAAATGAAACTGATCAAGCGAATGAAGATTTAAAACCACCCTTTACTTGGCTAAAGGAAAAAACACAATTCGCCGAACTTTAATAGTTTTCATAAACAAAAAGAAATGGTTTGCCCCTAGAAGCTGTTTAAACGTTTGCTCTTCACTCCAAAATCTAGCAATTCGTAATTTAAAAAAAAAATTTTGAGCACTGGAAAATTGATGTATTTTGCTTCCTCATTCGACGGGACTATACATATTTCTTTTTTAGTGTTTCGAACTATTATAGTTGGCTCAGCGAAATTCTCATATATAGCTGTATCGACAATTCTTCTCACATTTTTTGCGGATAATTTTCCGATAATTTTACTGATAACCCTGATGTTTGATATTTTTATGATATCTCAGTTGCAGCAATATTGTCCGCAATTTTGTCGACAATTCTGCAGCAACATTTCGGATCTCATGTCGACAATTGTTCGACAATATGCCAGCTATTTGTTTTATGGGTTCCCACCCAAAATTTCCTCCGCTTTCCAATGGAATCATAAAACAAAATCCATCTCCAACAACTTAATATTTATTTGAATCTGTCTGACTAACTGAAACCCGCTCTATTCTTTTATATTCTCAATAAAAAAACTTTTATAAAATTATTTCTTTTGTTATTCATTCATTTATCCCACTTGAATACTATTATTATTATTATTATTATATTAATTTTAAAATTTCATCGGAAAAAATTGGTATCAGGTAATGAACTGAACTCATTTTGTTGTTCTACGTGTAAATAATAATTTCAAGAGCACTAGGAAACTATCGCATTGATGCAGTTTAAATGTCGATATTTTTTCGTAAAATTTGCGCATTTTTATCGTAACTTTGCGGCATTACTACGGTAACCTTATGGCATTTCTACCGTAATTTCACGGTATCACTGCTAAAAGAAGTGTCTTATCAAGTGTCTTAGATTCAGACACAAGTCACCAAAATAGTGTCTTGTGTCTGAAATTAAGACGTTTGCATAAGTGTCTTATGAAAAATTTAGACACTTTAGGTGTCTTCACAAAAATAAAGACGTTTAATCCGTCTGAAAATTGAAGACATTTAAGTCAGACGCATAAAGTGTCTGATTTTAAGACGGTGAGACCACAATCAGACACTTGGAGTCTAAGACACTTCGACTCAAAGACGGGTTTAAAGTAAAAAGACACGAAAAATCAAGACGCCTCACATGTCTTTATTTTTCCATGGGCGTACTGATGGATAACCTCAAAGCATCTTGGACAGATACGAGAGTGAAGGGAATTTGAAGATGGAATTATCTGTTCAAAATCAATCAAACAATAGTACCTTCAACAAAGTCTTCAAATTGGACAATAAATAATTAGATCATCGTATTCTTTAAGAATAAGTATCACAAAAACTCGTTTAATCTATATAGTCAAACGAAAGTGAATTCTGTCAAAAATTAAAAATTAAAAATTCTTGATTCATCAGAGTTTTTTTCAATTGATTAAAAATTTCCAAAAAATTTCAAGATCTCTTAAAAATTCTTAAAAATAAAAATAAAATAAATTCATAAAGTGTCAAAATATTTAAAATTGATTGAAAATGATAAAAGTTTGACTAGAAAAAATTAATGACTAGAAAAATTGAAATTTGTAGAATAAATAAAATAACCTGTAAAAATCTTCAAAAATTGATTGCACACCTCAGGGAATGTAAATATATAGAAAAAAAAATGAAAATACAATTTCAATAGTAAAATAATAAGTTTAAACAATTAATTAATTAATTATTTTTGAGTGAGTCTGCGAAAAAAAAATTAGGTTTTCAGAAATTATTCGCCGTATTTTGCAGATATGTTAAAAAAAAAGTTAAAAAATATGTGTTTTCCATATTTATACAATTTTTTAAAGATTTCGGAATTTTTCTCGCGGCTAAGCTGTATACAAAAATTTTCAACTGTTAATATTTCGGTTCATTTTGCAAATGCGGAAAAAGTGTTTCAGAACAATCTTGTAGATAATTTTAATATCTTCAACTTTTGTTCGAAACTTTTTTTCATATCATTTGCCATTTTCGAAATATTGGCAAGAAAAGTCATTTTTGGGGTGGTTTTGATTTTTTTCTACCCCTCCGCCACTTTTTTGGGATTTTTCAATTACAGATAATCAAAACATAGATCGAAACAAATTTATTAAAAAAAAATTAAGCTGGTAGCCGAGTGATGAATTAAAACTCTTCTTTATTGGACTATGAAGTGACTGAAAAAAGACACATTAAGTGTCTTGGAAAAAGACATATAAAGCGTCTCAAAAGTTACTACCGAAACGTCTTATATGTGACTACCAAAGTGTCTTAAATTCAGACACTTCTTTTTGCAGTGATTACTACGGTAATTTTACGGCATTATTACGGTAACCTTATAGCATTTCTACCGTAATTTTACGGCAGTACTATGGTTAAAAAACTGGTAAAAATAACTCTATCATTACCGCATTGTTACCAAATTTTTACGGTAAATATGCGGCATCCGCATTATTACGGAAAATTTACCGCACTTTTTTCGCATTCTCAAAACCGTTAGAGTAATTAAAAGTAACGTACTCGACTCAAAAACTCCCTTCAAAATAATTCAAACTATTGCTCAATGCAGATTATCACCCATAAAATTCCCAGTCACTATTCATACAACAGATATAAACATAAAATTCAGCTCTGATCAATACTGTCAAAATTTTCCACAGCCAAGGACAAACGACCTATTTCACCTGCTCACTGAATGCAATGCTTTTCACGAAGAGCGCAATATATTATATTCCAAAATTTCTGTATTTGAAAACCCAATAGACACTGGTCTTAACTTGTTGAATTGTACCTCGATAAAGAACATGAAACACTTGCACCACTTCCTTGTAAATGTAAGCAGAAAAATTAATGATAAATAATGAACTCTACATGTATTTTACCTCATAGAATATCCACAAAATTAATATTGTAAAGAAATAAGTGAAATTCATTTGCACAAAAAAAACAAAAGAAATTGTAAGCCGATACAGATTCTCATTTGTATAAAACTGTTATGTCGAAACAAATTAATGAAAAACCATAATTAAAAGTAAAGTAGGCATCACTAATATCAGAAAATCAAAGTAGGCGTAAATATTATTAGAATACTACTTCATTGTTGTTGAAATAGAAGAAGAATTTTATACAAACAATTGTGTATTTTTTCCTTCAATATTCTCAATGACCCTGAATGATACTGAATATTGATGAAGTTGATGGGAAAATCTATGAGTGCTATGATGAAATGTTTATCAGAATAGATTCATTGTAATTTCCCGATTACCATATTTATAATTATCATCATCATTCTCCTTGAGTTCCATCTCCATGTTTTCAAATGACTGCAATTTCGAAAACGTGGGTATATAAGCTGATTGAAGACAATAGTTTGTTATTCAGTTAAAAATTTTCATTTAGTCAGTGCGAAGTAATTTGCGGAAGTAACAATGAAAAATATTTTTGTACTATGTGTCATTGCATTGATAGCGTGTTTCACTCTGGGAGATGGTATATTATCATTTTTTTTTACTGAATAATTATAGATTTTTTAGGAATATCTTTGAATCTATTGATGATAGAATAATCAGAATAATAAGAATAACATACATTTAATATATTAAATTTATAAGAAAATATTATTTTCATGAACTAAGTTAAAATTAAGGTTTGGTGTCGAAATTCTTATGATGAAGAATGTTTAGAGAGAAAAAAAACTTTTTTTGTTTTGTCTACAGAATAAGTCTTCACAAAAGGATTTCTATCTCTAATGGAGTCGAAAATAATCCGCAGAAATTCTTTTCAATTTCTTTGCTTTATTCTGAGACTTTCTCAGATGTATTCATTCAATCAAGTATTTAATTAATTATATTCATTAATTAATAGCCGCAGTCTTTATCGAGAAGGGAGACTGTAAGCCTGGAGATGTCTGGACAGAACCAGGCTGTGTCCGCAAAAGTTGCGCTAATAATGGCAAGCAAATTGAGGGAGCAACGTAAGTAAATCCTCGAAACCCAAATTTTTTTAAAAACTCAAGGATGATGAGGAGGTACAAGCGGAGGAAAAGTTAATTTTTGGTATGAAATTCTAAATAACAATGTTAGACAAGATAATCGTCTCAAGAATGATCCATGCTAATAACCAAATTATAAATATTCAATTTTCATTATAATGACATAATTGTTAATATTGAAATTTTCAGTGTATTTTAAACCCCTGATGAGGATCTCGGAATGAGATCGAAACGTTGAGCACTATATATTTCTCATTTTTAATAAATGATCCATATTAAGCAAGACCGATGAAGCCATTTTTAAACCCTTAAATAAATGATACTACGATCATAAAAAAAAAAAAAAATTAAAAATGATCCAATAAATATTTGAAGAATGTAATAAGGAACAAAATAAGCCATAGAAATACAAAATTAATTGAAAATTGAGAAATTGGTATCTTTCCTTTAATTTTACATTGCTTTAATTTTTTCAAGACTTAAAGCAATGTAAAAAATAGTACCAATCTTCCAGTTTTCAAGTGATTTTTTGTTTCTAAGGCTTACTTTATTCCTCATTACATTCTTCACCGAATCACTGAGTCAAATCTAAGAATTTCATCTTATATAAGTGACTATTAACAATTTTATACGAATAATCAACTCATTTGCGATTGTACCTTCCAAACATTCGTAACAAAATTAAATCAATTAAATCAATTTTCTGTTATTACAGTTGCGGTGTGGTCGGTTGTCCACCTGGCATCAATCTCAAGGATGGTGACCAATCAAAGTCCTACCCAGATTGTTGTCCAACTTGCGATTTCTAATTGCAAAAGCCCCAAATGATTGACAAAGAAGGCAGTCTTTGAATGATTGAATAAAAATACTTTGTTTAAATATTTCCAGAAAAAAAAAACGTCGAATATGATTTATCGAAGCTGATGATTCTTTAATTTTCTATCAAGTTCTAATTGCCTGGATTTTCCTGGAAAAATAAAATTTACAAAATTAAAATGAACATCGAAGAATTAATTTTCTATGATATATCTATCGCCGTTGGAATAATAAATTTGAAAACAAATTAGATGAGAAAATCTTGGGAATTCCCTATTCATACATGATCGCTGACTACACATTATTATGTAATGAAAAACATCAATTATCGAATGAAGACAGAGGTTCAAGTCTCAGGATGAATAAAACACAATGATAAACAATTTTTTTTTAATGTTCAATCAGTTGAGAGATTTTATTAGATCAACGTCGTAGATTAAGTGCTTGTTATCGAAAATTAAGATCATCTCTATTCTTTGTGGTAGTGTCAGCCCGAAGTTAAATTTGACGATCTCCCACCTGTATTAGCACGTGACCTTTGTTCCCGACTGAGTTGGTAACAAAGATCCATGCTAAGACAGGTTTCATGCATAATAGCCCATGTATAAGATGCAATTTTGATCCTTCATTACTTGAAACCCGATTCGATGAAGAATTTGAAAAAATTTGAAGTGATCAAAACCAATTTGTTTCATTCCTGTTCAAAAAATCAACTGTTTCCCGTCATTTAGCGATTGTTCCCCAAACCCCGTAAGGGGGAGGGGGGCACAGTTCAGTCGGTTAAGGGGTAACGGAAGACCCAGTAAGATTTCAATTTTCAAACCCATTGTTGAGTGATGATTATGATTTGTTGCATTAAATATCAGAAGCATCGAATTCCTAATATCCTTTCCTAATCGTTGCCACTTTTCTATCATAAAAATATTGATAAATATCGTCAAACAATTAGTTTAAAAATTCAATATATACAAGGGGTTCCGTTACCCCTTAAGGTTTCCGTTTCGTCCTTATTCCTACTCTTACGTCGAGCCTCCTCCTCTGCGCAGTTCATTGCGCCATACACGGAGAGAAATTCTAACGAAAATATGATGAAAGATCTGAGTAAAAATTACCGAACCATTCTGGAATCGTGAGACATTTCGTGAAGTATACAAAAAATTGAAAAATTAGGTGGCAATTTTTCACAAGAGTCCATCAAAAAGTCACAGGAGTACATCAAAAATGGCGCTGTTAGCGCTTCAAAAATTACCGAACCATGTTCGTTAATTTTTGACGCGCTAACAGCGCCATTTTTGATGTACAGATGTGACTTTTTGATGTACTCCTGTGAAAAATTTCCATGGAATTTTTCAATATTTTGTATACATCACGGAATGTCCAACGATTCCGAAACGTTCGGTAATTTTTAGCAAGACCTTTCGATACTTTTTACTGATAATTTCTTTCCGTGTAGAGTATTTTCCTATGCGCAGCTTAAAGGGTAACGGAACGCCTCATATTTATTGAATTTTCAAACCAATTGTTTGATGATATTTATCAATATTTTCATCATAGAAACGTTGCAGCGACTGGAAAAGGAAATTAGAAAGTCGATGCTTCTAATATTTAATTCAAAAAATCATAATTATTACCACACGGAGAAAAAAAAATAGCTATTCATCCTGTTTTCACATAGGAGAAATTCCTATGTTAAGGGAGGGATGTTTACTATGTCACTATAGCAACTAGTCCTATGGAAAAATAGGATAATTACCCATTTTTTATAGGTATATTTCCTGTATATTATGGGAATTTCTCCTATGTTAACATGGGAATAATTCCTATGATAACATAGGAGAAATTCTCATGTCAACATAGGGGAAATTCCTATAAAAACATGGGAATTATTCCAATGTGTAACATAGGAGAAATTCCTATGTTAACATAGAAGAAATTCCCATGTTAACATAGGAGAAGTTCCCATGTTAACATAAGAGAAATTCCTATAGAAACATGGGAATTATTTCTAAGCGAGAACAAACCCTTATTTAAGTTCCAATTGTTTTGAACTTGCCGCGGCTCAGATACGAACGTCCCCGAGGCTCATTTCAAATCTCGTCATGTTATTGGTCAATTCGGCAACACGAATTGTGAAATGAGGCTGAGTTGTTCATTCGTGTGTTAGCTAACACGGGGATTAGCTAGCCCTGTGTTAGCGCCATATTAGAGAATTTGGATGTATGCGCTGTCTGACGGTCAGAGGCTAAAATTGCCAGTCGATCAGCAGAAGCAGGCTAAGTGAGGATTATGCTGCCTACATCTCATTGTAACTTTACCTGTGAAGATAGCGCATACATCCGAAGTCTCAAAAATGGCGCTAACACAGGGCTAACTAACACACAAATGAAAAACTCAGTCTGAATGCGCGATAGCAAACGTTTTTGAATACGGCAAACTTGGTGAACAACAATAAAACCACGTGAAGAAAAATAAGTTTATGTTGTGCAGTTATGTAAATATTGCTAGAGCAAGATATAGCGAAATGGATAATAATATAGGATCAGGAGGGAGTTCTTTCAGTTTTTCGCGATTATCTCGGTAAATGAGCAAGATAGAGCAGAATGGACATTAATTTGGGATCAGGAGGGAGTTTATTCAGTTCTTCATGATTATCTCGGTGAATGAGCGAGATAGTGCGAAATGAACGTTAATTTGGAATCAGGAGGGAGTTAATTCAGTTCTTCGTGATTATCTCGGGAAATAAGCGAGATAGAGCAGAATGGACATTAATTTGAGATAAGGAGGAAGTTTCTCCAGTTTTTCGTGATTATCTCTGTGAATAAGCGAGATAGAGCGAAATGGACATTAATTTGGGATCAGGAGTTTTTCTCAGTTTTTCGCGACTATGTCGGTGAATAAGCGAGATAGAGCGAAATGGACGATAATGTGGGGTCAGGAGAATATTATTTCGTGTAAAAACTCTCTCCTGATCCCATATTAACGTCTATTTCGCTTATTCACTGGTACACACAGAAAACACTGAGCGTAGAACACGTTCAGAAGTGCGTAGTCACTGCACATGTCTGCGTACTTCAAGTTCTCATAATCGAACGTGATGTAAGTACACGTGTACGTGATGTACGCACACGTGTACGTGATGTGCGCACAGTTGTGAGTGATGTACGCACACTTGTGAGTGATGTCCGCACTTGAGTACGTGACTTTTTTACTCTCAGTATATACTTCTGTGAGAGATTTTCGCTACCATCTCGGTAAGTAAGCGAGATAGAGCGAAATGGACGTTGATATGGGATCACCAGGGAGTTTTCCAGTTTTTGAACGATCAAACGAGCCCGCCGAAGGCGGGCGAAGTTCGATCGAAATTATATGAAACGTCTCGTTCGAAAATGATGATTTAATTATGAATATATGTAGTATGGCTTGCCATGCTCACTTCACAACATTTCAGAGTATAAAGTAGATTTGAATTTGGCGCGGTTAGCCCTAGTGGTTCACCCTGAAGGTGGCCTTCCCTCTTTTCGTTCGTCATATTTTTTAGAGAGAGTATTAAAGTTGAGTTATCGCAATTACTTCTTTTTTGGGTTAGTGGTCCAGGGTTGGGAAATCATCATTTTCGAACGAGACGTTTCATATAATTTCGATCGAACTTCACCCGCCTTCGGCGGGCTCGTTTGATCGTTCAATTATATTATACGTCTCGTTCTCAATGATGATTTAATTATGAATATATGTAGACTTTCAGAGTCTAAGATAACTCATACTTTTTTTTTTTTTTTTTTTTTATTGATATAATGTATGAACGCGTAACATATATCTGAAGCAATAAATTGTTTTTTTTTTTTTTTTTTTATAATATTGCTCGGGCAAATTGATCGTTTGGTGATATAATACGTCTATTATAAAATTTTGCAAACACTTGGGAATTTTTTGACCAGCCCGCCGTACGTCTAATCGTATCAACGCTTACACCCTTTTGATATGCCGCTGAAACTGCAGCGTGTTTTGCACTATATGCAGAAAACTGATTGGTATCAATTCCTGCTTTGGATAACAATGACTTAATCCAATGGCCTATTGTTTGAGCTGATACGTCTTTATGTGGTTTAACTGTTGAAATGAGTAATTTTTCATTTTCCCCTGATCGCAATTCTTTGGTAATTTCGAGGTATTCTTGAATCGCTCCAGCTACGCAGAGCTTCGGTTTATCTTTGAAAAATGGCAATATCAGTTCGGGCTGATATGCTCCTGGTTTTGATGTTTTTATTAAATCTGGTATTTTTATACTTATTCCCGATTCAGACACTTTAATATTCTCAATGCGAATTAAGGCCAGTGTTTGTAATCTGTGGGCAGTAATTAGCATGAGGAGAGTTGCTACTTTTCCTGATGCCTCCCTAAGCGAAACATCCTTCAGTGGATGAAGTTTTTCCATGTGTTCAAGTACAGGTGATGTGTCCCAAATTGATTGATATTTGGGCTTACTCGGTTTTTGTTTAAAAATTCCCTTCAAAAAACGTGATATGAGACCATCTTGATGAATATTGCTGGATGAAATCAGAGCAATAGATGATCGCGCAGTATTTATAGTACCATAACTAGCTCCACCTTTGAACCTTTCTGTTAGGAATTTTATGACATCCGAAGATTTTGCGTTAAAAATCTCCACATTATTATCTGTAGTGAACTGCTTCCACAACTTCAACGAATTCTGGTATTGTTTGATGGTGGATTCGGTGATAGATTTTAACATAATTTCTGCTGATTCAATGTCTATTCCTTTATTAATGTACGCAGCCCGGATAAGTTCCCTGCCATTAAAGACAACTTCAATGCTAGGGGATGTTTCTTCTCTCTGCAAGGAGAAAGTAATAAGTTTTCACTTGGGCTGAAAATTAACGGTGGTTTTATCAGAAGGGACATAAAGAGTGGGTACCACGGTTGTGTGGGCCACATAGGTACGACAAGAACTCCAGTTGCTTTGTCAGTGACAATCTTTTATAAGGTTCTTGAAATGAGTGCGAAAGGAGGAAAGGCATAGAATTTTTCCCCATACCAAGAGATGGTAAATGCATCTACCGCTACCACATCGGGATTTGGAAATCTAGAGCAGTATCTTTCACATTTTCTATTCAATCTTGATGCAAATAGGTCAATAGAGAAAAATTTAAATTTTTTTACAATTTTCTTGAATATTTCTTCATTCAGTTCCCATTCAGTATCAATATTTACAATACGTGAAGCATAATCTGCCTCTACATTTTCCTTAGAAGGAATGTAAGCAGCTACAATCCATAGTTTTCTCCTTTCGCACCAATTCCAGATTTTTCGGGACAGTTCACTGAGATGCGGATATTGGACCCCACCGGCTCTATTTATGTAAGATATTGCCGATGTGTTATCCATTCTGATTAAAATTTCACAGCCAACTAATTCTGTTGCGAAACATTTTAGAGCGAAAAACGCCGCAAGAAGTTCTAAATAATTGATACTAAATCGTTTCTCCTCCTCAGACCAAAAACCATGTCCACTCAACCCCTGATGACAAGCCCCCCACCCAGTCAAGGAAGCATCTGAAGATATTTCGAGTTCAAACTTGTTTAATCTAATTGGATTTTTCCCAATTATGGCATTACAATGCCACCAGTCTAAGTCTTCTCGTATAGAATTGGTTATCATCATCAACCCATTATAGCTATTGTTACTCAAAATTAATGCAAGGTATTTTTGACGCTCTATTCTTTTGCAATGAATTGGGCCATAAGCCACCGCAGGGCAGGCTGCTGTGAAGGTCCCCAGGAGTTTTGCAATATCTAGAATTTTATAATATTTGCCTTTTTCAAAGTTGTCACACAATTTTGCTATTTGTAATTTCTTCTTGTCAGTTAAGTTGAGTGTGAAGTCAATGGAGTTAATTATAAAACCCAAATATTTACATTCCTGACTAGGTATCAATGAGCTTTTCTTATAATTTATCACGAAACCCAAATGTTCCAACAGATTTATAGCTCTTTGTACATCATTACAGCATAATTGGGAAGATTTATTGATGAGCAGTAAGTCATCAATGTAAATGATTGACAATATTCCGAAAGATCTTAATTTATTCATGACAGGCTTCATTATTTTTGTATAAATATATGGACTAGTGCATAAACCAAACGGTAGACACGTGAATTGGAATAACTTGTTGTTAAATTTGAAACGTAAAAATTTTCGCCACTCTTCATGTACAGGTACTAGATAATACGCGTCTTTTAGATCTATTGATGACATATAATCTCCCTTATTCAACAGAGCTTTTGCTGTCCGAATGTCTTCCATCTTGAAATGATGCTGAATGATAAATTCATTCAAGTTTTTTAAGTTGATAATGAACCTGTTGGACCCATCGGGTTTCGGTACCAAAAAATACTGAGAGACAAATTGTCCTGTACATTCTTGACAGGGTTCTATAGCTCCTTTATCTAATAATTTTGAAATTTCTAATTCGATATCAGCGAAATTCTCTGTGGACCCATGGAAATCTTTAGGGGGCTCATTTTGTTTCGGTGGTGACGCAAAAGGGATTTTATATCCCTGCAAACACTCCAAGATGTATTTATCAGTGGTAACATCCTTCCACCTAGCCTGGAATTGTTTTAGACGTCCAGCAATTACCATTACCTCATCTACTTCTTCGACGTCGTCTGGTTCGATGATTGAGTTGACGACCTTGACCCTCGTGACGTCGAAGTTCCCCCTTTCTGTCTGAATTTCAGCAGAGGGCGTTTCTGGTATGAACCCACCTGCTTGTATCTCGCAGGTGGGTTCTTGAAGTTTCCCTGGTTTCGTTGTGAGGTATTCGTGCATTTTCCCAGCTTCTCCGGTGCTTTAATATTTGAGCAAGCTTTCTCAATCGTCTTGGCCTCTTTAATTTGATCAGCAAATTGAGACCCATAAAGCCATTCGTCTGATTTAGTAGCATCCACGACAGGTTTCACAGATTTAGATAGTAAAGGAGTGATGAAAGATTTTCTAGCAACCGAGTTTTGATAGAAAATATCGGACATCAATTTCCCAGCATCACAAAGATAAGATGTGAGTGTCTCCTGATCGACTCCTTCTTCTGGTTGTTCGAGAATCATGGAGATGGCAGCACCCAGAGCAGATAAGGCTGATCCCACTGAATTTTGGGTATTTATGAAGTGTCCATCACGTTTCTTCGCGATTTCAGACATTACTGGAATAATTTCAAGATTTATCTTAGGGGCTTCTACGTAAAGATCTCCTTTACGTGGATATTTCTCCAATATTTTCTTTTTATCGTCCTCAGGAAATCCTTCACGTGTCCATTTCTCCCATCTGACCTTTAGTTCAGGATGGAAACTTACTGAGATTTCATTTGTTAAATTGGGATTATCGCCCAAAATCTCTAATATCTCTTTTGAGACTGACACGGAATCGTTCAATGCAGGAGACGTTTCAGGCTGTGCTGGGGTGGCTTTGTTAGCCGAACTCTTCGAGTTCTCTTTATTCTCAAGGTCATTTTCATCTGGAATGGAAAAAATGAGAGGAGCATTGAACCTGTGCACTTATTGTACAATGAATGCGACCACTTATTGTGGAATTCTGTGAATTGTTATATTCTTATTGAATTAATTCACTGATAATTCGCTCGGACAAAATCGTATGGATTTGACCGACCCCATGAGATTCGTGTGGAATACACAAGGGAATTATAAAATTTAATATTTTACGAACCTATGACTATTGAATCGTCACAATAATTTTCTGTAAAATCTTCTGCATCTGCATTTTTTTCCTGGGCAGAGCCAGACCCAACGTTTGGTGTCTGCGTACGGATCTCATTAGCCTTGATTATCAATTGTAATTGATTTGCTAGGTTATCTAGCTGACGCTGCATGATTTGAAATTTTTCATCATTTCTGTCGCGTCTCCTGTGTCGTTCCCTGGATCTGGACCGCGAATGTTTCCTCTTCTTACTATTTCCCATGATAGAAGTGGATTTTTTGTTATTAATTTTCTTAATTAATTAACGAAAATTATACTCGAGATGTGCGTAGTTACACACAACAAAACAATATGACGAACGAAAAGAGGGAAGGCCACCTTCAGGGTGAACCACTAGGGCTAACCGCGCCAAATTCAAATCTACTTTATACTCTGAAATGTTGTGAAGTGAGCATGGCAAGCCATACTACATATATTCATAATTAAATCATCATTGAGAACGAGACGTATAATATAATTCGTGATTATCCTGGTGAATAAGCGAGATAGAGCGAAATAGACGTTGATTTGGGATCAGGAGGGAGTTTATTCAGTTATGCGCTATTATTTCGGTAAATAAAAGAGATAAAGCTAAGTGGACGTTAGTTTGGGATCAGGAGGAATTTTTCATGTGGAAACTCCCTCCTGATCTCATATTAATGTCTATTTTGCTCTATCTCGCTTATTCACCCATATAGTCACGAAAAACTGAATAAAATCCCTTCCGATCCCAAATTAACGACCACTACGCTCTATCTTACTGATTCACCAGGATAATCACGAAAAACTGGAAAACTCCCTGGTGATCCCATATCAACCTCTATCTCGCTTATTTACCGGGATAATCACGAAGAACTGGATAAACACCGTCCTGATCCCAAATTAACGTCCATTTTGCTCTATCTCGCTTATTTACCGGGGTAATCACGAAGAACTGGATAAACACCGTCCTGATCCCAAATTAACGTCCATTTTGCTCTATCTCGCTTATTTACCGAGATAATCACGAAAAACTAAATAAACTCCCTCCTGATGCTAAATTAACGTCCATTTTGCTCTATCTCGCTTATTTACTAAGAGAATCACGAAAAACTAAATAAACTCCCTCCTGATGCTAAATTAACGTCCCTTTTGCTCTATCTCACTTATTCACCGAGATAATCACGGAAAACTGGAAAAACTCCCCGGTGATTCCATATGAACGTCCATTTCGCTCTATCTTGCTTATTCGCTGAGATAATCACGAAAAACTGGAGAAACTTTCTTCTGGTCCCAAATTAATGTCCATTCCGCTCTATCCCACTCATTCACCGGAATAATTGCGAAAAACTGAAGAGTCTCCGTCCGACTCCCATATTAATGGTTATTTCACTCTATCTTGCTTATTTACCGAAATAATAGCGAAAACTACAGTACATTATCCACGTCCTTTGGGAGCATATTCCACGTCCTTGGAGGGCCATGATCCACGTCCTCTGAGGGACATGATTCACGTCCTTTGAGGGGCATGATTCATGTACTCTAGGGGGCGTGATTCATGTACTCTGGGAGGACGTGATTCAAGCCCTTTTGGGACGTGATCCTTAATTCAGGCCCCGTTGGGGTATAATCCAAGCCTTGAGGCCGTAATCTATGCACCCATTGGTCATAGATCACGGACAGTAGGACGAGAATTAAGGCGCGAATGGACGTGGATCATGCCCCTCGAAATTTTCATGATCTATAGATCATACGCTTCATCGAAACGTGATCCGAGGTTCCATTTTTCTGTGTGCATGATTAAATAAGAATGCCAAATGTTTATTCATTTTTATTATTCTAGAGCAAGACGAGTTATATATATTCCACTCTCTCGTATTGCTTATTTTCTAAATACGAAGAAAAATTAATTAGAGAACTAGTAAACGAAGTTAAGTCCCTTTTCATTCTGTCTTAGCCACTGAGCTCGTCCAGAACTCAAATACACTCATTAACATCATTTCAACCTACTTTTCTTTCACATTTCTCCAGCAATAACATAAGAATAATTCCTATGTTAACATGGGAATTATTTCCATGTTAACATAGGAATTATTCCTATGTTAACATAGAAATTATTCCCATGTTAACATAGGGATTATTCCTATGTTAACATAGGTACAGTTCCTATATTAACATAGGTAGAATTCCTATGTTAACATAGGAAAAATTCGCATAAAAACATAGGCATAATTCTTATGTTACCTAGGTATTTTTCCTATGTCAACATAGCGATTTTTCCTATGTAAAGTCTTGAAAAAATATCTATGTAACATAGGAAAAAGTCCTATGTTCCATAGGCATTATTGTTATGTTGAGCTAGTGAAGATCCCTATGTTAACATAGGAATTTTACCTATGTGAAAAAAGGATAATTACATAGTTTTTTTCTCCGTGCAAACAATGGATTTGAAAATTTGAAATTTACTGGTTCTTCCGTTACCCCTTCTGGAGGTTGGTCACTCAATGCGTTCAAATGAAAAGATTCTGAAGAATTTAAATGTTATTATTAAAAATCCCATGACTCGTGTTGAATTGTTAATTCGTTCTTGAACCTAGTTTGGACGTAATATATTAATAAAAATCCCTGATTATACACAGCGTCTTATGGGCATATGGAGCCGTATCGATAATTCGGAGACAAAAAATTGAAAATCTCGTGAATGACAATTGAGATTTGATTGGCAAACTGATCAGTACCTTCCTTGAACAATTCGGAAAAATAATTGACTATTTTTTCGGGGCTTTACAGATCTTTTACAATTGCAATTTATGGTTTTATACAATTCTTCGATCTAAATTCATGTGTCGAGTACCTAACATGCATGTATCGCCATGGCATCACCGCGTGACGTAGCATTATGTCTGTGAGAGCTCACAGACATGAGTCTTTGAGGTGATCATTTATTTTCCAAAATTGTAAGAGGAAATAAAAAAATTATTATGATGACTTTCAGCAAGTAATCAGCTGATTAACGGTCAGAAAAGTGCTCTCTATTTTCATGTTTAGGAATTGGTATTAGATTGGGATTCCTATGCTAAAGCATAGGAATTCTCCCCTGCCCACGTGCCCCGCACAAGTGGTGACCAACCTCCTTAATGCGCAATATGTTGGAATATGTCCGTATGTATACATTTTTGAATCGCCGTGCTTTTAAACTCAGCTCTGATTGGCCCACTGAAAAATCCAAGTTGGGAGAACCATCGAGGAACTTTAATGGCATTTTCGATTTGCTCCACTCATCAAGGATAAAAGAGAACAAATAATAATCGATTAGAAGAGACCCAAAATCAGAAATTTGGCGAACGATTTAGTCTCTTCTGATTGATTATTATTTGTTCTGAATGAAAATTCTGTTCAGTCAACTATTTTTGTGCCGATTATACAGATTTATTAAATATTACTCAATTTTTTCTCTTAGTGTACGACTTTGATCCTGTCATGAGGGATTCGCCGCCGTGTTATTTTGACTCCGACGTTGCCGAAGTCCCGAAATTCAGTCGCTTACTGAACAATTTCTTCTAGCATTGTAAAAATTTCTGCCGGCTCCTAGAACTTTTTTTTTCTCCATCAAATTTGCAGAATATGTTGGTTGAAAAACTTAGTAGTTCGTTAAACATCGCCATGAACAAATTCAATTTTTATTTTAAATATTACGCTCAGCCAAATGATTATGAAAAAATAAAAACGGCGGAGCCCAGTGAATCTCTCAGAGGGGGGGGGAGGCTGTTTAGTGTTAAATAGACAATTGCACATTTTTTTTCAACTTATTCAATGACTCTGAAGGATATTGAATATTGATGAAGTAAATTAAATATTTATCAGAATAGATTGATTGTACAGTACAACCTCTGTATAAGGCCTCTTTGTATAAGGCCGCTTCCCCTCACGAACGCCGCATCGCATACCCCCACCACCTAACGCGCTAATCCCCAAAGGTATTTCCAAGCGCTGACTCTGTACAAGGCCGGGTACAGAAATTAATAAAATGAGGAATTTCTCAACAGAATAATTTTCATTATTTTCATTCTTATTATTATAATACTTTTTTTTATTATAATTGTTACATTCTCTCGCTCTCTCTCTACATAGACCGGGGTAAAATGGACTTGTGAGATAAAATAATTCGAGATTTTTTTTAAGAGTAGCGGCTCATAGAAAAAATTTGAAAAAATTCACTAACAATGGAGACATATTAGAGCATCTTCTCGAATTTTTTCAGATTTTTTCACGAAGTCTTTCACTTCACAAAAAATTCTTAAATCATCTTGCCGAAGAGGTCCATTTTGCCCCAGCCTCACATATCAGTAATAATAATTTTTTTTTTTGTACCAAAATAATTCATTACTTACACAATCACATAATTTTTCTATCGGAATACACGAAAAATCACCTCTCAACAGAAAATTCTCGAGCGGCCTTGTACAGAGTTCGGGAACGGAAAGGGATTAGTGCGACGGAAGCTCACTCAAGCGTCGCTGGTGGGGGTAGCTGAATTCTGAGAAATACCGCTTCCCCTTTCAGCCTTTTGCGGCCTTATACAGAGGTTGTACTGTAATTGTTTTATTACCATATTTATAATTCATCTTCATCATCATCATCCTCAAGTTACTTACCCACATTCCGGAATAATTGAAAGCTTAAAAGCAGGGATATATAAGTTGATTGGAGACAATAGTTTGCATTCAGTTGAAATTTTTTATTTGTTCAGTACGAAGTAATTTGTAGAAATAACAATGAAATATATTTTTGTAATATCTGTAATTGCATTGATAGTGTGTTCCAGTCTGGGAGATGGTATTTTATCATTGTAGATTAATTATTATCGATTTTTGTAGAATATGCTTGGATTTTCGGAGATGTAATAATTTTTGTCGGGACTGTAAAATTTTTAGACAATTCGATACTATTCTATCATCAGTTTTTTTCTCAAAATATCTTGGAAACTAAGTGAGACTAAGCAATTTTACCGTAATTCTCGTAGTACCTTTTAGAATTCTTTACAAAAAAATTTCTTTTATGGAAAAATGGCTCTATCTCGCTTAGATTCTGAGATATTTGGAACAATGTAATGAACCTTTACGTATTAATTATTCTTTTTAAGGTACTTCCGCAGTAAGTAAAGGGCAATAGATCCGAATGTGCCACAGATTTAAAACTTTGAGGATATATTCTTCTCATAAGTAGAAATATATCTGAAAGTTTCATAACAATCGACCACGCATTTTTTTTTTATTAATTATTAAACTAATTAATTTATACAGGCCCTAATGACGCGTACTTATTTTTAAAAATCATCGACAATGTGCTGCAGTCTTACCCACGCGCGAAATCACTACCCATATTATCTATAAATATAACTTGATAATTTTTTTGATATTTTACCACGTAATTATTGAGAAATATCAATTAATCCGTTTGTCAACACCATTGGGGAGCCGTGTGTCACCACCATTTTACCATAACCTCATAATTATTCTATGGATTAATTGATATTTCTCAATAATTACGTGGTAAAATATCAAAAAAATTATCAAGTTATATTTATAAATAATATGGGAAGTGATTTCGCGCGTGGGTAAGACTGCAGCACATTGTCGATGATTTTTAAAAATAAGTACGTGTCGTTAGGGCCTGTATAAATTAATTAGTTTAATAATTAATAAAACAAAAATACGTGGTCGATTATTATGAAACTTTCAGATATATTTCTACTTATGAGAAGAATATATCCTCAAAGTTTCAAATCTGTGGCACATTCGGATCTATTCCTCTTTACTTACTGCGGAAGTACCTTGATTATTAATTCTTAATTTTCCTTCTTCGATACTTAATTATTCCAAATTATCGTTTGTAATTTCTTTTCTCAGGAATAAATGACAAACTTTCGGCTCATTAGCAAAAACAATTATTCCCTTCAATCCTTTAATTTCTTTATTTTTAATTCCTTTTTTACTCAAATTTTACTTTTATGTATTTCAGTCCGTTTAAATTCTTTGTTTACATTTAATCCCCGATCGTACGCAAATTGTTTCCAAAATTTACTTATTTCATTTTTACAAATTTCAATTTTTTTATTGTTTCAATTGATTCTTCTAACAGAACAAGGATTATCTTTCAGTTGAATAGTTTTTTGAATTTATCCAATAATTATTCTTCATCAGCGAAATAATTATTTTTCGAAAAATGCATTGATTTCTAATTCCAAGTATTCTTTTACAATGAATTTTACTCATAAAAATACAAATTATTCTCTGTTTTATGCTCTTGTTTCAAACTATAATTTCTCAAATATTCCTTCAATTATTCAAATTCCTTTACTAAAATCAATTTGCGCTCGATAATAACGTTCGTTGAATTATCTATCTTCTACGTGGCGTTGGACAGTGACACTACCTCTCCCCTAATTCTTTTACCGTTACCTATTGTCCCTATATCTCAGGGTTTACCTGAGATTGCGGGATTTTACCCTTTTTCAACACTTTCCCTGATTCTAGAGTAGTCCACAAGAGTCTACCTTATAAATGATTCTAATTAGAAGTCCACTAGGGTCTCCCTTATAATGAGTCTGAAAAAATGACTCTATTGGCAGACTATGAGAGTTCACCTTGTAACGCGAGTTCATTCGGCGCTGGATGGAAACCCCAAACAGTGTTGACAAAAATGCAGTTTTTCTAGCCGTTGCGCAGCTCCGACAGCAAGGAAGTCTATTCCTCAGATAAGTGTCTCTTACCATTCCGCGTTCTCGCTTATATGCTTTTTTCATCAAACTCCTATTACGGACGGAAGTCCGACTATGTGCGTCCTAACGGCAACCGTGGTACTACGGTCCCTTTCACTTTTCATTCTCGGCGCTCGGAATTATTCCTCTCTTTAAATTATATTTTTTTTTCTCTCGAGGTTTAATTTTATTCTGTTCTTTTCGCCTTTTATTTTTCTTTTCTCATTTATTCCTTATTTAACTTTATTCTATCTTTTCATTATTTATTTATCATATTTTATCATTAATTTACTTCTTTTATTTTTTTATCATTAATAATTAATCATTTTCTTTGAGGTTCTTACAACAAAAGAAAACTCGACACAATGAGATCAAGTCTTCTGAAAGTTCAATATTTTTTTTTACTCAAAAAGTCTGAAAAAAATGTCTTCAATAAATTTGAAGATATTTTGCAAAAATTGATTTCATATTTTTTTTTCAATCAATCAACTAATTAATTAATCAAATTTGTCAATTGATAGCCGCATTGATTACGAGTGATGAAGAATGTGATCAATCTGGAAAAACTTGAACAGATGAAGACTGTAACCAAAATCATTGCTCCAGTGATGGCAAACATGTTACGTTAACGACGTGAGTCAATCCTCGAATTTCAATTTTCTTTCAAGTTTTTGATTAAATAAATTTTTCGTTATCACAGTTGCGACGTAGGCACCTGTCCACCTAGCGCCAGAGTCAAACCAGGTGACTCATCAAAACCCTATCCAGAATGTTGTCCAACTTGCGGTTGGTGATGGAAGATGGCCCCAAATTATTATTGACACAAAAGGAAGAGACAATTTTTCTAATAATTGAATTACTCACTAATACTTTATACTAATAAAAGTGTAAAAAGTTGAAAAATTATATATGGCTTACTAACCTTATCAGGCTGAATTTTTATTGTAAGAAAATTTACTTCACTCCCGGAAATTTCAATATATATAGATATAAAAATTGTGAAGGAAAATTTTGTTAGAAGGCACTTTTCCTGCAACAAGAATTTTTTTTCCAAGTGTAAGAGGGCTAGAATTTGAAAAAAATTTCAAGTCCATAATTTGTGATGAAAAGAGAATTGAGGTCCCCAAGTTAGAACCAAATCAAGGTCGGATTTCGGCGAGTCAGATCCTGATGCCTCACGTCATCCCGGCCCGGGCCGGTCAAAACCCCGGTTAAATTATGGAATTTCTTCAAAAAGTTTATGAAAACATTGAAAAGCCCTTATCAAGGTTTGAAAATATACAGAAATAAATTTCCGAGATCGCTGTAGCGTTCATAAACACAATCCTGCAGTTAGAATTGTAAAATACAAAATGGTGGATCCAATATGGCTACCTTTTTGAACTGAATTTGATATTTTTCACTGATTATAGTTGAAACTAATCTGTAAAAATATACCAAGGCTTGAAAATATTCAAGACTCAAAATCGTGTTCAGTGACTCCAATAATCCTTGAGACAGGCTTCTTTTAATTTGAATGATTTTAATATTTTGATCAATGAATAATTCTAAATAATCATGAAAATATGAGAAAATTGAATAAAAGAATAGAGTTGGATTGACTCTTTTGGTCAAAAATAATGATAATAATTAATTATGTTGGGCGCCAATTAGTTTTAGGGATAACTAATGAACCTTCAATGCAGATAATTATGTCCAATGCACGTTGATCAAAGCGGAAAATACAAATAATATTAGGTTTGATTTGGGTGACCCATGAATACTCGTAAAACAAATTGCCGGCATATTGTCGAACAATTGTTGACATCAGATCCGAAGTGTTGCTGCAGAATTGTCGACAAAATTGCGGACAATATTGCTGCAACTGAGATATCATAAAAATATCAAACATCAGAGTTATCAGCAAAATTGCCGGAAACTTATCCGCAAAAAATGTGAGAAGAATTGTCGATATAGCTATATATGAGAATTTTTCTGAGCCAACTTGGTGCTCAGTGTTGGCAGATGAGTGGAGAGGGATTATCGTACCAGGGCTGTAAAATTATTGTACTTTTGGTAAAATTATTGTACATTTGAAAATTATTTTCAATATTCATTCAACTACTTCGGTTTTTCAAAGTACAGTGTGAATATAACTATAATTATTTGTGCAATGAATCCTCGAAACAGTTGATGATTCTCTCCACAAAAATAATAGAAAAAATTGTATTTTAAATTGAGATCATCTCATTCCGTTAACATATGGCGGGAAACTCGATTCAAAAATCTCTCATCAAGAAATAAACATTCAACAATATTTGTTTGAATTTTAAATACCGAATACTATTCATTTTCATGTTGAACACTTCATAATGTTTATTTTCAGAATTTTATCATTTTTATCGATCTCATAAATATTTAAATAATAGTATAATATAATATTTCACTTTTCATAATTCGTCAACCTAATGTTATCAATATCTTCACTATTGGATATTGTTACCATAGTACATTCACTGGATGGTTTAAAAAATACACAGTCTTTGTTAACACGTTGACCAGATAGAAGCAAACCGATTACAGGGAGCTTTAGAATTTAGTATGAAATTAGATTTTAAAAAACCATTGCATTAGATCAACAACAAAGCTCGACCAGGGACTCGAAATTATAAGTGAACGCCGTTAGCTTGAAATTCAAAGAATCAAATTCATTCATATCCGAAATGGTTGCTGTCATTGCCTAATATTGCCTGCACAAAATTTTTATATCTATTCTATTTTACATTTATATATTATTTTTATATTTTTCAAATTTAGTCCACGAACTAATCGTTAGTAAGAAGAATAGGGAAATTCGTGGAACCAATATCCACGTCCCGATATTGTTTCGTACTTTGACCTTTGATCGACTTGCCCAAAATCGTATAAAATAATTTGGCCCGAACCTCCGCCACCCTGTGGATGTCGGGAAACCCTACATGGGAACACTGCTGAGCCAAGTATAATAGTTCGAAACACTACAAATGAAATATGTATAATCCCATCGAATGAGGAAGCAGAATGCATCAACTTTCCAATGCATTTTTCGCGTATTTAAAGAATTAACCGAGATATTTACCATTTACATGTTGTACACGGCTCAGACATCCAAAATATCCTAGCATCTTGAAGAAATCGTGAGAATATGAAGAATTAATATTTTCTAACATTTCTTCCTCTCTAACATATCTACAAAACATAGAGCATGAATTCCCATATCCCAGTCTATTACCCGTTTGTAGAATTTGCCATTAGTGGATTTTTTATAACTCGTAAAATGTGCCCAAAAATAAAAAGATAATGTTGAATTCCGGTACATGACATTCAAGGTTATCATAAAATTGTCTAATTCTTTTCTACAGAAAATGTTTTATTCAACATAAGGCTCGATAAGTCGTCAATATTTGTTCACGGAATTCAAACAATCGTGACGTCCAACAATTATTCAGTAGAAAACGAAAACAACTGATAACGTAGAAGAGTCTCAAAACAGAGAAACTGAATTTTTTCGGGTTTTTTAAATCCAACTACAACTTTCAGACTTTTATTCGTCGGGGAGATTTTCGAATCTAATTTTCACGATTTTTCCTTTCTCCAATATTCATTATTGTTCCATGCAGAAATTCAAGGCCATTTTCCTGATCAAAACCTATCATGGCAACCTCAAATTTTAACAAAATTTTACCGATTACGTCCTTTGAAGGAATATATATATCTTACTATTTTCATTTACATATTTTTTAGCAAAAGGTGTCAATCATTGCGTGAAGAAACAATTATTATTCATTCAATGGTTCCGTTTAATCTTTTTTCACTTTTCAGATTCATTTCCATGCTGATGACATGTTCCTAGAATTTTCCACTACTGGATTTTTTGTAATTAGTAAAACACGTGTAAAAAATAAAAAGACGATTTAGAAATTCGAGGCACTTTTGACGTTCAAGGTTATCCTTGAATTGTTCGACTTTTTTCCATGGTAAATTTTTTATTTACCATTAGAATTGATAGAGTCACCTGAGTCAAGATATTTGCATTGATAAGCCGTCAGTATTTATTCACAACATTCAAACAATCGTCACGTCAAACACTTTTGAATTTACGTATGAGATTACATAACAGGGGAAAATAATTTTTTTTAATTTGACATATCATATGCTTTATAAGTTTTGTATGAGGGATAATTTTTTAAAATTGTTGCGTTTGAAAAGCGTGTAATAAGAGAGACGATTTTAATTGCAAGAAATATGCTACTGGAATTAATAATAGAATTGCTCATCAAATTCTCTTGTCGAGAAATTATGCCTCTAATTTGCCGAAGAATTGCTGCAGATTGGACGTAGTTTGGAGATTATCTTTGCAGCATATTTCAAGCAAAATACTCCGATAACTTTCTCCGGTTATCATCAATATTTGACGATAGAATGTCGACAATTCACACTTAAATTGCCGACAAGTTAATCCCAATTTATATTCTAAAATTTAAAACAAAATTTAGAGTCATCGGCAACTTTCGCTATCTGGGTAATGAGAAATTGCCGAGTTAAGGAGATGAAAAGTAATTACACCTTTACTTATAATTGATCCAGTGCTTTATTCAAAATTATTCAATGATCGGAGTTCTCCTCAATTGTTTCAAAATTATATTTTAATACAGAAATCAAAGAATAAATGAAAATAGATAATAATGATGATAATGGATTTAATAGATTAATTGCGGACGGCTAAAACACGTGGCAGCTGCAATGACGCACGAACAACGAGTGATTCGCGTCGCTTGCTGCTGCATCGGCATAATTCACTTGACCTCTCGATCGATAATTGGGCCTATAGACTCTTATCAACTTTGACCAATTAATTGACAATACGTACGCGAGATGTCAAGGCAACCTATTTGACCAAAATCTCAGACTTCTGTCTCATCCTAAGGAACCACTTGGGTCCTACTTAACTACCCAAAAAAAATATGACGCCTCAAGGCGTTATGGCAGCTCTGCAAAAGCTAAAAAAATAAATACTTTGTACTAATATTTTTAGAAAAATAAAATACTAATAATTCTGTAAACCTTCACCAATTCCCAACTATTCAAATTTTCCTAGAAGGATAAAATTTAAAAAATCCAAATGAATTTTGAAAAATTAATTTTTCATTAAATTTCCGTTTATATCGAAACGATATAACAGAAAAAAAAGAAATAAGAAAATCTTGGGAATCCCGTATTATACGTAATTGCTGACTGCACATTACGTAATGAAAATCATCAATTATGAACTAGTGTCAGCGTGTCAAGCCTCAGAATGAGTATAAATCAATGATGAACAATTTTTTTCATGTTCACTCAGCTGAGAAACTTCATTAGATCAACGTGGTTAAGGATTTCTTCTTGTACAAAAATGAAGATCATTTCTGCTCTGTGTTGCAGTGTACTTGTTCTCTGCTTACTTCATGAAACAAATGGTAAAATAATCTCTAATTAGTACACATCTGACGATTTTTTCGATTTTTTTGAACAAATGTATTATTATAATAAAAATATTGGAAAAATTATGAATTGTAGTTTTTTGTACATTTTTTACATGTGCATGTATTTGATTTTTTTAAAAATAATTTATTTGTTGAAAACTGAAAAATTGACAGATATCTTAAGTATTATCTGATTTTTTCTTGCATAATATTAATTAAATTAATTTGTCTCATCGAAATCCATAGCTCTAGTACTGATTCGAGACGAAGCGTGCACTCCTGAAACACAGTGGACAAGTCAAGGATGTGTTCATAATAAATGCATTGAGAATGGCACGAAGGTTCTAGCAGAGTTGTAAGCATTTTCTCCATTAAAAATCTGCAATTAAAGGGAAAACCCAAATGAGTAATTCCCAATCGGACGATTTTTTTAAATTATCTTGGAATCTGAAGGAAATTTGAAATTTTTTGTAATTGCCTTTTTTTTGTAGAGACGAATCTGAGCTCCAAAAAAAAGGAATCATAAAAAATTCTCTATCTCGCTTAATTTTCAAGATATTTTAATAAAACTGATCACAAGTTCAATTGAACTCGAAATTATTATTCTTTTTAATGCAAATTTCAGTTGCGGAAAATTCTGGTGTCCACCTGACAACACTGTGAAGCCAGGTGACCCCTCACTTGATTTTCCAGAATGCTGTCCACAGTGTCTGGATTAAGTTCCATTTTTTCTTGACTTCAGGAAAAAAGTGATTAAATAAATCAAAAAATAATTTGTGAATCAAGAATAATGTAAGAGATTTTGTCAGGATATTTTTTTTTGTAGAAAATTGAATTTTCTACAAAAAGGTCACCTGAGATTTTCTTCTAAACCCACTAATTTCCGAGAGATTTACGTAGACATCTCCAGCAAATTCATAATTCTGTCCTAAAAAGCAAAAAAATTGTAGAATTTTTAGAATAAAGCAAATATTGCGTCAAGCTGAATTAGCGATATCAAAATCTCCACTAAAAATTAAAACCACAGTACAAATAGAAGATGTAAAACGTCGGATTTTTTGCGTTTGTTCAAAAAAATCATAAATCCCGTCCTAATTAGATAAAACACCTGAATAAATGTGTTATAAAATGTTAATGAATTTGTATTTCTCAATCATTTTCGTCTATTTTAATCCAATCAATCGCAGAATTGCGTCCAAAAGTCGTTAGAAAAATAGAAAAAACAGGTAAAACGAGAAAAAAAAGAATTGACCTTCGTATAAAATTCATGTGGTCCTTCAAAATTTCATGATATAACTCAGCATAAAGCGTATAATCTTATTTTTGATAATACTTCCTCATGGAAAATCTACAGCTAATAAAATACACAGCTACATGACGCACGGCTGATGAGCACGAATAGAACGAGTGAAAGGTTGAATGAAACATATATAAATTGGGAGAACGAAATTTTTTTTTATCAGTTCTTCTAAGAATTTTGGTTTGTCAGTATCTTGAGAAGCTCTAAATAATCATGAAGGTTCTTATTGCTTTCTGTGCTATTGCCCTTGTCTTCTGCTTCATTGGAGAAGCAAAAGGTAATTACTTATTTTCTTCGAAAAAATTTTTTGAGAATTTTTATCTTCATTGAAGTTTTTAGACAAATTCGTTTCATTTCGTCAGTTTTTTTTAAATATTTCGGAAACTAAGTGAAATAGAGAGATTTTGCTTGAATTTTTTTTGTAGAAAATTTCAAGAGTTGCAAAAGGAGATTAGGATAAAATCACTCTATATCGCTTAATCTCCGAAATATAGGGGAGAGCGGGGCAAAATGGGGTACTTAAGGCAAATTTAGGCTTTTCACCTTGAATACAATAAAAATTTCTGTTTTCATACGTATTTGAAGTGAATGAAAAAAATTTTCAGTTGTCATAAGAAAAAAAAAATCTGATGGCGGGGCAAAATGGGGCACCCCTCAAAAAAATCAAAAAAAAATTTTTTTCCATTGTTATCATTCATTTTTCGAGATTTAAATTAAAAAAAAATATTTTAATGATGATGGAATGGCATTGATTTGTTTGAAAACTGCATTGTTATTTTGATAATTGATCATTTTTTTTATTGAAAAATAGCTGGAGATGATGTTGAACCAACCATTGCGTTACCTGAAGAGCGCGGGTGTTTCGGACTAACTTTCTCAGATGATGGAACATCAGCAACAGGGAGAGTGTAAGTGAAATAGTTGATATTTTCAATTCATCAGAGTTGAAAAGAAATGAATTAATGATGATTAATGATAATGAAATTAATACATATCTCACATTTTTTGGGGTTTTTTTAAACAAAGAATTTATTATAGAAAAATTATTTAAAAAATTTTGCACTTGTATTTCTCTAAAATTACTATTTGTGCATATTTTTTATTTCATTTTTTAAATAATTTATTTGTTAACAAAAATAATAAGGATAATAAGGATATCTGCTATTTTTAGTATCATAATTAATGATATTCAAAGTACAGTTTTTGTGGAATATCTCGGAAACTAATGAGATAGAGAAATTATTTTGAATTTTATTTGTAGATGAAAATCAGAGCTTCAAAAGAAGCACTAATAAAAAAAAGTCCTTATCTTCCTCAGATCTCGAGATATTCTGGAAAAAAAAACGGATTTTTACTTTTATTTACAGAATTTAAATTTGAGGGGAATAAAATTTTTTTTTTTGTTAATTTCCTTCCAGATGCCCTGAGTATAATTGTGGTCCAGGAAAGACACGCAAAATCACAGAGGATAAAACAAAACCCTATCCAGATTGCTGTCCTCACACTGAGTGTGTAGATTAATTGAAATAATTAACAAACATAAGCTTAAAACGAAAATTATACTTTTTTTTTTAACAAACTGGATATTTCATAATGACACATGAATAAATAATTTTTTAAAAATAACATAATTGTATAAATCAATTACACATTCATATCACAAATTAAATGAACGATATCATTTCTATTAAAAAATGCCATCACAGACAAATAGACAAATAGATGGTAAAAATTTCATTCACACAATTTAAATATTTAAATTCAATGTTCCAATAATTCTCGATTATCTCAATGTCACGAGTTGAAAAATTGTCTATCGAAAATCGTGAGAAAAATTGAGAAAAAAGATAAAAACTTGAAAAATAGAAAGACCTTAGAAATTCTATTTTAATAATGCTCATTTGGTAATCAATTGAATCAGGTGAATGATCGAGGGCAAAAACCTCAAGACACGTGAACGATTGATTGGTGGTATATAAATTGGAAAAATTATTTTTTCTCTTCAGTATTTCGATAAAAAAATTTGTTCATCAGCATTTGAAGAAGCATATAATGAAAACGACTATTGTGATCTGTACTTCTGCACTTTTCTTCTGTTTCATTGTAGAAATTAACGGTAATCATATTATTATCAATTGTTTTTTCATGTTTTCGCATTTTTCTTCGATGATTTTCAGTTACAAAAAAATCAGTTTCATCATCTCGAGAAATTCGAAATTCAAGTTTTTGGGTCATCTTTCGAAATGTTTCCTATTTTTATTGATAAAAAAAAAAAATTAATTAATTTAAATTTGATCCGTTTTTTCTTTCGACTAGCCATTATGATTTTGATTGAAAAAAATTAACGGCCTTTTTTTTAGTCACTACTTGATCCATTAAACTTGAAGTTACATAGAAAATCACATTTACGTTTTGCATGATTATTAATTCAACTTATTAATTTCGATTTTAATAAATCAAGTAGTTACTACAAAAAAAGCCGTTAATTTCTTTCAATGATATACTTTGCAGGAGCTGTCTATCGGAGACAACAGTATAAGCCCACATGTGAACCTGGCAGCGTATGGACCAGATATATAAACTCGGTACCTAGTGAGGACATAAGTGTTTGTCTTCAATTAAAGTGCTCACCTGATGGTATTGGAGTATCTACGAAAGAGTAAGTAATTCTGTTGAATGGAAAATATATGGGTCATTCCACCAAATAAAATCATTTTTACGGGGTGACCCTCCCGGATTGTGTTCAAAATTTTCTGAGCTATTCTCTACATCAAAATAATGACTCGGTGAAAAATTGCGCTTTTTCTATTGAGCATTTCCGTGATAATGATTTTTTGAATTTCCACGATTTTTTTTTCTTCAATTTTTTGCTATTTTTTTTTAAAGTAGGAACATTATTCATAAAAATATAAACTGTATAGTTTCTTTCGCAGAAAATTCTCAGCTTTTCAATGGAAATATTCATTTTTTAGTTTGAGCTACGCAAAGCTCTCAAAAATGCAATCGGAGTGAAAAAAACGATTTTTCTGGCCTTGCGGCATGCGTTATTCCAAATTCGATATTTTTTTCTGCAAGCTGAGCATTTTTAACTCAAAATATGCCTTTTTCACGATGGGCTTATTTTTGGTTTGACTGCAATCAAATAATGGAGTACTTGTAACAGATTCTACACTACTCAAAAAAATTAAAGGAACAAAAAAATTTTCCATTTTTTTCAGTGATTTTTGGAAGACTGTAACTTCATGAAAAATGATCGGATTGAGATAAAAAAAAGAAGCGTTTTGAAGCTTGAAATGTCTAGTTTTGAAATCTTTCAGGGAAAAATTTCTTGGAGCATTCCCTCTGATGCAAAGAGAGGAAAAGAAACGAAGGAGAAGAAATCAAAAAAAAATTCATTTTTGACGATGGTCTATGGGCTCAAAAAATTTTTTTTCAACTTGACCAATTTAGTAATTTTCAACTCAACCAGATTAGTCGCTGATAACAGCTGATTTAGCTGATTAATCACAGATATAGCTGAAATCCTTCATAAAGCGTCCGCAAAAGTTTCATCAGACGAAAAAAAAGGGTCAGGAAAATTTTTCGTCAGTCAAAAAAGCTTCATGAAAAATTTTTATCAGTTGAAAATGAATTTTATAGTATAGATAGATAGATATTGAAAAAAGGCTCTTCCGTAGATGAGAATGCGAGATATAGTTAAGAAATCTATCAAGAATTTTCTATTTCTCTTAGATTCTAAGATATTCTGGAAAGTCTGATTTCAAATGTTTTCTATGAATTAAATATTTGTGGATAAAGAGGAAATTTCTTGATTTTTTTTTAGTTGTCCTCAACGTGAATGCCCCCTTGAAGACGTCATCTTCTTCGCAAAAGGTGATAAAACGAAAGATTTTCCAGACTGCTGCGATAAGTTCGAATGTAAAAAAAAATCAAGTAAATTTTACAATGTAAAAGTAATTTAAATTAATAAGAAACAACAATTGATCCGAAAAAATTGCATTTTTTCTGATAAATTCCAAAATTTAATAATAATATAGTGATTGAAAAAAATTAGCGAATAATCGTGTAAAATAACTATTTATTTACATTACAAATTTATTTCAAGTAATTTACATTGTGATAACTACAGAAACAAGTGATTATCGAGATAAAATAAAATAATGAAAGAATGAAAACGCGAATTGAATGTTTGCACTTAAATTAATTTTGAGATTTATGATATTTAGTTTAACGAAGAAATTCACTGTTTATTTTACGTTGAATAGCTCTTTTAATCAGCCATCAGCTTAAATTGTTGAGCAATAGGTGAACGAAATTGAAGAGAGTCAATGAACTCAGTGGTAAAGTGGAAAAATCTGACAATTCTAACAATTACGTCAATACTATTTCGTTAATGAGAATCTCGAGAACTACTAAATTTACGGAAATTTATCAAAAGACTTTTTTTGAAGCTTATGAAATTCTCTACAAAAAAAAGTCTCAATAATTTCCCCTAAATTTTCTCGTTTCGCAGATATTTACAGAAAAATCAACAAGAAATTCCTTTTTTTTTAACGATTTTACCACGGAAATTTGATTTGAAAAACTCGATATTCGTGGAAAAAATACAGATCTCCGTTAAACTCAAAAAACATTCACAACCAAAATTAATGTCTTTTTCTTTTCCTTAATATTATCTATCATTCTACGTATTAATCTATTCCGTGAAATGATGAATTGAAGACATGAATAATTTATTATTTAATGGATGACTAACGATAATCAACAAATTCTATTGAACTATACACTATAAATGAGTTTTCTTCATTATTTTCATCAAGAAAATACCCAACCGGTATTTTCGAAAACCCACATACTTATTATTACTATTGCTGAATTGTTCACAAAACACAAAACTCATGAATGTTACTTGTATTCTTATGGGAAGATCAGTGTACAGCTACATGACGAAAAAAATATAAAAATAGAAAAGGAAAATAATGGAATTATCATAGTATGTTAATTCCAGTTAAATATGGCACGTGAAAAAGAAAAACAATAAGTGTACTCACTAATCTGTTGCTTTTTCTTAAATCTTAATTATAAATAGGGGAAGGTGGGGTAAAGTGGTCATTTCAATTTAACGATTCGAGATAGAAATTTTCTAATGATTCCATTGAAAAGTTGAGGAAATTTCAGGCGGAAAATATGTGTCAAAATTTGTTTTTTTTTCAATTTTTGCAACATTTTATTTTTTTAGCCAAGTTTTGAAGGGGTTTCCCTTTTGAAAATCGAAAAAATTCACTTTCTCGACGATATCTCCGGTTCTGTTGGTCGTAGCCACCTGGAGTTGATCTCAAATGAAAGGTGAGCTCATTTCTCATCGATTTATGCGGTTCAGATTTTTTTAAATCAATTTTTCAAATATTTATAGTTCATTTTCTGAAAATCAATTTTTGCCCCATAAATACTTGAAAAAAAATTGATATTTTTATTTTTAAATCCCATAAATCGATGGGCAATGAGCTCACCTTTCATTTAAGATCAACCCCAGATCGCTACGATCAATAGAAGCAGAAATATTCTCGAAAACCTGAAATTTTAAATAAAACAGAGGAGTATTTCACCTTCAAATCTTGCGCAAAAAATGAAATTTTCAAAAAATTCAAAAAAATAACTTCTGACATATGATTTTCATGGGAAATTTCCTCATCTTTCCAATGGAATCATTAGAAGAAACCTATCTCCAATATTCCCATTCCTTTCTCATAATTTTCATAGCATAAAATACAAAAATCAACCCGTGTCCATTTTACCCCACCTTGCCCCAACTAATTTGATCAGCAATTAAAATACGAATTCATTCGTACTCCCATAAACTCAGAGGAATTCAAAGGATTAGGGGTCATTTACCCCTAAAAAATCCCCGGCTCTCCAATGAACATATCAAATTCAAGAAAAATGAAGAGTATGACTAAGTTCCCGAAGAAACAAAAAAGAAAAAAAAATTATGGCGAAACAATTTGCGACATGCCAATCATACGCTGTTTAGCATCATTCAGTGTGATAATTTCCTCAGTTTGCAGTATTTTATGATAAGCAAAGTACGAAAGTAATTTATCGAGATAAGTAGTAGCTTCTTCCGTAGAAATAACATCCTCATTTTCAGTTTTAACAATAACCGGTGAAACATGATTTTTCTCAATGATTTCGGACGAGCATTTTCTCAACCATCGCTCGATGCTTTCTGGACTGAGACAAGTGCCTCCAGGTAATTTCTTAACAAGCTCCATGTCAGTGACTTCTATTGCATCGACTCCTCTCTGCCAATGCGTTTTGATCCATGCAAGAAAGTGTCCATTGTTGATACAGCTGAGATGCTGAATGAGTGGAACACCTGGATTCTCTTTGATCAAATCTGTGATCTTCTTCAGGAACGAGTGCTTGCAATTTTTCATGAGATCCACAATTTCAGTGTCGAATGGTTTTGTCAAGAATGTAAAGCCCTTAGGTATAACAACAGATCTTAAATCCCCGTGATCCAAATGAGCAGAACTGAAGATGTCTTTGTCGAGTATTAAAAGTGCTTTAATCGGTAATTTCTTGCTGTCGAAGAATTTAGTTACTTGAGGAATGAACTCTTGCTCTAGCCAGTGCTTGAAAATCGCTGGATCAATTGCCTCATTGTCGAGTTCATTCGAATAAAATGGCACGTCAAATTCGTTTTTGTAGAATTTTCGCTTTCCTGAACTGGTTGTGAATACTAGAGGTATTTTAAGGCTCATATCAGCATTTGAAAAGGAGTATATCTTCATGTAATCGTCCTGATGATGATCCTTCTCGATTTGGGGGCCCAGGGAAAGAGGCAGATTCTTGTAGTTCCAGGAGAGAACAGAACAATTGAAAACCTGACATTTCTGATGATCAATGTAACCGAGTGTCTGTTTTAATTCTCTCTGAAAGTCTGTGTCGGTCATTTGACTTGCTGATATACTCTCTAGACTCTCTGGATGGAGTCTGAATGCGTGCTGCTTCATCCATTTGGACAGCCATTCTGTTGTCATGTAGAAGTTTGATATTCCGTGTTTTTTGAAGTAGTAGGCGGTTTTTGCTGGAATGAAGAAAAAGAGTTAATTCGGGGTTTTATGGGGATAATGGGATTAGCAGATATCTTACAATTTCTTGATTTTTTTTCTAATGAAATAAATTACAGTGGGGACTCTGTATAAGGTGGCGAGAGGGTGCAAGAAGCTCATTCTAACAAATCAACTGTTTGAATAGACAAAAAAATATTTACTAAGAACCAATGAAACAAATGTCTAATAGTCTTTACAGTGTGTAAAAGGGGCGATTGAACACATTTAAAAAGCTGAAAAGCCATACATGTGCTCAATAAATAATAATAAACAGTGTTTACCACTTTTTTTTCAGTATAGTTTCTTGAATTTTCTATATATTCATATTTTTCATATTATTACGACATTAGCAAAAATCTCATAATTTTTTTGCATTTTTTCAAACACAAGGGGTACTATCTGAAAAATATTGTAAAAAAATTTACAATCGTAGTTTTTCGAATTTTCTACGTCTGCATATTTTTATTCATTTTTTGATAATCTATTCGTCAAAAAAATGAAAAATCATAAGATTTTTCAGATGTCTTTCATTTTAGCACACTAAGAATAATAGATATCTGACAATTTTTCTTTTTTTTTTCTTTTAACAGATAAATTATTTTCAAAAAATAAAAATATGCGTCTTTAGAAAATTAAAGAATCTATAAGTACGAATTTTTAAAAAATTACTTTTATAATAATTTATTTCTTTAAAAAAATGCACAAGATTGTCAGATGTCTGCTGATTTCATTATCATGCGATCAGTATCATTTTTTCATATTTTGAAGCAATTTATTTATTAGAAAAATGAAAAAAAAAAAAGGAAAAATTGTAAGATGTATGGTACTTTCAATATAATCATCTCCAATACCTTCAAAACGTTCTCTAGTAACCGGAAATCCTCTCTGTTGGCAATTATCATACCACTTTAGCAGTGCATCATTAACAAGCTGTGGTATATCAGGTTCTTTAATAACAATTGACTTTGGTTTTGGCTTTGGCTTTGGTTTAGCTTTCGGTTTTGGTGTAGACGTAACAACTTCATTTATTATTTGATCAATATGTCCATTTATCTCTGACTCTGACAATATATTTTCCTGTTTTACAGTAATAGTTGCATTGTCACTTTTTGTTGTCTTTGGAGATTTTGGATTCTGCAAATTATTTTTATTCTTGACCCATGCACGTAAAGTGCAAGTTGCTACTCCAAGCTCCTTTGACAAAAACTTCAATCTTTCTCCATTCTCAATTCTTGTAACACAATTCAATTTTTCCTCAACCGAGTGCCGATGACGAGGATATTTACGCAGAGACTCGAGATTTTCGTCTCTGTCACGAATTGGCGACACTTCTTCTGTGGTTTCCATTATTTTTTACTGTACTGAAACAAAAAAAAATGTATAATTGCATTGCTTTAAAAATAATATGACTTTTTCTGCTAATACTTTAGCAATATGCTTTCGAATTGAAGTGATACAACTTTTTTCAAACCATCATCAAAATATCCAATTTTGAAGAAATTCATTAAAACGACAATAACTCGAGAACTAATCATGCAAATAAGCTCAAAATTGACAGGCATCTAAATGATACAACTCTCGAGATAATATATGAGTATAAATAACATCAGTTCAATAGTTTCCAGAAATTCCATTAAAAACTGATTTTCGAAAAATGAACATATCTCAAAAAGTACAGATCGAATTCTCTTCAAATAAAGCTTAAAAAATAGAGTTTGTCGAGAGGAAGTTTTCCACAAAATATGAAATTTTTCTATAAAATCGTTTTGCTGTAATTTTTGCTGTAAGACATACACACACACATACATGTGCCAAAAATATCATTTTCTCTCTATTTAAATCATTTTAAGTACTTTCTATTTAAAAATTTACAATTGAAAATTCTGATAATTAGATAGCTTCCATTTGCAAGCAAAAATTGGCAAACTTCAAATAAAAAAAAAGATGTAAACATTCTTTGAGGTTATGTCACTTCTTTGTCCTCGAAAATTTGGTAATTGCGATGGTGGAATAATTGATTTTGATGATTTATCTGTTTTACCTGAGTTTTATTGATTATTGAGCCATCAGCGTCTTCAGCATTCGATGATAAAGACAAAGAGATGCATAAATATTATTTCAAGCTTCGTTGTGTTTGTCAACTATTTTCTGCAAACCGGCTATCTTCAAATTGTCTGAAGTTACCTTATCGACTGAGGAAGTTGACGCCTTTCTGAAGCGCAAAAATTTGAAAATGCTGTAGGAGAATGAATGGGTAATTATGAATTATTGTTGAATGTTGAGGAATTAATCGCGAGCAGGGATTTAAACAAAAAAATATGGGAGCAGGGATAAAATGGATGTGAAAGGTGAAACGGACACATTTTAGAGGAGATCGGGGCAAAATGGACCTCCAGTTCATAATGATCTGGGATTTTTTTTCGGAGGGAAAGACTTTGCGAAAAAATCTGAAAAAATTCAGGAAGATGCTACAATATATCTACATTGTTGGAGAATTTTTTCAGATTTTTTAAATAAATACCTTCACTCTTAAAAAAAAATTTCCTTAATTCTGCATCACTGGTCCACTTTACCCCAATCTTCTCTATTGCAAAAAATCGCTGGAAATATATATTTTTTTGTAATTATTTAATTGGAAATATTTGAGATGAGATTTTTTTCATACGAGACCGATCGCGTGCTCTCGCGCACAGAAAATGATCTCATGATTTTCTGATTCATAAAGTGTATTTTCTCAATTTTTTCGATAATTATACTCTGAGTTAAATTGAAAACTATTACGAATGATCGTTAATTACTTCGAGAAATTATTGTATTCTTTATTCCTATGAGTTTTTGGAATTGAGCGCGCAATTTTGGTCAACCAATGAGAAATGAGGAATAGACGTGACGGTTTTAGCGTTAGATTCGAAGTGTATAAACTTTTTAAAATAGGAAAAAGAAGAATTTCATTGAAAAACTGGAGAAATTTCCTATGGAAATCATATGCTAGTGTGATATGTGAAGTACTCACAGGTCACATATTTCTCTAATTTTTTAATAAATTAAATATGAGAAAAATAGAATAGAGTATTTTGATATAAGACAATGATGAAAAAGACGCGGGATAAGCATTTTCGGCCGCGAACCAGTGTCCAGTTCATCTTCCAAACTGTTTGATTGTAAGAATTCGCTTTGGTCATCTTTCTCGTGCGAAATAGACTGGCCGAAGCGTGGGAATGCTTATCCAGCAATTTGAAGTTCTGATGCAATGGAAACACTGAAGTTTTGCCACTTTGGGGATTACTCTCGACCGGTGGACACCTCCGGGTCGTCCACTGGAAAAATATCGCGAAAATAATTAGCTCCGCGTACGGACCCAGTTAATCCTTGGAGTACATTCATTATTTGGAACATTATAATATCGATTTAAAAAGTATAGATTGTTATTATTGGCGAATTTCCTTCCAACATTCCGGAAAATCCCGAGTTAGACAAGAGGGCTTATCAAATATCTCATCTATTCGTTGGTACAGTCGTGCGAGTGATTGGAAAGGACATTTGGTAAAAACCCAAACGTAACACTAGAATTGAGATTTTAGAATTTTCCAGAAATTCTATTTTTTTGATCAAGATTTGGAGGTGAAACTTTAGAAACACAAATTGATGGTAAATGATCTTAGATTTCATTTAAAAACGATCGCAAATCACACCGACACATAGAACTGAAGATATTTTCGGGAAAAAATTCACGAAATTTCAACGCGATTGTTTTTTTGAGCGAAGATCCTTTCGTGGAATTGTAAATTCTAGGTATACCGAAAAATTTTAGGTTTCGATAACTGCAGATGCTTAGATTAGTGACGAGGAATTGATTGAATGAATTGAACACAACATACACTACTCTGTTATATATTGAAAAATAACACAAAATCGTAATTCTGATGAATTCGATCTTTACACAAAACTATTGCACTTATTGAAATATCAATTGAAGTTGTTAATGAATTTTCCAATATCCTTATGAACAATCAGAATATTAACAAAAAATGGAAATCAAATCGATAATTAATTGGAATATCAATGTTCTTTAGGAGTCTTCTTAATCGCACTGATATTGTTTTTATTTTTATAACGAGTAATCCAATTTCTATCAGGAGTGAAGTTTCCTCTTCGAAGTCAAAAGAATAACTAACTTGAGAATAACAGTACCATTCGTACTATTCTAAAATATTTGGTAGTGGGGATGGTTAGGAACGCAATTGGTCACTTTTTTTTCAAGCAGTGGAAATTTTTTTTCGGTTTTATTATTGGTAGGTCCCGTTTTACGAGGATTGAAGTTGGACCATGACGAATTTGACTCTTTTCCGAATTTTCAAGTGTCCAAAAAAAAAAAGAAAAGTAAGGGGTCACAAGGAGTTCTTTGTAGAGGGATTTTATGGCTTCACACGTGTCAAAAACAAGGGTCTTGGCGACAGTGAGGAGGAAAGGTCATAATTCAGAGGACTGGAAACTCTTCGAATTACAAATTTATGGGAATCCCTGTTTTGTGAAATTCTATGAGATCTTTGTGAAGCAAACAATAATTCTTTTATTTTACCAGTCGCTTGAGACTGAACAGAACTTCCGATGGAAATCATGTGCTAGAATGGATTTTTTTTAGAATTCACAAATTCCGAAAATTCAACTTTTTTTGGTCGAAACTTTAAAGTGAAGTTGTCTCTATATTTCAAAAAAATTTCACTTTTTCTGTGGATATTTCCGATTTCATTGGTTTGAGCGACATAGGTCTGGTCTAAAATGGAATGTAATGTTAAATCCACAGGACTATATAGTCCATATGGTCCTTCTTATGAGAAGACGTAACTGTGGTCTCTGTTTCGGGTCAAGACATTCGTCCTTTACTTTTGGGATCGTGACCAAGGCCAAGAAAAATTGACTTCAGTTATGAAAAATTCCATTCAATTTTAATTTGCCAATTCATTTTGCCGAATATTATTTGCAAATGATTTTTCGAATTATTATTCTGCCGGATATCATTTCAAATTTATTTGAATCAATTCACAATAGTCTTTTCTTTAGATGTTACAATTTTTTGGCTTTACATCGGTTTGTCCAGCCTTCTTCCAATCACTTCTTTCGACTTAATTTAAATTACTCATTTACTTATGTACATTTGCGCTAGCTTCATATATGTCTATTAGACCTGTCCTTAAAAAGGACAAAATCGAATTTTAATGGTCTTACCTCCCAAATTGGTTCGAAACAATTGAAAAAAAATGTCAGAATTTTTTGAATTTTTTCCCTCCATATTTACCCACCGCTAGGAAGCTTTACTTTTCCCCATAAGAAAAGCATTGATTTTTCGTGTTTTCAATTTGTTTTTACCATTGCCCTGATTATCAGCTTCGAAAATCGTAAATCCTCAGAAAAAGTTGACAATAATGTTACCTTTATGTCGGATTTTTCAGGATTCGATACAAGCATTATTGGGCTAAATCAATCACTTGTATCGAATTCTGAAAAATCCGACAAAAAGGTAACATTATTGTCAACATTTTTTGAGAATTTACGATTTTTTAAGCTGATAATTAGGGCAATGGTAAAAAAAAATTGAAAACACGAAAAATCAATGCTTTTCTTATGGGGAAAAGTAAGGCTTCCTAGCGGTGGGTAAATATGGAGGGAAAAAATTCAAAAAATTCTGACATTTTTTTTCAATTGTTTCGAACCAATTTGGGGGGTAAGACCATTAGAATTCGATTTTGTCCTTCTTAAGGACAGGTCTAATGTCTATATATCAAAGTGTATTATTTTCTCGACTCGGTTTCACTGTTGTTACTCATGTAATTGATAGTGGATGAATTAGTTTGTAATGTAAGCAGATGATTAGTTATTATTTTAAAAGATTGAACTTACGGATCGACTTATTCGTAACCTTTTCAAACTCACTGCAAGTCTTTCAGAACTCACTATACTATATAAGTCGGAACCATGCACTTTGCTGGAAATTTACCAAGTTTGCAATTTTCACAAGAGCGTAATTTTTCTTCTAGGCACAATTCATGAATGAATAAGATGGCTTCATCGGTCTATAATGCTTCATTTAATTTTTTGTTCATAATCGCTGTTCACTGTTCTTTATCGAAATCACAATTGGAAGTGCCTGTTTCTGGTACTGCATGCCTTTGTAGGCACTCTTCTTTCATACATGGACACGTTCAGGGAATTTGCGATTGTTTGTCAAATGCCAAAGAAATGAAAAATATAACTTCATATCGAATTCCAGTGTGTTAGTCATTGACCGTAAAAAACAATGCTCATGTTCGTGAAATCCAAGAAGACTCGCGTGTAGATCATTTCCCCTTAGGAGCTGTCGATGTTTCTTTTCATCGTTTTTCTGTTTTGTAAAGTGTCAAGTCCACTGACAATTCCATCGATATTAGTGAAGGGTTTTTCATTACAGTACATTGTTTTTTTTTTTTTGAGGAAGCATATACAACATCTCACGCGAGAGAAAAGGAGAAAAAAAAATTCTAATTCTTTTTCATACAGTTCTCTTTCAATTAATATCTTTTAGTTCTCTCTTTCTTTTTGCTGGAAAAAAAATTAGATTAATTATGCAGACATACGAAATTCTATGAGGTCTTTGTGAAGGAAAAAATGATAATTTAATTTTACCAGTCAAGACTGAAGAAAATTCCAGGTGGTAATTGCATGCCAGAATAGATTTTTCAAGAATTTTTTAAAAATTGAATTTTTTCTCAAGATTTGAAGGAGAAACTCTTTCTGTTTTTGATGAATTTCACTTTTTTCGTTGATATCTCTGGTTTTATTCGTTTCAGTAACGTGCGGCCGGTCTCAAATAGATGGTGAGATCATTTACCATCAATTTACGCGGTTTTCAGAAGAAAAATGATCGATTTTTGAAGTAGATATAGTGCAAAAACTGATTTTCAGAGAAGAGATTATGAATGATTGACGAAGCGATTTGAAAAAAAAAAAATTGAAAACCACATAAATCGAATGTAGATGAGCTCGCTTTGCATTTGAGATCAGCTCCAGATCGCTACAACCAATAGGACTGGAGATATTTCCGAAAAAGTGAATTTTCCCAAAAATAGAAAATTTTCAAAAAATTAAAAAAAAAACAATTTCGGCGCATTTTCACCGGAATTTTTACCAGCTTTTCAATAGAATCGTTTAAAATAATTCATCTCCACCCATTTTATCAAAATCCCCATTGAACCCACTTTTTATAACTTCCATCTGAGTTAAAAAATGAAATAATACTAGTCCAAAAATGCTTGTTGCGCATTCCGACACAATCAACCATCTCTTCTCAAAGTCAAACTTCTCATTTTACGCTGAAAACGCTTATTCAGGTTCTCCACAATATCCGGAGTAATAAAAATCCTCACAACTTTTAAATTAATGCATTTTTTTATTCAATAAAATAGTTGATACATATTTTACTCCAGTCTGTACAACATAAATAATAATAATAATATGCTCGCCAGAGCTAAAATTTCCTTACAATAATTGAATTTTCATAATCATACTTTCATTTTTATTGTTTGTGTCCAAGAATTGAATTAGAAAAAATCACAATTTTTTAAAAAAATCTTCAATTTTACAATTTAGGCCATGTATACGTAACTGGTAGGGCAGTTTTGTAATTAGTGTCGTACAATTGGGCTTGAATGAATTTTTCATAGTTCTCTGGCTTTGGATGAACAGTTGCAAGTGCTGTAAAAAAAAACAAAAACAATAATGAATAATCTTATTTATTATCAGAAAAAAATTTGAATCTGCATCTTCTTCCAATTCTCGACTCACATTGATTGTATGCGTATTCCATAATTTTGATGGCAATAGCAGTGGAGCATTTCTGAATGTCTTGCAGTGGTGGATATAAGTTTCCAGATGAAATATCATCGTCAGTAACAATACCGGAAAGTGTATTTGACGCAATGAGGAAAGTTTCTTCAGGAATTATCCTCATGCCAGAGCAAATAACACCAAGCGCAATTCCTGGGAATATATAGCTATTATTTCCTTGTCCTGGATGATATGTTTTGCCGTTTAAAGTGACTGGATCGAATGGAGAGCCACTGGCAAATATTGCGCGTCCCTGGAAAATAAAAAAAATAAATTAATGAAGTAGCAAAGACGTAAAACAGAATGAATCCCTTTTTTCTGCTTGTTAAATTGTTATGACTATATATGAGGCGCGTGTGGCGCCATATTCAAAAATTAATATCTGTTTATTCTCGCAGTTTCTGATTTATGTTAGTATTCCAGAGTAGAAAGAACTAAATAATAAAAATATTTATATTGAGAGTTCAAACTTTAAAAATGATGTGAGAAGGGCAAAGAATCGAATGTGTCATACATATTTTGTCAGAAGACAAAAAGTCAGTTTTAGAGGAGATCTCGAGAAATGAAAACATACCTTCCGTGTGCAGTAATTAATAAATGTGCAAGTAAAGAAAAGAACTCGTATTATAATGGTTTTGATTGACTTTTTCATGTGCTTCGTTTATGAATCAAATTGAAATTGTATAATTAATGTTTTAATGTTTGTAAATTTTAGAATAAATGCATGCACCTTGATGAGGTCTGTGCAGGGCAGACGAGACGTTAATGCTTTCATAATTAACTAATTCATTTATTTATTAAAATCGAGGGTGACTGATAATAATAACTGATGGTCAGAAGAAAAATAAAATTAGAACTCATATTATTTTGAACTCTTCTATCCCATAATCCAATACTGTCAATAGTTTTTTCTCGAATATTTCGGAAACTAATGGAGCTACGTCCTTTTTATCTACATTTTTGTATTTTTTGTAACTCTTTAAGGTATCTACAAAAATGCCTGAAGGAAAAAGGACGTATCTCCATTAGTTTTTAAGATATTATCATACTTATACTATACTTCATTCATTATGTTTCATGTGTTGATAGAGAATTTCAAATCATTTGTTTTTTTTTCCTCGTACTCATTAATTTGTTATAGAGAAACGGTGATTATATCCTTATTGTAATGGCAAATGTATAATTTACAACTGTTAAAAGGTCTCGATGGGTTTTTAAGCTCAAAATCCATGATTTTAATAAAGAAAGAAAGATATTTGCAAAAGAAAATCGGTGAAAAAAATCGACTTTATCTATTCATCAATGATATTTAGCTCTACTCACATCAGTGGCTCTGTAAGCATCCTCAGCTGTGGCTTCTGCTTTGCTCGTTGGATTACTGAGGGCAAAAATAACTGGTCTCTCGTTAAATTCACCCATTGCAGTGAGAATCTCTTTCGTAAATGCACCGCCAATTGCAGCAGCTCCAATCAGTACTGTTGGTCTAGCTGTCTTCACTACGTCAACAAGGTTCCTAATGGGCTCATGTTCCCTGGCGAATCGAGCCTTGTGCTCTGTTACACCACCGGTTGGACGATCTTTTACTATCAATCCTTTGGAGTCGACCATCCAAATCTTGCTGATTGCTTCCTCCTCTGACACTCCTTCTTTCATCATTGCCATTACGCAAAGCCCAGCAATTCCAAGGGCAGCCTTTTTTGATAGAACAAAAACGTACGATTTCTCGTTAAGGATTCATTCTTACGATAAAAAAGTGATGAAGAAAAATTATGAAATGTTTATTTTTTTGAATGTTTCAGAAAACTATTGGGTTGACGGAATTAGGATTTGTGGAGAAACCTTTTTTGTAGCTTATGAAATTCCCAACAAAAAATGTTTTTTGATAAATTTACCTAAACCTCTTCATTTCCGAAATATTCACGGAATTAACAATTAATGCAAAATTAAATTTGCATTTAAAAAAAATCGAACATTGATGTTCATTTACCTCTCCAGCTCCTTGAAAAACAATTGTATTCTCCGACAGTTTTGTTTTGGTGACTCTCAATGAAGCAAGAAGTCCACTAACAGCGACCGATGCAGTTCCCTGAATGTCATCATTGAAAGTACAATAATGATCTCTGTATTTTTGCAGAAGCCTGAAGGCATTGGCATTTCCAAAATCTTCGAATTGAATTAATGTATTCTGTCCATAACGCTTGATAATAGCATTCATGAATTCATCGAGGAAGTCATCGTACTCTTCGCCGGTTATGCGTTTGTGCTTGTGGCCGATGTAAAGAGGATCCTCCAAAAATGCCTGAAACCCATTAATTCGTGGAAAATTAATTTCTTTTTTCTGTATTTATTATTTATGTACATGAGAAGGATCACGCGCTGGAGCGAACGTGTTTTGGAAAATATTTTAATCGTTTTGAAGTGAGTTTCCAATGATTGCGGAGATTTCTATTGGCTGTTTGGCGAAATGGAACAGCCAATAGGAGTGAGAATAAAGGGCCTGAAGTTAGTTGATGTTCGTGTCCTTTTTATAATAGTATCACGACGATTCCTATTGGCTGTTCAACTGAATGAATGTTCTTTTTATAATGAAAAAATGAAAAAATAATAGGAGGAATAGAAATGGTCAACATGATTTCTATTGGCTGTTTTGCTGAATGAAACAGCTAATAGGAATGAGAATAAAGGGCCTTCAGCCTGAAGTTAGCTGATGCTCATGTTCTTTTTATAATAGGAGGATCGCAACGATTTCTATTGGCTGTTCGACTCAATGAATGTTCTTATAATAAAAAAAAATGAAAAAATAATAGAAGAAATAGGACTGGTCGCGATGATTTCTATTGGCTGTTTGGTAAAATGAAACAGCCAATAGGAATAAGAAAAAAATGCCTCCAGTCTGAAGTGAGCTGATGCTCATGTTCTGTTTATAATAGGAGGAATAGGAATGGTCGTGACGATTTCTATTGGCTGTTTGACTTAATGAAACAGCCAATAGAAATAAGCGTAAAGTGCCTTTAGTTTGGAGTGAGCTAATGCTCCTATTCCTTTTATATTAAATGGGAGGATAGGATACCTGATTGTTCGTTCCAACATCAAGAGTAATTGGGAGGCACTGGTGTGGTTTTATTCCAGCTAGTGCAGTATAGAGCGACAATTTACCAATTGGTATACCCATTCCATGGGCACCAAGGTCGCCAAGCCCCAAAATTCTCTCACCATCCGTAACAACAACAGCTCTTACGTCATGCTCCGGCCAGTTTTTAACAACATCGTAAACGTGTCCCTTGTCATGAATACTTATGAACAAACCACGTGGTCTTCTGTAGATTAATCCAAACTTTTGACAAGCTAGACCAACTGTTGGTGTGTAAACCAGCGGCATCATTTTTTCGACGTTGTCGCCGAGGAGACGATAGAAGAGTCTTTCATTTCTGTCCTGAAATGTAAATTTTTTAATTAAACTTTATAATTTTTTAATCAAATTTTTGTGAAAGTTGTTGGAGAGTATATCTCGGAAACGAGTGGAGATACGGAAATTTTTGAAGAGACCTTTTTTGTAGAGCTGACTACACTCTACAGAAAAGATTTCTATAAAAGTCCTGCATCTCTCTTGGTTTTAAAGAGATTCTCAGAAAAACTGGAGGTTGAAATTTACCAAAAGACTCATGAGATAAATGTACTTTGACAGATCGTCAGTGTAGCGGTCTAGATTGAGCTTGCAGAGCTCCAACTGCTCATCCTGGGTCTTGACAGCAGCTGGGAGGAGTCCATGGATGCCCAGAGTCTGTCTCTCCTCAATGGTGAAGGCCATTCCCTAAAAAAATGTTGATAATTCGCTTAATTCATCTTTAAAAAAATTTCCATTTTCTAATCAGTTTTCGTAAAATAACTGGAAAAATAATGAAGATTGAATTTTTTAGATGGTTCCATTGAAAATCTGAGGAAATTTGCTCTGGAAATCATGTATCACAAGAATTTTCGAAATTTTCCAAAAATTTCATTTTTTTCCAAAATTTTCAAAAAATTCCATTTTTTACTCAAAATTGAATTTTTCGAAATTTTTTTAAAAATCAATTGCGACACATGTTTTCCACCTAAAATTTCCTCAGCTTTCCAATGGAATCATCAAAAAAAATCGAACTTAAACCGTTTCACGAAAATCTCCTTTTCTTCTACTAAATTATGAACAATTTTACTTTACGCAATTTTTAAAAAAGTATAACTCGGAAAATAATGGAGGAATCGTAATTTCAGAAGAGACATTTCTTGAAGCTCTGATTCTCTTCCACAGAAGAAGTGTCTGCAAAAATGGTCCTATCTCGCTTAATTTCCGAGATATTCAAGGAAATCTACATTTCATCACATTTCTTCGATTCAATTATACTGCGCACAATATGAGAATTTCAGTGTAAAAAAGAAAAAAAAACGGGCAAAGAAGGAAGCGAAAGTGGCCTGTGTCCTTGACATCTGTCAAGGTCGTCTCGAGGCCAGCCGCTCTAGATCAATAAGTTTGCACAATAAATTGATGCAAACAAATATTTTCCAAGTGAATTTATTCAATCTAAAACCTTTGATTCTCTCAATTTCCAAGTGATACTGCAAAAAAAAGGCACAAGGACCAGTGATTTTTATCAGTGGTATTTAATGAGCCTGAGCCTTCGGGCCTTTTTGAAAGGATACACAATAAGAACAAGGTAAATAATAATTGTCAAGATTGATTTTATCCAATAAAAAAGGAAAGGAGAAACAGACAATTCAATAAAAGAGATATTTTCTCAAAATATGGAATTTTGAAATTCATTCTATTTTGCCGCCAGTTTTTTTTAAATTTCAGAATTTAAGCGAGATAAAGCGATTCCGCCCCAAGTCTTCCTTGGAGAAAATTTCAAGAGCTCCAAAAAGACTTAGAGCAAGATCGCTTAGAGCAAAATCGCTCTATTTCGCTTATTTTCCAATATTTTCTTGAAAAACTGATATAATAAAGTCAATTTCTAAAAAAACTTCAAAGGCATGTTTTTTTTTTTCAATTTTATTGCTCAGTCCCGCAATATAATAATTTTTTAATTTCCGTAGTCGTCACAGTTTCTGACACTTTAGAGCTAACTTCTGACAGCATAAATCGAAAGCAACAACTATTTGCTAATTGAATGTAATTCACCATGATAGACCCAGTTACCGGACATAGCCCAGTTCACAGACGTATTGGCAAGATATAGGGGAGACCGGGGCAAAGTGGGGTACCTACTTTTTTCGAGGTTTTTTTAAAAATCAATAATGGTTGCTCGAGTGCACATTGTTTATTACGTGAGGGAAATTGGGAGGAAGTGCAGTATTTTTGAAGTTGATTTTTTTTTAGCCAAAATGCATCAATGTAGACAATAATTGATTTTATTCAACAATGATTGGTCACCTTTGTAGTTTTCATTATGAACAATTATTTCTCTTGGAACTTAATCCTCTTTATGGCAGACTTCAATAATTACAATTTTTTTTCAACTTTTCATAAAATTTCATTTTTTTTCGTGTACTCCATTTTGCTCCAATAGCCTCAACATGATCGACGTGACTTCTTGATTGATTGAAAAAACAGAAAGATAGGTAAAAATAGAGATGGGATCGAATTTTAGGCCCTGAAAACCTGCTCCTTCCCCTCAGTACCCCACTTTGCCCCTGTCTCCCCTAATAATAATTAATATTAAATTAAGAAAACCAGAATTTTTCAATACTTGAAAAGTGTCGAGATAAAAATCAACTGAATTGTTTGATTCACTTAAGTAGAATTTTTTATCATTTTAATAATTTAATTCTCACTGTCCGATAACTGGTGCCTTTATGGTAATCATATTAATACATATCGTCGCCTTAGGAACAAAGGGGCGTAAGTGCTATGTATAAGCATAGCACTGATGAAAAACTTGTAAAAATGTTGAATTTACTCTAAAATCTCGAGAAAACTCAAAAAATCTTGAAATCTCGAAATTTCCAGATTTCTGGTTAATTTCGAATAGTTTGAAATAAAACGGTTTTTTAATGTTTTTTTAAAGGGGCGTAAGTGCCATGCTCATACATAGCACTTACGCCCCTTTATTTCTAAGGTGGCATATTTGTTGTACTAAATGGGCTCAGTAATTGAATATTAAACAATATAGTCTCGTATTGTCATTATTGTATGTGTCATTTGAATTTATCAATTTTTCCATTTATTCATTAAATGTTATATCGTTAAAATAATGATGGGGAGTGATAAAATACGAAACCATTCTTCAAGTTTCATATAATCATGACAATTTACATTAATCTAAAGAGCCTGAAGAAGCTTCTAATCAGGAGTGAAACGTCGCGATTTTAGAAACTAAATGTGAAGATTGACTTCTAATATTTATTTATGACTCCAATATCCCAATCAACCTCTAAATTAACTATTTGTCATCATGAACGATAAAAATAACAACATTGAACAATATATTGTACATTTGAATATAACTAAGAAATGTGGCGAGACTATTAATTCGATAAGAAAATAAAGAAAGAAATTTTTTAATACATAATCAAATGAAGTAAATGATCATTGGACAGAGTCTGTGCTCCTGACCGTCAGCTGATATGTGGCCTTGAGCTCACACATTTGTAATCGTGCTTCAAATAATAGTGGAGGAAAAAAAAATTAGCTCTCAATGATGCGTAACTTTGATAAATGGTGACATAGTGTCTGGGTAATCCAGATTAAATAAATGAATGAAATTCCATGCTTTTTTAAAAAAAAATTTTCTATTTCAAATTACGAAATGCAACCTGTTACACTTGCAATTCCTTTCTCTTGGTATAGAAATTTCACGCTCACGTTGACACGATTAAATGCAATTTTCCTCTCTCATGACCCACATTGTCAGAATCAGGTGATTTAATGCGTGAATTATTATTATAATTTAATGAAAATTATGGAAATTATTTTGTGGCCAAAGATTTAATTATTTTCATGGGGCAAATTCATAATTTGGCGGGTATTTGTTGAAAACAGGATACAGTCTAGACTTTAGAATTTTGAACTCGAGAACTTTGTTTTTGAGAATGAACTGAAAATAGTGGAACGTATTTTGGTAATTATGGTTGGAAAAATTGATTATTTCACTGAATTTCTCCCTCTTTTCCATGAAAATCTATGATTTCTTTACAACGGTTCGAGATAGAATTTTTTCGATGCTTCCATTGAAAAGCTGAGAAAATTTGCGTTGGAAGCCATATGTAACATGAAAATTTCGATTTTTTTTGAAAATTTTAATTTTTTTGGCTTTTCAAAAAATTGAATTTTCGAAATTTTTGAAAAAATCACATGACACATGTTTTCCGACTGAAATTTTCTCAGCTTTCCAATGGAATCATCAAAAATACTCTATCTCACACCATTTTACAGGAATCTCCATTTTTTCCTCCCAAATTATCAATAATTTTAACTTTACCCAATTGTTCAAAAGAAAAATACCAAAAAAAAACATTTTTTTCACACGAACCTTGCGATGATAGTGAGGGGCAATCGCGTTCAACACAATAGAGAAGGGGTAACTGGAGAAGGGGAAAAGAGAAAGAAAGAAAGAGAATCGTTGGTACTTTTCCATCGTGTGATTTGACGCTGAGCTGTTTCAATCGATTGAGACCCTCCCGGTAGCGATTCCGGTGGATACTCGACCCCGCTCCATTTAAATAAAACGCTGAATGCATGAGAATATTTTTTCTTCTATTTTCTAGGGTCATTGGCCACTGACAATACCTCAAAGCCTTTTCCCCCACTAAAGAAAAAAAATTAACTCAATTTTTGAACTCAAAGCGCATTTAAAAAAAATTTTTAAATTAATTTCATTAATTAATTTTTTTTTTTTAATTGTTTACTTAATAAAAAATGAGTTTTAGTCAAAGAAAAATGTCGAAAAAGTGGAAACCCCTTCAATTGCAGAGAAACTGTCAACTTTCCCGCACTTAATTAATTGAAAAAACATTTTTCCAAGAAGGAAAGTCAAGAGAACACGTTAATGATAATTATCATTGAGAGATAACGAGATAAATAAAAATATAAATTGAAAAATCTCGGAGTGACAATGCGAAAAATCATTTGTGTTTGTAATCGATTTGCGCCTTTTTTTTAAATAGCAAATAGAAACAAGGCCATTGTTACTTGCTACTTGTATTAACGGATAATTAGTCACGACTCGGATGATCTTCAAGGATAATTACCGCGAATGTATGAAATTGCCTCATTTTGAATTCTCGAGGTGAATTAGAACTGCATTTCACTCTTAATTACGTCTAAAGAAGTCAACGATCGCGATGGCTCTGAAATTTTCATGGAATACACGTGGCAGGAAAGTGGGCCACTCTTCAATCTTCATTCCATTAAAAATAATGGAGAGAATTGTTGAAACTTCATTCTGTTATTGAGTAATAATAGATGAAAATGAAGTTTAAAAATAGTTGAATTACTTCGAGAGACCTTTTTTGAGGCCCATAAAATGTTTTATAAAAAAAAGTTTCTTGGTGTTTTTCCCCTAAATCTACTTGTTTCAAAGATGTTTACAGATGGAGACGCAATAAATTTTTTTCAAGTAAAAAACGATTTTCCTGAAGTTATTATTATTCTGAAAATATCTCGGAAACTGTTGGGTTTAAAAAAAATGGGAAGAGATTTTTTTTGTAGAGAATTTAAGGGAGTTTTTCAGAATATCATCGATGAAACAGAAAAAAATGAGGATTTGTAGGTTTTTTCAAATTAATTGGTGATAATTCGGGAAAATGTACTTTAATTTACCCGAAAAAGTGATCAAACTATTCGAAAATCATATCTTAAGCTTGTGAATATAATTTTTTTTTCTCGAATTTTTTTTACATTAATCTCCTATCACAAGCATGAGATAGAGAGAGAGGCAAATAGTTACGACTACCTTCTAATTAAAATTTCTCAATAACTATGCGGTGATTTGAATATTTTTGTCTTCTATTATTTAGTTAAAATGCTGTTCTTTTCGCCAATTGTTTTTAAATAATGGGTCAACCGTGTAGTTTTTTAGTCATTTAGCTATTTTTGTTCGATTTAGGGCGTTTTCTCTCCACCACTGCTATTTTCAGTAACCCTGATAATTCATGTCTCATAAACTGCACGGACAAAAATTATGAAAAAATTCAGAAAAATGTAAAAAAATATCATCTTTGATATGGCATCAAGAAAATAAGGGGTTTACTGTACTCCAATTCAGGGAACCACCTTAATTTCCTTCAGAAGAGGGCTCTCTAGTTTTTTCCCTGAACCCACTCATTCCATGATAATAAAATCAGCACAAATCCTACAATTTTGTTCAAACAAAAAATTTACTAAAAAATTATTTTTAAAAATTCGCACCTAAAGTTTTTTAAATTTTCTCCATCTGCATATTTTTCATTATCTTTTATAATTAATTTATTACAAAAGAAAAACATTCAAAAATTGTTAGATGTCTGCTACTCTCAACGAAACTGAAAATAGCAGACATCTGCCAATTTCCATAATTTTTCCTCCATTAACAAATAAATTATTTTGAAAAAATTAAAAATATCCACATTCAGAAAATGCGGAAAACTGAGTGTAATTTTTCTAAATCATCCTTTTTACAATAGATTATTTAAAAAAAAAAATCCAAACAATCGTCAGATATATTCTCTCTTCATCATCATTATTTTCAGTATCATCTCACTTCAGGAGAATTTTTCGAAATAGACTGTAACTGTAGTCCGTTTCTTTTACCCCTAATTTCGAGGAAAAACTAGTGAAATCAATGATGTCAATGAACGATACCCTTCCATCGATAGCCAGTAGTGCCTCAGGTATAGTCATCCAAGAATTCTGTTTAGGCACAAGCGTCCACCAATCCTTCTCCATGGCCACTACACTGCAAACTCACCTGTACATTAATGAATCTATGGTGTTTCAATGCAACTGTGATATAAATCCACCCACTTTGTATCCCTTCATTTGGTACACTTTACAGTGTACAAACCCCATATTGCCACCCTTATCCTCCCACTTTTTCCCTCCTTAATCCATGACAACAAACGGCAACGTTGGATACCGTTGCCTGGAGGCTAAAAACCATTGGGCTTCCTTTACGAACTCAAAGGACAAAATCCCCCCAACCACGATCGATACTAAGAAGGAAGTACCCTGTATATTTTGTCTCTCAGACGTTTCAATGAATTATACATTTATTTAGCATGCAATGAATTCCTTCTGACAGCTGAAAATGTTTAAATTCATGTTTTTTTTTCTTTCGCTTTTTTTTTCACGTAATTGCAGAAGAATTTATCGAATTTCCGGGAGAATTCTGAATTGTTTTGGAGGACAATAGCAAAGTTGGGTCAATGGGAATTGTTCTGGGGAACTATTTCGATTTCAAGTGGCATTGAGACCATTGGGAAAATAATTGGACGATTTAAAAACCAATAGAAATTGAAATGAATGAAGTGGAAAAAAAGGAAAATGGGAATTTCATGAGAATGATCAGGTTTTATGGAATATTGCGGAAAATAAAGGAGATAGGAATTGGGGGCGGGGGGGGGGGGGGGGGGGGGTTACAAGAATGAGAGGTACAAGAAAATGTTATTGTGGAAATTTCGATATCCCAATTATTTCCGGAGATATTGAAGAGAAACGAATTTCAAATAATATTTGAAAAAAAAATAATTCGAGATATTTGGAAAAAAAAAGGAATATCTCGGAACCTATGGGAGATACGAAATTTTTCGAGGATACCTTTTTTGTAGAGTGGCATGAGAGCTTTAGAAAAGGTTTTCATGAAAATCTCGTATCTCTAACCAATTCTGAGATATTCACAAAAAACAGAAAAACGCAGTTGCCAAATTTTTTTGTAACAGGAAATTTAATGATTTTTGATAGTAAATTGGAGAAATTATATAAAAGAAAGAATATCTTGGAATCTATGGGAGATATGAAATTTTTGGAGTATACCTTTTTTGTAGAGGGGCCTGAGAGCTTTAATAAAGGTTTCTATAAAAAACTTGTATCTCTAACCGATTTTAAGAGATCCACGAAAAACTGAAAAATGCAGTTGCCAATTTTTTTTTTACAATTCACTTAGTGTTATTGTTTTGAATTGATTAAACTGCGCTCGATCTTTGGAGCATGGGTCAATTAACAAAGCTCATTAGTTGTTTAATTAACCGGTTAAAGTCCAGTATTAGTCTGAACGATTGCCTCTAAAAAATAAAGAAAAAAAAAGACCAAAAAAGCAAGAAAATTGAATTTGTAGACGAATTTATTTCATTTCATCAACATTCTTATTTAAATATCCTGGAAAGTAAGCGAGATAGAGCGATTTCAGTTTCATCCTTCTTGTAGAGAATTTCAAGAGCTACAAAAAACGATTCATGTAAAATCGCTCTATCTCGCTTAGTTTCCGAGATATTTTTAAAAAACTGCTCATGCAATAAAATCAATTTCTCTTAAAAAATTTCAAAGTTGCAAAAATATTGTCCAACAATTTTCCTTCAATTTCACTCAGAGCAATTGTTCAATATTTATTGTTTAAAAAAATTCATTTCCGGGAAATGGATTCTCGTGTTTAATTCATTAGTTTTTTCAACAAATGTTTATGCTACCATGACCGTAAACGTCAAGTGTCAATGGTAAAAATAGCTCAAGATCGATGTAGGAGAGTAAAAACATCGAAAAAAAGAAGAAAAAAAAGCAATTTAAGTGATGAAATAGAAAAAAGAATTTCTCTACAACCTGAATAATTATCAAAAGTTTCTAATGATATTTCATCATTTAAATAATCAATTCATTCGTGTGACGTAGTGACAAACTATTTTTTTCAGCAAGGCCAATAGTGCGAGTATCGAAGCACTTTAACCGCAGAGTTATTCTGAATGAGAGAAAAATGAATGAAAAGACTTATCTGCAGACTTTTTCTTTCTTCTGAAATTATGCTTTTTTCATCTGTAGATGGATGAAAATTTGAACTTTGAGAAATAGAGCAACTTGTTGCATTCAAAATTATAATTTAGGAAATTAGCACATATTTGAAAATTTTCTTGCATTTTTTCTTGAACAAAAAAAAATTATTAAAAAAATAATTTAAAAAAATTTACATTTGCTATTTTTTGAATCGACAGATTTTTCATTTTTTTGAAATAATTTATACGTTGAAAGAAAAAAAAATGTAAAAATTATGAGATGTCTGTCCTTTTCAGTATCATTTGAAAATGACTGAAAATTGACTGAAAATTGAGTAAAAATGACTGAAAATTGGTTGAAAATGAACGAAATTTTTGGTGAAAAAATAATTTTTTTTGTTAAAAAAGTAATTTTTTTTTGTGAAAAAAATGACTTTTTTTTTTTGAAGGGATTTAATTCATTAGCTTTTTCTTACCTTATTAAGCTGTGGATTGCGTATGTGATCGAGTCCTTTAACAAGATTAGCACAAACAGCATCACCAGGACCAGGCTGTCCAAGTCTGTCTCTCTCAAGGCTCGACATATTTGATTTTTTATCACTTTTATTTGATGTTACTCTACCGGTGTCTACGGCACGACTGTCACCCTTCACCCTGTGTTATGGAAAATATAAAAGAAAGAAATGTCACAATGAAAGAACTAAAGCTTTGAGTCACGCCGACTCTCTGAAGCGCTGTCAATTCGTAAAAACTTCGTACATTGGCGCATCCAAGTCACGAATTTCATGATTACATAGAGAGAAAGAGAGATAGAGATAGAGAGAGAGGAGTGGGGGAAGTGTTGAACTAGGAAAACGCAATTGGTTGTAATAGTGATAATGATAATAGTAATGAAATGAAGAGACTTCAGTGTTGAGAGGGGATGAGCGCACGCGCCGACTTATTTGGCAGAGTCATGCTGATGAAAATGTATGAAATGAATGGAATGATTGAGTGAAATTGTTAAATAAATTTTATTATCTTTAATTTTTTATTATTTTTTTTTGAGGGAATATGAGTTAGTGCTTTATTGTGATGAGTTTATGGGGAATATCTAGGTGAATAATGGGGATAGAGAAATTTTTCTGAGACCTTTTTTGTAGCCCTTGATATTTCCTACAAAAAAGGCAATCACCAAAATTTGGCTATCTCCGTTATTTTCAGAGTTATTTTTAAAAAACGAAGTTGAGTAGGAATAGCTGGGAGAAAGTGGATTAAGACCACTTTCTTAAGGTAGTATCCCAGCGAACTCGAGTACAGTTAATTCCTTATTTTTTTGATGCCATATCAAAGATGATATTTTTTTACGTTTTTCTGAATTTTTTCATAATTTTTGTCCGTGCAGTTTATGAGATATGAATTATCAAAGTTACTGAAAATAGCAGTAGTGGAGATGAAACGCCCTAAATCGAACAGAAATAACGCAATTACTAAAAAACACAAGGTTGATCCATTATTTAAAAACAATTGGCGAAGAGAACAGCATTCTAACTAAATAATAGAAGAAAAAAATATTCAATTCACCGTATGGTTATTGAGAAATTTTAATTAGAAGGTAGTCGTAACTATTTGCCTCTCTCTCTATTTCATGCATGTGATAGGAGATTAATGCAAAAAAAATTCGAGAGAAAAAAATTATATTCACAAGCTGAAGATATGACTTTCGAATAGTTTAATCACTATTTCGGGTAAATTAAAGCAAATTTCCCTGAATTATCCCGAATTAATTGGAAACTAACCTACAAATCCTCATTTTTTCCTGTTTTATCGACCGTACTCTGGAATACTACCTTAAATCCATTTCTAATGGAATATCTCCGAAAATAATGGGAATCCACAAATTTTGGTAATTACCTTTTTTGTAGACAAGAATCAGATCAACAAAAGCCTAATTACTAAAATTTCTCTATCTCTATTATTTCCGCAGTTAATCCACAGAAATTAACACAAATACGTCTTATCGTGGTTTCTCCACTTCCTTTCGCTGATTCAGAAATGATTAAAAATCCATTATTTATTTAGTTCATCACAAACATGAAATACCTGTTATTTAAACCGCTATGATGAAGGCCGCGCTCGCGATAAAATATATTATTTATTTTAAAAAAAGAATCACTGCACTTGGCACTGAATAATAAAAAAGTCCTTGCGGGCATAGTTCGCCTATTATTCACTCGATTCTTCAAGAATTTATAAGAAAAAAAAAACCGCAAATTGATATTAATAAATTATACTATCATATTATCATTATATTTAACTTTAATTAACTTCAATTTAAACTTTTCCTAATGACAATAGGATTAATGAGGAAATTGTTGAGGTAGTGAGGTACTTTCGTAACGTTTCGTTTATGACTGGATAGAAATAATTTAAATTAAAATTTATTCTGTAAGAATCGTGTGATATTGCACGAGCCTCTTCTATTTCACTGAGCACGCGTCTGACCTCCAGTAGTTTCTACTTAAAAAACAAAAAAAGAATGGGGAATCGATTATTCTTTCAGGGCTTAAATCTTATCATCGATATTTTCAATCTATCAATTAAGATTACGTAAGATCTAACAATTTCTATTATTTTTTTATGATTTTTCCTTTTTTTTTGTTTCAGTTCACGATTCGAATGACGGCGCTGTTGACCAATCAGCTGTTCAACAGCTGACACTAATGCTTTCGCAATTCGAGCCTTTTTTTTCTTGCTTTTTCTTTTTTTTTTCTTTTTTTTTGTTTCTTTTTTTTCCTTTTTTTTTTGAACAAAATAATAACAATGATTTAATTTATTTCTTATCGCTTCCAACATTGTTTTTTTCCTCGTGTCGAGATAGTGATACTTTAGTCGGAGAGTGACTCAAAGTGCAGATACAAGCGGCCAATATTCCGTTACTTTTTTTTTACGATTTTGATGATAAAACGCCTTTTCTTTTCTTTCAAATCGAATTTATTTCGTCTTCAGGTTTTTTTTTAGGATTTGTCGGGAAGTAAACGGAATAGGGCGATTTTACTGGAATTTTCTTTCTCTTTGTAGAGAATTTCAAGAGCTGCAATAAAGGATGAGGGTAAGATCGCCCTATCTCGCTTAGTTTCCGAGATATTTGGGAAAAAAATGATGACGAAATAAAATCAATTTGTCTGAAAATTTCGCAGTCGTAGAAATTATCGCAAATTAAAAAAAATAAAACAGAAACTATCGCAAATTTATCATTGAAGTTGAAAGGATTAGAGTTAAATCACTCTATCTCGCTTAGATTCCGTAATATTTTTAAAAAAACTGTCGAAATGAAATCAATTTGAAAACTTCAAATTTCTCAATTTTCTTTAAATTTTTTGATGAAAAGATTTTTTTAAAAATAATTTTCTATTTATTCTATTTCTTATTTAATTCATATTATTATATTACAAATCGTTCTATCTCGCTTAGATTCCGTAATATTTCTTTCAAAAAAACTGTCGAAATGAAATAACTTTAAAAACTTCAGATTTCTCAATTCTATTTAAATTTTTCTATAAAAATATTTTTTTAAATCATTTTTTATTTTATTTAAATTATTTGATTTTCATTATTTAAATTTTCTATTATTTAAAAAAATTAAATTTAGATAATATGGGTTTTTTTTCTTCAATTATTTCGTAATTTTCTATGGAAAAAAACAAAATAGGAGACGAGCTGTATAATTCGCTCTCTCCAATTCCAGAGCCTTCGTCATTCAAAGTAATGACTCACTTAACGGGAGATTGATTGAGAAACTGAACAACGAAATCTATTACAATATTTCAATATTTATAGTGTTTATTATAAATTTTCATTCTCTGATAAGAGAATTGATTAAGCCACTAATTACCGGGTTTTCACGAGGTCACGATAATTATCAAACTTTCAGAATTGTTTAGTGAAATGTGCACATCGTGATAAATAGCTGTTGTGATTCTCTCGCAAAATTTCGAAATTTTCCATTTATTTTTGAGTGTAATTAGCGTTCAAATGAGGAAAAAACTGGAAAAAATCGGATTTTTACTTTAAAAAAACAAAGAGCAATAAACTCACATTGAAAATGTTCCTGAGGGAGGCGCCTGGCACAGATCCTTTGAATTTTTCGAATAATTACCGCCCATTTTGCTCACAATTATTCAAATTTATATTCAAAAAACTATTAAAATTCCAATGAAAATCGAGAAGAAATTAAAACATTTAACAAATTGATGCAAAACATCAATTTAATGATTCAAATAGATTAAAAATTGGATAAAAAGAGGAAAATTGATTTAAACCTTGTAAACACACTTCGTTGGTTGCTGGAAAACAAATAGAATCTGCGGTTTAAAGTATTCGATATATAAATACGAAAAAGATCTCTTCTACTTTCACAGCATTTGTGTTGTTCTCTGGAAACGCGAATCAATCACAGGTAGCGACATCTCGAGATAATTTAAGGGGTTTTGGAGAGGAAACGCAAAACAACGGGAAAAAGTTGATTTTTTGAACAAGGATGAAACAAATTGTTTTGAATTACCTCGAATTTTTTTCAAATTTTTCATCTAATCGGTTCTAAAGTAATCGACGATCAGAATTGCATCTTATATATGGGCTTTTATGCATCAAAATTATATTAGCTTGTGACCTTTGTTAACATCTGAGTTGGTAACAAAGATCTGTGCTAAGACAGGTTTGATACATAAGAGCCCATGTATAAGACGCAATGAATGTTAATTACTTCAAAATCAATCAGATAAAAAATTTGAAAAAATTTGAAGTGATTCAAAACAATTTGTTTCATACCTGTTTAAAAAATGAACTTTTTCCCATCGTTTTGCGTTCACTCCCCAAAACCCCTTAAGGAGGAACATCAGCTTTCGTACTAAAACGAAAACCGGTTAAGTTTTTATGAAACTTCGAGGACAAGTTCATTAAGTAATCCAGAATATATCATAATTTTTTCGAATTTTTCCACCACCTAACAATAAACGAAAATGATTATCAAAGTTGGAACTTATGTATAGGACGATATGAACAGCGAGGAAACTTAGCAAAATTACTACTTTACCAGTGCGTTGGTAAAAGGGGAATGAAGCTAAGTCCTTCAGTGAGCTATATAACACTGAGTGAAAATTCCAATTTCAACAAGCATTTTCGGTTATTATTAGGTGGTGAAAAAATTTGGAAAAATTACTATACATTCTGGATTATTTAATGAACTTGTCTCTGAAGTTTCATAATAATTTCACGGTTTTTTGTTTTAGTACGAAAACTGATGTTCCTCCTTAAGTAGGAACGGCAGCAACTGAACCAAAACTAAGGGAATATGTCAGAGTCCTGAAAATTTCTGAATAAGTTCACTGGGTGATTAAAAATATGTAGTAATTTTTTGGGAATTACGTAATCGTAGAATAAGGGAGACAATGAATATCAAAGTTGAACTTTTTCATAAGGTTATATAGGCGGTCGGTCAATTTCGTGAAAATTCTACATATTCGATCAGAGTCGGTAATAACGTAATTATGCTACAATTACCCATCACCCATATAACCTCATGCAAAAAATTTTATTTTAATAATTATTTTTTCTCTTATAAGGACGTTACCTCAATTCCGAAAAAATTGTGTATACTTTTAATCACTTAATGGATGTCTTCAGAGACTTCAAGCAGTGTTTCATATTTCCTTGTTTTTTCTGAGTTGCTGAAGTTCCCCCTTAATTAATTCAAAAAAAAATTGAAAAAAATTGGAGGTGATTCAAAACAATTTGTTTCATATCTGCTTAAAAAATCAACTTTTTCCCATCGTTTTGCTTTACGTCCCCAAACCCCTTAATAAAGTCTTCCTTTGTTACGATGTTCGGTGGGTATTTGTTCAGTTTCCGAGTAATTTCAAACAAGTGCTTCTTTGTTTTCACAATTTTTTTTAACTAAATACTGTAACGGATCGATAAATACGCTTTGTTTTGATAAAAAAAAATTTTTAAAAAAAGGGAGAAAGAATCGAATTTTCGAAAGAAACTTATCGATTTCGACTCAATTTTTTTTTTTAATATAGAAACTATTGGAAATAGGGAAATTTTTGAAGGAACTTTTTTTGTAGAGGAGGTTCAAAGCTACAAAAAATGTTACTATGACCTTTCTGTATCGACAGTAGTTTTTGGGATATTTTTAAAAAAGTGGAAAAAAAACTCCTTGACTCCAGTAATAACGATAATATTTGATCTGAAAAAAAAATTTCTCTCGACTCCAGTTCGCGTTAAATAGGCCATACATTTATCCCCACCACTTTTATTCGCTACATGCCATTCATATTAGCGGGTTTCTATGGGATAATGGAAAGTGGATGAGAAATGATTTCTCAATGTTGATATCGGAGATGAAATAATATCGTTGCCTTGGAAACAAAGGGACGTAAGTGCTATGAGTATACATAGCACTTACGCCCCTTTAACTCTAACACGATTATTTTTATTGATAGGGGAGAGTGGGTCAAAATGGACCACCAGGGGTGACATGATTCAGGATTTTTTTTTGGAGTAAAGGAGTTTATGAAAAATTTTGAAAAAAATTGAGAAGATGCTTTAATATGTAGACGTTTTTGAGGAATTTTTTCAAATTTTTCTATGGATATCTTAACTTTCAAAAAACAATCCCAAATTAATTTGACAAACAGGTTTATTATGCCCATATTTCCCCTATGTAGTATATGATTTTTGTGTGAAAAAATCGAGAAAAAGGGAAATATAACTGATTTTTAAGGAAGCATATGGACAGAGAAAGGTTTTGTGGAATTCAACTTGAGGAAATTTCTATTTTTTTTTTTTTCGAAATTGAAATTTTTTTTCAAAACCATTTTCAAAGAAAAATTAATTCAAATTTATAATTCATTTTCAAAATAATTTCAAAAATTCTGAAAAATCTCAAATAGAGAAAAATGACTGTTTTTTTTAAAACCATGGGTGGTTTCTCACAATCGTAAACCTCGATTTTTTTATTTCCGCAGAAAAGAAAGTGCGACTTTTCTCTCTCCCACAGAAAAGAAAAAAAAACAGAAATTCTCGAGGATGAAGGATTTTGAATGATTTCAATGACTTACCAGAATCTCTCAGCATCTCTGTAAGTCTCAACCAATGAGACAATGAAGCTCGTGCTGATGATAATCAACAAAAGATCATAAAAAAACATAATTTTTAAATGAGAATATTACTATGACTTGAAAATCACTGGAATTTACCGATTAACTATCTTCCTACGCAGTCTAGAATGCTCCAAGAGTCTCATAAATCGTGTCATGTGCCCCCGCAATTGTCCCCTAACCCTCAACCGACTCTCAACTGTCAAAAAAATTCGCGAAACCATTTAAAGTCCTAAAAACACCCGAAAACCTCATTATTCACTTGAACTAAAAAAAAAAAAATTAGCAGAAGTCGACAATGCCGGCAGAGTGGGTCGATTGTATTTCCCAAATTTTCCAATTTTCCCCGAAAAAATCCCCCCCCCCCCCCCCAAATTTCCGCAAAAAGTCCCTCTGAAACATTTAAAAATAAAAAAAAATCTCTACCAAGAAAAAAAAAATTAAAAAAAAATTCCCCAATTTAATTAATTGTGCGGAATTAACGAATTGCTCTCGCGAGAGCATGCACCATCTTTCCCTGCAGAGTAGTGCACTCGAGCCCTCAATTTGAGGTCGAAAAAACCCCCCCAAAACCTCCCAAAAAATCCCCAAAATTATTGCATAATAATCTTTCGAATATTTACTTTCTCCCAAACTAAATAAAATTCGTTTTAAAAAATTTAAATTTCAAATTTAACGGATTCTTCGTGACCGTTGCACTTCAACCCGAAATGCAATGCCCCGAGCTTCCCTCAATTTCTCGAGAAAAAAGCCAATAAAATCATATTTTTTTTACATTCAAAAGAATCCCCCAATATTCCATGAAACATTGAAAATTCTAGTTTTTTGAAAATCCCAAATTTAATGTATTAAAAAGACGCAAATACATGGGAATCGGTACCGCAATGAGTGACTATCGGAGGTTCACTGGCGCACAAGACAGGAGCGGCCTGTCTCCATGGTCCGTGCTCAATAGTACTACCTAGCTATTCCCGGGGCTCTAGTTATCAAACGCAATATAATAAAACAAGTAGTTCAAACGTCATTAATAATTTAAACGTAACAAAAAACAAGAAATTTGTAAAAAAAAAAAAAGTGATTGAAATAACTGAAAAATAAATTAAATTTTATCACTTAAAATCAAAGTAGCGAGATAAAATCTCGCAAAAGCATCCGCACTTCTGCCTGAATATTCCCAAGGACTCACGAATTCAGGATATGACAGATTCTAAAATCGCTGCAATAATGACGCCAAGTGGTAACGTAAATGTTCAATCATCGCTGAAGAAAGAAAAATCATCTTTAAAAGCAAAAAAGCCACGAACCAAGCCAACTCATCCTCGAACAGCGGATATGGTTAATGCTGCAATAAAAGCACTGCAAGAACGTGGCGGTTCATCGCTGCAGGCAATAAAGAAGTACATGACAAGTACGTACAAAATTGACGCTGAAAAACAAGCGCCTTTTATAAAAAGGTACTTAAAAACAGCAGTTGCTGGTGGAAATTTGGTTCAGACAAAGGGCAAAGGTGCTGCTGGTTCATTCAAGCTGTCAGTGTCAAAGTCCGAGGCTTCAAAGACAAAGAAACGCTCGAGCAGTTTGAAAAGCGCGCCACTGAAGAAAACACCGAGTCGACCAATCGCAAGAAAGTCAATTCTGAAGAAAACCGTTAAGAAATCTGTGAAAAAATCGCCGATCAAATTGCCAACACGACAACAATCGACGAAAGGTCCTGCTGCTAAACCGCCCAAGGTCAAAACAGCTGTCAAGGTCAAGGTCACAGCCAGACCCGTTCAAAAGACACAAAAAAAGGCGGGAAAACCCGTTAAAACGAAGAAACAGGCGAAGAAAACTATTGCGAATAAAAAGAAGTGAAATTAGTTGTGATGAACACACGAATTGGAACTTTATTCAAAATAAGAACACTTGAATTTTTCCTTTTTCATTTTTTTTAATGGAGGATGGAGTCGGAGAGGGGGAGAACATGGAGTTATAATTTAAAATTGCGCACAGGGACTGGAATGGATCTAAGTCTCTGATAAATGTGTTTTTTTTTAATTAATAATTTAAGAGATTTATGAATTGTTTAAATTATTTTGTAATTAGGAATAATGATCTCGTTGTATATAATCATTTTTTTTTTTTATTATTGATTGAATCTTGAATTTTATTCTATTGTTAAGATGATGGATAAATTTTTTTTTTGAAGTCGAGGAGAGGAAAAAAATGTTGAAGTTTTATGTGGAGAAATAAAAAACATTCTATTTGAAACTCTTCTTTTTTTCTTTGTTTTTAATTTATGGGTGGGGAGAGGGGATTTAATTAATTCCAACAACTGCACGTGGAGGCGAGAATTTCCATACAATGAGCATTATTCTGTGGGCGTTGTAATTAGAGCGTGAAGGAGAGAAATTTTGCAGATAAGGATTATAAATAGGAGATGAGACTGGGGCAAAATGGGCGTGTAAGCCAAAATGGAGCGGATTTTTTTTCGGGAAGAAGGACTTTATGGAAAAATTTGAAAAAAAAATTCTTCAATGATATGAATATGCTGAAGCATCTTCTTGGTTTTTTTCAGATTTTTCCATCGAGATCTTTCATTTAAAACATGTTTCAGTATCTTATAATGTGTGTTTATAAGCATCAATTGTGTTTCTCATTTCCATATTCAATAATTATTGTGTTGGGATCATGGGACGTTGGAATAAATTAATTTAACAATACTAAATGATTGTCAAATGAACAATTTATTGAACAGTTCATTTGACAATTATTTACTATTGTTAAATTAATTTCTTCCAACGTCCCATGAGTTTTTAAAATTTTAATATTTCAATATTATCTCCAATATTTTAATACAATAGTCACATCTTCAAAGTAATAAGTTATCTTAATTAGGGGAAGATGGGGTAAAATGGACGTAAGGGGTAAAATGGACACGAGCTGGTTTTGGTATTTTGTACTATGAAATTTACTCAAAATGGATGGAAATATTGGAGACAGGATTTTTTCTGATGATCCCAATGGAAAGATGAGGAAATTTCCCATAGAAATCATATGTCAAAAGTTATTTTTTGGAATTTTTAAAAAATTTCATTTTTCGCGCAAGATTTGATGGGGAAAGCTCTTCTGTTTTTGAAAAATTTCAGGTTTTGAAGAATATCTCTGGTTCTATTGATTGTAGCGACCTGGGGCTGATCTTAAATGAAAGGTGAGCTCATTTCGCATCGATTTATGGTGTTTAAAAAGAAAAATATGAATTTTTTCAAGTACTTATAGAGCAAAAACTGATTTTCAGAAAATAATCTATAAATATTTGAAAAATTTATTTTAAAAAAATTCGAACTACATAAATTGATGAGAATTCAGCTCACCTTTCATTCAAGATCTACCTCAGGTCGCTACAACCAACAGAACCAGGGATATTGTCAAAAAAGTGAATTTTTCCGATGTTCAAAAGGAAAACTCCTTCAAAACTCGGCCAAAAAAGTAAATTTTGCCAAAAATTGAGAAAAAAATTTGGCTCATGTTTTCTGCCTAAAATTTACTCAGCTTTTCAATGGAATCATTAGAAAATTTCTATCTCGAACCGTTCAATTCGAATGTCTATTTCACCCCACCTTCCCCTCAATTAAATTGAATCGACAATACTGACATTAGGTAACACAACAAATATGCATTAACATAATTAAATTGCATTCAATGAGCAAATAATTGTTTCCTTTGATTCATACTGTCAGAAACTAGCTCTAAAGTCTCAGAAACCAGGATCACCACTGTATATTGTACATTCAAATATAACTGAAGAATTTGCAAAAATCGTAAATTACTGGGAAACTGTCAGAAACGTGGACTACCACGGTAAATCTTATTTTACGATTGCTTCCGAATGAAAGCTATGTAATCATCAGAATTTTCGATTGTAATTTTCTTAATAGAAGATACTTAAAATGATCTAAATAGAGAAAAAATGATATTTTTAGCGCATGTTTGTGTGTGTGTCCTGTATGTGCATAAAAGTCTCAATTACAGCAAAACGGTTTTATAGAAAAATTTCATATTTTGTGGAAAACTTTCTCTCGACGAACTTTATTTTTTAAGCTTCATTTGAAGAGAATCCGATCGAAACTTTTTGAGATATGTCCATTTTTCGAAAATCAGTTTTTAATGGAATTTCTGGAAACTATTCAACTGATGTTATTTATACTCATATATTATCTCGAGAGTTGTATCATTTAGATGCCTGTAAATTTTGAGCTTATTTGCATGATTAGTCCTCGAGTTATTGTCGTTTTAATGAATTTTTCAAAATTTGATATTATGACGATGGTTTGCAAAAAGTTGTATTACTTCCATTCAGAAGTATATTGCCAAAGTATCAGCAGAAAAAGCTATATCAGTTGGAAAGCAATACTATTATCCACTTGTTAAAAAAACACATTTTAACTAAATCCACACCAAAAAATTCAAATTTTCATAATTAACGGTCAGTTCCCGCCCCAAGATGGCGCTACTGCCCATTCCGCCATTGTGTGTACTTCGAAAAAACGTCAATACCTCATCTACTGCAAACGTCATAGTTTTCGTTGTATGTTGAGAACCTCGTGACCAAGTATCCACCTATCGATTGTCTCATCGTCTTTTTCTCTGTGTGATAAGCCGTGTGATCCGTCAGTGAAGAGAAAAAGCCTCATTGCACTTTAGTATCCTCGCCCAAAGGACCGGAGCCATACGTTTCGGTCTCAAGAAACTCCGGATTTTTCTCGTAATTAAAAATAAAAATCCAAAAATCCCTCAAGACCCCTATCCACCATCTAATTCGGTGGTGGGAAGTCCTTCCCTCGACTCCATAACTCATCTGCTCCAAAAAAAAACAGAAAAAAACAGTGAAAATTAGGAAATTATCGACTTTTTTAATAACAAAATTCGGGAAAAATGGGCTCACTCTTTCGCAGTGAAGAGATGACCTTGTGTCAGCTCTTTTTACAGAGCGAAGCTGCTTATGCCTGTGTCTCAGAATTGGGAGAACTTGGTCTCGTGCAATTTCGTGACGTAAGTATTGAAATTTTTTTTTTTTAAATATTCAATTTTTTCAGACAAATTTAATTTTGTTAGCAGCTTTTTTTCTTCTAAATATCTTGGTAAATAATGGAGATACGCCCTTTTTGCCCTGAAATGATTTTGTAGAGAATTTCAAGAGCTACAAAAAAGGATTGATGCAAAATCACTCTATCTCGCTTAGTTTCCAAGATATTCTCTAAAAATTGATGGAAAAATGAAGTCGAATTTTTTGAAAAAAAAACATTTTGAACTGAGTTCTTTTTAAATATCTCTGAATCTAAGCGAGATAGAGCGATTTTGCATGGAATATGTTTTGAAGAAAATTTCAGGAGCTACAAAAAAAGATTCTAGCAAAATCGCTTTATCTCGTTTAGTTTCCGAGATAATCCAAAAAAAAACTGATGATGGCATAAAATCGATTTTTCTGAAAAAAAAATTTTGAATTGAGATTTTTCTTAATATCTTGGAATCTAAGCGAGATAGAGCGATTTTCAATGAATCCTTTTTCGTAGAAAATTTCAAGATCTAAAAAACAAAATTCCGGCATAATCGCTCTATCTCGCTTAGTTTCCGAGATATTATCAACAAAACTGACAAAGTAAAACGGATTTATCAAAAAATTCCATTTCTAATATTCTTCAAATTTTCGAAAAAAATTGAAAAATTTAGTAAAAAAATATTTACTCGAATTTTTTCCTCTTTTTTCGTGTCTCGAAAATGTCATTGAAACTTCAAGGTCTCCAATTACAACCTTGACTTGAATTATCGTATAAATTTAATTATTTTTACGTTAATTTTCCAGTTAAATCCAGACGTCAATGCATTTCAACGTAAATTCGTCAATGAGGTACGTCGTTGCGATGAAATGGAGAGAAAATTACGTTATTTGGAGAAGGAAATTAAAAAAGATGGTATACCAATGTTGGATACTGGTGAAAATCCAGAGGCACCACAGCCACGCGAGATGATTGATTTAGAGGCAACATTTGAAAAATTGGAAAATGAATTACGTGAAGTCAATCAAAATGCTGAGGCTTTAAAACGTAATTTTTTGGAATTAACTGAGTTAAAGCATATATTGAGAAAGACACAGGTTTTCTTTGACGAGGTAAGATGATTAATTTAATTAATTAACGTTAAAAAATTTTTTTATTTAATTAGCTTGAAAAAAACCTGAATATGTTTGAAATAATATAAATGTATAATTCGTTTTTTTTTCTAAAATATTTCCTGAAAAAATTAATTAATTGACATTATTTTGAGGCTGACACAAAATCAAGGAGATTTTGTAAATTTTTATAATATAGACACAACAAAAAAATCCATGGCTTTTTCATTAATAACGATTAATTAATAATTAATTGATAATATAATCGTAATGCGGGTCCCAATAACAAATCACGAGTGTTATAATTGAAATTTTAAAAAAATAATAAAAAGTGTTATGAAAGCAAAATCGAATAGAAATCTCATCGCAAAAAACTGCTGCTAAAAGAGCTGTGAATGAATAGATTTTTCTTCTTAAATTTATTGAATTTTTGATTAATGAATAAAACTTTCTAATTGGATTTGTAGATGGAAGTGCCAAAAAAAGAGAAAAATTTATGCATGTATCATGAATTTTATAGCAAATACACTGAAAAAATGCCTGATTTAAATTTTTTTCATTGCTAAAAAATATTCACGCGTTTAAATAATTTGTTAATTGCACTCATCAATTGGCTTTGATAAAAAAAAAATTGTGATATTAAAAACGAAAAAAAAAAACAATGAAATTTTTTTTTTCTCTGTAAATTGACAAAGAAATTGTTAAATATGTACAAAGACTCGTGAGAACAGTGTTGTTCACGTTATTAATTATTTTATTATTAATAATTACAATAATTTAGTGATTTTAGGGATTTAAATGTGTTAGTGTTGCCAACTAACAATAAAGTTGCAGAAATTAATGCAACGAACACAAGTCACTCGCCGTGCCCTGTCTCCCCTTTGATTTTTTTTTCATAATAAATCTTTTTTTCCAATATTTCATTATTCGATTATGAAATTCAACGGTAAAATATGTAAGTAAATGCACTTGACAGCTTCAACGAATAATATTTTCCTGTAATTTCTAATTTATTTTTTTGCTCAAGCATGAAATCTTTTATTGAATTTTTTTTATCCTCAAAATTGTATTTTTTCGTGAATATTTCTGAAAAAATGGATTTAAGAGAAAATTGAGGAAAACTGAATTTAAAAAAAACTTCATTTTCTACAAAAAAATTTTTTTTGATAAATTCACTTAAATTTCATATTTTTCAGAATATTCACGAAATAATATAAAATTTTCTCATTTCTAAATTTTATTCTCCTTCAATTTTTGTTTTAGAAATATAGTTGCAAGTAATTTTTTTTCCATTTTTCTCTAGAAAATCTGATAAATTAGCACCTTTTTTTTCAACTTTTTTCTCGTCTCTATTTGATGTTCACGCAGTATTGATTATCACATCGGCAAAATTAAATTTACAAACGATAAGGTGCACGTAGGTGACTGAGAAATCTCTATTTGGTTATTGGCTTTATCATTTAACACTGAGAAATTCAAAAATATGAGTCACATGGCTTGATAATCAACTCAAACATTTCGATAAACATGATTTTTTAATTAATGTATTTGTTAATTTTTTCTTGATAAAATATTGAACTTCCCGGAGATAGGGAAGAGTGGGGCAAAATGGACCTCTGTGGTAACATGATGCAGGAATTTTTTTTTTAGAGTGAAGGAATGCATGAAAAAATCTGAAAAAATTTGAGAGGATGCTGCAATATGTGAACATTGTTGGTGAATTTTTTCATTTTTTTTCAATGACTCTTTCACTTTCAAAAAAAATCCAAATAATTTTTTGGCTGCAGATTCATCTCACTCCAATTTCTCCTATTCACTTTTTTTCTAACAAATTACTTTATCTTTATCGATTATTTCGTGAACTTAGAGGCAAAGTGGCGTATGTGCTGTATATATAGATAGCACTTATGCCCCTTTATTTCTAAAATGACGATTCCATTTCATTTAATTCTTTAAATTAATTAATTTTATATGTTCAATTAATTAGTCTTGAATTCATCAATTAACTCGAATTTTTATGAAAATTTGTTCTGCTACTGTAATTAATTTTTTTCCAGCTTAATTATGTTAATTAACATCTCTGCCTTTTTTTTAGTAGTACCCCTCTTCTCGCACCTTGTTTATCAATTTTTTCCCTCAAAATTATCAAATTCTGCTCAACTTGAGCTTGAAGCTGATGAGTAGAAAATTCTCTCCCCCCTCGAATCAATTGAACATTTTCATTTGCATGGAAAAAAAATAAGTGCAAATGATTCTGGGGGAGACAGGGCGAGCCGAGTGGGTGACCTGTGTTTGTTGCCAGGCTGAGCATGGAGGTGTCGTGTCGCAGATGGCAGACCCAAGCCGCGAGGAAGAACAAGTCACTCTATTGGGTGAAGAGGGCCTCCGCGCTGGCGGCCAGGCTCTCAAACTCGGGTAATTAATTGTGGCGTACATCAATTAAACATTTTGCAGAGTCTAATGATCGTATTGGAGTAATTGAAGGTCTCGAGGGATGAAAAACGTGCGACATTTGATGAAAATTATAGATTTTTCATGGAAAAAAAAAGGATTTAGTAAATTTGTTTTTCTTTGGATGAATATCTTCGGAATTTGAAGCAGATTGAGAAATTTTGGTTGAAACTCTTTTTTTAGAGGGAAATGAGAGCTACAAAAAAGGTTTTCTATTAAAATTGTTCTATGTCGCTTAGGTTCCGAAATTTTCCACGAAAACTGATGGGACTTTTCGAATAAAATTAAATGAGTCAATTTTTTTTTTTCAATTGCTTTTCCGAAATATTTATAAATTTATGGGAGATAGGGAAATTTTAATAGAGATTTGAAAAAAATGAATTATACGTCACTATTTGAGATTTTTCTGTATTTCGAAATTATTTTAAAAATTATTTCCCATTCTTGTTCTTTTTTTTCCTCGAAATTCTTTCTAGTTGAACTCTGGCAATTTTTCTTTGGCCACATATTTTCTCAAAAATCAGTAATCATTCACTATTTAGAATTTTTCTGAATTTTTGACATTATTTTGAAAATATTCTGAAAAAACATTTTCGATTTTTTCTTTTTTTCTTCGAAATTTTCTCCAATCAAATTCAGACAATCTCACTTTGCTCATATATTTTCTTGAAAATCAGCTATATTACACTATTTGAAGTTTCTCAGAATTTTCGAAGTTATTTAAAAAGCATTTTAAAAATCATTTTCGATTTTTTCTTTTTTTTTTTCCAAATTCTCTCAAATTAAACTCCGGCAACCTTCCTTTGCCCTAATATTCTCTCGAAAATCCGTTATATTTCACTATTCAAGATATTTTCGAAATTATTTTTCAAACATTTTCGAAAAAAAATTTCGATTTATTTTAAATTTTCTCAAATTGAACTGCGGAAACTTTTCTTTGCCCTCATATTCTATCAAAAATCAGTTATATTTCACTTTTCGAGATTCTTCCAAATTTTCGAAATTATTATTAAAAACATTTTTGTAAAAATTCGAAAAGCTACAAAAATTTCTCTATTTTTCACGATTTTCGAGATATTCCTGCAAAAATCAAATGATCCTCCACAATCCACGATCATTCTGCTCTGCAAAATGAGGAAAATTAAATTGAGACCGAGTATCACATGCATCAGCAAAGCATGTGATGATTATCTAATTCCTCCACAAATTGCACACAATTTTAATTGATTTGCACAAAATGTGTTCTCGGTCACAGCACTGTGAGATGTTTCCCTAAATATAAAATTAGGCAAACTGGATTAAATCCACGAATTCGCAAAAGAAAAAAATTAAACCATTTAATCTGCTACTGCTGTAAAAATTGAGCTCCACTAGATTTAGATGTTTTTCTTATATATTCAAAATATTTTATTAAAAATAATAGAGAAAGTCTGCAAAAAAAAGTGCACACAGGCTAGCTTCACTTAGTAATGTTAGCCCATCAGTGTGTTTAATGGTTACAGCACCTGTACACAGCAGCAGACACCATAGGAGCACATTATAGGAGTCCCCTCAGGCAAGCTGTTATCAACCGTTATTTGAGTTTGCCAATTTTTTTTTTTTTCATATATGATTTTTTTTGAATTAATTAATTTGCTCTCAGTGTTTGCCTGTGCTACAATTTGGCTCAAAAAATGACCAAAAAGTCTCAGTAAATAAATAATTTTTGGAAAAAAAAAGACCAAAGACAAACATGACTGTTAGCTTTTAATATCTAAAAATATTAAATAACAAATTCTTAAAAATTGACAATTTTTTTTAATAGGTGACAATCTTTTTTTTGAATTTACAATTCTTTTCAAAAATTGACATTTTTTCTTGTCAATTTTTTTTTTTAAATTGTAATTTTTCTTGAAGAAAATTGTCAATTAAAAAAAAAAAGTTCAATTTTTCATTAAAAATGACAATTTCTTTCTCAGAAATGTCAATTTTTCTTTGAAAATTGTCATTTGTCTTTCAAAATTGTCATTTTTCTTTGAAAATTGTCAATTTTTCAGAAAAATTGTTAATTAATTGTTAATTGTGAAATCGTGATTAATCATTAGAATGCGTTTAAAAAAACGAAAATACTTTGAATTTTTTTTATTTATTATTTCAACAATTACTCACACATGGTTCACGCTATATAACAGTTGATACAGTTGGACTTGAATGAAAAATAAAAAAAAAGAATTTTTAGATAAAAAGAAAGGAAAAAAAATTAATTTCAAGCTGTATCGAGAAATTGTGAGCCCAAAATTATTGGCAACGATGAAAAATTAGTTGCTTCATTAGATGCATTTAATTTCTTGTAATTATCAGCCACGACGAAATTTTTTTACATTTTTTAAATTTATGAATTTATATTTTTAAGTTGAACAAAGTCAGTGGTGAGAGAAAATGAGACGATTTGGTTCAATTATGTCGTTTTTGAATCGGATCTCGGAAACTAAGAGAGATAGAAAAATTTTTATGGAGACCTTTTTTGTAGAGGAGAATCCAAGCTACAAAAAAGGTTTCCTCCAAAATTTCTCTATCTCTCTTAGTTTTCATGATATTCGCAAAGAAAAACAGAGAAACTCAAATTGACCATTTTTTTCAATTTCACTGCTGTTAATAGTTAATTTTATTATAAATAGCCATGTCGTGTGAATAACAAAAATGATGATGGTGTGGCCATGGGTATGTATATCTCGTAAAAATTGAATTAACATTTCTGCAGTATCTGTGCCTTTTCTTTTTTGTTACTTCATCGATAATTCGCATTAAACTCAGATTAAAAATACACAAAAAAGAAAGGAAAAAAAGATTAAAAAATTAGCAGACACTTCTCAAATTTTCAAGATTTTTTTAAACAAATAAAATATTATAAAAAAAATATTTAAAAAATTGGCACTTACAGTTTTTTTAATTTTTTGCACGTACATATTTCCCATTTTTTTTAAATAATTTATTTGTTAGAAGAAAAAAAAATCTTAAAAAGACGCAACAAATGGAAGAAATCTAACAATCTCTATTTTTTCCTCTAACAAATAAATTATTCGGAAAAAAATATGCATGTTTAGAAAATTCAAAAAACGTGCAAATTTTTTGTATATTTTTTCTATAATAATTTATTTGTATAAAAAATAAATAAAAAATGGTTGAGATTTCTGCTCACTTCATTTTCATAAAAAAAAGGGAATTCCCTCAAACTAATGATTTTCTGATTTTTTTTCGATTTATCGATGAATTTATTCGCTGTTCTGCCAAACATCTGCACCCATGCCTGTACCTAGCTGCTTCTCTGCCACGAAAAATTATGTATTTATTGTTCGTCTGCATCGTTCTTTATTTTATTTTTTTTTATCAATCATTGATACTAGTCGTCATTCCGTATCGTACACACAAGGAGAGAAACGAAAAAAAGACGTTAATAACCGTTTAATTGTTAAGAGTGAGCGAGAATTTATTAGTTATAGAATTTATAGAAAAAAAACAATACGGGCCCGTATGAATTTAATTAGAGTTAATTGGAAAAACAGAGTTATAAACTGATGTTACAATTGTTAGATGGCCATTGGATTTTTATTCAGAAAAAACAAAAAAAATTGTCTTAAAAAATTTAATTAACTTTTTTTTTTTACATTTTTTTTTATCGTTTCAGATTTTTTGTAAATAAGAATTGCCATTTTTAATCAATATTTGCATAATTTTTTTTGCCCAATCACTCCACACTCTCCAATGAATGAAAAAAACCACCAACAACATTCACCCGTTTTGCCCCATCCCCTGAAAAAAAATTGGCAATTCCTATTTACTTAATTAATTATTATTTTATCCTCAAAAAATAATTTTTTTCCAAAATTTTTTCATCAAAAAATCAAAAGTTCAAATAGAAATTATTAATAATAATTGATTTTTGAGGATAAATTAAAGCATTCAGAGCAACAATTAATAACGCCAGGCACCCATGCAACGGAGCATCGAGTGGCGTATTTTTTTAAATTTTTTTTTAACAAAATTAAATTTTTTTTTAACAAAATTCAAATTTTTTTTTTAACAAAATTTAATTTTTTTTTTTTTTTTTTTAATTAAAAATTATTTCCTGAGCATTGTGGTCCCGTGTCTAGTGTGCTAATGTGGTTGTGTCTTGTCTGTTGTGTCGTCAGCAAGAGCACGCAGGCTTGAACCCCACCGAGTCCATGACACGCGCGTTAATTAGTGATGACAATATCGCCCGCCAGTCCGCCCTTGGTCCTGTCCAGTTGGGGTACGTACCTAGAGTCACCATCCTTGACATAGATAACGCCTTAATCCCATCACTTTAATTATTATTTAGATATCGTTGCTTCAGAAACAAAAGGGCGCAAGTGTTGTCTATGAGTTTACAGGGTGGCGATTGACCTGGAAAACCTGGAAAAGTCAGGGAATTTTTAATCTTACACGTAGAAAAATTCTGATAGTAGAAAAATTCATTTTGTTTTTTCTAGAAAAACTTTCTATACATAGAAAAGAAGCATGAAAAAAATGCCCTGGGAGTGAAAAATCATGGTAAAAAACGCCATGGGAAAAAATTTTATCGGAACAAATTTTTGGGCAAAAAACACCATGAAAAAACGCCATGGGAAAAAATTTCATCGAAAGAAATTTTCGGGCAAAAAACACCATGGAAAAAACGCCATGGGAAAAAATTTCATCGAAAGAAATTTTAGGGCAAAAAACAACATTAAAAAAACCCCATGGGAAAAACTTTCATTGGAAAAATTTTCGGGCAAAAAACACCATGGGAGAAAAAGCCATGGAAGCGGCAAATATGTGATGATGGAGGCCATGGTGAAGGCCATGATGGGGGCCATCAAAATTTTTCTACGTGTATACAGTCAGGGAAATTTGTAATTTATTTGTTATTAACTCTATATTTTTAAAAAATTATGGATATTTAATGGAAAAAATTGAACTTTTCGATTAGTCGAAAATCTGCAAAAGTTTTAACAGAAAATCGCAGTTTTTGAATTTTAACGGGATTTCGAGTATCATTGTTAAATTCTAATATAAAAATTATTTTCAGAAATAACTAAGAAATTTTAACGTATATTCAAATGATATTTTTTTTGTAGGTCCTGGAATTTCATTTTTAATCAGGGGAAAGTCATGGAAAAGTCAGGGAATTTTGAAATTACTTTTCAATTGCCACCCTTGAGTATAGCACTTACGCCCCTTTGTTTCTAAGGTTACGATATTATCATTAATTTTTTAAATGAATCATTGAAGCTTAGAATCGCTCCCATCAACTAATATCATCAGGAAATTTTTTAAATTTCTATTTTAAATTAAATTTAGTTGCCGCGCTTTTTCAAAGATTTCACGTTGTAGAGAAAAATCGGGTGAATTTTTTAGCAAATTTAATTAATTTTCGGAAAAATATCGATGATTGTAGTAAAACTCCGAATGCAATGAGCATAATCAAATGGGAATCACTTGATATTGCTTGATATCACACTTTCCACTCTATGAATATGTTAATTATCGTAGAATTATAGGAGAAGGTGGGGTAAAACGGTGTAAAAAGGAGATGAAGGGTGAAATTTTAGTTTTTGATGATTTATTTTAGGAAAATCGCGAGAAATCAGGGGAAATATTTGAGATAGGTTTTTTGCTGGTGATTCTATTGAAAAAGAAAGGAAATTTCAGGTGGAAAATATGTCAAGATTTTATTTTCATTTTTCTTTTGAAAATTCTAGTTTTTCAGGGACAAATTGAGAAAAATTGAAAAATTTCACTTTTTCGAAAAATTCTCTGGTCTTAGTGGTTGTAGCAGAAAAATTTTGAATGGAGGTGAAAAGTGAGATTATTCGGCAGCAATCCATAAGATTTTTAATAATAACAAATATCGATTTTTGAAGTATTTTTGGGCACTTTCTAAAAAAATCTGCTTTTGCTCCATGAATACCTTAAAAATTGATATTTTTGAATTAAAAACCCCATAAATCGATGGCAAATGATCTCACCTTTCATTTCCATGGAGAATTTCTACGTTACGACCAATAGAACCAGAGAAATTTTCGAAAAAGTCAAATTTTTCGAAAATTACCAAAAAAGCCAAATTTTCCAAAATTTTGAAGAAAAACAATTGACACATGTTTTTCACCGAAAATTTTCTCAGCTCTCCAATGAAATCATCAAAAAAAATCCATCTCTCACCGATTCAACAAAATCCCCATTTTACCCCACTTTCCCCTAATTTATTTCCTCACACGTAACAGAGAGTAACAGTATTCTTCTTTAATGCCTTGGTAGTTATTTATTGTTTAATTAAAAAAAAAACATGATTATTGTTTAAATATCTATTTCTTTTTGGTGGAATCTTTGGAATGCGTTGCGTAGATTGAATATTTTTTTTTTCCTTTTTGTTTCAAATTAAAAAAAAAACAGAGAAAATCGCACGGATTTAATTGAATATGCTGTAATCCTTTCCTGTCTAATTGTCTCAGAGACAAAAAAGAATTCCCTTTGCTTTTTTATTCATTACTCCAGGGGATGAATCATGAACTTCATGGAGAAGATAAGAACATAAATTATTATTTTTTTTATTTTCATTCTTCTAATAAGTTCATTAACAGTAATTTAATTCAGAAGTTAAAGAACATAAAAAACGAGATAAATCAACGAAATTAATTTTTTGCGAATATTTCAGAATTTAAGCGAGATAAAAGAAAATCATAGAAAGTGAAATCTTCTGTAAGATTTTCCCATCTCCTTCAAATTTCAAAATATTCTCGAAAAATGGATTTATCTCGTATTAGCCTCATTAAAGAAATATATTGAAGAGATTGGGGCAAAATGGACCCGTGGGTTGAAATGATTCGAGATTTTTTTTCAGAGTAAAGGAGACATCGAAAAAATTGAAAAAATTCAACAAAATTCTTCATATATTGGAGCACTTTCTCAAATTTTTTCAGATTTTTCAATCAAATCCTTCGATAAAAAAAAATTCCTGAATCTGATATTGCTGCAGAGATCCATTTTGCCCTACTTCACCATTATTTTACTATATCGTTGCCTTAAAAATAAAAAGGCGTAAGTGCTATGCTTATACACAGCACTTATGTCCCTTTGTTCCTAAGGCAACAATATATATTTTTTAAAATTGTTAATATAAGAGAAACTGGGGCAAAATGATTCACGATTTTTTTTCAGAGCGAAGGCTTCAACATAGAAATTTGAAAAAATTCACCCACAAAGTAGATATGTTGTAGGATTTCCTCAAATTTTTTCAGATTTTTTCACTAAGTCCGTCACTCCGAAAAAAAATCGTAAATGATTTTGACTTGGGGATCCCATCTTGCCCCCACTTTCCCCAACATTTTTTCGATGGGAATTTCTTTTCTTCTGAATTATCAACTGTTAAATTCACCTGTTTGCATTGACACATTTGGTAGTGTAATAATGTATCTAATTGACTCAAGAATTTTCCAATGATTCAAAAAGTAATATTTACATTCTCAAAAGGGTGATTTTTTTACAGATAAACGAGTAAGTGTGTTACTCAATTAAATGTGTTATTATTTTTTTTTCAATGGTTTGCTGTTTGTCAATTACCTGCTCTATTTCGAGGCATCCCTATTATTTCATTGGGGTTTGTTATTTATTTTCTCCATTATTATTTCAAAAAAAATGAAAAAATTAAAACCTTATAGATCATTATCTAAAATGCATAAAGGTATGTAAAATCACCATGGCTGCAAGAATCATCATTCACAAAAAAAAAGAAATCAAAACTTCGAAAAATCTTATATTTTTTTTAAAAATCCAAATAAAATTTTCTTTTTGATCTCAGACACATGGTCAATCGATACAGATTGAAAGAATTAGGAGAATAAGTGTGCAGATTTTTTTTTCGTACAAATTAACAAAGAAATAAAAAATAAAAAATCCCATTAGTCTAGTTCCCTCCAAAATCTCAATTAAATCATTAAAAAAAACACTAATCCATTATTTTCATCTCCAATAAATTAGTTTTGTCGCTGGTGTCATACTGCGCGAGAGAATTCCAGCATTTGAACGTATGCTATGGCGTGCCTGCCGTGGAAATGTATTTCTCCGTCAAGCAGAGATCGAATCACCATTGGAGGATCCATCAACATCCGATCAAGTTTACAAATCTGTATTCATAATTTTCTTTCAAGGAGATCAGTTGAAAACCCGAGTAAAAAAAATCTGCGAGGGTTTTCGCGCAACATTGTATCCATGTCCCGAGGCACCAGCTGATAGACGTGAAATGGCAATGGGTGTTATGACGAGAATCGAGGATTTGAATACAGTACTTGGACAGACACAGGATCATCGTCATCGTGTGCTTGTTGCAGCAGCTAAAAACATCAAGAATTGGTTCATCAAAGTCCGTAAAATAAAGGCAATCTATCATACTCTGAACCTTTTCAACCTCGATGTAACCCAGAAGTGCCTGATCGCTGAATGCTGGGTTCCTGTCCTAGACATCGAGACGATCCAATTGGCCTTGAGAAGAGGCACAGAAAGAAGCGGCAGTTCTGTTCCGCCTATCCTTAACAGAATGGAGACTTTTGAGGACCCACCTACTTACAACCGCACTAATAAGTTTACGAAAGGCTTCCAGGCGCTAATCGATGCTTATGGTGTTGCTTCCTACAGGGAAATGAATCCTGCTCCCTACACTATAATAACCTTTCCCTTCCTCTTCGCCGTCATGTTCGGAGACACCGGGCATGGCCTCATCATCTTCCTGTTCGGACTTTGGATGGTCCTCAAAGAAAAGCCGTTAGCTGCTAAAAAATCAGATAATGAGATCTGGAACATCTTTTTTGGTGGAAGGTACATTATATTCTTGATGGGACTCTTCTCCATGTATACGGGTCTAATCTACAATGACTTCTTCTCCAAGTCCCTGAACATCTTTGGGTCCTACTGGAACGTCACGCAAAAGTGGCCCGAGATACACGACAATTCAGCTATCATGCTGGATCCTAATGGCACGGCTTATGCTCAAGTGCCTTATCCCTTTGGAATGGATCCTGTTTGGCAGTTTGCGGAAAATAAGATCGTCTTTTTGAACTCGTATAAGATGAAGATCTCTATTATATTTGGGGTCATTCACATGCTGTTTGGAGTCATGGTTGGACTTTGGAATCATCTGTACTTCAAGAAAAGAATCAATATTATTTGCGAATTCATACCGCAAGTGATTTTCTTAGTCTTTTTGTTTATGTATATGACACTGCTGATGTTCATCAAGTGGATCAAATATGGTCCAGTTAATGGAGAGTTGGAAGGACCATTTTGTGCACCTTCCGTGCTCATTACGTTCATTAATATGGTACTTTTCAAGGGCGGAAATCCACCGAAGGTCTGCGAGACGGAATTCATGTTTCCGGGACAGGGTGGATTCCAGAAGTTCCTGGTTATTGTTGCGCTTTTGTGCATTCCGTGGATGCTGTTCGCTAAACCAGTGATGATGGCGAAGGAGAGGAAGAGACATCATTATCAGCTTAATAATCATGGAACAGAGAATGGAGATGTTGAGGGAGGCGTTGGAGCTCTGCAGAATCAGGGTCCACCACCACCGAAAGAAGAGGAGGAGGACATGACTGAGGTCTATATTCATCAGGGCATTCATACGATTGAATATGTACTTGGGTCCGTTTCACATACTGCTTCTTATTTGAGATTGTGGGCACTGTCGCTTGCTCATGCACGTAAGTTTGAGGGTTTTTATTGATGCTCTCGATATTTTTCTCGGTAAATTTAAGATTTTTCCAAATTTTTATTGCAATTTCTCAGGAATGTACCTCAGGAAACCTCCTTTTGTCCATTTGAAACATTAAAATCAGTTTTATCTCAAACATTTTGAAATTAACAAGAAATCTCGAAAGTTGAAGATTTCGACATTTTTTGAGATTTCTCGAGATTTTTGGTAAATTCAATATTTTTCCTAATTTTTATTGAGAATTTTTCTGAAATCTACGTCAGGAAATCTTCTTTCTCTCCCATTCGGAACATTAAAATCAGTTTTATCTCAAATATTTTGAAATTAACATGAAATCTCGAAAGTTGGAGATTTCGAAATTTTTAAAGATTTCTCGAGATTTTTTTGTAAATCTAATACTTTTCCTAATTTTTATTGAGAATTTCTCTGAAATCTACGTTAGGAAACCTTCTTTTTTCCCATTTAAAACATTAAAACCAGTTTTATTTGAAACATTTCGAAATTTACCAGAAATCTCGAAACTTGGAGATTTCGAAATTTGTTAATATTTCTCGAGATTTTTGGGAAGTTTAATATTTTTCCATACTTTTCGAAAAATTTCTCTGAAATCTACCTCTAGTAATCTTTCTTTCCCTACCTATAACATAAAAATCAGGTTTTATCTCAAACAATTAGAGATTAATCAGAAATTTCGAATTTTGAAGATTTCGTGATTTTTATTGATGCTCTCGTGAACCGTTGGAGTTAGCAAAAAATGTCAGAAGGGCTTTTTTGTGGAAAATTTAATGGGCTACAAAAAAGGTCTCTTGGTTAATTCTTGTGAACTCAACCGCGGATAAGATGTTCAAAGAATAAATAAGGAAATTATGAGGATTTTCAGCTAATCTTGCCCTTTTATTTGTTTTTTTCAGAGTTGAGTGAAGTTTTGTGGAACATGGTGATGCGGAATGGTCTTGCTCGTGAAGGATGGGCTGGTGGAATCATCCTCTGGGCTGTTTTTGCCTTCTGGTCTGTTCTAACTGTTGGAATTCTGGTTTTGATGGAGGGATTGTCTGCTTTTCTTCATACACTTCGTCTTCACTGGTAAAATTATCAATTTTTGATATTTATCTTTTGGAAATATCTCGGAATTGAAGCGAGATAAAGCAACTAATGAAGGAATTGGATTGAGAAAAGATAAAAAAATTAGCACATATCAGACAATTTTTTTATTCATTTTTAGAAAACAAATAAATTATTATAAAAAAATGTTTGAAAGTTCTTCAAATTTTTTAAATGCGTGTTTTTTAAAATTTATTTGTTGAAAGAAATGAAAAATCCAAAAATTGTCAGATGTCTGTAAATTTTTAGAATCATTTACAAAAAAAGTCCCCATAAAAAATCTCTTATCTCCAATAAATTTTGAAATATTTCCAAAAAAAAATCCAAATTAATTAACTTTTCGATGAGAAATAATTTATTTTCATTTTTTTTTTAACAGGGTCGAGTTCCAGAGTAAATTCTACGCTGGTCTGGGCTACGGTTTCACTCCATTCTCCTTCGAGATAATCCTGGAGACAGCCCAAGCCACAACAGAAGTTGAATAAATCATCAAAACCTAATTAATTAAAATACTGAAATAAAAACACTTTAAATGTTCTAACTAGAATTCGTGTATTTGGAGTGTTTAAAACTCAATTAACATAATCTCTCTATTTTTTTTCTCTTTCTTGTTTAAAACAACACTCCGGCTTTCGCTACTTTACTTAAAGATATTGAGCATTAATAATGAACAAAAAAAAAATGTAACGTATGTATCTTTATTAAATCCCCTTGAAAGCCGATGATTATCTTAGATCTGATGTTTCTTTTTGCGTTAAGTATTCTATAAAATATATTTATGCATGTTTAAAAATATATTTCATGGCACTATGTACGTTATCGTGTTGGCTTAATAAATCCAGAGATCAATACGATGAAAAGATGCTATTTTTAATTAATTATACAATTTTTCTAAAATTATTTATCGATATTTTTGTAAATAGGGAAAAATTACTCAAAAATAGGGAAAAGTGGGATAAAATGGAGACAAGAGGTGAAATCGATGGAAATATTGGACATAGGTTTTTTCTGATGATTTCATTGAAAAGCTGAGGAAATTTCCCATGAAAATCATATGTCAGAAGTTTTTTTTTGAATCTTTCAGAAATTCCATTTTTTGCGAAAGATTTGAAAGTGAAATTTTTCGATTTTGGAAAAATTTTAGTTTTTCGGGAATATCTCTGGTTTTATTGGTCGTAGCGACCTGGGGTTGATCTTGAATGGAAGGGGAGCTCATTTCCCATCGATTTATATGGTTTACAAAATATTATCAATTTTTCAAGTACTTTGAGGGCAAAAACTGATTTTTAGTAAATGGCCCATAAATATTTGAAAAATTGATTTTAAAAAATTTGAACCCCTTAAATCGATGAGAAATGAGCTCACCTTTCATTTGAGATCAGTCCCAGGTCGTTACGACCAACAGAACCGGAGATATCGCCGAAAAATTGAATTTTTTCGATTTTCGAAAGAGAAAACCCTTCAAAAATTGCCCGAAATAGTAAAACTTTCAAGAAAAATGGGAAAAATCAATTTTGACACATGCTTTCCACCTAAAATTTCCGCAGCTTTTCAATGGAATGATCAGAAAATCTCTATCTTGAACCGTTCAATTAAAAAACCCATTTTACCCCACCTTTTCCCATTTTTATTTCAATTTTTTTTTGAATACTTTTTTTTTTAATTTATTTTTTCAAATATTTTTAAAATATTTTATGGAGCTATTATTGTGCTGCGGTCGATTTCCCCAACTCCAGTCACATGTACCCCCCACCCACCCAATTCCATACCCCCTCCCCCCCTCTCCTCCCCCTCATGCGGTATCCATGATTACTCCAACGCGCTGATGCGACACTCCAGTCGTTCGTAAGCCACGAAATCGACCAGTTTTATTTTTCCATTTTTTTCTTTCGTCAAAATAGAAATAATTCAACACTCACAAATTAATATTTATAATTATTCGCAATTTTTCCGCAATTGTCAACAATAATGGCGTCAAAATATCAAGTGTGTATTATCGGCTCTGGAAATTGGTGAGTTATTTATTTATTTTTTCGATTTTTCCTTTTTTTTCGATTTTTCGTTGAATTTTTGTGGTTCATCTAAATTCAATTAAATTCATTATCTCTTCGGTTTTTGGAGCACATTTTTTTTTTCCTTCAATAAATGAGGGGTTTCGCGGTGTTATCTAGCGATGTAAAAGGGAATTGGTACAGTCTCAATAGAAATTTTTTTATCAGGAAAAATATCAGCTTATCTATTTTTTTTTCTATCTTTTCAATTTTTTTCCTTTTTTTTTGGGTGAATTCACGTGGATTTTGAAATCCGGGGATTTGGTCGGCCCTGACCTTTCAACTTTTCGTCTGTGGGGATGAAAAATGAGGGAAATGGAGCTTTTTCTTTCATCTGAAAGCTTTACTGTACTTTCAAATGTCTTTGAAATTTTTTTTTCTGCTTTTTTTTAGAAAAAAGTGGAATTTAGTTTTTTCGAATTTTCTGATTCTCTTTATTTCAGTGAACAATATGTTTCTTTTGAGGTATTACGTAACGATACGGTTTTATTATTGGAGCAATTTTGGAGAATTTTGGAAAATTCTTTTTTTTTGTGGAAAAATGAATTTTTTTGAAATTTTTCGGGGAGAAATTGAAGAGTAAGATTGGATCAAGTTAGTATTGAACTTTATTTTGGATTGATATCTCGGAAACTAAGCGAGATACGGAAATTTTTGTAGAAACCTTTTTTGTAGAAAATTTGATGAGCTTCAAAAAAGGTTTTGTGATAAATTCTTCTAAAGTCAACGGCGCCTGAAATAATCATGAAATACTGAAATTAAATTTTAAAAAAATGAATAAATTGTATTTTTCAAAATTGTTTTTTATCTAAGATATCTCAGAATTGAAGCGAGATACGAGAATTTTGGAAGAAACATTTTTTGTAGAAAATTCAATGGGCCACAAAAAAGGTCTCCTGTTAAATTCTCCTAAAGTCAACGGCACCTAAAATATTCGAGAAATACTGAAATTAAATTTGAAAAAAATGAATAAATTGTATTTTTTAAATTGTTTTTCAATTAAAATATCTCGGAATATCAGCGAAATACGATGAAAAGTGCATTCTGCATTCTTTCGATAATTATTTTAATGAGAAAACTTTATCGGTAGGAATTGATTGGAATTTTATCTCTAAATTTAATTTTTTTATTTTAATAAAAGAAAAAAATTTTTTTTCCTTATCTAAATGAAAAGATTCATTTTTCTTTATCTAAATGAAAAAAAAATGATAATAAAAATGATTATAATAATGATAATAATCATTTGGAATTTATTAATCACTTCCTGAATCCTTCAATGATCCAGGGGTTCGGCAATAGCAAAAATAATTGGTGCAAATGCGGCAAAGCTGGAAAATTTCGAGGAGAGAGTGACAATGTACGTTTACGAGGAGATGATCAATGGAAAAAAACTAACGGAAATTATCAATGAAACACACGAGAACGTCAAGTATCTTCCAGGTCACAAATTACCGGAGAATGTCGTAAGTGATTGTTAATAAAACAAAATTCATTAGATAAAATAATCGATTATCTAAAAATATCGTCGTCTTAGAAACAAAGGGGCGTAAGTGCTGTGTATAAGCATAAAACTTACACCCTTTTGTTTCTAAGGCATCGATATATATATATAAATATGTTAAAGAAATCAGGATCCATCTAAAAAAAATTTGGATTTTTTTGAACAGCGAAATTATTGTAAAAAAATATTTTAAAAATATTTGCACTTGAATTTTTTTAAATTTCCTCCATGAGCATTTTTTTCAAAATAATTTCTTTTTTTAAAAACGAAAGAAAAATAATAATTATCAGATGTCTGTTATTATTAGTACATTATAAATAAAAATTTAATAGTCCTGAAAATTTGACAATTTTGAGTTCTTTTTTTTCTTGACAATAAATTATCTTTAAAAAAAATAGAAATGTGCACATGTAGAAAATTAAAATAACTCTAAGTGCAAATTTTTTTTGAATATTTTTTGTTGTCATAATTCATCAATTAAAAAAAAATCCAAAAAATTGTCCGATGTGCTTTAATTTCATTATCTTAAAATTTCATTGACTCCATCGAAAAGAATCGAAAAATCTCTGAAAAGTCGTTAAAATATTCGAAAATTGATTCAGAAACACGTTTTGCACTTCAAATTTTTCACTCAAAAAACTCTTCGCTCCATCAAAAAAAGGACTTTTTTTCCAGAATTTTCCTCCTTTTTCCTCGAAGACGATGCCTGTGTCCTTGATTCCTATTTCACCTGCACTAAATTTCATCTCTGCTCTATCGATTGACATCCTCTGCACTTCACCTCACCTCATTCCACCTTCAGCAGAGAAAAAAACACAATAAACATCACAAAGGCACTTTTTATCTCACAAAAAAAATGAGGAAAAAGAAAACATTGAATCATAAACTCTGATGTCATTGCGCATAGCACGTGAATATAATAAAGCACGTTTACACACCAAATGCATTTGTTTTGACATACCAAGGCCACTTGATAATACGGGAAATAATACATGAAATGTGTGAAAATCATTTAAATTACGTTTAAATCAATTTTTTACTCAATATTTTTTTTTTTTGGAAAATAAATAGAGATCGAGAGAAAATGATAATCACCTTTTTTTGCAGAGAAAAAGAAGAGCTCCAAAAAAATTATTATGAAATCAGATGACATCTAATAATTTCGTGCCCTTTTTGCATTTTTTTTAAGAAATAAATTATTATAGAGAGGATATTTAAAAAATTGAGGCTTATGAATTTTCAAATTTTCTACATTTGCATATTTTTCTTTTTTTGTTAAAATAATATTTCTATTGTAAGAAAAAAAATCGGAAAATTGTCAAATGTCTGCTATTTTATGATTTTAAGCTTAGCAAACATTCAGAAATGTTTTGCACTTTTTTAAACAAATAAATTGTTGCAAAAAAAATATTTTTAAAATTCGCACTCATAGTTTTTCTAATTTTCTACATATGCATATTTTTTTATTTTTTTAAAAATCATTTATGCATTAAGAAAAAAATGAACTATAAATATTCAAATATCTGCTATTTTAGTATCTGCTATTTTTTTTAGTAGCATCCAAAAAAAGCCTCTGAAAAAAATTTTTGTCTCCCAAAATTCAATAAACTCTTCTCATTCTCCCACTCTACATTTTTTTTCTCAATCAATAAATTGTATCTCCACGCCAATCAATTGACGATGAATTGCAGAAACTCGAATTGTTATTTGTATTCAAGAAAAAAAAGGCATTTTCATTAATTCATATTTATTTGAGTAGTCGGAGGCATTCAAGCCTGTCAGAATAATCATTCCACCTCACTTTTTGAAAGCTCGCGTTTTATTAATAGAATTGAATAGTCTCTAGGTATTGTGCAGGCACGAGAATCGCTGAAACTCATAACTCGCGAGATAGAATGATTGAAAATCATAATAATAATAATAATAATCATAAGAAATAGAGATTATATAATCAGAGATGATATGCATATATTCTTGGTTTGATCCCGAGGAGAAAGTGCTCTGCACATTCATGATAATGTCATTTGCATAATATCAAAGTCGAGGAAAAAAATGTGCAATTTAATCAGGTTGATCATACGATTTTTTTTTTATCTAAATTAATTTCAAAAAAAAATTGGAAATGAGTGAATTTTGCTCTGGAGCTCTTGGAGAATATCTCGGAATTTAAGCGAGATAGAGAAATTTTTGTAGAGACCTTTTTGGAAGAGGAGAAAAAGTTCTAAAAAAAAGGTCTCTACAAAAAATTCTGTATCTCCAATAGATTTTGAAATCTTTTTAGAAGAAGAAAAAGAATTATTTGATGATTGAAATTAATTAAAATGTTTTTTTTTTCAAGATTGCAGTACCAGATGTTGTTGAAGCAGCAGCAAATGCTGATATTCTAGTGTTCGTAGTGCCTCATCAGTTCATCAGGCGAATATGCAGTACACTTTTGGGAAAAATAAAACCTACTGCTGTTGGTCTTTCTCTCATAAAGGTAATTATGAAAATTTTCTTTCAAAAAACAATAATAGAAGTAAAATGATTCGGGAATTTTTTTCGGAGTGAATGACTTTATGAAAAAATCTGAAAAAAATTGAGAAGATGCTTCAACATATCCCCATTTTCGTAGAATTTTTTCATATTTTAAATCGTAGAGGCCTTTTCTCCAAAAAAAAATTTATAACATTTTTCTCGACTGGTCCATTTTATCTCTAAATATGATTTTTGAATGCCCTTTTTTTGCTTTCTTCCAGGGTTTCGATAAGAAAGAAGGTGGTGGAATTGAATTAATCTCTCACATAATATCTCAAGAGCTTAATTTACCAATGGCTGTATTGATGGGTGCTAATTTGGCCTCTGAAGTTGCTGATGAGATGTTCTGCGAGACGACAATAGGTGCAGTTTCTTCAATAACATTTATTCAATTTTCTATTTTTATTAATTGAATTATAATTAAATTATTTCATATCTCAATTATTCATAGGAATATTGGAATAGTCATTAACAACATCGAATTATTGTCAAAACGCCACGTTTTGCTGGATAATGCCAGCTTCTTCAGGCACTTGACATTATCCGATGTTTTGTAGATTTAAAATTACCATGGTGGACCCAGTTACCGGACAGACCCCAGTTCATGAACGTATCAGCAAGATATGCTGATAATTAATATTTAGGTGATAAGACCAGATTTCTCAAGACTTACAAAGTGTCAAAATAGAAATCAAATGAATTGTTTGATTCACTTGAGTGAAATTTTTTATCATTTCAATAATTTAATTTTCAATGTCCGGATACTAGTGCCATTCTCTTAACTGTCCGATAACTGGTGCCTTCATGGTACTTTTCATAATATAGAGCAACAAAAAGTCTTCAAATCTTTAAATTTCAACAAGTCGTCTGTTTATTTATTTGTAACAGTATAGTTTATTCATTTATTTATTTATTAAAATGATTTGAGAATCATTTGTTGCTCAATATTATAGAAAGTAATTTTAAATTTACAAAACATTGAAAATGTCGAGAACCTGAAGAAGCTGGCATTGTTCAGCAAAATGTCGTGATTTCACAATAATTTGATGTTGTTAATGACTTTTCCAATATTCCTATAAACAATATCCTTAAAAACATTAACTCAGAAAAATGGGAATAAATGCGATAATTAATTAAATTAATTATTTTTTATTATTCTAGGATGTAAAGATAAGGAAGTGGGAACTGTACTTCGTGACATGATTCAAACGTCATTTTTCCGTGTTGTTGTGGTTGATGACGTTGATTCAGTCGAGTGCTGTGGTGCTCTCAAGGTAATTCACTTATTTTTCCAATTAATCTCAGCATTTTATATTTTTTCAAATTTTTTCATGAAATTTCTCTTGAATCTACCTCCAGGAACCTTTCTTCGCCTATCTGCAGCATTAAAATCAGTATTTTTTAAATAATTTGAGATTTAGTCGAAAATTTGGAAAAATTTGAGATTTCGAAATTTTGTGAGAATTTTCGAGATTTTTGACAAATTTAATATTTTTTATCTCATTCGATTTTCCATTTGTATTTCATTTTTATAATTCAACCGATAAAAAGTAGAGAAATCTGAGAATTATTTCTTTTTCATATATTCAATCATTTTAGCATAGATAATCGATATTGGCTGATGAATTCTACGTTTTCCGATTATTTTTAGAGATTTGAAAAAAAATTGCAATTCTATTTTTGAATAATCTATTTCCAGGACATTCATGAATATTTAAAGAATTCTCAATGTTTTCAAGGCTCGATTTATTAATAATTTTTTTTTGCTCCAATTTTTTTCTCCTTGTGTCCTCAGAATATCGTTGCATGTGGTGCTGGCTTCGTTGATGGCCTTGGACTTGGTGACAATACAAAGGCAGCAGTTATACGACTTGGATTAATGGAGATAATTGCATTCGTCAATGTATTCTTTCCTGGGGGAAAATTGAGCACGTTCTTTGAGAGCTGTGGAGTTGCTGATTTAATTACAACTTGTTATGGTGGAAGAAATAGAAAAGTTTCTGAGGCATTTGTCAGAACTGGAAAGGTATTAAATTATTGATTAAGATTTTTTTAATTAACGAAAATTGGAGCATAATTTACCTCAAATGCAAAATGATCTATGTTTTTTTTTTTTTGAAGTGAAGGACTCTGCGGAAAAATCTGAAAAAATTTGAGAAGATACTACAACATGTCTACATTGTCGTGTAATTTTTCGAATTTTTTCAAAGAGGTGTTCACTCGAAAAAAAAACTTCGATAATTAATGATATTGAAAATTGGCAATTTGTCGATTTTCAGATTTTTTTTCTTTTAACAAATAAATTATGAGAAAAAAAAAGTGCAAAAATGTGCAACAGTAGAAAATTTGGAAATCTATACGTGCGAATTATTCAAATATTTTTTTCGTCAAAAAAATCCACAAAATTGGCAGATGTTTGCTAATTTGATTATCGTCTTAATTAAATGAATGTAGGGAAAGGTGGGGTAAAATGGACACAAGGGGCAAAACGGACACGGGTTGATTTTTGTATTTTATACTATAAAAATTACTCAAAATGAATGGAAATATTGGAGATATATTTTTTCTGATGATTGCATTGTAAAGATGAGGAAATTTTCTATGAAATTCATATGTCAAAAGTTATTTTTTGTATTTTTTCAAACATTTAATTTTTTGCGCAAGATTTGAAGGTGAAACTCTTCTGTTTTTCAAAAATTTCAGGTTTTCGAAAATATCTCTGGTTTTATTGATCCTAGCGACCTAGGTTTGATCTTAAATGAAAGGTGAGCTCATTTCCCATCGATTTATGGTGTTTAAAAAAATAAATATCAATTTTTTCAAGTACTTATAGGGCAAAAACTCATTCTCAGAAAATGACCCATAAATATTTGAAAAATTGATTTTAAAAAAATTTGAACCATACAAATCGATGAGAAATGAGCTCACCTTTCATTTGAGACCAGCCCCAAGTCGCTACGACCAACAGAACCGGAGATATCGTCGAAAAATTGAATTTTTTCGATTTTCAAAAGGGAAACCCCTTCAAAACTTGGTCAAAAAAAGTAAATTTTTCCAAAAATTGTAAAAAAAAATTACGACACATGTTTTCTACCTAAAATTTCCTTAGCTTTCCAATGAAATCATCAGAAAATTTCTATCTCGAATCGTTCAATTGGAGTGTTCATTTTACCCCATCTTCCCCTAATTATATTCACAATAAAATTATTAAATTAATTTCTTTTTATGTTTTTCAGAGCATCGTAGAACTTGAGAGGGAGATGCTCAATGGCCAGAAGCTCCAAGGACCATTCACAGCTGAGGAAGTTAATTACATGCTCAAATTAAAGGATATGGAGAGCAGATTTCCACTTTTTACAGCAATTCATAAAATTTGTGTTGGTGAACTAAAGCCAACTGATCTCATCGACTGTATTCGCAGTCATCCAGAACACATGTAAGCTCAAATAGTAGAAAAAAAAAAGTGGAAAAAAGTGGTTGTGGGTCAGTAATTGGTTTAAGGAAATGGGAGTTTTCACAGGAAAAATGCTTAGAAAAAAAGATTTTCTTTTTTTTCTTTCTTGCTTGCCTTTAATTTTTTCTCGACAATTCTATAATTTTTCTTGACCTCTGACGATTTACATAATTGTAAATATGTACGTATCATAGATTTAATGGAAATTGGGAAAGTATATTTCGAGATGGAAATTATTATTTTTTTGAATTATTTGAAAAAAAAAAAAAAAAAAAATTAAGGAAAAGACAATTTTTTTGCTTCTAATTTTTAGAATCAAGACCAAAGAAATAATATCTGGAATTAAAAAATTTCAGACGTATTTTTAGAACTCTGTAGATATGATTCGAGTCAAATATAGAGAGTACTTAGAGCTTTGTTGAATTAATTGTATTATTATTATTATTATTATTTCGTGGAGTACTTAGAAGCCACGTTAATTAAAAAAAAGACGGATTAACTGAAGGATTTGAAGAGAGTATTGTTAAATGATCTGTTAAAAAATTGAACAATGTATAAGAGACAAATATATAAATATCTGTTAATTAATTAATCTCATTAAAAAAAAAATATCCATCAACGAAATTCCCTGATAATCAGTAGATTTTGGAGTTTTTGGTGGTGATTTATGTCGTTTCCTCTTCGCTAGTAAATTAATAAAATTATAATGAAATTAGCAGACAAATCTAAGAAATTTTAACATTCTTTCAAACAAATTAATTATTATTTTAACAAATTTTACGGTTTTAAACAATTTGGGATTTTTTTTGAGAGTGAAGGAGTCTTCAAAAAAATTTGAAAAAATTCACCAACTATATCTATATATTGGAGCATCTTCTCAAATTTTTTCAGAATTTTTCATCGTATCCTTCACTCAGCAAAAAAAATCCTGGATTATGTTGTTGCAGAGGTCCATTTTGCCCCACTAAAAAAATTAGGACTTATAGCTTTTTTCGAATTTATAGATGTAAAGATTTTTCATCTTTCCAAAAAATGATTGATTCATTCATTTAAAAAATGAAAAAAATGAAAATTGTTAGAAGTCTGCTATTTTCATTTTAAATAAATCATTTAAATAAATTAATTTTAAGAAAAGTCTCGATAATGCACGCAAAGCTGTCTTCTTCTGCTACATTCTCTCCATCTCTCTATCTCTTTATTTATATTTTTTTATCATCATATTCATTCACATTCAGGTTCAACGATGAAATCCTTCCACCGCAGTGCCACCTCTGAAGACGAAAAGCAGATTTTTTTTTTTAAATCAATTAAAAAAAATAAAGAGATTTATATATTTTGTTGTAACATATCGAAGTGCATAAATTCCAAAGAATTCATATTTTTTAAGCAAAAAAATATAAAAAAGCAGAAAATATGGAAAAATTGAATTGGCGAAAGAGTAAAAAAAATTTACTAAAAATTGTAAATTATGTTTTATTTTAATAATAAAATAAAAATAAAGAAATAAGGTAAAAAATTCATTTAAAAAAATGACAAAAGTATTTTCTGCTAATAATAAATAGATCCTTGCTGATCAACGACATAATGACGTTTGTCTGTCATTTATATGTCAATTACACAATTTAATTGCAATAAGTATTTTTTTTGTTTTAATTTTATTTTCTTCTAATTATTATAGGCTCGTTAAATTTACACTTTATCCCCTCCACATGTGAATTTTTCGAGGCTCTTGTGTCATAGAAAATTACATTTACACTTTGGATATGATCCAAGACTTGCGCATCAATAACAATTTTTTTTTTTTTCTTTAAGAACAAAGTACATACGAAAAATCGTTTCTAAGGTCAATAGTGGAAGAGTGAAGTGATATTAGTTAGTGTCGAGAGTTTATCAATCGCCACTACAGCTTGAGAGGAAGAAATCTCTCTTAGATCTCTTCTCAGTACTGTTTTAAGTGGTCGAAACATTAGACGTGGAAAAAATTCATAGTTTCGAATTTAAGCTTTAAATAAAAAAGCTGCAACTAATTTTTTTTTTAAATAAATTAATTAGTCGACAAATACCAAAAACATGAGTAAGAAAAGAGTTTGCATCGTTGGAAGTGGAAATTGGTAAATAGGAAAAAACATTAATAATTCATAGAAATTAATATTCATTGCTGATAAACAAATTATACTAGTTTCAATTATTTTCCATCGTTTATTGCAAATTTAGTTGATTAGTTCATATTCAAGGTGACATTTTTATTCTAGATGTTAATTAGATTTTGAAAAAAAAAATTATGGTTTTGTGATACAAAAACGATTAGATTTATTTAAAAAAAAAGGAAATAAGTGTGGAAATTATTGGAATATCTTTTTTTTTTTAATCAGCGTGCAGTTTATATTTAATGCTATTTGAATTTCAAACTAGCAGTCGTGTCACATTGAGATTATGTTAATTTGATGGAAAATAAGAGACGCGAATTTTTTTTTTTATTCGAAATAGAAAAATTGAGGCAGACGATTTTCATTCGGTTTTTAGGAATATCTTGGAAATTATGAGAGATAGAGCAATTTTTGTTGTGATCTTTTTTGTAGAGGAGAATTAGAGCTACAAAAAAGGTTTTCATAAAATTTCTCTATCTCGCTTAGTTTCCAGGAGATTTTTTTAAAAAACAAAAATTTTTACATAAAATTTTGAATTTTTCAAATTTATTAAATTAAGTTGCAGATGATATAAGTTGAAATTAAAGATAGAAATGTTTGTGTTATGAATATTTAGGGGCTCGGCAATTGCCAAAATTGTTGGTGCCAACACGGCTAAACACAGTGATCAATTTGAAGAGAAAGTAACTATGTATGTTTACGAGGAAATGATTAATGGAAAAAAATTAACTGAAATTATTAATGAGCAGCATGAAAATGTCAAGTATCTTCCTGGACACAAGCTGCCACCAAATATCGTGAGTAAAATGCTTTCTATCAATAATTTTTTTTTCTATTAAATAATTCGATTTTTCAAATTCGAAAAATCGAAAAAAAAATTCGAAAATTCAATTTTATTTTTCAAATTTTTCTTTTTATTGGGAAATAAAATTGAAATCCATCGATTCTGTAGAGTTACGAAACTTCAGAAAAAGTTCGTGTTCACTACTGAAAATTGTGTTTTTATTCGATAACACAGAAGTAAAAATATTTATCTGTTTCACTGAATTTTTTTTTTAAATGCTTTTTTCTCTCATTTTATGAATAATTTCATTTTAATTTCATTAATAATCAGTTGTTGTGCGAACATAAACTTTTCCTGAGGGCATAACAACCTTATCAACACCACCAGGGAACAGTGTTGATAACTCCTCGTCTGCGACAGTTGGTAGAATCATAACTTTATCACCAGGCTAAAAAAAAGAAAAAAAAATTAAACATCATTTTAATTTTTTTCTTTAATCAACTTATCATGTTTTTCTCATTTTTTTTCGAGTTATCAATGGTTTTATCTACTTACCACCCAGTTGGCTGGTGTAGCTATCTGTGGCTTACGATCTACTAGTTGAAGAGAGTCAATTACCCGTAGAATTTCACTGAAAAATTGAGTAATTCAAATTTGACCTAAATAAAGTTTGGAAATTCTCTATTCGATAAAAAATTCAGTTTCGTAAAAAAAAATAAAAAATCTCGAAAACTATGAGAGATAGAAGAATTTGATAGGAACGTTTTTTGTAGCTCTTTTTCTTCTCTACAAAAAAGGTTTCTTCAAAAATCGCGCTATCTCTCATAATTTCCGAGATATTCTCAAAAAAGTCAAGAAGATCATTTTTTTCTTCGTTTAAAATTTTTTTTTTTTCTTCTAAAAACGTAAAATTGTACTTGTGCCATTGAAATTAGTTAAATTTAGCATAACTCACTCGACATTGCGACCAGTTGATGTTGGATAATGCATACTGAGACGTAAACGATGATCGGGACTTACAATGTAGAGTGCACGAACAGTCATAGCATGTTCAGGATCATCTTTCGATTGTTCATCGATCATATCGAGTTTTACTGCTAGTGTACGATCATCATCAGCAACTATGGGATACGGAAATGCCCCGGGAATATCTTGACAGTAGTTTTTTATGTCCTAACAATTAAAAAAAAGGGCGATTATTTTTTTTATTTTTTTTTGTTAATTTTGAAAATCAAATTTTTAGACAAATTGATTTTATCACCAGTTTTCTTGAGATATCTCGGAATCTAAGGGAGATAGAGCGATTTTGCTTGAGTCCTTTTTTGCAGAGGATTTCGAGGGCTACAAAAGCTTTCGAGTGCAAAATCGCTCTATCTCGTTTAGTTTCCGAGATATTAAAAAAACTCGTGAAAAATCGTATTTTTTATATCATAGGCTCAGAAAGAAAAAGGCGCAAGTACTGTGATTATCCATAGTACTTACGCCCCTTTGCTTCTGAGGTAACGATATCATTTTCTGAAATTCTGAGATTCCAAAATTCTGGAAAATTCAAGGAAAATTGTAGAAAATAGTGGAAAATTCAAAAAAATCCCAGAATGAAGGAAAATTGTTGTTTTTCTTTGGTTTCATTATTATTATTATTATTATTATTTTCGTCGCGTAAATTTCCTTCAATAAAACTACTCACATTGACCCAATCAACGTGGTCCTTGAGCTTGTCAACAGAATGTGCCAAAAGTTTTACATTCCTCTTCTGAAAATGAGGCTGATGAACAGCAATACGACCAAGTTCAGTTGTACAAACTGGTGTAAAATCAGCTGGATGAGAAAATATTACGACCCATCTGTTGATTGTAATGAATAATTAATTAGCGAAAAATTTCATATAGGGGGGACGGGAGCAAAATGGACCTCTATCAGAATCATTTGAATTTTTTTTTTTTTTTTTTTTTTAGGGAGAAGGTCTCCATCTAAAAAATCGAAAAAATTCCCCAACAATATTCACATTTTGAGGCATCTTCTCAATTTTTTTCAAAATTTTTCATGAAGTCCTTCACCTCCAAAAAAAAATCCTTAGTCATATTGACCAGCAGGTCCATTTTGCCCCACTCTTCCCTAATTTTTTAACTTTTGTTTTTACTTGAAATTATAACAGAGTTTAATTTTTATTTTATTTTTTTACTATTTTTTTATTCTTCAAAAATTAATTTTAATTTTATTTTATTTATGGTTTTTAGATAGATTTGGAACTGTTCTTTGACTGATCAATCTCATTGTTTCACATTCTTTACTGTAAAAAAACGAAAAAGCTTTATACAGTGAAATGTGGAAAATATAAAATAATCATTAGGGGAAAATTAATTAAAAAAAAAATCTGGGAAAAGTGGGGAAAAATGGGAATTTCAATAGAATGGTTTGAGATAGTTATTTTTTGATGACTCTATTGAAAAGCTGAGAAAATTTTAGACGAAAAACATGTGTCATAATTGATTTCTTCGATTTCTTTTGAAAATTCTACTTTTCGATTTTGAGCGAAATCGAAAAAATTCACTTTTTCAAGGATACTTCCTGTTCTATTGGTCGTAGCGATCTGCGGTTGATCTTAAATGAAAGATGAGAGACTTTGCCATCGAGTTATGGAGTTTAACCATTTTTTAAATTGATTTTTCAATTACTTATAGTCTATTTTCTGAAAATCTTCGATTTTTCTATACTTATTCGAAAAATCGCTAATTTTTTTTCTCGTTAGGATTGAATAAATCGATGGTAAATCGGCTCATTTTCCATTTGAGACCAGCTCCAGGTCACTATGAGTGAATAAAACCGAAAATATCTCCGAAAAATCGAAATTTTTCAAAAACGAAAAGAAAATCAAATTTTGATCGAAAAATCGAGTTTTTCAAAATTCAAAGAAATAACTTCTGACATATGATTTCCATGGTAAATTTTCTCAGCTTTTCAATGGAATCATCAGAAAAAATTTATCTTCAATATTTTCCCTGATAAAAACCAAAATGTCTCAATTTCACTCCATTTCGCCCTCTTTCCCCCCATCTCCCCCTAAATCACTATTTCCACGATCTAATTTTAGATGAATTCTTCTAATTGAGAGATTGAATTTTCAATGGGATTGAACGTCAGGCAAATTGGCAGTAGGCCGATGTGGTATTGGCCCAGTTGTTGGGTCAAGGACGTGATTTTATTTTACTCTTCATTATTTTATTCCTTTTTTTTCGTAATTCATTGACTTCCCTACTTGGAAATATCTGCAGAAAATGGTGCAGTCATTCATGGAGCTCAATTGAATGATGCAGTTGCAATTGACAATGAACTACATAGCAATTTAATTTTTTTTCAAATTTAATTCAATTTTTTTTACATTTTTTCCTTTTTTGACCAACAAATTAAAAAAAAAAAGTTATTTCATAGAAATCTCCGAAACGAGTGAGTTTAGGAGAAAATATCAAGAGATCTTTTTTGTAGGAAATTAAATTTTGTACAAAAAAGGTCTCTACAAAAAATTCTCTATCTCGCTTAGTTTCCGGGAGCCCTTTGTAAAACAATTTCAAGATCGACTTTCACCAATTTTTCAGCTTTTTTTTCTTTTTTGCCAAAAAAAATTCTTTAATAATAACTTACGAGTCTCCCTGCCACTCGTAAAAGTCAATGTGTCCCTGAGTCGTCTCGGCCTGAAAATTCGGTACTATCGAATTGATTCGCATGATGAATTATATTTGTTGAAAAAAAAACCCTTTCACTCTTTTCAATCTTCACCGTTTAAGTCTCCGCAAGAAACTACTTTGTACTCGCAGTATTCGCTGCTATTTATGCGAAATAAGAATGATTAAACTTGCGGGGATACTTATGGAGCTATCGCCAGTATGGAATTCTAAATCTACATTAAACTGATAAAGTATTTAGCAAGTGACGTGATGAGATAAGATGATTATTATTATATAATATAGATTCTTTTTTTTTCTATTTTTAATAATTGAAAAACATACTTTGCAGCTAATTACTTGAAGAATGAATCATTTGTTAAATATTTATTCTGCAATCTCTCCCCCTTTTTTCTTTGTTATTGAATAGAAAATTCGAAATTTTTCTTGAAACTGAAAAAGACAAAAATTGGATAATTTCTCCTTTTTTTTTGATAAATTAATTATTTAACAGAAAATAAAAAAAATTTACATTATTGTAGAAACAAAGTGGCGTAAGTGCTATTCATGAATATTAGCACTTATGCCACTTTGTTTCTAAAGGCAATGTGCATATTTTTCATATTTTCTCTTTCGAATTAATCAAAATTCGAAATTTTTCCTGAAAAAGACAGAAATTTGACAATTTTTAGATTTTTTTTCTCTTCTTTTGAAAAATTAAGTGCACATAAGTGCTATATTTATGAATGACACTTACGCCCCTTTGTTTCTCAGGCAATATGCATATTTTTCATATTTTTTTGAATTGATAAAAATTCAGAATTTTTTCTGACACTAAAAAATACAGAAATTAGTTGAATCTTAGTTTTTTTTCAATAAATTAATTATTAGAGAAAAAAGGAAAAATATGCGTATTACCTTCGAAGCAAAGTGGCGTAAGTGCAATTCATTAGCATAGCACTTAGGCCACTTTGTTTCTAAAAATATGTGCATATTTATCATTTTTTTTTCAAATTAATAAAAACTCCAAATTTTTTCTAACACTGAAATTCGTCGATTTTTAATTGTTTTTTTACTTTTCATCAATTAATTATTATAAAAAAATTAAAAATATGCACATTACTTTAGAAACAAAGTGGCGTAAGTGCTGTGCTATTAAATGGCACTTACGCCACTTTGTTTCTAAGTCGACGACATGTGAGCGAAATTGAAGAAAAAAAAACTGGATTTACCAATTTTTTTGACATTTTTTAAAAAATAATTTATTTGTTTGAAAAAAATATAAAAAATTATAACATATATGCTGTTCTTATTATTATAATTTTTCAACAATGTAATTTTCAATCTTTTCCTTCTGTACAAAAGAAAAACGTTAAATAACATCTCACGTCGATTGCGCATCCGTTTATTCTTCAATTTACGTAATCAATTCACGTATGCCAGATGCACACGGAAATGTGCTTTGAGATGCATCATTGACCTTGCTGAATAAGGCTGGAGACGTGCCAAAGTGCTGAATGATGAGGAGGATACAATTCTCCAATTGTTGATGGATGAAGATCAACTTAAATCATTGATTTACTTCTGGATTTGATTTTTTGTCATTTTTGCTTCCGAATGGAAGCATTAATATCGTGCAGAGATCGGCAAAAAAAATTCGCATTTTTAATTCTTTAATTTTTTTTATTTCTGTAATTTCCATCGAAAAAATTTTAATTACTTTCTTAATGAAAAATTAGGATTTTTAAATTTTTCATTAGTTTGAAAATTAATTTTTTTTTTTTTCAATTTTGATTACTATTGTAATTAAAAATTTGACTGATGAAATTTTATAATTCTTTTTCTTATTCGAAATTTTGATTCTTTCTTACTTATTAATTGATTGGAATAATTAATTTTATAATAACATCAACGCTACTATGTTCAATCTTCCCAAATATAATCGTCTTTCAGACAAAAATTTTGAGTCGAAAGTGTTAACTAAATGTAACACAAATGAGAACTTATAATTTAATCCAATCTAAATGACGCTTATATGACATTTATAATTCAATTTAACTAATAAAAATGTTAATAAGTTTAATAAAGAAATTAATTATGAAATTCCATCAGTCAAATTTTGAATTACAATAGTAATCAAAATTGTTAAAAAAAAAAATTAATTTTCAAACTAATGAAAAATTTAAAAATGCCAATTTTTCATTAAGAAAGTAATTAAAATTCTTTCGATGGAAATTACAGAGATAAAAAAATTAAAAATGCGAATTTTTTTTGGCGATCTCTGCTATCGTGTAGATTTTCGATTTCGATTTTTTTTTATGGGAACTACTTAGAATGATCCGAAAAGTCTAAAAATCATATTTAGTAAAAATGTGTGTAACATGACCAATAGATGGACGGTTAAGGAAATATTAGACTTTATTAATTCATATGAAATAGGCAAATCACGTTAGAAAGTTGCAGAAAAGAATGATGTACAGAAAAATATACAATGAATCGACTAAAAATCAATTAAACTTAAATAATGCAGAAATAATTAAAGAAAATCAAGGAAAAACTGGAAAATAACTTGAACCCCCAGTAGATGAACAGTTGCATATTTGCAGTGGTATGATTTCAAATTTAGATTAATCGGTATGTAATAAATATTTTTTAAATCTCTATGAATGTAATAAACAGGAATTTTTTTTTTCTTTTTATTATATTGCCTCCAGACCTATTTTGGTCCATTCGGCATAAATAAACAGGAATTGACGTTAAAAGTATAAGAATCATTAATTTATTTATGAAAATCCTCGATAATAGAAATCGTCCATCTTTTGGTCAGTGTCCATCTATTGGTCGTGTGACCCTACCAAACTCTTCACTTTGAGACCTTTTGTATTGGAAATCGTTCAGTAGTTTTTAAGATTTCAAAAATTTCCGAAAATTCATATTCCAAAATATTTCATCAATATTTTGAAAATTTCGCAATCAATTTTGCACAAATTTATAGATTGTGCTGGCAATCATATGATCTTAACTCGCTACAAAGTTTCATCTATTTATTGCTGATAATTTTTAAAAAATTTCAATTTTAATGATTTTTTCAATGAAATTCTTGTTAGCACGATATTTATTTATTTATTCGACAGATTGCTGTGCCTGATGTTGTTGAAGCTGCCAAAGATGCTGATATCCTGATTTTCGTAATTCCACATCAATTCATCAAGGGATTGGCAGCTGCCATGTTAGGGAAAATCAAGCCTGATGCTGTTGGTCTTTCGTTGATCAAGGTAACATTTTTTGGGTTTTATTGATTCAATCGGTTTTTTTGCAAATATCTTGGAAACTGGAGGAGATGGAGCAATTTTATAAAAACGTTTTTTGTAGAGAATTTTGAGAGCTACAAAAAACGTCTCTGTAAAATGACGCTATCTCGTTTAGTTTCCGAGTTTTTTTGCATAAATCAATTTTATTCCATCGTCAGTTTTTTGAGGGTATTTGGGGAACTAAGCGAGATAGAGGGATCTTATAAGAACGTTTTTTGTAGCTCTTGAAATTCTCTACAAGAAAGGGTTGCAGCAAGATCGCCCTATCTCGTTTAGTTTCCGAGACATTGAAAAGAGAAACAACTTATATTTCTATATTTGATATTTTTCAGAATTTCCCAAATTATTTTTTGAAATATTTAGAAAATTTTTCGATATTTTTTTTCGAAATTCTCTCAAATTCACTTCTCGCAATCTCTTTTTACTTGCGTATTTTCTTAAAATGAGTTACATTTCAATATCTGAGATTTTTCAAAATTTTGTAAATTATTTTCAGAATTTTTCGAATTTTTTTCGATTTTTTTTTCTTCGAAATTTCCGAAGATTTAACTTCAGCAACCTTTCTTTGCCCATACATTTTCTCCCTTAGAAACAAAGGGGCGTAAGTGCCTATGCTCATACCATAGCACTTACGCCACTTTGTTTCCAAGATTAAGATATTCTTTAATTTTCTTCAACTTTTTATCATTGACTTCTTTATTCATTTTTTCTATTTTTTTCGGCTTCTTCATTCATTTTTTCTTTTTTTTTTCTAGGGTTTCGATAATTCCGATCCAAAGAACATTCAGCTCATCTCCAAGACAGTTGAGAATAACTTGAAAATTCCATGTTACGTTTTGATGGGTGCAAATCTTGCCAATGAAGTTGCAGAAGAAAAATTCTGTGAAACAACAATTGGTAATTAATCAATCAATCAATCAATCAATTCATTGATAGACAGAATAAAATGCTAAACTGCATTTAATTTAATTGTATCCTGTTATCTTTGATAAGAAATTATCCAAGTTTAATTTTGAAAAATTTATTTTTAGGATGCAAAGACAAGAGACTGGCACCTATTCTCAAGGACATGATTCAGACGCCAAATTTCAGGGTTGTCGTTGTGGATGATCTTGAGGCAGTCGAAGTATGTGGAGCATTAAAGGTAAGAAAAGTCATAAAAAACATAAGCTCTTAGAAACAATATAAACGTTTTTTTTTAGATCAGAGGAAATTGGGATGAAATGGACCTGTCGAGCAGAATGATGCACGTTTTTTTTTTGGAGGAGAAGTTCTCTACAAAAAAATCTGAAAAAATTACACAATACGTGAGACATATTGGAGCATCTTCTCAATTTTTTTCAGATTTTTTCATAGAGTCCTTCACTCCGAAAAAAAATTACTGCATCATTTTTTTCTGGAGGTGCATTTCCATTCGATTTTGGAGTAATTTTATTTTATTATTATTAAAAAAAAAAAAATTTGGGAAATAAGGCGAGATAAAGCGATTTTGGACCTGTTTTATAGAAAATTGCGAGAACTACAGAAGAGGATTAGGGCAACATCGCTCTATCTCGCTTATTTTCCAATATATTCTTCAAGAAACTGATGAAATAAAATCGATTTTTCTGAAAATTTCGTAATTATATTTTTTAATTTTTTATTTGCAGAACATTGTGGCTTGTGGAGCTGGTTTCGTTGATGGTCTTGCACTTGGTGACAATACCAAAGCAGCAGTAATTAGACTGGGACTGATGGAGATGATTAAATTCGTTGATACATTCTACGGTGGATCGAAATTATCGACTTTCTTCGAGAGCTGCGGAGTTGCCGATCTCATTACCACTTGCTACGGTGGAAGAAACCGCAGAGTTTGCGAACAATTCGTTAAAACCGGCAAGGTGAGCACAATAATGATAATAATGATGAGAAAGAAAATAATATCGAAAATAGCAGACATCTGACACTATTTCGAATTTTTTGGAAACTAATAAATTAAAAAAAAAAAAGGAAAAATATGCAAATGTACAATTTTAAACAGATGCAAGTGCAATTTTTTCAAATATTTTTTTAATAATAATTTATTTGTTTAAAAAAATCCATAAAATTGACAGATGTGTGATCATTTCATTATCATAAAATAGTAGGAATCTGACAATTTTCAATCCTTTTTTTCTTAGTAAATAAATTATTTAAAAAAAACAAGAAAATTATGCAAATGACGAAAATTCAAAAAAATGCAAGTGCAAATTTTTTATACATTTTTTTGCTATAATTTCTTTGCTTAGGAAAATGCTAAAAATTGTCAGATGTGTGCTGATTCCAATGATACTGAAAATTGCAGATACTTAACAATTCTTATTATTTTTTTCTTTTCAACAAATACATAATTTTCAAAAAAATAAAAAATATGCACATGTAGAAAATTTAAACAACTATAAGTGCAAGTTTTTCAAACATTTTTTTTGTAATAATTCATTTGTTTGAAAAAATGCAAAAAATTGTTAAATGTTAATTTCATCATCATTAATTCCATCATCATAGAAAAAAAGCGTTTTATTGATGATTATTGATTTTCAGACGATTAAAGAGCTGGAGGACGAGCTTTTGGGAGGTCAGAAGCTCCAGGGTCCAGCAACAGCTGAAGAAGTCAATGGCATGCTAAAAGCAAAGAATTTAACCGACAAATTTCCTCTTTTCACTGCAGTCCATCGTATCTGCACGAAAGAGCTCAAAGGAGCCGATTTAATTGATCAAATCCGTAATCATCCAGAGCACCAGTCAGTACATTTACATTTTGATATTAAGATAGTTTGGTGGTTTTTAAATCTACCAAAATTATAAATTCTTAATTTAAGACTATTTTCATTTCTACATTAACTATTTTTTTCTTTTTCATTGAAAAAATAAATTTTATGCAATTAAAAATGATAAATCGTCTGATTTTTTCGAAGTCAGATTTTTTTCCTTTTGTTAAATGTTCAACTAAAACCACCAAACTTATGTTTTATTGACTAATTCTTTCATTTAAATGTTTAATAATTCAATTTCATCAATTTTTTTAAATCATCAATAGATTCGCACCGAAAAATCTGTATTATTACTAACAAATTTGGGAAAAAAAATGATCATTCATCATTAAATTCAAAGTTCTTGCATGCACTAGATAATTTCATAAAGGTGAGAATAGAAAATCCCCGAAAAAATAATTTTTCAAAAAATGTTTAAGTGTTTTTTCTTCAATTTCAGAGCTAAGGCAGCGGCTTGAGAATGCGGAGTACCTCACAAAATAATCATTGCTCACAATTTCAATGAAACCAATTGGAAAAAAAAAGAAATTGTAAATAAGTTACCTTAAAAAATAATCTATTGTAAATAATGGAAAATAAATGATTATTATTATTAAAAAATAAGTTAAGCCCTTTTCAATGTTAAACTAATATTAATCTATTGTTATCAGTCACAAGAAAAATTCTTAAAAACCACTAGACTTCACCGAAAAAAAAAATTTCATATAATTTTATCTAATTAGATATAATTAGATCTGCAGTCATATTTCGATAGATATGACGTCATATCTTTGGAGATATAGGCAAATATGCTAGTAGATCTGACCAGATCAGATCTGACAATCTCAAAAATCTGATATAATTATATATATATTTAGATCTTGATGGATCTAAAAAATTCATAGAATTTAATCTGAACAGATCTCAAAATTAGATTTTTTTGCACATTTCCAGATCCAAATATAGCGTTGCCTTAGAATTAAAGGGGCGTAAGTACTATATATAAGCATAGCACTTACGCCCCTCTGTTTCCAAGGTGGCAATATCTAATTAAATATAATTATATAAAAAAAAATCTTCCCGGGTCATTAAAATATCATGTTTTCGTCTTCGAATCGCTGCATTTCCTTCCTGGTTTTGGTAAAGGTGTTCCTGGTGGTGGAACATTGTCAATCAGGTGCTCATCCTTGACTTTTAGCTCGTAAGTACCGGGTTTTTTTTCAACTGCCTGAATAATAGTCGTGCGAATCTCGTGCTCCACTTGTGCAGCAAAATTATTCAACTGTAATTTAGAAATTTTAATTATATCTTTTTTGTGTTTTGAAACTAAAGTGGAGATTACTGATAAAATTGTTCTTTACCTCGACTATTGCGTCCTGATTAGTGACATGCTGGTATTTCCTGTATTCATCATTAATTTTTTGTCTGACAACTGAAAAAATGGAGGCATTTAAATAAATTATTGAAATATGTGTTTTAGTTTCTTCTTAATTAAAGGAATTTAATTTAATGGACAAAATAAACTTGCGGTTCAAAATGATTCGGGATTTTTTTAAGAGTGGAAGAGTTTTTGGAAAAATTTGAAAAAATTCAACGACAATGTCCACATATTAGAGCATCTTCTCAAATTTTTTCAGATTTTTCCATCAACTCCTTCACTCCGAAGAAAAAATTCCTGAATCATGGCATCTCTGGTGGTTTATTTTGCCCCACTCTTCCTTATTATGAAAATCGGGAAATATCAATGGAAGTATTTGAGATAAAATTTTTTTGATGATTCCATTGAGAAGGTGAGAAAATTTCCGATAGAAAATGTGTGTCAGAATTCATTTTTGATCATTTTTTTTTGCAAATTCGACTCTTTTGGTCGAAAATTGGGGCTTTGATTTTTTTTTAATTGAATAATTTTTAATACTTTTTTGAGGATATCTCCGGTTCTATTGGTCGTAACGACTCGAGGTCGATTTTAAATGAAAGGTGAGATCATTTGCCATCGATCCATGTCATTCATTTTTTTTTTAATATCAATTTTCGAGGGTTTTATAGGACAAAAACTGATTTTCTCAAAAATTTAAAAAAAAATAGAGTTTTCCAAAAATTAATAAAAAATAAATTCAATCACATGTTTTCCACCGCTAATTTTCCCAGCTTTTCAATGGAATCATCAAAAAAAATGTATCTTCAACCATTCCATCAAAATTCCCCTCTCCCCCCTTTTTCCCCTATTATAATTCAATAGTGAAGAGGTAAAACAGGATAAGTCGACTTATCTTTGCGATTATTTGGAAGGAAATATCTCGGACACTAAGCGAGATGAAGTGATATTATTTATCTTCTTTTGTAGAGAATTTCAAGAGTTACAAATGATTTTTCGGACAAAATTGCTCTATTTCGCTTATTTTCTAAGGTATTTTCAAACAACTAAATGAGAAAAAAATAGACTTATCTTGTTTTACCTCTTCACTATAGAATTAAGATAATTACTAGTTAATGCCTTCTCGTCGCCACCAAAAGTCTTCAGCCGAGTTCTATGCAGCCTCTTGAACACCTTTAAAACCTTGAAACCAAAAAAAAAGTCATTCAAATCTTGAAAACCTTCAGAACCTCGAACCCCCAAAAAACCCATTCAAATCCTCCAAACTCTTCCCGCCTCTCCCAACAATGCGCTTGCGCATTCCAAAAAACAACATAACCTCTCCCACCCCAGCTTATTCCCCTCCGAAATTCATTTATAAATCATTTATTAAACCTCGTAAATTACCTCTCTCCGAAGTTCTCCACTCATTTTCCCCAAATTTCCTCAAATTTCCCGCGTAATTAAGTCAAAACATGTTTTTTGGAGCAGAGTCAGTGTCTACAGTGTCTCTTCAGCTCCAAAAAGTACCTCAAGAGATCTCTCAACCAGCTCAACTGGTAAAATTGAATTCTAATTTTTCAATAAAACCTCAAAATCACGAAGAATCACTAGAAAAAAAAAAGTACTAATCATGTAAATAAGTAGAATTACTGCGCAAAAATTAATATAGAATCATTGGATCCGGAGAAATGACCGATGAGTGTCCGAATTGTGGTGAAAAAACGAATTCCTCGACTTCTCGTTTGATAAAAGACACTTGCGGCCATGAAAAGTGTCGAATGTGTCTACTCTACGAGGAACAGGGCTGCAAGGCATGTAGCCAGCTGGAGAAATCATCACCAGCACCAGGTAGATAAAGCCCCCCTCCCCCCTCCATCCCCCCACATTCCATAACATTAGTATATTACCTAACAAGTGCGACAAAGTACTTTTCTGACGAGTGTGAAGTTGCCAAATGAGCTGCAGACGAATTTCTAATCACACGAGGGTTAAAATCTTTACTGTACGTGTAAGGTACAGTTTTTTTATGCACAACAATGTGTGAAAAGCGCCACTGATCGCAGATGTAGCGTGCGAAAAGTGATTATTTTCCGCACGACGTGCGGAAGTAGTATATTACCTAACAAGTGTGGTATTAAAAAAAAAAGAGAAATAAATAATATTTTTCGAGTAAATCCAACTTTTTCACTAGAAAGCTAGCTTTTTTCTTCTTCATCCACCTTCCTTCGGCTTTTTCCGCTAAAATAATATTTTTCGAGTAAATCCAACTTTCAACACGTTTAAGTACTTTTCCGACGAGTGTGAAGTTGCAAAACGAGCCAAAGACGAGTTTTGTAATCATCTGAGTTTGAAAATCTTTACCGCACGTGTAAGGTACAGTTTTTATCTGTGCAATGTGTGGAAAGCGCCACTGACCGCATGCATAACGTGCGAAAAGTGGTTACTTTCCGCACGGAGTGCGAAAAAGAGGGGTTTCGGCTCTTTTTGCAGCCTCACACTTGTCAGGAATAGTAAATCGTCATCCTAGGATAAAAAAAGGGTAAATAGTACACGTTTCCCATCTTGTTACGTCCTTTTCATTCTAGGATCACGATATTACCTAACAAGTGCGGTAAAGTACTTTTCTAACGAGTATGAAGCTGCAAAATGAGCCGAAAGTGAGGTTTGTAATCACAAGAGTCTGAAAATCTTTACCGCACGTGTAAGGTACAGTTTTTTAAATGCACAACGAGTGGAAAAATACCTTTACCGCACGTGTAAACTAAGATACTATTAATTCTGTCCTTTTTTTTCAGATGAAAATTCGAAAATCGAGGAAAAATCGGCCAAATCACAGGAAAAAGAGCCGCAATCATCATCAGCCTCCCCAAAAAAACCGGAAATCAATTCACCGCCAAAATCCTCAACTGTACCATACAAGCCAAAGAAATCACCGGATAGAAGTCACATAATAACCCTCGGAGAATTTCCCGAACGCTACAAATGTACTCTGTGTTTAAAAATTTTCCTCAACAAAAAGGGCAAGTGTTATCACGACGGTTGTCTAACAGGTGTTCAGCCCTATCACTGTAAAATTTGCGAGAGGACATTCGTTAAAAAATCACACTACGAGTATCACGAACGCGTTCACAGTGGCTACAAGCCATTCAAGTGCGAATTGTGCCCAAAGGCATTTCCCCAGAAGAACAAGTTAAACCGACACATGCAGTCGCACAGTAAGGAGAAAAAGTACCTGTGCCCGAAAAATTGCGGCAAACGATACAATAAAAAGGACGATTTAAAGATACACATGATGCTGCATACAGGAACTATGCCGCATGTTTGCTCAACATGCGGCAAGTGTTTCCGCGTTAGGACTAGTCTCAATCGGCACATGCAGATTCACTCGACTGATCGTCCGCACACTTGCAGCGAGTGCAGCAAAAGCTTCAAGGATAAATCCCTGTTAATTAGACACAGGAGAACTCATGGAAAAGAACGGCCTTACTCTTGTGCTCATTGTCCAAGAGTCTTCTTGTCGAAGAGCGAGTTAAAAAGACACATTTACACACATTCTGACGTTAAACCCTTTTCCTGCGAATTTTGTCAAACGGTTTTTCGGAGGAAGGACAATTTAAATAGGCATATACGTCATCATCATTCCGCGGATTCACCGGTTGTTGCGGGGGGTTCGGAGAGGGGGGAGAGGGTGGAAACGCGGAAAAAACGCGCGGAAAAGGGGGCTGAAGGGAAGAAGAGAGAAAAACCTAAGAGAAAAACGGGGAGTCTTCAAACGGTCCAGAAGGACTCGTGCACGCAGATTAATTCGCGTTTAGATGCACGAGGGAACATTACTCCGGTGATAAGAGCACCGGGAGAATTGAGCAATGCCGTTCCTGTTATCAATGGACCAATCAGCATGAAGAGAAGCGACAAAGAGGTGAAGAAACCGATGCTGACGTTTACAGAGCCAATTCCAATTGCAGAAGCTGCAGTTATTAATCAGAGAATTGAGCAGAAACTTTATCCGCATAATTTGGTGTCGAGTGGTACTTGTTATTTTAGTGATAGGTCTAGTCGCGAACCACATATACCAATTCCAATTTTACCGCCTTTGAGGCATAATTCGGCTGTTAGAGCTGTGCCGATTGGAAGTAGGGGAGGAGGAGGGGGGAGGAGGATGTCGGATTCGAACTTTTCACCGCCGAAAAATGGGACGCTGATTGAGTTGAAGAGTGGAGGAGGAGGGGGGGATGGGTTGATCGGGGAGGGGGAGGGGGATGGGGATTGTGTTGTGGTGATGGAGAGGAGGATTGTGGGGGGAGGGGGGGAGGAAAAGGCTGAGGGAACTAATTGCGTTTCTACTATTAAGAAGAATTTGGGATTTGAGGGGGGTAAGGGGGTGGGGAGTGGCGGGAAAACGTGCGAGACACACTGGAGGAGGAGAACCGCGGAAAATTTGAAACCGCATCTGATTTAAGGGGAAAATTGGAGTTTTTAGGGTTTTTAGATGAGTTTTTGGAGGGATTTTGGGGGGCTTGAGGTAGTGTCCCAGAGTATGGTGGATAAAGAAAGGGAGAATAGGGATTTGTAGGTTTTTTCTAATTGATTTGGGATAATTGGGGGAAAGTACTTTAATTCACCCGAAAAAGTGATTAAACTATTCGAAAGTCATATCTTCAGCTTGTGAACCTAATTTTTTTTACATTAATCTACTATCACATGCATAAGATAGAGAGAGGCAAATAGTTACGACTACCTTCTAATTAAAATTTCTCAATAACTATACGGTGAATTGAATATTTTTTTCTTCTATTATTTAGTTAAAATGCTGTTCTCTTCGCCAATAGTTTTTAAATAATGGGTCAACCGTGGGGTTTTTTAGTAATTTCGTTATTTCTGTCCGATTTAGGGCTTTTCATCCCCCCACCGCTATTTTCAGTAACTTTGATAATTCATATCTCATAAACTGCACGGACAAAAATTATGAAAAAATTCAGAATAATGTAAAAAAATATCATATTTGATATGGGCATCAAAAAAATAAGGGCTTAAATGTACGCGACTTCACTGGGATACTACCTTAATTAAATCGTGATATTGAGGAACTTTTGATGAAGTTTGAGGGGATTTTTAGAGTAGATTTTAATTGTAAATTGAAATTTGGAGAGTTGAGGGAAGGGCTTCTTCATTTCTTCCCTTTTTGAATCTAATAATTGAATTGTAAATGAATTAATTTTAATACAGTTGACTGAAAAAAAAATTGTGAGTAATTAAGATTTTAAGAAATTTAACAATAATAAAATGCATTAAATTCATTTTTTTTATTTAAAATTGTTTTGATCTACTTATTATTTATCTTCACATTATCCGCTCCATGATTCAAAATAAATGAATCAATATTTGAATTACATATAAAACATAAAAATATGGCATGGACCTTTAAAATTAGAATTTTTTTTTTCAATAATTGATTCTGAATAATGAAAAATTCTTTGATCGTAAAATTCATGATTGACAATATTTTTCCATAATTTTAGATTATTTTGTAAAAAAAAAAAAAAAAAAAAAAAAACAAAGTATTCTAGAGAATTGTGACCTTAAATTGACTTATTTTTATCTAAATATACAAAATAAAATTCACAAAATCACGAGATTCGAAGACAGAGTGACTAGTATTATTCCATTAACTGTCACTTGAATGATTGCAAATTCATGATTTAATAAAAAAAAAAACCTAGGATTTTAAAAGAGTGAATAAAAAATTATTAATTAAAGTATTATATTATTGAATTATTAAAAAAAAATTTTTCATTATTTAGGTTTGGATTTTGTTGTGTGCCAGGTCAATCTGTCCTCGTAGTATCTTATTACAACTTGGGGACACATTATGTTGGCTTCTTTTGCTGATACAAGATCGGTTTCCTCCGATCCTTGCCTGAATTAAGAAAAATAATTTTCATTTTTTTAATAATTTCTCCAATTTTAATGAATTCAAGCTTCAGTTTTTGCAGAATATCTTTGAAACAAAAGAAGTTAGAGAAATTTCCGAGGAGACTTTTTTTGAAGAGAAAAGTGAGAGCTACAAAAAATGTTTCATGGAAATTTTTCTATCCCATAGTTTGAGAGATCCTTTTCAAAAACTACAAATTGATTTTATTTCATCATCACTTTTTTGAGAATATCTCGGAAACTAAGCGGGATAGAGCGATTTTGCTCGAATCCCGTTTTGTAGAGAATTTCAAGAGCTACAAAACCTTCTCAGGGCACAATTGATCTATCTCGCTTATTTTCCAAGATATTCTTAAAAAACTGCTGATAAAATAAAGTCGATTTGTCTGAAAATTTCAAATAAATTGTGTCTGAAATTAAAATGTGTTATTAAACTCAAAAATTACCATTTCATAAGAAACATCAATTCTCCACTCGAGTCAGTAGCTCCAATGATTTTTTCAGGTTGAAATCCTTTCTTGAATCCCCTTGGTTTATCCCCATCATTAATAATTCTCTTCGAGCTCATATTTACTGCAAAAAAAACCCAGTAAAAAAATAGAAAATCAAACCGAATTAATTAACGCCAATTAATTATCTTTTGTATTCTCACCTTGAAAATGACAATTCGTTGAATCTAAGGTTAAGTTAGTATCGAAATTGCCAAAGGATCTTTGTAATAATCGAAGAAAACCTTGAAATCACTCCAAAAAAAAATCTTCACATTCCGAAAATTGACTTTTTCCCTCAATTTTAATTGAAAATCACTTGTTTTTCATCAAATGCAGAATCATGACAGTCTAAAAAAAACTTTCATCATACTTGTTTACGTTTGGAAACGCCATGTTTAATGATTAAACTTATTATTATTATTATTTAAAAGGAAATAACCGAAAAAAAAAGGAATTTCTTCAATAATAAGTTTCAAATTTGCGGGCAGATGGCGCCACTCGCTCTTTCTCCAATAGGGGCTCACTCGGGTTAATCCAGGGAGTATGGGTCCAATCGATTGTGTCCTTCATTTCACATCATTCCGCCATTGACTAGTGCGATTTTAACTCGTGTCCCTCCAAGTGGCATTAATCCCCTGTTTGCATTTTTATTTTTAATAATTTATTGGGAAATATCATTAAAAGTTTTTCCACGGAAATTTTTAAGCATCAAGGATGGTAAAAATGGAGCACGAGGTTAGTTAATTCATTGATTTATTCAATTTTATCTGTGTGTTTTAATCCTGCTGATTCGAAAAGTTGGAATCGGCGTCTCTCGAAAGTCGAAAAGAGAAAAAAAATGTCTTAATTCAATTATTTCCCCTTTTTCAACAACAGAACATAGATTATTACTGTTTTTTGCGCATTTTTAGATTAATGCGAATAATTAAAACTCGCGGGTTTTTTAAATCGAGTTCAACGAACCTAAGTTATCGCCAAATTTGGGCAACTTCTCGAAAAATTGCCCTTTTCCCAGATATTTTGCTTTTTTCTCTATTATTTATGAATTTTAATTTTTTTTCTGAGATTTTATTCAAATTTTTATGGGTTTCTTTCTTTGGCGCGATTTTTAAATAACTAAATTTTGGGGAAAATGATAAATTGACTCCTTTTTTTTGTGGAGATTGGGATATAGAGTACCCGGCTAGTAATATGGCCGTTTTAATTACGCCTCCTAATTAAAAATCCTTTCATCACTTCTCTGTTTTCTAGGGGAAATTAATCATTAGTCACTCGAGATGAAGTTTAGCGTTTTTTTCTGGGGAAATTGCGGTGCGAGGAGAGAATTTGAGCATTTTTGGGGGGGAAAAGCGGGGAAAAGCCGAAATCGGCGTACCCAAGCCGCGCCATTTTGATTGATAGTTAATCCGCCCCCCTCTTTTTCACGAAAATTCAAACATAAGAATTTGTTTCCATGCGATTTTCTTTTGTTGTTCTTTTATGATTATCGAAAATAGCAGACATTTGACAATTTTACCGATTTTTTTAAACACTCACAAGTAAATTGTTAAAAAAAAAATATCAGAAAAAAATTGCATTTATTGTTTCTTTTTTTTTTTTTTAATTTTTTACATTCCTTTTCAATTTTGGCCACTTTTGACAGAGTAGCATGATGAGATTTTCTTAAAATTTACTTTGCACCATGTTACCGGACACAAATTGAGCCAAAAATAATTTTTGAAAAAAATTAAATTAACATTAAATTTTAATTTTAATTTAAATTACTCCATAAGCGAGATTAAGTTCCAGTTTCACTGCAACAATTCATGGTTACAGATCTATTTTTTCCTTATACAACTGTATATATTCTTGTTCGTCAGAATGTCTATTAATTTTTCAAATCATATAAAACGCCTGTTACCGAACAAATAGCGACGATTAATCCAATTAATTACATGAAAATATCAATTGCGGCAATATTGGTATTTAAAATCCGAGAATCCTCCAATCCCAGTCCTAGATGCTGGGAGCGCGTAATTCAAATTCGAAAAAATATTGGATATTTATAATATTATTTAATAACAATTTACTATCGTTTTAATATCAGTAAAATGTGTGTTACAAAATCGAAATAATTAGAATATTTATGATAAATTAGAAAAAACAATAATTTATTAAAATCAATTTATTTTACTTTGTTATTATTTATTATTATTATTATTATTATTATTATTTATTAATTTTAAATTATCATTTTTTTCTATTTTCTATTTATTAAAAAAAAAATTATTTAAATAATTTATTTTCAGTCACATTTTTTATTTCTAGAAACTAAACCGTTATTTTTCTTTGCAGGATGGTAAAAATGAACCTGAGCACGTTCGAAAACTTTTTATTGGCGGTTTGGACTACAGAACTACAGACGATTCCTTGAAAAAGCACTTTGAGCAATGGGGCGAGATTGTTGATGTTGTAGTGATGAAAGACTCGAAAACGAAGAGATCTCGCGGTTTTGGATTTATTACTTATTCACGTGCGCACATGGTGGACGATGCGCAAAATTCCAGACCTCACAAGGTTGATGGACGAGTTGTTGAGCCAAAAAGAGCTGTACCAAGACAGGAAATTAGTAGACCAGAGGCTGGTGCAACAGTGAAGAAACTCTTTGTAGGTGGACTCAAGGATGATCACGAAGAGGAAGATCTCAGACAGTACTTCCAGAGCTATGGAAGTATCAATTCAATTTCAATTGTTACGGATAAAGAAACTGGGAAAAAGAGAGGATTTGGATTTGTTGAGTTTGATGATTATGATCCTGTTGATAAAATTTGTCTGCAGAAAAATCATCAGATTCGTGGAAAGCACGTAGATGTTAAAAAGGTATTAAATTTTTTTTTTTCAAATTTATGTTCGATCGTTGTATTAATTTAGTTAACAATTTCTGCAGCAAAAAATTGTTAATTAAGGTATTAGCATTGTTTTTCCAGTCAATATGAATTTTTTTGATAAATTGATTTTATTCTGTCGTGTTTGCAGAAAATAATGAATATTTGACGATTTTTAGTGTTTTTTTCCTTTTTTTTTAAATTACGTTATAAATAATTCGAGAAAATGTAAAATATGCACATTCAAAAAATTCAAAAAGTTCTAAGTGCAAATTTTTTCATATTTTTTTTTATGATAATTTATTCGTTGAAAAAAATCTTTTTATCAATTTTTTTAATAATTATTGGGATTCCAAGCGATGTAGAGCAATTTGTATGATGAGATCTTTGTGGAGAGCTCGAAGAGCTACAAAGAAGAAGGCCATCATGAAAATTGCTCTATCTCGCTTAGATTCCTAAACAATTCTTTTGAAAACTGGTGAAATAATATCAATTTGTCCAAAAATTTCATATATTTTTTTTTAAATCCATTTTTTGAAGGTATCTTAGAAGCGGTTGAAGATACAGAAATTTTCATAGAGACCTTTTCTGAGCAGAAAAATCAGAGCTACAAAAAAGATCTCTATGTAAATTTCATTATCTCCCTTAGATTCCAACATATTCAAGAAAAACTAATTTCGACCTGAAAATTGTCATTTTAAAAATCGTTTTTTTTTTTAATTCTTTAGGCGCTGAGTCGAGCGGAGATGGCATCTGCGACAGGAGGTGGTGGCGGTGGTGGTGGTGGTGCTGGCAACAGAGGTGGACAGTCTGGGGGAAGAGGTCCAAGAGGGGGTAATCAGGGTGGAAATCAAGGAGGAAATTGGGGAGGAAGAGGAGGTGGTGGTGGTGGCGGTGGTGATTGGAATAATGGAGGCAGTCAGGGAGGTTATGGTGGGGGCAATCAAGGGGGATGGGGTGGCAATGGACCCTGGGAGAATCAAAATCAAGGTAAATTGAGAAAAATCCTCCAACTGATTAAAGATAATCTTTTTTTTACTTTTTTCAATTAAATTATTTAATTACATTCGCTCTTTTCATGACAATTTATTCATTTTTTTTGCGATTTTAGGAGGAGGATGGGGCGGTCAAGGGGGTCAGGGTGGCTACAATTCTGGTGGTAATTGGAGCAATGACAACTTTGGAAGTGGATACCAACAGGGCTATGGCGGTGGACCAGTCAGAAATAATTTCAACTCAGGAGGAAGGCCAGCACCCTACGGTACTAGTATGGGTCCTAGTGGCCGGCAATCTGGAGACGGCAGATGGATGCCACCATTCGGTGGACAAGGTTGCTCTTAACTCCCTCAAAAAAAAAAGCATCTTTCGAAATTACGTGTCTAACTTCCATCAACGCAAATCGTTTAACTTTTTTGTAATATTTTTTTTTTTTTTTATATATATGAAGGGGATTCTGGAAGGAGGGGATTTAGGGGAAAATGACAGGAAACCTTTTTTGTGGAGAATTTAATTCTCTACAGAAAAAGTTTCTTGTTAAATTTTCCTAAACCTCGTTGCTTAGGAGATCCTTTCAAAATACGAATCCTTCTTCAGGAAAATCTCGAAATTTCATTGATAAATATTTTTTTAGTTAAACGAAATGCGTTTATCATTGCGTTTGAATTCGAAATTAACTCGTAGTTAACATTGGTTTTAATTGTTTGCTGTGAGAAGGAGCCCCTTTGTCCACTTGATCCCATAGCATTCCTAGAATTTTAATATTTGGGATCAGAAACAAAATTGGGGCACAATTAGTTTTTTTCCCAAGATTTTAACGTTTTTGTCTTTTTGTTTTGGATTAATTGAGAAGCGCCCCCCCCCCTGCAATAATTCTACGGAATGTTTTTTCTTCTCTTTTCCATCACAATCAAAATAGCAGACATTTGACATTTTTTTGAATTTTTTTTCTTTCAACATGGAAATAATTTTTGAAAAATGAAAAAATATGCATATGAACGAAATTTAAAAAACTAGCCGTGCCAATTTTTAAAATATTTTTTCAATAATCATTCATTTGTTCCAAAAAAATTCCACAAATTTTGAGTTGTGCGCTAATTTCATGATCATTGATTCATGACAATTGAAATAGCAGAAATCTGACAATTTTGAGTTAGAAATAATAGAAACATTTTTTGAAAAAATGGAAATATATGCACGTGTAGAAAATTCAAAAAACTATTCGCGCCAAATATTTCAAATATTTTTTCAATCATAGTTTCTTCATTAAAAAAAATCGTTTTGTCGGGTAATATGAAGTTTTTGGACAAAGTGATTTTATTTTGTCATGCTACAAAAAATGACGGATATTTGAAGATTTTTAGTGTTTTTCCATTTTTAACAAGACAAGAATAAATTCTACACTTTATATTTGAAAAAAAACTCCAAAACGTTTAAAAGAAAATCCAAAAAATTATGAATTGTGTGGGAATCTCATTATAATTAATTCTCAATTAATTTCAATTATATTTCTTTTTTTTTCCAGGACCAATGGGCGGTAATTCTGGAGGTGGTGGTGGTGGCGGTGGTTATGGTGGTGGCAATCAGGGCAATTACGGTGGTGGCAACATGGGCGGTGGTAACATGGGAGGTGGAGGTGGCGGTGGCAGGAGATACTAAAAAATATCTCATCAATAAACAGCAATAAATTCTCCCTCGTGCGGTGAGTATCAATGAAAAAAATCCTTCATCTCATTACCACAATTTCTTCACCAAAATCACAATGCAACATAAAAATTAATGAATTAATGAAATTCATTCGGGTCTAGATTTAAAAAAAAAACATGGTTCTTGGCCAAATTAGAAATTATCAAATCACCAAAAATTCGCAAGAATTCATAATTTCAGGCATTAAATCGAATTTTTAATTAGTTTAGAAATAATAAAAACAGGATCAGGTGCTTCTAATTATTTTTTCGAATCACCCGCCAAAAATTGACATCGAGTAGAAAAAACTCTTAACGTCTTCAATAGAAATTTCAAATTAAATCGAAATTCATTAGTTCAGTTGATTATAATAATTTAATAAATATTAATGCAAATTTGTGTCATCTTAGCTCGAAAGATAAATCCTCGTAGAATACAGAAATATTATCGAATCCCAATTAATTAATTAATTTTTTTTTTTTTTTTTTTTTACTAAGATAGATAAGAAACTAATTCTTTGAGTATTATTGAAAAAATTTAGATTATTGTTAGCGTGAAAACAACGTCAACTAACGTGAATTTTGTCAATTTTAAACCTCAGGTGACCCCCTACTACTTGTCTTCTAGTCCGCACAGTAAACAACTGTGCTGTGTTAGTATGAAGGCGGCAGGCAGGGTCTAAAAGGCTAGAAAAACAGGACAATGGGCAGGACAATCAGGAGGTACAGGAGAGAGAAAAATTTAAGAAAAAATGATAACAGAAAGAGAGAGAGAGAGAAAAAGAGAGAGAAATTAATTAAAGAAATTAAATTATGAGATAAAAAAGAGACACAGTGAAATAAAAGCGCATCTATTAATTCAAATTTCTGTAGTTTTGAAGTGAGGGATTTCTATGATAATAAAAATTAGCGCAGATTTGACAATTTTTTGAATTAAAAAAAAATGAATTAATCAGTTAATTCATTTTTTAACAAATTAATTATTTTAAAAAAAATATTAGAAAAATTTGCATTTATCGTTCTTTCGAATTTTCAGCACGTGCATATTTTTTCATTATTTTTTTTAAATAATTTATTTGTTAAAAGAGAAAAATTGTCAGATTTTTGCTGTTTCTAGTATCATTTAGTTATTTTAATTTTGCTAATGGGTTAACGACTCTAGTTTCCACTACAAAATGACACTTACAGAGTTTATAAAAAATGATCAGTTATCAATTTTTTAAATAATCTCTAGGTCGGTATTCACGCATCCACACGAGTTCCCTCGATAGGAAAAAAAAAGGAAGAAGAAACTCTTTTATAATTCAGTGATTAATCAGTTTTTTAAGGATTATCTCGAGAAATAATAGAAACAGAGAAATTTTCATAAAACCTTTTTTTTTTTTTAGAAATTGAGATCCAAAAAAAAAGGGTTTATAACTCAGCACTCGATTAATATTAAATTGATCTAGAGAAACCCCATTCGTTAATTTATAATGATTTTCCATCACGATATACATTTTTTCCTCACGAGGAATTCGTTACAAAATTGCGAAATCAGTCAATTTTTTGATATATAAAAATAATAAAATCAGGTCGTGGCATGTGTAAAAAATTTTCAGTTATTTGTGAGAAAATTTTTAGGTAGATAATTAAGATAATTCAGGTTGAATAACATTTATTATCATCATAATCAGTTTTGTAATGCACGATTAATGAGGTAAAATCTCGAATCTCTTAATCCAGATATAATTATCCAGAAAATAAAAGGAAAAAAAAACGGTTTCTCTCGATTTATCTTAGTTTTTCGTGAATATCTCTGAATTTATTGGAGATAGAGGATTTTTCGTGTAGACCTTTTTTTTAGAGCGAAAAATTGTCTTAAAAAAAGGTGTCTACAAAAATTCTCCTATCTCCCTCCAATTCCGAGATATTTCGAAAATACGAGTAAATTTCTTGCACCTCTGGAATTTAAAGGAAAAAAAAGATTTCTTTCAAATCACGAATAGAACAAAGTAATTCGGCTAGAGAATTAATGGTAGATTCGTGATTACGATTCTTATATGGAGACACCAAAGAGAAAATTAACGAACATTGACGAGCCGTTTGAAGGGAGAGTTAAAGAGATAAAAGAAAAGCCAGAATTTTTCTTGATTAATCAATTAATCAATTAATTTAAATGAAAATGAAAAAAAAAAACGAATTAAAATGAGGAAAAAAAGAGGCGAAGTATGATAGAAAGTTTGACAGCATTTTTTTTTTGTCGTGAATGTCTTTAGGTTTAAATCATTCAATTAATCATTAAGTTGTATAATGTTTTAAGAGGTAGTTTGCAAAATAAAACAAGAAACAAATATAAATATCAATGACCAGTACACCTTTTTCCACAAAAGTTTATAAAATAGCGGAATTTTCTTGATTTCTAAAAAAAAAAAATATATCATCGCCTTAGATTTAAAGGGGCGTAAGTACTATCTTTATACATATCACTTACACCCCTTTGTTCCTAAGATGACGATATAATACTGAGATTAGCTAACATGTGACAAATTTTAGTATTTCTTATTTTATTAACAAATAAATTATTTTTAGAAAAATAAAAAATATGCACATTTAGAAAATTCAAAAAACTATGAGTGCAAATTTTTTAAATATTTTTTTTGCAATAATTTATTTGTTTAAAAAAATGCCAAAACATGTCAAATATGTGCTAATTTCAATGATACGAAAAAAAATTGGAAATAAGAAAAAAATGTAAGAATGAGCTGTCAATAATCAAAGAAAAAACGAAGAAAAAAAACATTTATATATTCAATATGTAGTTGTTGTGGTAGGTTTAATTGAGAAGAAGAAATAAATAAATAAATAAAAATCCATAAAAATAAAACAGGAGTAGGAGATTTTTAGTTCTGAAAAAATCGTAGATTAATGAATTTGAATTTAAGAAGAAAAAAAAAAGGAAAAATGTAGGAATTTAATTTTTTTCAATTCTTTCTTTTGTGACGATTAATTGATGAGACAAAACAAAAAAATTGTGTAATCTGTAATTTCATGGAGCTCTGTGTGTCGCCTCGCTAGGTCGGTTAATGTGTAAACACAGTATTAAAGAAAAATCATTTGTACATAAAAAAAAAGGAAGAAAATAATCATGAAAAAAAAACTGAAGATTGTAGTTAATTTAATTATTTAATTAATGAATATGTATGGATTTATAGACAAGGGATATGCTTCTTATCATTATGCCCTTATTATGGTTTAATTAGGTATTTTATTGAGGCACTGATAGGAATCGCCAATTAATTCACCATCGAAATGAGTAAAACAAAATTCAGGAGTTCTTGTAATGATATCTCTGAAAGGAGCGAATTTAGGAGAATTTTGCAAGAGACCTCTTTTGTAGAGAATTTAATTCTCCACAAAAAAGGTCTCTTGATAAATTCTCGTAAATCTCAGAATTTCCGAGATATCTTTAAAATAATTAGAAAGATTTTCACACTTGGAGGAAAAAGAAGCAAAATGGACCAATTTTTTCAAAATTATTTGGGATTTTTTTTAGAGTGAAGGAGTCTTCAAAAAAAATTGAAAAAATTCAGGAACAATCTTCACATATTGGAGCATCTTCTGAATTTTTTGCACATTTTTTCATGGAGTCCTTCACGCCGAAAAAAATGCCTGAATCATGTGATTTTAAAGCTCCATTTTGTCCAATTTTTTTTTCTATTTTTTACGATTTTTTGCAGATTTATTCACTTTATTGTAGATTATCTTCGGCTATTCCTCTCGATTAAATCCAAAATTAGCATCGAATTTAGATAATTTAGAAGGTACTTGATATATAACATCGAAGAAAAAGAAACCCGTCTATCACTAGTGAGGAAGAGACAAAAAATAGGCGAAAAATACGTAATAAACCTGAGGGAGAAATATTAATCAGAAAATGAGAGATAATAAAAAAAGACAGAGACAGGTAGAGTGAGCAAAGTGGAAAATTCGATGGATTTATCGAAAAGAAAAATAAGACCTGAGGATAAAAGAGTAGAGAACAAATACCTTTTGCAACAATACCTAGGCAGCAAATAAGAAAGAAAAAAACTCTCGCTAAATCCCTGTTGTAGAAATGACGTTTGTATGCAGGTAGGAAGTTATTAGATTGATCCATATAAAATAGATGTTTACGAAGAATTTTTTTTTGAAAAAGTGAAAATTTTTGGAGAAAGAATCATGCATGAGATGCTTTAGTGTTTTCATTTAATTATTTTTTGTCATAAGAAAAAAAGGAAATCGAGTTTTTGAGGATTTCAGGAAGATTCTAGGATTTTTTAATTTCGATTTGTAATATTTTTTTTTTTTTTTTGGAGTTATTCTAGAAATTCAGGAGATTGAGGAAGATTTTAGAGAAAAAAAAGGCCTTTCAACGTGAAAATTGAGAAATCTCAATGTTTTTTATATTTAATTTAATTATTATTTAGAAAAAAAATTTGAATTATTTTTTCTTTTAGGTTTTTTCTTAATGTATTAATGTGTTGTTCTTTCGTTTTTCATTAATTTTCTGGTTTACCGTTGTTGGCCTACGAAATCCCCCCGATGAGACGTCCATTGCCAACTGCAAAAGGCGCACGGGTACTGTGGAGGTAAGTCCAATGTGTATATGGGAATTTTTTGAATTTTTTTTTTATATTTTAAATTATTTTTTTACTTATAAATATAAATTAATGAATTTTTTCTGATTATTTCAATGTCAATAAAAATAAGAATTTTACGTCAATGTAATTTTAAGATAATATTAATTGATAGAAAAATTTTGTCTTCGGATTTATTGTGAGAAGATTAATAAAAATTCTTTTCAGTAATAAAATTTGTGATTTAATTTATTCAATAAAATCCTTCGATAATCCATTGTTAATCCTAATTTAATCATTAATTACAATTACAGATATATAATTTTTTTTGGATTTTTTAAATTTCGTAGTAATCCCAACAAATTAATTTTAGCCCCATTTTTTAAAAATTTATTTTGTTTATTGTTTTTATATTTATGGAAAATAAATTTGGAAGAGCTTTTGGAATAAATAAAAATATTCTCTTTGGCTGATACTGAGAGATCGTTCGAGTAGTGAAGTGGTAGAATGATTTTTTACAAAATATCTCGAAATCTGAGCAAGATAGCGAAAGAAAATCGAAAAAAATCGATGATTTTCAAAATATTTCGAAAATTCTGGAGAATCTCAAAAAGAAATATGTAACCGATTTTTAAGCAAGTATATAGGCAAAGAAGAATTGCCGAAATTTAATTTAAGAAAATTTCGAAGAAACAGAAATCGAAAATAATTTTTACAAAATTTCGAAAAAAAATTGGAAAATTCTGGAAAATCTCAAACAGGAAACTGGAACTGATTTCCGAATGAAGCATATCATCGCTTTAGAGTCAAAGAGGCGTAATTCCTCTGTATAAGCATAGCACTTACGCCCCTTTGTTTCTAAGGTGACGATATAGATAAAGGAAAGTTGCCGGAGTTTAATTCAGACAATTTCGAAAAAAAAACAAAAATCGGAATCAATTTTCCACAAATTACGAAAACCAATTTCGAAAACTCTGGAAAATCTCAGATACTGAGATATAACTAATTTTCGAGAGAATAATATGAGCAAATGGAAATTTCTATAATAGAATTTGCGGAAATTTCAAAAAAAAAAATTATTTTCAAAATATTTCAAAAATCCTGAAATTTTTCTTTCCATTTCCAGAATTTTCATAACAGCCTTTTTTTTAGCTCTCATCCCCCCTACAAAAAAGGCTTTTTCCAAAATTCTTCTATCTCCCTCACATTTTGAAACATTCTCAAAAAATCGAAATCTCCATTTTTTCCCACTTCATTCCTCACTCAAAAAAAAAACATCAAGAAAAATCGTAATAAAATTTCATTAAATTGGTGAGAGAGCAACTGGTGGATTTTCCGAGGTTTCGCTGCTGTTGCTGCTCGTGCTGGAGCTCTGATGCCCTTCATTAGCTGTTCCAGCTGGATTTTGCCGATAAGGAATGCACGTGTGTGGCCCGACTAGGCCCCTGCCAGAATCCTTGTAGAAACACAGTGCGCAAAAGGAGCTGTTGTACATTGGAAAGTTCACGAGACCATTAGAAACCGCAAAATTCCTAAAAACACAACAAAAAAAACAAGTGGATAATAGTATTGCTTTCCAACTGATATAGCTTTTTCTGTTAATACCTTAGCAATATGCTTCCGAATGGAAGTGATACAACTTTTTTCAAACCATTATCAAAATATCAAATTTTCGAAAAATTCATTAAAACGCCAATAACTCGAGAACTAATCATGCAAATATCATTTTCTCTCTATTTAGATCATTTCAAGTATCTTCTATTTAAAAAAATTACAATCGAAAATTCTGATGATCACATAGCTTCCATTCGGAAGCGAAAAAAATTAAATATCTTCTGATTGTCGATTTGCGTGATTTATAAATCTTCACATTCTCTTCCCTGATTTATCTCTTACAATCAAAATCTTTTCTTCTTTTCAGTAGATTACACTGTGTTTATGATGGTTCTTATGTTGCGGCAAAGGGAGAGGAGACGAGATAATTCTATTAGAGAATAGAGAGCTTAATCGTTTTATCATGGAGTAAAGTGAATGAACATCAGTTGAGTCATTAGAGTGAAAAACATGTGGTTTAGTTCTCGGGGATTATACGTCCCCTTTTCTAGCAAGTCATTATCTTGTCATGTTTTGTGTTTTTTTTTCTTGTTGCGCCTCTTTATTGGGTGATGTTAATTAATTATGTCAGAAAAAATTGATCAATTGGGGGAAAAATGCAATTATTTTTTTTTTGGGTTTTGAACAGGGGGCAAAATGGGTATTTTAATGAAATAGCTTGAGATGGAGGTTTACCGATTTTTTCACAATTCCATCAAAAAAATTAAGAGATTTCATAGAAATTTGGAAAATTATACAAAAAAATTATATTCACAAGCTGAAGATATGACTGTCGAATAGTTTAATCACTTTTTCGTATAAATTAAAGCACTTTTCCCCCAATTATCATCAATCAATTAGAAACGAACTTACAAATCCTCATTTTTTCTGTTTTATCGACCGTACTCTTGATACTACCTTAAGTTCAAAAAAATTCTCGCACATTCTTTTGATGTGCACTCAAAACCCATTGGGTTTAGACAAATTTACCAAGAGACCTTTTTTGAAGATAATTAAATTCTCTACAAAAAAGGTCTCTTGACAAATTTCGATAACTCCACTCTTTCCCCAAATATTTCCAAAACACTGAAAACCATGAAAAAAATTTATTTTCTCCAAGTTCTGAAGTCCTTATTTCTCCCCAATAAAAACGTTAAAGAGAATATTATTGGAGCCTTTGAGGAATCAATTCAACGACAATGTCCTTAGTCACGCGTGTAATCTAACTTAAGCCCTATTTATCGGTGTATCGCGCACGTCCCTCAACGAATACGCGGCTTTCAAAAATATTTAGTAACACTACACCTGAAACACAATTGTCAATTGTATTATGAAAGGGAGAGGAAGTAACAAAAAAAAAAAAGAGGAAAAGAGACGGGAGAGGACACTTGTCGAGATGGTAAACTTTTGGATAAACGCATTCCGTGTTATTGCACACGATTTGACGTGAGGCGAAAGAAGAGTGCAAAATGGGAGAATTATGAGGGATGGGGGAGAATGTGAATACAATTGATATTCAGCTGGATGTATTCTCACGGTGGGATTGTAGTTAGTGGTTAATGTGTTGTCTTTTAATTCTTTTTGTTGAATTATTATTGGGAATAATGTGGAAATTATGAAAATTCGTATGTTTGTTAATTCTGATTATTTTTGGGTCTTAGAAATGGGGCAAAATGGGGCATTTTCATGAGACGGTTCAAGATAGAGGTTTCTGAGATTTGATGATTCCATTGAAAAACTGAGGAAATTTGAGGCGAAAAACATATGTCAGAGTCGATTTTTTTGAATTTTTTCGAAAATTTGAACTTTTTCGATACAAAATTTCCTTTCTTAAATTAAAAAAATTCACTTTTTTGGAAATAACTCTAGTTCTATTGGTTCTAGCAACTTGCGATTGGTCTTAGATGAAAGATGGAATCATTTTCTAACGATTTATGGGGTTTCGAAAAGAAAATTACCGATTTTTGAGATATTTATGTGCATTTCTGTAAAAATGCAGTTTTATCCCATTAAATACTCAAAAAATTGATATACTTCGTTTCTAAAACCCATAAATCGATGGCAAATGATCTCAACTTTCAGTTGAGACTAGCCGCAAGTTTTTACCACCAATAAAACCCGAGATATCTTTGAAACAGTGAAAATTTTCGATTTCCCAAAGAGAAAAAAGCCTAATTTCCTCCTGAAAAATCCGAATTTTCCAAAAATGGTCAAAAATCAAATTTTATATATGTTTTCCAGCGGAAATTTCCTCAGCTTTTCAATGGAATCATCAGAAAAATTGTATTTCAAATTTTTCCATTAATTCATAGCAATTTTCATAAAAACATGAAAACTAAAAAAATGTGCATTTCACATCTTTTACTCCCCCCTCCAAGCGAAGAAATGGTTTTATGAGCGAGGAAATCGTTTCATGAAGCTTTTCCATTTTGAAATGCACAAAATAACAGCACAAACATCACAATAACCAACAGAAAATTAATAAAACCAAAAATTAAAAGCATCGCAACAGTTTTAACGAAGTATCTCGCATAATGACTTTCTTTTTTAATCTTTTCTGTAAATCTCCAATCATTTAGATCATTAATCCATCAATTGTTTATTGTTGAAATTGTGATTTTTTTAACTTTCCCAAAAAAAAACAGTTTTTACTTAACCAGAGCTTCGACCAGAGCTTCCATCGAAATCTCCAGGTCTTATAAAAAAAATAAACACCTTTGAAAAAAAAAATAAAAAAATTTCTCCCCTCCCTTAATTAATTACCTGTACTGTTGATCCAATTGTGCTTTCTCAATTCGTTTATCCTTGGCCCTTCGATTTTGAAACCATATTTTAATTTGCGTCTCTGTTAATCTCAATGAAGCAGCTAATTCAAATCTTCTTCCTCTCGATATGTATTCACCTCTGTGATATTCAAATTCTAGTCTCGCTGTTTGTTCACCGGAAAAAGTCGTCCTCTGTCTCCTGGGTTTGCCCTCTTTTCTTCTCCTTCTCGCTACTGCAAATGAAAAAAAGAAATGATAATTTTTTTTTTTAATTTCCAATAAGCATGAAAATAATCGGAGAACAATGAAAAACGCTTAAACCACTAATTTTCATTTGAATTGATGGATTAGTATTAATTTCAATGTAAAATAAAAATAAAAATGCATGACATTTAAAATATGTGAAATATGTGGTTTTCCATGTGTACCATATATAAAACGCATTTATTGTACTATGAAAACTGTAATCCGATCAAATTCGACGGACAGTTGTCGAACCAACGAGCGTACAGAGGGACTCTTGTCCAACCAAACGAGAATTACGAGTTACGAGAGAGAATGATAAAAAAAAAGAAAATAATAAAAAAAAAATATTACGAAAAAAAAAAGGAAAATTATTGTACTGTCGTTCTGAAATTCAGTCGACTGTGAATTTTTGAATCGAAATTTTATCGAGGACAAAAAATGTATTTTTTTTCTACAAAGGTTTTTTTTAACATGTAAAAATTGATCAAAGAATTTTCTAAATCATTCAACACGAAGTGTCGAAATTTGGATTTTTAAAAAAGAGAATTTTACTTAGTTTTTAGGTTTTTAATGTTAATGAGTTATGAGGGACTAATTTTTATTTTTATCTGAATTTTTTTGGTCCATGAATGCTGAAGATGCTGTCTTCAATGGACTTAAGCAGTTTTTTTAATGAAATTGTTCAATTAATCGGGATTTTAAAGGGATCTTGGAAACCATTAGGTTTAGGGAAAAATTTCAAGAGAGCTTTTTCGTGGGAAATTAAATTCTCTACAAAAAAAGTCCTCTGACATTTTTCTCTAAATCCACTCGCCTTAAAGATAAACGCAATTTGATCTCCGAATTTTTTTAATCGTCTCTTTTTTGTTGGAATCCATGTTTTCATGCAGTGAATTTTTATTCTAGAAGTATTTCGAAAACTATTGAGTTTAGAGAAAAATGTTCAGAGACCTTTTTTGTAGGACATTAAATTCTCTACAAAAAAGGTCCCTTGACATTTTTCTTCAAATCCACTCGTTTTTGTGTGCATGTTACTTAATCTTCACGTTTTTATAATCAACTTTCTTTTTAAAGTTAAAACTAATGTTTCAAATACAGTGAATCGCTGCAGGACTCTAAAAATATCGAAGATTAATGCCTTTTTTTGATAAACTCAAGCACGTGGCTTTGTGTAATTCTTTTCTCACAGCATCAATTTTTTTTCTTCTTTTTTTTCCTCTCGTTTTAACAACACCTGGATGATTATTACATTGGGGGAGACGGGAATTCACAAACATCTATCTCCCTCGTGCTCTTTCGATTAAGCAATAGCCCGGGGATAATTGGATTCGAGTGAGAATCATTCATTAGACAACTGACGTGTTTATTTCGGGGAATAATAATGATAATAAAGCTGTAAAGTGGGAGAATGAGATGTGGAGAAATTGGGGGTGGATTTGTTGAATGAATAATTGGGAAATAGTTGAGTGTATGAGGAAAAATATTGAGACAAAATGCTGAGAAATGTCAAGAGCCTGAAGAAACTTAAATTATAAGCGAAACATCGCGAATTGACAATATTTTTGTATTGAATTCATAATCTTCCAATCTCCCATGATATTTATTGAATTAAATTCAGACCTTTTTTATGGGAAATTTAATTTTCTACAAAAAAGGTTTCTTCTAAAATTTCCGAAAAACGAACGGCATGAAAGATATTCTCAAAAAACTCTATTTTTTTTTTTTATAAAATCTTCAAGGTAGTATGCTAGAGTACAGTCGATAAAACAGGAAAAGCAATTAATTGCCGTTAATTCGGGAAAATGTGCTTTAATTCACCCGAAAAAGTGATTAAACTATTCGAAAGTCATATCTTCAGTTTGTGAATATAATTTTTTTTTCTCGAATTTTTTTTACATTACTAATCTCCTATCACATACATGAGATAGAGAGAGAGGCAAATAGTTACGATTACCTTCTAATTAAAATTTCTCAATAACTATACGGTGAATTGAATATTTTTGTCTTCTATTATTTAGTTAAAATGCTGTTCTCTTCGCCAATTGTTTTTAAATAATGGGTCAACCGTGTGGTTTTTTTAGTAATTTCGTTATTTCTGTCCGATTTAAGGCGTTTCATCCCCACCACCGCTATTTTCAGTAACTTTGATAATTCATATCTCATAAACTGCACAAACAAAAATCGTGAAAAAATTCAGAAAAATGTAAAAAAATATCATCTCTGATACGGCATAAAAAAAATAAGGTATTAACTGTATTCTTGTATAATATCCTCATGAAAACTCCAATTATTCCTTTTTTTAAACCTTCAATTTTAATCATTTTCCAACGATTCAATGAAAAAAAAATCAGAAACTTGTTTATCTTCATCGTTGTAATGAAGTGATAGAGATTGATTCAGTTTACATCCTGTGTCAATGTTGTCACGCACCGGAGAACAATTAGTATCCAATTACTTATATTTCACGTAGGCTGTAACGAGATTACCCGAAGCCTCGTGCCTATGTCCCAACTTCCGGCTATCGTTTTGCCCCGCATCCTAATTATCAATTTTTTTTTTTTTTCAATTTTTTACCAGTTCAACTTCAGGTACGGAGGATCGAGTTACTCGGTACGTGCAGGGATTTTTTTTTAAAATGTTTTTTAGAAAGAAAAAAGTGAAATTTTTCGCAAAATTGTCCACAAATGATTGTTAAGATTAAATATCTCAAAAACGAAACGAGATACAGGAATTTCAAGGGAAACCTTTCTTGTGGGCTTTTTTCTGCTCCACAAAAAAGGTCCCTACAATAATTCCTCTATCTCGCTTCAATTCCAAGATTTTTTCAAAAAACCGTGGAAAAAAATAAAATCATCAAAATATCAGGTTTTGTTTCTAATAAAAAAAATATCCGTTTTTTGAGGATTTCTTGGAAACTAAGCGAGATAGAGCGATTTTGTCCTCAAAAGCTTTTGCAGCTATCGAAATTCTTTTTTTATAAAAAAAAAAAATCAGGACAAAATCGCTTTATCTCGCTTATTTTCCGAAATATGAAAAAAAAACTAAAAGTCTGATGATAAACTGAAATTAATTATATCTGAAATATTTGAGAAATTTCTGAAGAAAAAATGAGAGTTTTAATGGAAACAAGCAGTTAATTTTGCGTTTAATCGTCTCGTGAATCTGTTGAAATCTCCTTATTGTTGTATTTGAGAAGCTCAAAATCCTCGTTGACTGTTGTAGAAAGACAGGGGTAGTTTGTTGGATGGGTAGAGGTGGTGAAGAACCAAGAGGAGAATGATAAATACACAGTTTTTACTGTATGAGTTTTCAAGTGGATACGAGAATACAGAATGAAGGATGATAGAAATTATGGAGAGAGAAGAGGAGAAGGAGGAGGAGGAGGAGAGTGAGGGCGTTTGTGATTTCAACATTGAGACGCGGCCAACTGCACTCTGGTAATCTCATAACAATATCGCTGTGAGGTGGCGAGGCGGGATAAACCCAGCATCACTCCTGCGACTCGCGTGTCTAAGCGAGCGTGTGTAATGTTTATTTCGTAACAATAAACTTACTACTAAATTGAGGAAAGAGGAAGGTAAATGGAATGTTTTTCCTATTTTTTTTTTGAAATTTTTGAAGTTTTATAGTTTGAAAAGGAGTTAAGGTAGTGTTCTGGGGAACTCGAGTGCAGTTGAACCCTTATTTTTTGATGCCTTATCAAAGATGATACTTTTTTCCATTTTTCTGAATTTTTTCATAATTTTTGTCCGTGAAGTTTACGAGATATGAATTATCAAAGTTACTGAAAATAGCAGTGGTGGATATAAAACGCCCTAAATCGGACAGAAATAACGAAATTACTAAAAAACCACACGGTTGACCCATTATTTAAAAACAATTGGCGAAGAGAACAGCATTTTAACTAAATAATAGAAGAAAAAAATATTCAATTCACTGTATAGTTATTGAGAAATTTTAATTAGAAGGTAGTCGTAACTATTTGCCTCTCTCTCTATCTCATGCATGTGATAGGAAATCAATGTAAAAAGAAAGGCGAGATTAAAAAAATTATATTCACAAGCTGAAGATATGACTTTCGAATAGTTTAATCACTTTTTCGGGTAAATTCAAGCATATTTTCCCGAATTAACAGCAATTGATCGGAAATTAACCTGAAAATCCTCATTTTTTCTGTTTTGTCGACTGTACTATTGAATACTACCTCGATTCCATTGATTTGAACGTTAGATTTTTCTTTGAGATCAGTTTTTATTAAATATCTCGAAAACTAAGCGAGATAGCGAAATTTTGTAGAAACCTTTTTTTTTATAGAATATTAAGAGCTGGAAAAAAAATTAGCAAAAAATACACTATCTCGCTTAGTTTCCGAGATATTTAAGAAAAACTAAAAAAAAAAAAAAATTTTGCTATTTATTCCTTTTTAGATATCTCGGAAACTGAAAGAGATAACGAATTCATGTAAAAACCTTTTTTGTAGAGAATTTCAAGAGCTCAAAAAAGCTTCATACAAAAATCCTTTATCTCGCTTAGTCTCCGCGATATTCCCCAGAAACGGTATAAATTCGTAATCAATCTTTCCGTCTACTCATAAAAATACTCAAATAAACCGTAAAAATCATCGACAATCCATCAAAATCCTAAAATCCCCAGACTCTCTTCCATTTTCGTGAGAATATCTTCAAAGCGATTTACTCGCGATAAGTCCAATGCGCTTGACCATCATCCCTGTGCGTTTATCTGGATAAGTTTACGATACACACAAGTATGATAAGAAGATTTTCCTGAATATATTCAAATATTTATTTTTCTTCAAAAGATTATTCCTCCTATATTTTATTATTATTATTATTATTATTATTTAAGGCACTGAAACGTTTCTCATTATTCACAAAATCCATAAAAAAATTTCTCAATTTTTCCCATCAAATAAAATTATTTCCACAAACAAATGGAGCGTAAATAAAAAAAAAAAACAAGAAAAAAATTATAAAAATCTTACAAAATGCAGAGAATCCATGAAAGTGCGACTCAGTGGCCGGATGTCCAAGACTGTGGAGATGAGGTGTAAGTGGTACCGGATGACCTACGTGAGCAAGGTGAAGAGGATGTGCTTGATTTCCGGAGAAAAATCCATGTGATAAAAATGGTAAAGCAATGTTATCAATTTTCTGTGAATTATCCATGATTTTTTCATTATTTTCTTCATTTTCTGGATTTTTTTTAGGTACTTCTGCTTGTTCTGTAGGTGTGCACTTTTCTAGGGAGAGATCCTCGGGATTTTTCTTCTCATTTTCATCTAAATTTTTGGTTTTTCCATATTTTTGAATCTCATCTTTTGCCTCTAAATGTCCGTAAATTCGCGCGAAAAATTTACGCGGCGATGAAGGTCGATTTGCTTTTGCTGTCGACATTTTTTTAAAATCTAATTTAATTCAATATAAGAAATTTAATAATTATTTGAATTTTTTCTTTCAATGATCCTCTCACAATGTCTTTCTTTTTGCAACTGATTTAAATATTTTTCAAACTTCTCAACTTCTCACATTCTCGTGGTATATAGTTTCTTCGCCGGCACGTCATCAAATTCCACTTTTCGCACTCGTTTAAAAATTTTAATATCTTCGTATTTCATTTAATAAATATCGTGTGACACACTCATTTTAATTTAATTCACAAATTCATCACTTTTATTTTTTTTCACACAAATTTAATGATTCAATAATGGAAATGAAGTTTTATTTGATTTTTATGCAATTTTTTTTGTATTTTTGGATTATTTTCAATCATTTTGCAAATTTTTTTCACACAATTCAATGATTTAATAATAAAAATGAAGTTTTATTTGACTTTTATGCAATTTTTCTTTATTTTAAAATTATTTTCAATCATTTTGCAAATTTTTTTTTTTATCCATTTTTTTGGGGGGAAATGTTAAAAAATTAATTTTTATATTTTATCACGATTTTTTTTTGGTGAAGAATTTTAAATTCGTTGCGCACAGAAGGAAAGTTCAATGGGCATCTGAATCCGGGTGGATCGACACTCGTTCGCTCACCTCGTGGCTTTGCCACGAAAATTGGGGAAAAGAGAGGGGGAGCATTAGTGTCCAGTGATCCTCCCCCGATAATTTCCTATTCATTTTTGCGTTTATTTTCACTTATTTTATTTCATTAATAATCAAAAATTTACTTCAAATCAAAAAAATTTCAAGATTTTTAAAAAAAATTTTATGTTTTTTTTCGTAATTTATTGACAATTTTTTTTTTCAATAAAAAAAATGATTGAGATGTGCATTAGCCTCTGCCTCCCTCCAGATTTCCCCCCTTTTTTTTAATATTCGAGGAAATTCATGGTTAACTGAGCTCAGGGCAATCTCTGGTCATTCATTTTCTTAAATTGCAGATAAGGGGAAATAATAAAAAGAAAAGGAATTTTTTTTTCTTCTCATTCTCATTTCATCGACGAAAATTTTTACGTATGAAATATAAATAAAACCACGGAAATTTCAAATTACTTTTTTAGGAAAAAGGAAAAAAAGAAGAAATTTCTTCTGTTTTTTTTTATTTTTTTTATTTTATGAGAAATTAAAAATGAATTTAATTATAGAAAAAAAAAATCGTTAAATTGAAGAATTTAACGATTTCAATAAATTGAATTTGCAAATTAGCTTTCGCGAATTTTCGCAATACCTCGTAATACTATTGATGCCGTATTTACCAATAATTATGATAATTATTTTGATGAATGCGTCTATACTGACGCCATTTGACAACAATACGCGAATTATGTGGTATTGTTGATGAAAATGTACGTTATTGATATGAGAGAAGAGACATTTAAATATAATATTTATGTTATAGGAGTGAAAATCACGTTTTTTGAAGGCGCATGTCTAGTGTCAACTCTGCTGCAATTGGCTGTCTCTAATTATATCGATTCTGGAGTTATTCTCATTGGTTGGAGAAGTGGCTGGAGGTCCACCCACTATCAAAGAGCATTTGTCATCCCTGAAAGAAGCATGAGAGTAAATTTTTGCATAAAATTGAAATGATAATTGAAATAAAAGATCTAGTGAATAGAGAATATATATTTGCTATTTAGTAAATATTTTATAAGATATCTTAACGGCATCAATTCAAATGCTGGAGTCATTGGACAAACACTCATCGTCAGGAGGACAACGTTCAGAATTAATTTAATTGAAGATACTTATGTTAATCTCATGGAAGAGTTAATCTCGCTTCAATTCCGAGATACTTTTGGAAAACTGGGGAATAATAGAAAATCATCAAAATATCAGTTTTTTGAGGATATCTTGGAAACTAAGTGAGATAGAGCGATTCCGTCTCAAGGACCTTCTATAGCTCTTGAAATTCTTGAGATCTTGAAATTCTTGAATTGGAGAAGAGATCCTACTCCAATTTGGAAAAACTGAATGTTGAGAACAAAAATGTGGTAAAAACTATTAAATATTTTTTCGATTGGTGCTTAGCAAATATTTTTTTGAAATAATTTAAAAAGTTGTTGAATTTACTGGATTTTGTTCATTTTAATGAATCAACTGTTTGAATTTACTGAATTTTATTCAATCAAACAAATCAACTATTTAAATAATACAAAATTGAGTAAATTTAACAATTTTTTTAATTATTCAATTAAAAATATTTGCTAAGGACCAATTGAACAAATATTTGATAGTTTTCACTTTTTTTTTTTTTAGTGCAGTGATACTGTTTTTTGTAATATTTCTATATTTATGAATAAAATTGTCTTAGACATTTTAGAGATAAAGTGGCGTAAGTGCTATGCTCATTCATAGAACTTACGCCACTTTGTTTCCAAAGTGATGATATCATTTAACGAGAATCTTGTCTACTTGATCTAATCCCTTTCCTTTTACTCCTAATTCATCTCAAAAAATATTTAAAGTGCAGCGATTAGTGATTTCTATTGAATTTAGAGGTAGAATTTTTACAGCTAAATTTCTGAGCGCCGAAAATTTCAGAAGACAAATAATAACCGTTGCCTATAGTTTTTTAAAGATTTTCACACGAAAAAAATTAAACGACAATTTTTTTTATCTTCAAATTTCCGTCTCTTGATATTTTACAAGAATCTCAAAAACAGGAGAAGGAAAGAAAAATGAAAAAAACTTATTATTGTTCAATTAAAAAATGATTATCGATCTCTTTTTCTTGCAAAAGCGATATTATTACGTTGAAGAACGTCGTCTCATTTTTTTTTTCACTGAATTTAACAATCGCCAATCAAAAAGCTGCAATTTCATTCAAAACAACTTAGAAATGGCGGGAAACAGTTTTTCATCAAATTTTCTTCATTTGCATATAAAAAACCCGGAAAATTTAGGTTTTATCGCTTTTTTACGGTTGAAAGAACGTTGGAGGTACCATGGGCTCCAACGAAGACGAGCGTCTCGTACTCCATGACAACGAACCCAAAAAATTGTCGAAAAGCCGTTGGGTAGCTCTTGGGTTATTCTGCATCCTTAATTGCACTCAGTGCTGCGTTTGGAATACCTGGGGACCAGTTGCAGACAGTGCAATGATGGCTTTTCCTTTCTGGCACAAGAGTTCAGTTGCACTTCTCTCTGATTGGGGCTGCATCACATATTTAACGTGCTGTTATCCAGTTTGTTGGCTGCTAAACTCCTCAGGTATTGGAAAAAATCCTAGAAATTCCTGAAAAAAAAAAAAAATTGAAGTTTTTCCATTAAGGCAGGATTTTACTTAGGAACTTTGAAAAAAAGTCTATTCTTGGGAATTTTTTATGAGAGTATTAATAAGAAAATCAGTTTTATTTTAATATTTGAGATTTTTAGATTTTTTTTCAAATTTTTTCAATTTTTTTGGAGAAAATATTCGAGTATCCAGCTTTTCCTCTAAAAAAGTAGCTTTTTTGTCCTCCACCGACCTTCCTTCGGTTTTAACCTTTATTATATAATAAAGGTATTGATGTAGGGTTTGTGAGGCTCAATAAATATATTCTTGAAATACATTTCAAAAAAAATTTCCATGTATTTTATGCTTTTCTTATACCCAAAAATATCATTTCATACAATGCCTCGATTTATAGATGGGCTGGCTGGTGTTAAAATTTTGAAAATGGGCCATCTGAAAAGGAAAAAAATAAAAAGTTTCAGGTTCAATGTCATTCCAGCAACCACCTGAACTAGGATTTTCAATGTGCATGCAAAAATGAAGGAACGGCGGCGAATACCAAGAAAAAAAGGGAAAAAATTATCGTTGTCCTCACTGTTTTTTGCAACGAAAAATTAGTAACAATACAAATTTTAAGATTATACTAGTTCAGGCGGTTGCTGGAGATATATTGAACCTATACTTATTTTTTTTCCTTTTTCGGATGGCTCATTATCAAAATTTTAACACCAGCGCTTAAATCGAGGGCATTAAATTGCTATTTTTGGCTATAAAGAGTGCATAAAATACATGCAAAATGGAAATTAAAAAAAAAATGTATCCCAAGAGTGTATTCATTGAGCTTCACAAACCGTATAACAATACCTTCATTAATACTCTCATAAAATTTCAAAAATAGCCTTTTTAAAAAAGTTTCAAAGTAGAATTCCACCGTAATTGATTGAATTTTGCCACAAGATATTTTTTTTGAATATTTAGGAATGTAAGCGAGATAGAGCGATTTTGCTCTTATTCGTTTTCTAATCTTGCAGAGAATTTCAAGTTCTACAGAAAAACATTATCTTCCAAAATTTGCTCTATCTCGCATAGTTTCCGAGATATTCCAAGAAAACTGATTGACAATCGAAGAAAAAAGGGAAAATAGTTTGTTCAATTTTTTTTCATCAGATTTGATCATTCCAATTCGTATTGCCGCCATTTTGTCGACACTGGGGACATTCATCCGCTGTATTTCATCAAATTCAATCATTTTTACTACGTAAGACACATATTCACGTCACCTTAGAGTCAAAGGGGCGTAAGTGCTATCTTTATCTTCAGCACTTACGCCACTTTGTTCCTAAGATGGCATATATTTCCTTTTTGGAGTCAATGAAGTCCTGGATTAAGAGAAAAAGGTGATTTTTCTTGGAGCAGAACTGCACATTTGGCTGCTATTATGAATGGCCTCTCTGGTGTCATCATTGGCCCATCAACAGCACTAGTCTCGGCTGTTTATTTCCCAACGGGCGAAAGAACAACAGCCACTGGAATTTCCGCTGCTTTTAATCAGTTTGGCATGGCACTCTCTTATCTCATTGGTCCAGCGATTGTTGGAAGAAGCGAAAATTTTCAGGCAAATGGAACCAACGAAATTTCGATGGTGAAAGTTCAAATTATGTCTCTCATGAGAATTGGTAATTTTTCGAAAATTTATTTATAATTTTCTGCTTCCGCATGGAAGCTGTGATCATTGGAATTTTCGATTGTAATTTTTTTCAATAGAAGATACTTAGAATGATCTAAATAGAGAGAAAATGATATTTTTAGCGCATGTCTGTGTGTGTATAAAAGTCTCAATTACAGTAAAATGGTTTTATAGAAAAATTTCATATTTTGTGGAAAACTTTCTCTCGACGAACTCCATTTTTTAAGCTTTATTTCAAGAGAATCCGATCAGTACTTCTTGAGATATGACCATTTTTCGAAAATCAGTTTTTAATAGAATTTCTGGAAATCATTCAGCTGATGTTATTTATACTCATATCGTCGCCTTAGAGCGAAAGGGGCATAAGTGCCAAAAATACAAAATTCTCTTGTGAAAAGGGCGTATGTCCATTTATCACTCCAAAATGTTTTTTATGGTCTCAGGAACATTGTTTGGGTAATTGAAAATTAAAATAACAAAGTGGCGTAACTACTAATCTTAAAATGAGAGGGACGTATCTCTACACTTACGCCCCTTTGTTATTCTCTTTTTGAACGCTATATAATTGTTAATGTTAAAGTGAAAAAGACGTATCTCCGCAGTTACACCTTTTTGTTTTTGTAATTTTACCATCTCATGAGAATATTTGGAGTTACGCCCTTCTGTCTTTAGGATTTCTCATCTAAATTTTGGCACTTACGCCTTTTTGTTTCTATAATTTTTCTTATAACATATGAGAATTTTTGGAGCTACGCCCTTTTGTTTTTTGCGATTTTTATCTGAATTAGAGCACTTACGCCTCTTTGTTTTAAAATTTTTTTTCATTGAATTATTTTTCCGGACTTATATCCCTTTGTTATTCGTATTTTTCCAATGATTAGGAAAAATTCCATCGAAGCACTAAAAACAAAAAGGCGTATTTCCGGTACTTACGCCCGTTTGTTATTAGTGAGTGGTACTTACGCCTTTATGTTATTATTTTTGATTTTTTTTACTAATATTGCGTAAAAGGCCTTGGAAGGCCTATTGGAGCAATAATGGTGGAGATACGCCTCTTTGTTATTTGAAGAAAAAAAAACGGAAAAATGGCACTTACGCCCCTTTTACTCTAAGGCGACGATATATTATCTCGAGAGTTGTATCGGTTATATTTGCAGTTTTATCAGCTGTATTTGCATGATTAGTTCTCTAATTATTGGCGTTTTAATGAATTTTTCAAAATTTGATATTTTGATGATGGTTCGAAAAAAGTTGTATCACTTCCATTCGGAAGCATATTCTTAAAGTATTAGCAGAAAAACCCATATCAGTTGGAAAGCAATACTATTATCCACTTGTTTCATTTGAATAAATTAGCGGGAAAATTAAAAAATGAAAAAGTATCGAATTTTTCCACTTGCCAATTAAATATTTCTTTTAATTTCAGAATTCGTTATGCAATTTCTCGTATTACTTGGAATTCTGTGTTTTTTTCCGAGAAAAAACGAAAATTCAGAAACTCGAAATTCGGAAACCTCGAAATTCGGAGTTTTGGAGTCCCTGAAGAGACTCATAAAGTAATTATGATTTTTAAAAAATTACTTGCATCATTAAGAGTCATCGCAATCATTGGATTATGGTGATAATTGTAGTTTGAGAAAGAGCCGCTGCTTGTGAATGTAAATTAAATGAAAAATTGATAAGTCCCTTTGGCGCAGAGGATAGCGCGTTGGACTTCTAATCCAAAGGTCGTGGGTTCGATCCCCACAAGGGATGGACAATTTTTTTTTTCATCAAAACATTCTAAAAAGTTTTAAAAAACAAATTACACTATTATCCAATTGAAAATTGAATATTTAAACAATTAAATTTGTGATAATCACCATTTTTTAAACAAATTTCAGACATAAGAGCATGTGGTTTCTTTGTTTGTCAGCTGCACTGAGCCAAGGCAGTACTGGCCCCTGGTTGGCTATGATCACAATGGCCTTTGGAAACATAATAACCCAAGTAATTCAAATTAATACAATAACTAACGATAATTGAAAAAAAAAATCAGTAACTTATAAAAAGATGAAAACTAAGATAAATGCACTATGAATCAGTTTTTTAAAGCGCTCGCGGAAACTAAGCGAGATAGAGAAATTTTATTGATACGTTTTTTGTAGCTCTCATTCTTATCTACAAAAAAGGTTTCTACTAAAATCGTTCTATCTCGCTTATTCTCCGAGATATAATCAAAAATCTAAAAAAAAGTGGAATTTCTCAAATTTGTTAGATTTTTTAGTCATCTAAGTAAAAAAGTAATTAGTTGATTGATTACCTAATATTTACACATTATTACCCTATACACTCAAATATGATAATTATTCTCTCATTTACCGAAGAATGAAGCAGACAAACTCGCTTTTTGGACAGTTGTCAGCAGCAGCATCCTCAGCCTCTTAATCTCAAGAATTATGGACATTTTTCAAGGCCACTTGAAATTCGCTACTTACACACTTCTAATGACGTCATCAGCAATGTTCCTGTGGATAATTCTGTTGGACTGTCGAGTACTTGTTTTTCACAAGGACGAATTGTATGCGGCTGTTGTCCTCGGCATCTCCATGTGCTGGTCCACCCCAGCTTTGTTCCTCGAGCTTGCAGCAGAAATTGCATTCCCAGTCTCCGAAGCTATTGTCGGTGGATACATGATCTTCCTGTCGAATCTCATTGGAACATTGTTTTATCTGTCGTATTTCATTCCTGGAATCGGTAAATAGAGATAGAGATTTTAGAAATAGAAGAATATTAGCGGTAGGAGTACCATTTGTGGTCAATGTACCTTTTTTTAGCCACTTTATATCCAAATTCACATATGAATCATTTTATGAGCATTGAAGTGGACCCAGTTACCGGACATATCCCAGTTTATGGACGTAGTGGCAAGATATACTGATAATAAATATCGTCACCTTACACAGAGAAAAATGTTTTCTTAATTTAAGAATGTGCAGTCACTTAATTTAAGAATGTGCAGGTCACTTAAATTAAGAAAGAAAAAGTTACTTGATTTAAGTGTGAAAAGTCACTTGATTTAAGTGAGAAAAGTCACTTAATTTAAGTGACCTGCACATTCTTAATTGAAGTGGCTGCACATTCTTGAATTTAAAAAAAAATTTGCTCTGTGTAGAAACAAAGGGGCATAAGTACTATGCTCATACATAACACTTACGCCCCTCTGTTTCTAAGGCAACGATATTGAAGTAAGAAGACGAGATTTTTTAATACTTGTGCAAAGTTTAAAAATAAAAATCAACTGAATTGTTTGATTAACTTAAGTGAAATTTTTATCATATTAATAATTTAATTATCTTTGTCCGAATACTAGTGCCGATATCTTAACTGTCCGATAACTGGTGCCTTCATGGTACAATAACATTATAAGTTGGATTCGTATAATTATGAAACTCTCAAAATTTTATGAAAGTATTATTCTGATTGAAGAATCTTTCTGTTTTATTAGCTCGAGTTAAAAGTGTCTAAAAAAGGTGCAAAGATGGTGAAAAGCTAGGATTTCTACCTTATTTCCTTAATTTTAATTAAATTTTTTGAATTTTCAGGGGAAACGTGCTCCAGTTGCATAGTTTTTGCTAATTTGACTGTGGCAACTATTTTAATCGCTAATGTTAAGGATGAATATAATCGATCCAAGCTTAAATAAATGTGGATTTATTAATTAACTGTTTTTTTCAATTAAAGAGAGGTTGCTGGGGTCCTGGAATTTCGAAATTCTGGAACAGTTGAGGAAATTCCGAAAAAAATTTAAATTGAAAAACTTGATGTTTTTGTAGTATTTCTTCGAAATCTCTTCAGGGTTTGATTTCGAATTTTTCAATTTTTGAGAAATAACAACAATAATAGCGTAGTATTGCTGTGAAACCGGATGGAGATACGCCTTTTTTTGGGCTGATGGTGAGAAAGGCATATCTCTTTTGGTTTTCGAGATATTTTCAGAAAATTATTGCAAGAAGAAATCGAGTTATAGTGTTATATGGTAAAACACTATAACTCGATTTTTGAACGTTGATATAGAACTTCTACCTTTTTGCTGCAAAATTTTTTCAATTTTTTCTTAACAATTTAGATTAGGATCACAAGACCAATAGATGGACACTGACCAAAAGATGGACGGTTTCTATTATCGAGGATTTTCATAAATAAATGAATGATTCTTATACTTTTCACGTCAATTCCTGATTATTACATTCATATAGATTTATAAACTATTTATTACATACCGATTAATCGAAATTTAAAATCATACCACTGCGAATATGCAACTGTTCATCTATTGGGAGTTTGAGTTATTTTCCAGTTTTTCCTTGATTTTATTTAATTATTTCTGCATTATTCAAGTTTAATTGATTTTCAGTCGATTTACTGTATATTTTTCTGTTCATCATTCTTTTCTGCAACTTTTTAACGTGATTTGCTTATTTCATATGAATTAATAGAGTCTGATATTTCCTTAATCGTCCATCCATTGGTCATGTTACCCTAAATAGTAAAAATATCGCTGGAATATTCCTCATTATTTAATCCATTTCCTCTTAAAAAAATAAAAGGAGATAATTGGGAAAACGCATTTCAGATTTTTTAGAACTTTTAAAATTTTTTTCGCGAAATTTTCCCATTTTTTTCCCAGACTTTTTCAGGAATTTCGATAATTTTTCCGAATTGAACTCCGGCTCCTTCTTTCTTTTTTCCGCATAATTTTTAAAAAATCTGTTTATTTCCCCATTTTTTCCCAGAAATTTCAATTTTCTCGAAATTTTGGATTTTTTCGATCAGAATTTTCTCGAAATTTTACAGGATCGAAAAACACTATTTCAAAAATCGAATTCTGGATTTCGAAGCGAATCGTACTATGTCGATAAGTCTATTTGACATCTCAATTCGTAGAAATACCGTCAAATGGCGCATATACTGAATTCCTACTCCACTGTTTTGTGTGTGCAATGTTTAGAGCACCGCGCACATGGCACCTCCCCCACTGCCGGTTAACCTAACTCTTTATGTTAAGATTTAAGTTAAATATTCCTAAATTAATTCGTAAAATGAGTATATTTACTCAGAGCTTTGATCCAATTACTGGATGTGCAATTTGGGAGGAGAAAGATCCTGATTATGACTATCATCAAGAGGTTGCTAGATCAGCATTCGCTGATATGCTCCATGATCATGAGCGAGTGAGTAAAATCATCATTTCCTTCAAACTCTCCAGTTTCTTAAAAGGATCTCGAAAACTAAGCGAGATAGAGAAATTTTCGTGGAGACCTTTTTTGTAGCCCTAATTCCCCTCTACAAAAAAGGTCTCCTCCAAAATTTCGTTATCTCGCTTAGTTTCCAAGATCCTATCACAAAACTAATTGAACTTTTTTTTCTCCTCAGAATCAGAAATATTTCGATGCTTTGAAATTAGCGATTGAAACGAAACATAGACTTGGGGAAAAGGCAAATGTTCTTGACATAGGAACTGGGACAGGTTTGCTGTCAATGATGGCAGCAAAATGTGGTGCAGATACGATAACAGCGTGCGAAGCATTTAGACCAATGGCAAAGTGCGCTTTGGAGATAATAAAAGCGAATGGTTACGACGAACTAATAAAGCTAGTTAAGGTAATATCCCAGCGAACTCGAGTACAGTAAACCCCTTATTTTTTTGATGCCATATCAAAGATGATGATTTTTTACATCTTTCTGAATTTTTTCATCATTTTTGTCTGGGCAGTTTATGAGATATGAATTATCGAAGTTACTGAAAATAGCAGTGGTGGGATGAAACGCCCGAAATCGGACAGAAATAACGAAATTATTAAAAAACCACAGGGTTGACCCATTATTTAAAAACAATTGGTGAAGAGAACAGAATTTTAACTAAATAATAGAAGAAAAAAATATTCAATTCACCGTATAGTTATTGAGAAATTTCAATTAGAAGGTAGTCGTCAACAGAGAAAAAAAATCAGTCTTACTTTAATATTTGAGATTTTTCGATTTTTTTCAATTTTTTTTGAATTTTTACAATTTTTTTGAAATTTTCTCAAATTAAACTCCAGAAACCTTCCTTTGCCCATATATATTACAAAAATCAGTTTTATTTTAATATTTGAGGTTTTTCGATTTTTTTTCAAATTTTTTTGAATTTTTGAATTCTTTTTGAATTTTTCTCAAATTAAACTCCAGCAACCTTCCTTTGCCCATATATATTACAAATATCAGTTTTATTTTAATATTTGAAATTTTTTGATTTTTTTGAAATTTTTGATTTTTTGAAATTTTTTTCTAACTATTTGCCTCTCTCTTTATCTCATACATGTGATAGGAGATTAATGTAAAAAAAATTGAGAAACAAAAAAATTATATTCACAAGCTGAAGATATGACTTTTAAATAGTTTAATCACTTTTTCGGGTAAATTGAAGCACATTTTCCTAAATTATCAGCAATTAACTGGAAACTAATCTAAAAATCCTCATTTTTTTTCCTCAAGAAACGATCAACTGAGATGATTGTGGGTGATGATGGAGACATGCAGCAGCGAGCTAATATTCTCGTCACCGAGGTCTTCGACACCGAGCTGATTGGCGAAGGTGCCTTACAAACCTTCAAACACGCGCAGCAAAATTTATTAGAGGAGAACAGCATCATCGTTCCTAGTAAAGGCACAATTTACGTTCAAGTAATCGAAAGCAACTGTGTGAGCTCCTGGCACCGAATTCATGGAATCGATGATGATGATAGCACAAGACTTGTTGAGGCACCAGCAATCATCAACAATTGCCCAGGATCTCTGGCGGTCCATGATCTCCAGCTTTCTCAGCTGCCAAGAGACTCTTTCAAACCACTCTCGCCAGTTCTTCCAGTTTTCAAGTTCGATTGGAGCGGAAAAAAGCCTCTAGTCTTTGATGAAAGCGTGGAAATTCAGTTCAAGGGGATTGCCGATGGTAGAGCTGCTGGCGTCTTCATGTGGTGGGACTTGGTCATGGACATTGAAGAAAAAGTGAATATAAAGTGTCTTTATTTTTTAGAATATCTCAGAAACTAGTGGAGATGGAAGAAATTCATAGAAATCTTTTTTGTAGCTCTCATTTTACTCTAAAAAAAAGGTATCTATAAAAATTCTTATATTCCCACTAGTTTCAGAGGTATTTTCGAAAAAAATGGGGATTAAAATGTTTTTTTTTTTGAGAATTATTCGTTTTTTTGTCTTCATTTTCTAAAGAATATCCCAGAAACCACTGGAGATAAAAATTTTATGCTACTGAAAATAACAGACATTTGACAATTTTCAGAGTTTTTTTTGCAACAGAAAAATCATTCAAAAAAAAAGATGCACACTTAGAAAATTCCAAAATTTATGAGTGTGAATTTTTTAAATATTCATTTTATAATAATTCATTTCTCTTAAATAATGCACAAAATAGTCTGATGTCTGCTAATTTCATTACCATAAAATTATCAAATGAATCCTTTTTTGTAACTCTCATTTCGTTTTACAAAAACAGGTGTCTCCAAAAAATCTCGTATCTCCACTAGATTCAGAGACATTTTCTAAAAAAAGGGGATAAAAATGTTTTTTTTTTTTTGAGAATTATTCGTTCTCTTGCCTTAATTTTTTTAAGAATATCCCAGAAACTACTGAAGCAAAAAATTTTTCATAAAAACCTTTTTTGTAGTTCTCGTTCCGCTCTACAAAAAAAACATCTTCAAAAAATCCCATATACCCACTAGTTTCACCGATATTCTCAAAAAAAAACTGCACATTAAAATTGATTTTTAAAAAAATTATTGATTTATTAAAAAAAGTTAATTTACAGATTTTATTGAGCTGTGCACCAGTTTGGGAGCATCCAGACGCAGTGATTGAGAGCCCTGATAATGCCTCGTTATTAGAAGCTGCTGATAAGATTCCATGGCGTGATCATTGGATGCAGGCTATTTATTATCTTCCAGAGGGAATTGAAATTTCAAAAAATGAAGAATTTACATTGATAGGATGTCACGACGAATATTCTCTGTGGTTCCAATTAAATCATGGAAAAATGATTAAAAAACCGTATCCACCAGCTTGTGACTGTTGCGTGCATCTCGCCTATTCGAGATCGCGACTGGGCCAATTAAATGACTCTGAGAGGAACAAAAAGTACATAAAAGCTCTGAAAAAGCGAATAAAACCGGAGACCACGTGTTTGTGCTTTTCCGATGGATCACTTCTCGCTCTCGCAGCTGCAAATCTCGGTGCCAAAGAGGTCATCATCCTCGAGCCAAATTATTTATCAAGACGAGCACTAGAAGCCTTCATCAACTCCAACAAATTCAAGGGAAAAGTCAGGATTTATCAATCAATCGAAGAATTACCAAAAGATGTTCAAGCAAATTTAATTTTCGGCGAACCTTATTACGTAAATTCCATATTTCCCTGGGATAACTTCAGATTCTGGTATTTATCGTCGAAATATGCAACTGGGGCTGAAATTATTCCTCGTGCAGCTAAGATTCGTGGAGTTGCAGTTGAATTCAAGAATCTGCACAAAATTAGAGAACCTTTGGGAGTCTGTGAAGGATTCGATCTCACGATTTTTGATAAATTAGTTGCGGTAATTATGAATTATTTTATTAAAGTTGATTAATTTTGTAGTTAAGAGGTAAAATAGGATAAATTTATTCTTTTTCAATCGATATTTTCTTTTGGAATATATTTTTTTCTTTTTTTCTTCATTAAAATATGGATTTCAGATTTAGAAACTAATTGGAACGTTTTTGCAGGCATAAATTTTAGATTTGCCATTCTAGTAAGGATATAATAATCACTTCTCTATGGAAATTAATGAGTACATAAACTAATGGAGATACGCCCTTTTTGCTCTCATTCTTTTTATTTTTGGAGAAAATTCAGTAGTAAAGAGGTAAAACAGGATAAATCGATTTTTTTTGCCAATTTTTTTTGAAGAATATCTCGGAAATTAAGCGAGATAGCACGATTTTATTGTAATAATTTTGCCCTTTTTTTGTAGAGATTTTCAAGAGCTACAAAAAAAATATTAGTGGAAATTTCGCTATCTCCTTTAGTTTCCTTTATGTTTCTGAAGAATTATTGTGGAAAAAATCGACTTATCGTTTTTTATTTTTTCACTACTGAATTTTGTTAGTTACAAAAAAGTTGAGGATAAAAGGGGCGTATCTTCATTGGTTTTTGAGAAACTTGAGAACAATTGTTGAAAGAAAAAATCGACTTATCCTGTGTTTTACTTCTTTGCGACTGTATTGAATATTTAATTTCTATTCTTTGGATTTCTTTCAGGCTTCCAGTGAAATCAGTGATAGTCCAGTTGAAGTTCACCCACTCTGGGAATATCCTGGAAAGGCCCTGACTTCTTCCTTCGAATTGGCGTCTTTTGATTTTACTGATAAATTTGATGAGGATGAGGAGAGGAAATTCAGTGGAAAAATTCCCATAATTGAGTAAGAAAGATAATTGATTTCAGATATTTTTTATAAAAAAAATTTTTTTCTCATCAAGAATTTTTTCTTTTTTATATCTTGGAATGTACGCGAGATAGGGCGATTCTGCCCTAATCCTTTTATTTATAGAGAATTCCAAGAGCTATAGAAAAATAATTAGGGCAAAATTGCTCTATCTCGCTTAATGTCCCAGATATTCCCAGAAATTGACAAAAAAAATCCATTTGTCTAAAAAATTTTAGAATTTTCAAAAATTCATTTTTTTTAGGCAAGAATCTCTTCTCTTCAATATCTCGGAAACTAAGCGAGATAAATTGATTTTGCCTTTTTTTTGTAGAGAATTGGAAGAGCTACAACAAAAATGATTGGGGCAAAATCGCTCTATCTCGCTTAGTTTCCCAGATATTCTCAAGAAATTGACCCAAAAAAGGAAATTTGTCTAAAAATTTCCCAATTTTTAAAAATTCATTTTTTTTTAAATCAAGAATATTCTTTCTCAAATATCTCGGAATGTAAGCGAGATAAATCGATTTTGCCCTAATCCTTTTTTTTGTGAAGATCTCCAAGAACTACAAAAAAAATTTTAAGTCAAGATCGCTCTATCTCGCTTAGTTTCCGATATATTTTGAAGAAATTCACAAAAAAAAATCGATTTGTCGAAAAATTTCACAATTTTTATAAATTTAACTTTTTTTTAAAGGAGCGGATCATGTAATGGAGTTGCATTATGGGTGGACTGGCATTTAGACTCGGAAACAACAATTTCCACCGGCCCAAAATGTGAAATAATCCCTGGAAAAAGGATAAACTGGGATATTCATACAAGACAAGGTGTTTTCCTCCTTCGAAAAATAGAAAATGTCTCCAAAAATAATAATCTCAATTTTTCCCTTAATTATTCGTTGAAAAAAGATAAAAACGTTGTATTTAAATTTAGTTTAGAGAAGAATTGACATTGAATGTGTTTGCAAAGAAATTACCGGTATTATAAATTTTAATTAAAGATTAGATTTAATCTTCAATTACGAAGGCAATTCGTTTTCAATTATTTTTTACACAAAAATATGTGTTTTAGAGAATACAATGTACAGGAATTATTGATTAACAATTAATTTAATTAAAAATTATTTCTTTTTCTTTTTAAGACAACTGTGGATTCATTCGTAATTGTTTAGCGAGTCGTTTTCCAATTAATTTTGGATATGTTTTTTGTTTTATCAAAAATTCTTTACTCTGATGTGTAACAGCACCATTTTCCAATTGAAATCTGCAATGATAAATCTTATCAATAATCACTCTTTTCATAATTAATTAAAAATTATTGTTAATTCTTTTTAATCTTTTTGAGAGCGCGATTTCGTCCTGATAATTTTGCCCTTTTTTGTAAAGAATTTCAAGAGCTACAAAAAAAGTTCCATTGGATGTGAGTTATTTCCTTTGATTTCTGAGATTTTTCGAAAAAATTACTGAAGAAAAAAAAATGATAAATCTTATCAAATAATCACTCTTAATAATTAATTAAAAATTAATATCAAGTCTCTGCAATCTTTTTTATTAAAAAGAAAAAAAAATCGGTTTTGTTTGATCTACCCACTTGCAGAGATAACGCAGTGGCCCGCACATTGCGTCCTTGAGCCAATTTTTATCCTCCAAAATTGAAAGCGAAAGTGCACCACTTTCCAATGTTGATAAGCATCCCTCAGTTGGCTGTGTCCTTATGACGTATTCACTTGCAGATACTCCAATTAATTTGCAGGCTCTCAAATTGTGGAGAGATGGACTGGAATGATATATTGCCTAAAATTAAATTAATTAAAATGAAAAAAAAAAAATTCAATTGTATTTAATTATGATAATAATTGAATGAGCACGTATTTTTTAATTTTAAAAATGTTTTTTAACGAATAAATTATTATTAAAAAAAAAATTTTAAAACTTACAGCTGTAGTTTTTCAAATTTACTACAAGTGCATAATTTTTATCTTTTTGAAAATAATTTATTTGTTGATAAAAAAAATATATAAAAATTGTTAGATTTTGAATGAATCAATTTTTGCAGTTACTTTTTGAAATATCTCGGAAACTAAGAGAGATAGAGCAATCATTAAAGAGACCTTTTTTGCAGCTCTGATTCTTCTCTACAAAAAAGGTTTCCACCAAAATTTCTCTATCTCTTCGAGTTTCCGAGTGCATAAACGAAAACCGAATTATCTCCTATTTCTCGTGAATTTATTTGAAAAAACGAACTTTTGCCTGAGGCCAGGTGCCATCCAACAGCACCAAATTATAAGGTTTCTGTCCATCCACTCCAACTTTCGGCAATTCCCCGATATCAGTTGCATTTGGAGCTGGATAAAGTAAAATCGTATTTTCGTCGTTGAGAATTTCAATTAATCCTTCATGTTTCGGTGTTGGAAATTTTTTCCCTCTGAAAGTCAGACATTTGTTGGATTCTAGGGCTAGTGAGAGCATTGGAGCTGTGCGAAGGCATCTTTTGACTTCAGCTGGATGCTGGAGAATGATTATTCGGGAGTCAGCGTGGAGACGAGGACTTGGAAGCCCTGGACACCAGCAAACAGCAACTGGTCTCCTAAAAATAACTTTTAATGAATTTTTATGGTAATTAAATTGTAACATATCGTCGTTTTAGGAACAAAGAAGCGTAAGTCCTATGCTTATACACAGGACTTACGCCTTTTTGACTCTAAGGCAACGATATCTGACTATTGTTTTGCATTTTTTTAAACACAAATTATTATTGAAAAAAATATTTGAAAAATTTGCACTTATAGTTTTTTGAATTTTCTATATGTGCCTATTTTTCAAATATTTTCTTATAATGATTTATTCATTTGAAAAAAAAAAAAAAAAAATTTCAGATAATTGCTGAAATGAAGAGAATTTTTATAATAATTAAATTAGGACATATATGACAATTTTTTTGAATTTTTTTGAACACAAATTATTATTGAAAAAAAATATTTGAAAAATTTGCACTTATAGTTATTTGAATTTTCTAGATGTGCCTATTGGTATTTCTTATTTTTTTGAATAATTTATTTTTTGAGGAAATAAAAGAAAACTACTTTTAGAATCATTTCAATTCATTATTTGGATTTAATTAGATTCAGAAAATTTTTATTTAGGAATTTGTGAAATTTTTGTTTACCTGCATTGAGAACACCTGTCTCGCATCGATGGAGGATCCGGGGGAATCCCTGAGAGCTCCTCCCAAGCCTCGTTGTCTTCTGTCATTTCAATTTGAAGCTTTTTCCATCAATAACACATTTATTTACAAAAATAAAGAAATTCTAACCATTTTCGTGCAGACTTGTTCCCTCGTTCCCTCTAAACAGATTGGGAATCGATGAGGGTGGGGATGAGGCCAGAAAGCTGCATGATCAGCGACAGGCGCCTAGTTTATCGATAGATCTTCTCTATTTTGTCGAACGAAAATTATTTCAACATGGCCGTTATATGTTGCATGCAGCATATAAACATGATACAGTCGTCCCAGCCAAAGATGTGTCCTCCGAAGTCGACCCGAAGCTGAAATTTACATGTTGTAGCATAAAAACCGAATATTTCCGAGGATCGTCCTTTGGCTAGTGCGACTATATATCGTCGCCTTAGAGTGAAAGGGGCGTAAGTGCGATTTTTTCCGATTTTTTTTCTTCAAAATAACAAAAAGACGTATTTCCACCATTATTGCTCCAATAGGCTTCCCAAGGCCTTTTACGCAATATTTGTGAAAAGAAAAATAATAATAACATAGAGACGTAAGTACCACTGACTAATACCAAAGGGGCGTAAGAGCCAAAATTGAAATAAAAAATTCTAGAAACAAATTCGTGTTTCTGGCACTTACGCCCCTTTCACTCTATGGCGCCGATATGTTTGTTGAATACTGAATCAATAGTAGGGGAGCCCACGATGCTCAATTTGTGTCGACTCGAGCGTCGTTGGGAATCTGAAATTTTGAAGATTAGATGGTGAAAAAAAAAAAAGATTCCATCATGTATACTCTTTTACCGAACCACGGTTTGACGACAGCCTCTAGGAAATGTAAAAAAAAAGGATGACATAGAACTCTTCGAGCGGATCAGATTTAAATAGTGTATACGCGCGACATGTTTCTTATAACGCTTGTATGTTAATCTGCCGGTTTGCATGGTATTTCTGGCCATAGCGAACGATGGAAATTAGGAGAAAAAAAAAGTTAGCGCGGCGCGTCAAATATTTCGAGAATATGTTGAGTGAACTCGAAAGAAGCTCGCATTCAAAAATCTGACGATTTTACCGATTTAATAACTCACGGTCACCTTCTCTAAATGAAAAAAAAAAAAAAGTTACACTGCAATACTCGAGCGCGTCAGATATCACACAGCAGGTTCGGCATCATGTCTCAGACCTGGTGATTGATAATCTGACGATTATCTATAGAAATTTTCCCAGACTGACAAGAATATGGCATGAAACTTGAAATAAATTATTTCTATCATTTATAATATACATTTATATAAAAATAGTTATATATATAATAATAACATGAGAATTTTCGGGACAATTTTTTAATCTTCATCTTCATCTTCATCTTCGTCCGTAGAAGAATCTGGGTCAATTTGGTCATCAGCTTGCATGTCTGTAACAAGAAATCATGATAATACTCAACAATTTCTGAGATTCCTGAGGAACAGCACGTTATTAAAATATGGAACGAAGATATACCTGATTCTGGAGTCTCGTCTAGAGCACCAGGTGCTATGACTACATCGTCATACGCTTTCGGTAATTGATCACCAACGAACCAGGTCATCTCCAATTTCCCCTCTACCTCTGTCCAGCCAAAATCTGTTGGTAGCAAGTTAGTGATACTTGAATTGTGGGCATTCCTCCACAAGCAGGCAATGTATCTTGTTCGCGATACGTGCTGCATCAACTCCGATTGGCAAGGCGGCAAGCAACAAGCGTCGTAATTACGTACATTTAACGAGAAGGGCTGTGACGTGTCTGAAATCTTATACGTCTTATTGAAGATTTCCATTCTAGCTTGGTTGACATCAGCAATTTTTTTTAATCCATACAAATAGCAGATGAAAGCTTGTACGGTCTTGAACAATTCATCTATTTTACATGTCTCAGATCCCAAATTTGCGAGAGCTTGTTGGAAAATCTCTGAATTCATGAAAACTTCAAAAGGTTTCTTCTTGCCTCGTCTATAAAGTGCCGGATTGAAATCACATCCTGTTAATGCATGAAGAGCTGGTAGCGCTCGTGAAACTGTTGTGCCCAGTTCATCACTGAGAGCGGAGACATCAAGATATCGACGTTCATTACTAACTCCAAGATCTATCCAAATTCTCACTGATGCTTGGAGATGTTCCATATTAGCCAACATGATAACAACAATATCAGTGTCAGAGGTTCTGATTGTAACACTCGAATCTTTCCTCAGCTGACATGCGTGAAATACCACTTTTGTGTTCACTTCTTCGTGATCAGGACAGGATAGTTCATGATCGATGGTGCGTGTTACTTTATTAGCAGTAACTGAATATACGGTACAAAAATCGTGATTTATATATATTGTTTTGTTACCGATAATCGTAGCTATTTCCTGATCAGCCCAATGATTAATTAGAAACTTGACAAAAGCTTCTTTGAACTTGACATTCTTCAAGTCTTTTGAGAAATCGGCTGTTCTCTTTTGTTGAGGGCCAGAGATGTAGAAATTTCTGTCATCTGAACTACTTTGAGCAGCATGTCCAGAGTCTCTGATGGAGGGTGTGAAATAGCGATCAAATATAATAGCTACTCGACTCGTTGGGTTATCGACAAGACGTTGCAGAATTTTCTTTGACATATCTCCAAAACTGCGCAGCATTTCTTTGAATGTACTTAAAAAGAAAAAGCCATCTACAATTACCAAATCTACAATAGGTGGCGGTTGTTCCATCTCGTCAATTTTTTTCTCTAGTTCCTTGACCAATACCGACTTGATAGTTTTGTTAATAGAACCATCCACATGGCACAGTGACAGTGGAACTGGAGTTATTGGAAAACAGAGAACTTTTTCAAGATCTATGGTCGTGCTTGAGGATAAAGCCAATAACCGACCAAATAAATCCCGCTGCAATTTGACATCATGTACTTTCTGGCCAATTTTCATTTTCTTCTTATTCTTCAAACTTGCAAAAGTCAGTATTGGATTTCTCTTCAGCGGCTGGCGGAATCTGTCCGAATTGTCATTGCATTCCATGATGAATTGATCGCGGAGGAATGCCCCGGTTGACACTGCATTCAGCAAGCTATCTGCTAGTTCTGGTGGTGCAGTTTGCCCACTGGAAATGTTCAACAATTGATTTTTGTCTATTGAAGAAGAGAATGGGTCGATGGTCTGCTGGATGCTACACGAAAAATCTTCAATTTGATCACGGCTTTTTTTTAATCGATCTGGGTGTAAATCAGCGGTGATGTCTGGGCAGTTCTTGCCAAGTCCTACTCGAGTGAGCACATGTGATATTATTCGTGTTCGAGCTCCGTGGTTGATTGCCCAACGTTGTCTAGCGCTGATAGAATTAGTCATGCTAATAATTCCAGTGAGTCGACGTGCTGCATCACCGTTTATCGTCTGCTCCAACGTCAAATCTACCGGAATCCGTGAAAAAGGTTTACCGGTTCTTCTGATACCAAACGAACCCTTAGCGATTTCAGGTCGGAGGCCTGGATGTGTCTCGTCTACGTGTTGCAGTTGATTTATGTAGTATAGTAGCCATCGGCTGTAATTTTGTTGGTTATAATAGAAAAATAAAAAGACCATGTTCCCAAGTGCATACGAGTATAAATCTAAGTCTCTTGTTCTGATACTTTTAATGAATATGTGATAAAGATTTATGAGATCAATATACATCGCGTAGAACTGCGCAGTTTTTCCGAATTTACCTTCTAAAGTATCTTCTGTATATTGATCATAAGATTGGATTAGATGTTGTATCTCTGCATGCTGTACTTGTGGTGAAACGTCTTTCTGCTGCATAAATGTGAAGAGATATTCTAATACTGATTCTTGGATTGTCAAATGTTTATTTTTCAAAAATGATGCAAAGTGTAGTTGCTGTAGTGCTACTGCCACTAGAGAATGTAACCGTTTGCCCCGATTATAATTTTTACCACCAATAAAACCAGCAACTGAACCGTTAGCAATCAGATTACATTCAGTCATAATATTAGTAAGCCCACATTCGTCTATGAAGGTACCAACTGCTTTGAAAAAAGCCATCTCAATATGAAAAGCCCCCAAATGGATGAAAATATTGTCAAATTTCGGAGATAATTGAGATTGAATACAGTAACTTACTCGAGCTATAGCTAAATCATAGGTGACCTGAATGTAGGGAGCGTTACATTCCTTTGCAATTTCCTGACTCCATTGTAGAGTTTGCATGACAGTCGATTTATCCGTGGGAGATTCGTTGATTGGTGTGAGATAAGAAATTTTCTGAACTGGTGAATTGTCAATCGAAATCTTACTATGAAATCCTACCCACATTGGAACATCTGATATTTTATGTTTATGTAGCAACATCCATGTAATATCCAAGTGTTTTGACATCATCAAATTGTCCGGAGCTTGCCAGAGTTTAGGGATGTCTAGTCGATTCCAGGCTGCAATTTTTATTTCTGCTGTACATGGTGTCTTTTGGAAAATCATTTCATCGAATGTTCGGCGTTTTCGTTTTTTTCTTACAGTATTCATGGCTGATTCTGAAAAGTTGCCTTGCAGAGTCTGATTAGTAGTAGAACTTTCGTCTTCAAGGGTCGTTGGAGGTACAGTATCTTCATTCTGAATGATATCTTGGTAAATGATCCCCACCGTATCATGTAAAGTGTCTTTACCATTCAATGTTTCAACATAGCGATCAAAATTATCAAAAGCCACTGCAGTATTCAAATCTGGACGACGTAAAATATCTTCAGGGCACAAGTATCCAGCGTTCGTCATTGAAAATGTCATTTCAGTCTCCAGCTCTTCCAACGTAGTATAGGAGCAGCAGTGTCCATATTTGGACAGTATATTGATGATTTTTTTGCTGTTACACAAGCTCTTTACTGCTAGACCCAGAGTAATATGCTTGGATGTTTTAATTCTGTGGTTGGAAGCAGCGTAGATCATATCTTGTCCAAGAGAAAAAATTCCAAGTTCTTTAATATTTTTCCTTGCTTCCTTTGCTTTTGCTGATAAATGAGAAACATCACCCCAAATAAAAGATTCCAAAAAGCAAGATAAAAGCTCTGGCACGTAGTCGCATTCTCCTTTTATCAAATCTTCTGCTGTACAATTTTCAGGCAATTTCGTTGTAATGGAGTCAAGAATTTCTTTTTTGAGTAGCAATGCAACTGAACGAATGCTTTCTTTCATAGTCATTACTTTGAACAAATCATTGTAAGTGAATATTGACAGAGAAAATGGAGCAAGAAATTTCTTTCTTTCAGCATAAATGATCTTTATCCTATTGTTGAAAGTCTCCATTAGTTTTCTTTCCAAGTGACGATCTGAATATGCAGTAATGCTTATAGAATCAGATAATAGACTCATTTGTTCCTCTAATAGTTGTAAATATTCTTTCTTAACGTGATCAAAAAACAAGCATTCATTTTTTTCGATTACTCGTTCTTCTAACATTTCACACAACATTGTATAAGCAGTGTTGGATACCTTCCTCTTTTTAGAAAATTCACTCTCCTCTGTTTTTTTGATGTCTCGCAAGTACTGATCTTTACAACATTTGTGATAAGGAATATTCGAGTGCTCAGAGAAAGAACTGATCTTTTCTAACATTTGTATATCGTTATGTTCTGTGGCTGCACTTTTCAACGTATCGATAGTTCGTATTTTACTAATAGCTAATACAACTTGACGTCCATGACGTCGTTTATGTGGTTTCTCACATATAAAACAAACTGGTAGTGGCAATTCTTCATCATTGACTAGTTCATCGGTACCAAGCTCTTCATCCAAATCCTCCAAGTCTCCCTCAGAGTCGCTTGATGCTCCCATTCTGAAAATATTTTCTCAATAAAAAACCTGATAATTAAAAATTGTAACCTAAATTATACCAACAAAAAATGATTTTAATCACTTTTTATGGGCTGAATTTTTTTATAATTATTTCAGCATTAATACTTTTCTTTTATTTTAGAAATTGAATTAATTAACATCAAGTAGAAGAGAAAAAAATTAACATCAAGAATTTTAATGCTTTCAACATTTACATTTTTTTATTTAGCCCCGAGGGCTCGGGGCTTTTTATTATTTAGCCCCGAGGGCTCGGGGCTATTTTTTATTTAGCCCCGAGGGCTCGGGGCTATTTTTTATTTAGTCCCGAGGGCTCGGGGCTATTTTTTGTTTAGCCCCGAGGGCTTGGGGCTATTTTTTATTTAGCCCCGAGGGCTCGGGGCTTTTTATTATTTAGCCCCGAGGGCTTGGGGCTATTTTTTATTTAGCCCCGAGGGCTCGGGGCTATTTTTTGTTTAGCCCCGAGGGCTCGGGGCTTTTTATTATTTAGCCCCGAGGGCTCGGGGATTTTTATTATTTAGCCCCGAGGGCTCGTGGCTTTTTATTATTTAGCCCCGAGGGCTCGGGGCTTTTTATTATTTAGCCCCGAGGGCTCGGGGCTCTTTATTATTTAGCCCCGAGGGCTCGGGGCTTTTTATTATTTAGCCCCGAGGGCTCGGGGCTTTTTATTATTTAGCCCTGAGGGCTCGGGGCTATTTTTTGTTTAGCCCCGAGGGCTCGGGGCTTTTTATTATTTAGCCCCGAGGGCTCGGGGCTCTTTATTATTTAGCCCCGAGGGCTCGGGGCTTTTTATTATTTAGCCCCGAGGGCTCGTGGCTTTTTATTATTTAGCCCCGAGGGCTCGGAGCTTTTTATTATTTAGCCCCGAGGGCTCGGGGCTATTTTTTATTTAGCCCCGAGGGCTCGGAGCTTTTTATTATTTAGCCCCGAGGGCTCGGGGCTATTTTTTATTTAGCCCCGAGGGCTCGGGGCTTCTTATTATGTAGCCTCGAGGGCTCGGGGCTTTTTATTATTTATTCCCGAGGGCTCGGGGCTTTTTATTATTGAGCCCCGAGGGCTCGGGGCTTTTTATTATTTAGCCCCGAGGGCTCGGGGCTTTTTATTATTTAGCCCCGAGAGCTCGGGGCTATTTTTTGTTTAGCCCCGAGGGCTCGGGGCTCTTTATTATTTAGCCCCGAGGGCTCGGGGCTTTTTATTATTTGGCCCCGAGGGCTCGGGGCTTTTTATTATTTAGCCCCGAGGGCTCGGGGCTTTTTATTATTTAGCCCCGAGGGCTCGGGGCTATTTTTTGTTTAGCCCCGAGGGCTCGGAGCTTTTTATTATTTAGCCCCGTGGGCTCGGGGCTTTTTATTATTTAGCCCCGAGGGCTCGGGGCTTTTTATTATTTAGCCCCGAGGGCTCGGGGCTTTTTATTATTTAGCCCCGAGGGCTCGGGGCTATTTTTTATTTAGCCCCGAGGGCTCGGGGCTTTTTATTATTTAGCCCCGAGGGCTCGGGGCTTTTTATTATTTAGCCCCGAGGGCTCGGGGCTTTTTATTATTTATCCCCGAGGGCTCGGGGCTTTTTATTATTGAGCCCCGAGGGCTCGGGGCTTTTTATTATTTAGCCCCGAGGGCTCGGGGCTATTTTCTATTTAGCCCCGAGGGCTCGCGGCTTTTTATTATTTAGCCCCGAGGGCTCGGGGCTATTTTCTATTTAGCCCCGAGGGCTCGGGGCTTTTTATTATTTATCCCCTAGGGCTCGGGGCTTTTTATTATTTATCCCCGAGGGCTCGGGGCTTTTTATTATTTATCCCCGAGGGCTCGGGGCTTTTTATTATTTAGCCCCGAGGGCTCGGGGCTTTTTATTATTTATCCCCGAGGGCTCGGGGCTTTTTATTATTGACTCCCGAGGGCTCGGGGCTTTTTATTATTTAGCCCCGAGGGCTCGGGGCTTTTTATTATTTAGCCCCGAGGGCTCGGGGCTATTTTCTATTTAGCCCCGAGGACTCGGGGCTATTTTCTATTTAGCCCCGAGGGCTCGGGGCTGTTTATTATTTAGCCCCGAGGGCTCGGGGCTTTTTTTTGTTTAGCCCCGAGGGCTCGGGGCTATTTTTTATTTAGCCCCGAGGGCTCGGGGCTCTTTATTATTTAGCCCCGAGGGCTCGGGGCTTTTTATTATTCAGCCCCGAGGGCTCGGGGCTATTTTCTATTTAGCCCCGAGGGCTCGGGGCTTTTTATTATTTAGCCCCGAGGGCTCGAGGCTATTTTTTGTTTAGCCCCGAGGGCTCGGGGCTATTTTTTATTTAGCCCCAAGGGCTCGGGGCTTTTTATTATTTAGCCCCGAGGGCTCGGGGCTTTTCATTATTTAGCCCCGAGGGCTCGGGGCTTTTTATTATTTAGCCCCGAGGGCTCGTGGCTTTTTATTATTTAGCCCCGAGGGCTCGGGGCTTTCTATTATTTAGCCCCGAGGGCTCGGGGCTTTTTATTATTTAGCCCCGAGGGCTCGGGGCTTTTTATTATTTATCCCCGAGGGCTCGGGGCTTTTTATTATTGAGCCCCGAGGGCTCGGGGCTATTTTTTATTTAGCCCCGAGGGCTCGGGGCTTTTTATTATTTAGCATCGAGGGCTCGGGGCTATTTTTGATTTAGCCCCGAGGGCTCGTGGCTTTTTATTATTTAGCCCCGAGGGCTCGGGACTTTTTATTATTTAGCCCCGAGGGCTCGGGGCTATTTTTTATTTAGCCCCGAGGGCTCGGGGCTTTTTATTATTTAGCCCCGAGGGCTCGGGGCTTTTTATTATTTATCCCCGAGGGCTCGGGGCTTTTTATTATTTATCCCCGAGGGCTCGGGGCTTTTTATTATTTAGCCCCGAGAGCTCGGGGCTTTTTATTATTTATCCCCGAGGGCTCGGGGCTTTTTATTATTTATCCCCGAGGGCTCGGGGCTTTTTATTATTTAGCCCCGAGAGCTCGGGGCTTTTTATTATTTATCCCCGAGGGCTCGGGGCTTTTTATTATTGAGCCCCGAGGGCTCGGGGCTTTTTATTATTTATCCCCGAGGGCTCGGGGCTTTTTATTATTTAGCCCCGAGAGCTCGGGGCTTTTTATTATTTATCCCCGAGGGCTCGGGGCTTTTTATTATTTATCCCCGAGGGCTCGGGGCTTTTTATTATTTAGCCCCGAGGGCTCGGGACTTTTTATTATTTATCCCCGAGGGCTCGGGGCTTTTTATTATTTAGCCCCGAGGGCTCGGGGCTTTTTATTATTCAGCCCCGAGGACTCGGGGCTATTTTCTATTTAGCCCCGAGGGCTCGGGGTTTTTTATTATTTAGCCCCGAGGGCTCGGGGCTATTTTTTGTTTAGCCCCGAGGGCTCGGGGCTATTTTTTATTTAGCCCCAAGGGCTCGGGGCTTTTTATTATTTAGCCCCGAGGGCTCGGGGCTTTTCATTATTTAGCCCCGAGGGCTCGGGGCTTTTTATTATTTAGCCCGAGGGCTCGTGGCTTTTTATTATTTAGCCCCGAGGGCTCGGGGCTTTTTATTATTTAGCCCCGAGGGCTCGGGGCTTTTTATTATTTATCCCCGAGGGCTCGGGGCTTTTTATTATTGAGCCCCGAGGGCTCGGGGCTATTTTTTATTTAGCCCCGAGGGCTCGGGGCTTTTTATTATTTAGCATCGAGGGCTCGGGGCTATTTTTGATTTAGCCCCGAGGGCTCGGGGCTTTTTATTATTTAGCCCCGAGGGCTCGGGGCTTTTATTATTTAGCCCCGAGGGCTCGGGGCTTTTTATTATTGAGCCCCGAGGGCTCGGGGCTTTTTATTATTTAGCCCCGAGGGCTCGGGGCTATTTTCTATTTAGCCCCGAGGGCTCGGGGCTTTTTATTATTTATCCCCGAGGGCTCGGGGCTTTTTATTATTTATCCCCGAGGGCTCGGGGCTTTTTATTATTTAGCCCCGAGGGCTCGGGGCTTTTTATTATTTAGCCCCGAGGGCTCGTGGCTTTTTATTAATTAGCCCCGAGGGCTCGGGGCTTTTTATTATTCAGCCCCGAGGGCTCGGGGCTTTTTATTATTTAGCCCCGAGGGCTCGGGGCTTTTTACTATTTATCCCCGAGGGCTCGGGGCTTTTTATTATTGAGCCCCGAGGGCTCGGGGCTATTTTTTATTTAGCCCCGAGGGCTCGGGGCTTTTTATTATTTAGCCCCGAGGGCTCGGGGCTATTTTTTATTTAGCCCCGAGGGCTCGGGGCTTTTTATTATTTAGCCCCGAGGGCTCGGGGCTTTTTATTATTCAGCCCCGAGGGCTCGGGGCTTTTTATTATTTAGCCCCGAGGGCTCGGGGCTTTTTACTATTTATCCCCGAGGGCTCGGGGCTTTTTATTATTGAGCCCCGAGGGCTCGGGGCTATTTTTTATTTAGCCCCGAGGGCTCGGGGCTTTTTATTATTTAGCCCCGAGGGCTCGGGGCTTTTTATTATTCAGCCCCGAGGGCTCGGGGCTTTTTATTATTTAGCCCCGAGGGCTCGGGGCTTTTTACTATTTATCCCCGAGGGCTCGGGGCTTTTTATTATCGAGCCCCGAGGGCTCGGGGCTATTTTTTATTTAGCCCCGAGGGCTCGGGGCTTTTTATTATTTAGCCCCGAGGGCTCGGGGCTTTTTATTATTTAGCCCCGAGGGCTCGGGGCTTTTCATTATTTATCCCCGAGGGCTCGGGGCTTTTTATTATTTATCCCCGAGGGCTCGGGGCTTTTTACTATTTATCCCCGAGGGCTCGGGGTTTTTTATTATTGAGCCCCGAGGGCTCGGGTCTATTTTTTATTTAGCCCCGAGGGCTCGGGGCTTTTTATTATTTAGCCCCGAGGGCTCGGGGCTTTTTATTATTCAGCCCCGAGGGCTCGGGGCTTTTTATTATTTAGCCCCGAGGGCTCGGGGCTTTTTACTATTTATCCCCGAGGGCTCGGGGCTTTTTATTATTGAGCCCCGAGGGCTCGGGGCTATTTTTTATTTAGCCCCGAGGGCTCGGGGCTTTTTTTATTTAGCCCCAAGGGCTCGGGGCTTTTTATTATTTAGCCCCGAGGGCTCGGGGCTTTTCATTATTTATCCCCGAGGGCTCGGGGCTTTTTATTATTTATCCCCGAGGGCTCGGGGCTTTTTATTATTTAGCCCCGAGGGCTCGGGGCTTTTTATCATTTATCCCCGAGGGCTCGGGGCTTTTTATTATTGAGCCCCGAGGGCTCGGGGCTTTTTATTATTTAGCCCCGAGGGCTCGGGGCTTTTTATTATTTATCCCCGAGGGCTCGGGGCTTTTTATTATTTATCCCCGAGGGCTCGGGGCTTTTTATTATTTAACCCCGAGGGCTCGGGGCTTTTTATTATTTATCCCCGAGGGCTCGGGGCTTTTTATTATTGAGCCCCGAGGGCTCGGGGCTTTTTATTATTGAGCCCCGAGGGCTCGGGGCTTTTTATTATTGAGCCCCGAGGGCTCGGGGCTTTTTATTATTTAGCCCCGAGGGCTCGGGGCTTTTTATTATTGAGCCCCGAGGGCTCGGGGCTTTTCATTATTTAGCCCCGAGGGCTCGGGGCTTTTTATTATTTAGCCCCGAGGGCTCGTGGCTTTTTATTATTTAGCCCCGAGGGCTCGGGGCTTTCTATTATTTAGCCCCGAGGGCTCGGGGCTTTTTATTATTTAGCCCCGAGGGCTCGGGGCTTTTTATTATTTATCCCCGAGGGCTCGGGGCTTTTTATTATTGAGCCCCGAGGGCTCGGGGCTATTTTTTATTTAGCCCCGAGGGCTCGGGGCTTTTTATTATTTAGCATCGAGGGCTCGGGGCTATTTTTGATTTAGCCCCGAGGGCTCGTGGCTTTTTATTATTTAGCCCCGAGGGCTCGGGACTTTTTATTATTTAGCCCCGAGGGCTCGGGGCTATTTTTTATTTAGCCCCGAGGGCTCGGGGCTTTTTATTATTTAGCCCCGAGGGCTCGGGGCTTTTTATTATTTATCCCCGAGGGCTCGGGGCTTTTTATTATTTATCCCCGAGGGCTCGGGGCTTTTTATTATTTAGCCCCGAGAGCTCGGGGCTTTTTATTATTTATCCCCGAGGGCTCGGGGCTTTTTATTATTTATCCCCGAGGGCTCGGGGCTTTTTATTATTTAGCCCCGAGAGCTCGGGGCTTTTTATTATTTATCCCCGAGGGCTCGGGGCTTTTTATTATTGAGCCCCGAGGGCTCGGGGCTTTTTATTATTTATCCCCGAGGGCTCGGGGCTTTTTATTATTTAGCCCCGAGAGCTCGGGGCTTTTTATTATTTATCCCCGAGGGCTCGGGGCTTTTTATTATTTATCCCCGAGGGCTCGGGGCTTTTTATTATTTAGCCCCGAGGGCTCGGGACTTTTTATTATTTATCCCCGAGGGCTCGGGGCTTTTTATTATTTAGCCCCGAGGGCTCGGGGCTTTTTATTATTCAGCCCCGAGGACTCGGGGCTATTTTCTATTTAGCCCCGAGGGCTCGGGGTTTTTTATTATTTAGCCCCGAGGGCTCGGGGCTATTTTTTGTTTAGCCCCGAGGGCTCGGGGCTATTTTTTATTTAGCCCCAAGGGCTCGGGGCTTTTTATTATTTAGCCCCGAGGGCTCGGGGCTTTTCATTATTTAGCCCCGAGGGCTCGGGGCTTTTTATTATTTAGCCCGAGGGCTCGTGGCTTTTTATTATTTAGCCCCGAGGGCTCGGGGCTTTTTATTATTTAGCCCCGAGGGCTCGGGGCTTTTTATTATTTATCCCCGAGGGCTCGGGGCTTTTTATTATTGAGCCCCGAGGGCTCGGGGCTATTTTTTATTTAGCCCCGAGGGCTCGGGGCTTTTTATTATTTAGCATCGAGGGCTCGGGGCTATTTTTGATTTAGCCCCGAGGGCTCGGGGCTTTTTATTATTTAGCCCCGAGGGCTCGGGGCTTTTATTATTTAGCCCCGAGGGCTCGGGGCTTTTTATTATTGAGCCCCGAGGGCTCGGGGCTTTTTATTATTTAGCCCCGAGGGCTCGGGGCTATTTTCTATTTAGCCCCGAGGGCTCGGGGCTTTTTATTATTTATCCCCGAGGGCTCGGGGCTTTTTATTATTTATCCCCGAGGGCTCGGGGCTTTTTATTATTTAGCCCCGAGGGCTCGGGGCTTTTTATTATTTAGCCCCGAGGGCTCGTGGCTTTTTATTAATTAGCCCCGAGGGCTCGGGGCTTTTTATTATTCAACCCCGAGGGCTCGGGGCTTTTTATTATTTAGCCCCGAGGGCTCGGGGCTTTTTACTATTTATCCCCGAGGGCTCGGGGCTTTTTATTATTGAGCCCCGAGGGCTCGGGGCTATTTTTTATTTAGCCCCGAGGGCTCGGGGCTTTTTATTATTTAGCCCCGAGGGCTCGGGGCTATTTTTTATTTAGCCCCGAGGGCTCGGGGCTTTTTATTATTTAGCCCCGAGGGCTCGGGGCTTTTTATTATTCAGCCCCGAGGGCTCGGGGCTTTTTATTATTTAGCCCCGAGGGCTCGGGGCTTTTTACTATTTATCCCCGAGGGCTCGGGGCTTTTTATTATTGAGCCCCGAGGGCTCGGGGCTATTTTTTATTTAGCCCCGAGGGCTCGGGGCTTTTTATTATTTAGCCCCGAGGGCTCGGGGCTTTTTATTATTCAGCCCCGAGGGCTCGGGGCTTTTTATTATTTAGCCCCGAGGGCTCGGGGCTTTTTACTATTTATCCCCGAGGGCTCGGGGCTTTTTATTATCGAGCCCCGAGGGCTCGGGGCTATTTTTTATTTAGCCCCGAGGGCTCGGGGCTTTTTATTATTTAGCCCCGAGGGCTCGGGGCTTTTTATTATTTAGCCCCGAGGGCTCGGGGCTTTTCATTATTTATCCCCGAGGGCTCGGGGCTTTTTATTATTTATCCCCGAGGGCTCGGGGCTTTTTACTATTTATCCCCGAGGGCTCGGGGTTTTTTATTATTGAGCCCCGAGGGCTCGGGTCTATTTTTTATTTAGCCCCGAGGGCTCGGGGCTTTTTATTATTTAGCCCCGAGGGCTCGGGGCTTTTTATTATTCAGCCCCGAGGGCTCGGGGCTTTTTATTATTTAGCCCCGAGGGCTCGGGGCTTTTTACTATTTATCCCCGAGGGCTCGGGGCTTTTTATTATTGAGCCCCGAGGGCTCGGGGCTATTTTTTATTTAGCCCCGAGGGCTCGGGGCTTTTTTTATTTAGCCCCAAGGGCTCGGGGCTTTTTATTATTTAGCCCCGAGGGCTCGGGGCTTTTCATTATTTATCCCCGAGGGCTCGGGGCTTTTTATTATTTATCCCCGAGGGCTCGGGGCTTTTTATTATTTAGCCCCGAGGGCTCGGGGCTTTTTATCATTTATCCCCGAGGGCTCGGGGCTTTTTATTATTGAGCCCCGAGGGCTCGGGGCTTTTTATTATTTAGCCCCGAGGGCTCGGGGCTTTTTATTATTTATCCCCGAGGGCTCGGGGCTTTTTATTATTTATCCCCGAGGGCTCGGGGCTTTTTATTATTTAACCCCGAGGGCTCGGGGCTTTTTATTATTTATCCCCGAGGGCTCGGGGCTTTTTATTATTGAGCCCCGAGGGCTCGGGGCTTTTTATTATTGAGCCCCGAGGGCTCGGGGCTTTTTATTATTGAGCCCCGAGGGCTCGGGGCTTTTTATTATTTAGCCCCGAGGGCTCGGGGCTATTTTCTATTTAGCCCCGAGGGCTCGGGGCTTTTTATTATTTATCCCCGAGGGCTCGGGGCTTTTTATTATTTATCCCCGAGGGCTCGGGGCTTTTTATTATTTAGCCCCGAGGGCTCGGGGCTTTTTATTATTCATCCCCGAGGGCTCGGGGCTTTTTATTATTGAGCCCCGAGGGCTCGGGGCTTTTTATTATTTAGCCCCGAGGGCTCGGGGCTATTTTCTATTTAGCCCCGAGTGCTCGGGGCTTTTTATTATTTATCCCCGAGGGCTCGGGGCTTTTTATTATTTATCCCCGAGGGCTCGGGGCTTTTTATTATTTATCCCCGAGGGCTCGGGGCTTTTTATTATTTAGCCCCGAGGGCTCGGGGCTATTTTTTATTTAGCCCCGAGGGCTCGGGGCTATTTTCTATTTAGCCCCGAGGGCTCGGGGCTTATTATTATTTATTCTCGAGGGCTCGGGGCTTTTTATTATTTAGCCCCGAGGGCTCGGGGCTTTTCATTATTTAGCCCCGAGGGCTCGGGGCTTTTTATTATTTAGCCCGAGGGCTCGGGGCTTTTTATTATTTATCCCCGAGGGCTCGGGGCTTTTTATTATTTATCCCCGAGGGCTCGGGGCTTTTTATTATTTAGCCCCGAGGGCTCGGGGCTATTTTTTATTTAGCCCCGAGGGCTCGGGGCTATTTTCTATTTAGCCCCGAGGGCTCGGGGCTTATTATTATTTATTCTCGAGGGCTCGGGGCTTTTTATTATTTAGCCCCGAGGGCTCGGGGCTTTTCATTATTTAGCCCCGAGGGCTCGGGGCTTTTTATTATTTAGCCCGAGGGCTCGGGGCTTTTTATTATTTATCCCCGAGGGCTCGGGGCTTTTTATTATTTAGCCCCGAGGGCTCGGGGCTTTTTATCATTTATCCCCGAGGGCTCGGGGCTTTTTATTATTGAGCCCCGAGGGCTCGGGGCTTTTTATTATTTAGCCCCGAGTGCTCGGGGCTTTTTATTATTTATCCCCGAGGGCTCGGGGCTTTTTATTATTTATCCCCGAGGGCTCGGGGCTTTTTATTATTTAACCCCGAGGGCTCGGGGCTTTTTATTATTTATCCCCGAGGGCTCGGGGCTTTTTATTATTAAGCCCCGAGGGCTCGGGGCTTTTTATTATTTAGCCCCGAGGGCTCGGGGCTATTTTCTATTTAGCCCCGAGGGCTCGGGGCTTATTATTATTTATTCTCGAGGGCTCGGGGCTTTTTATTATTTAGCCCCGAGGGCTCGGGGCTATTTTTTATTTAGCCCCGAGGGCTCGGGGCTCTTTATTATTTAGCCCCGAGGGCTCGGGGCTTTTTATTATTTATCCCCGAGGGCTCGGGGCTTTTTATTATTTATCCCCGAGGGCTCGGGGCTTTTTATTATTTAGCCCCGAGGGCTCGGGGCTATTTTCTATTTAGCCCCGAGTGCTCGGGGCTTTTTATTATTTATCCCCGAGGGCTCGGGGCTTTTTATTATTTATCCCCGAGGGCTCGGGGCTTTTTATTATTTATCCCCGAGGGCTCGGGGCTTTTTATTATTTAGCCCCGAGGGCTCGGGGCTATTTTTTATTTAGCCCCGAGGGCTCGGGGCTTTTTATTATTTAGCCCCGAGGGCTCGGGGCTTTTTATTATTTATCCCCGAGGGCTCGGGGCTTTTTATTATTTATCCCCGAGGGCTCGGGGCTTTTTATTATTTAGCCCCGAGGGCTCGGGGCTTTTTATTATTTATCTCCGAGGGCTCGGGGCTTTTTATTATTTAGCCCCGAGGGCTCGGGGCTTTTTATTATTTAGCCCCGAGGGCTCGGGGCTTTTTATTATTTATCCCCAAGGGCTTGGGGCTTTTTATTATTGAGCCCCGAGGGCTCGGGGCTTTTTATTATTTAGCCCCGAGGGCTCGGGGCTTTTTATTATTCAGCCCCGAGGGCTCGGGGCTATTTTCTATTTAGCCCCGAGGGCTCGGGGCTTTTTATTATTTAGCCCCGAGGGCTCGGGGCTATTTTTTGTTTAGCCCCGAGGGCTCGGGGCTTTTCATTATTTAGCCCCGAGGGCTCGGGGCTTTTTATTATTTAGCCCGAGGGCTCGGGGCTTTTTATCATTTAGCCCCGAGGGCTCGGGGCTTTTCATTATTTAGCCCCGAGGGCTCGGGGCTTTTTATTATTTAGCCCGAGGGCTCGGGGCTTTTTATTATTTATCCCCGAGGGCTTGGGGCTTCTTATTATTGAGCCCCGAGGGCTCGGGGCTTTTTATTATTTAGCCCCGAGGGCTCGGGGCTTTTTATTATTCAGCCCCGAGGGCTCGGGGCTATTTTCTATTTAGCCCCGAGGGCTCGGGGCTTTTTATTATTTAGCCCCGAGGGCTCGAGGCTATTTTTTGTTTAGCCCCGAGGGCTCGGGGCTATTTTTTATTTAGCCCCAAGGGCTCGGGGCTTTTTATTATTTAGCCCCGAGGGCTCGGGGCTTTTCATTATTTAGCCCCGAGGGCTCGGGGCTTTTTATTATTTAGCCCCGAGGGCTCGTGGCTTTTTATTATTTAGCCCCGAGGGCTCGGGGCTTTCTATTATTTAGCCCCGAGGGCTCGGGGCTTTTTATTATTTAGCCCCGAGGGCTCGGGGCTTTTTATTATTTATCCCCGAGGGCTCGGGGCTTTTTATTATTGAGCCCCGAGGGCTCGGGGCTATTTTTTATTTAGCCCCGAGGGCTCGGGGCTTTTTATTATTTAGCATCGAGGGCTCGGGGCTATTTTTGATTTAGCCCCGAGGGCTCGGGGCTTTTTATTATTTAGCCCCGAGGGCTCGGGGCTTTTTATTATTTAGCCCCGAGGGCTCGGGGCTATTTTTTATTTAGCCCCGAGGGCTCGGGGCTTTTTATTATTTATTCTCGAGGGCTCGGGGCTTTTTATCATTTAGCCCCGAGGGCTCGGGGCTTTTCATTATTTAGCCCCGAGGGCTCGGGGCTTTTTATTATTTAGCCCGAGGGCTCGGGGCTTTTTATTATTTATCCCCGAGGGCTTGGGGCTTCTTATTATTGAGCCCCGAGGGCTCGGGGCTTTTTATTATTTAGCCCCGAGGGCTCGGGGCTTTTTATTATTCAGCCCCGAGGGCTCGGGGCTATTTTCTATTTAGCCCCGAGGGCTCGGGGCTTTTTATTATTTAGCCCCGAGGGCTCGAGGCTATTTTTTGTTTAGCCCCGAGGGCTCGGGGCTATTTTTTATTTAGCCCCAAGGGCTCGGGGCTTTTTATTATTTAGCCCCGAGGGCTCGGGGCTTTTCATTATTTAGCCCCGAGGGCTCGGGGCTTTTTATTATTTAGCCCCGAGGGCTCGTGGCTTTTTATTATTTAGCCCCGAGGGCTCGGGGCTTTCTATTATTTAGCCCCGAGGGCTCGGGGCTTTTTATTATTTAGCCCCGAGGGCTCGGGGCTTTTTATTATTTATCCCCGAGGGCTCGGGGCTTTTTATTATTGAGCCCCGAGGGCTCGGGGCTATTTTTTATTTAGCCCCGAGGGCTCGGGGCTTTTTATTATTTAGCATCGAGGGCTCGGGGCTATTTTTGATTTAGCCCCGAGGGCTCGGGGCTTTTTATTATTTAGCCCCGAGGGCTCGGGGCTTTTTATTATTTAGCCCCGAGGGCTCGGGGCTTTTTATTATTTAGCCCCGAGGGCTCGGGGCTATTTTTTATTTAGCCCCGAGGGCTCGGGGCTTTTTATTATTTAGCCCCGAGGGCTCGTGGCTTTTTATTATTCAGCCCCGAGGGCTCGGGGCTTTTTATTATTCAGCCCCGAGGGCTCGGGGCTTTTTATTATTTAGCCCCGAGGGCTCGGGGCTATTTTCTATTTAGCCCCGAGGACTCGGGGCTATTTTCTATTTAGCCCCGAGGGCTCGGGGCTGTTTATTATTTAGCCCCGAGGGCTCGGGGCTTTTTTTTGTTTAGCCCCGAGGGCTCGGGGCTATTTTTTATTTAGCCCCGAGGGCTCGGGGCTCTTTATTATTTAGCCCCGAGGGCTCGGGGCTTTTTATTATTCAGCCCCGAGGGCTCGGGGCTATTTTCTATTTAGCCCCGAGGGCTCGGGGCTTTTTATTATTTAGCCCCGAGGGCTCGAGGCTATTTTTTGTTTAGCCCCGAGGGCTCGGGGCTATTTTTTATTTAGCCCCAAGGGCTCGGGGCTTTTTATTATTTAGCCCCGAGGGCTCGGGGCTTTTCATTATTTAGCCCCGAGGGCTCGGGGCTTTTTATTATTTAGCCCCGAGGGCTCGTGGCTTTTTATTATTTAGCCCCGAGGGCTCGGGGCTTTCTATTATTTAGCCCCGAGGGCTCGGGGCTTTTTATTATTTAGCCCCGAGGGCTCGGGGCTTTTTATTATTTATCCCCGAGGGCTCGGGGCTTTTTATTATTGAGCCCCGAGGGCTCGGGGCTATTTTTTATTTAGCCCCGAGGGCTCGGGGCTTTTTATTATTTAGCATCGAGGGCTCGGGGCTATTTTTGATTTAGCCCCGAGGGCTCGGGGCTTTTTATTATTTAGCCCCGAGGGCTCGGGACTTTTTATTATTTAGCCCCGAGGGCTCGGGGCTATTTTTTATTTAGCCCCGAGGGCTCGGGGCTTTTTATTATTTAGCCCCGAGGGCTCGGGGCTTTTTATTATTTATCCCCGAGGGCTCGGGGCTTTTTATTATTTATCCCCGAGGGCTCGGGGCTTTTTATTATTTAGCCCCGAGAGCTCGGGGCTTTTTATTATTTATCCCCGAGGGCTCGGGGCTTTTTATTATTTATCCCCGAGGGCTCGGGGCTTTTTATTATTTAGCCCCGAGAGCTCGGGGCTTTTTATTATTTATCCCCGAGGGCTCGGGGCTTTTTATTATTGAGCCCCGAGGGCTCGGGGCTTTTTATTATTTATCCCCGAGGGCTCGGGGCTTTTTATTATTTAGCCCCGAGAGCTCGGGGCTTTTTATTATTTATCCCCGAGGGCTCGGGGCTTTTTATTATTTATCCCCGAGGGCTCGGGGCTTTTTATTATTTAGCCCCGAGGGCTCGGGGCTTTTTATTATTTATCCCCGAGGGCTCAGGGCTTTTTATTATTCAGCCCCGAGGACTCGGGGCTATTTTCTATTTAGCCCCGAGGGCTCGAGGCTATTTTTTGTTTAGCCCCGAGGGCTCGGGGCTATTTTTTATTTAGCCCCAAGGGCTCGGGGCTTTTTATTATTTAGCCCCGAGGGCTCGGGGCTTTTCATTATTTAGCCCCGAGGGCTCGGGGCTTTTTATTATTTAGCCCCGAGGGCTCGTGGCTTTTTATTATTTAGCCCCGAGGGCTCGGGGCTTTCTATTATTTAGCCCCGAGGGCTCGGGGCTTTTTATTATTTAGCCCCGAGGGCTCGGGGCTTTTTATTATTTATCCCCGAGGGCTCGGGGCTTTTTATTATTGAGCCCCGAGGGCTCGGGGCTATTTTTTATTTAGCCCCGAGGGCTCGGGGCTTTTTATTATTTAGCATCGAGGGCTCGGGGCTATTTTTGATTTAGCCCCGAGGGCTCGGGGCTTTTTATTATTTAGCCCCGAGGGCTCGGGGCTTTTTATTATTTAGCCCCGAGGGCTCGGGGCTATTTTTTATTTAGCCCCGAGGGCTCGGGGCTTTTTATTATTTATTCTCGAGGGCTCGGGGCTTTTTATCATTTAGCCCCGAGGGCTCGGGGCTTTTCATTATTTAGCCCCGAGGGCTCGGGGCTTTTTATTATTTAGCCCGAGGGCTCGGGGCTTTTTATTATTTATCCCCGAGGGCTTGGGGCTTCTTATTATTGAGCCCCGAGGGCTCGGGGCTTTTTATTATTTAGCCCCGAGGGCTCGGGGCTTTTTATTATTCAGCCCCGAGGGCTCGGGGCTATTTTCTATTTAGCCCCGAGGGCTCGGGGCTTTTTATTATTTAGCCCCGAGGGCTCGAGGCTATTTTTTGTTTAGCCCCGAGGGCTCGGGGCTATTTTTTATTTAGCCCCAAGGGCTCGGGGCTTTTTATTATTTAGCCCCGAGGGCTCGGGGCTTTTCATTATTTAGCCCCGAGGGCTCGGGGCTTTTTATTATTTAGCCCCGAGGGCTCGTGGCTTTTTATTATTTAGCCCCGAGGGCTCGGGGCTTTCTATTATTTAGCCCCGAGGGCTCGGGGCTTTTTATTATTTAGCCCCGAGGGCTCGGGGCTTTTTATTATTTATCCCCGAGGGCTCGGGGCTTTTTATTATTGAGCCCCGAGGGCTCGGGGCTATTTTTTATTTAGCCCCGAGGGCTCGGGGCTTTTTATTATTTAGCATCGAGGGCTCGGGGCTATTTTTGATTTAGCCCCGAGGGCTCGGGGCTTTTTATTATTTAGCCCCGAGGGCTCGGGGCTTTTTATTATTTAGCCCCGAGGGCTCGGGGCTATTTTTTATTTAGCCCCGAGGGCTCGGGGCTTTTTATTATTTAGCCCCGAGGGCTCGGGGCTTTTTATTATTTAGCCCCGAGGGCTCGTGGCTTTTTATTATTTAGCCCCGAGGGCTCGGGGCTTTCTATTATTTAGCCCCGAGGGCTCGGGGCTTTTTATTATTTAGCCCCGAGGGCTCGGGGCTTTTTATTATTTATCCCCGAGGGCTCGGGGCTTTTTATTATTGAGCCCCGAGGGCTCGGGGCTATTTTTTATTTAGCCCCGAGGGCTCGGGGCTTTTTATTATTTAGCATCGAGGGCTCGGGGCTATTTTTGATTTAGCCCCGAGGGCTCGGGGCTTTTTATTATTTAGCCCCGAGGGCTCGGGACTTTTTCTTATTTAGCCCCGAGGGCTCGGGGCTATTTTTTATTTAGCCCCGAGGGCTCGGGGCTTTTTATTATTTAGCCCCGAGGGCTCGGGGCTTTTTATTATTTATCCCCGAGGGCTCGGGGCTTTTTATTATTTATCCCCGAGGGCTCGGGGCTTTTTATTATTTAGCCCCGAGAGCTCGGGGCTTTTTATTATTTATCCCCGAGGGCTCGGGGCTTTTTATTATTTATCCCCGAGGGCTCGGGGCTTTTTATTATTTAGCCCCGAGAGCTCGGGGCTTTTTATTATTTATCCCCGAGGGCTCGGGGCTTTTTATTATTGAGCCCCGAGGGCTCGGGGCTTTTTATTATTTATCCCCGAGGGCTCGGGGCTTTTTATTATTTAGCCCCGAGAGCTCGGGGCTTTTTATTATTTATCCCCGAGGGCTCGGGGCTTTTTATTATTTATCCCCGAGGGCTCGGGGCTTTTTATTATTTAGCCCCGAGGGCTCGGGGCTTTTTATTATTCATCCCCGAGGGCTCGGGGCTTTTTATTATTTAGCCCCGAGGGCTCGGGGCTTTTTATTATTCAGCCCCGAGGACTCGGGGCTATTTTCTATTTAGCCCCGAGGGCTCGGGGTTTTTTATTATTTAGCCCCGAGGGCTCGGGGCTATTTTTTGTTTAGCCCCGAGGGCTCGGGGCTATTTTTTATTTAGCCCCAAGGGCTCGGGGCTTTTTATTATTTATCCCCGAGGGCTCGGGGCTTTTTATTATTGAGCCCCGAGGGCTCGGGGCTTTTTATTATTGAGCCCCGAGGGCTCGGGGCTTTTTATTATTTAGCCCCGAGGGCTCGGGGCTATTTTCTATTAAGCCCCGAGGGCTCGGGGCTTTTTATTATTTATCCCCGAGGGCTCGGGGCTTTTTATTATTTATCCCCGAGGGCTCGGGGCTTTTTATTATTTAGCCCCGAGGGCTCGGGGCTTTTTATTATTTAGCCCCGAGGGCTCGTGGCTTTTTATTATTTAGCCCCGAGGGCTCGGGGCTTTTTATTATTCAGCCCCGAGGGCTCGGGGCTTTTTATTATTTAGCCCCGAGGAATCGGGGCTTTTTACTATTTATCCCCGAGGGCTCGGGGCTTTTTATTATTGAGCCCCGAGGGCTCGGGGCTTTTTATTATTTATCCCCGAGGGCTCGGGGCTTTTTATTATTTAGCATCGAGGGCTCGGGGCTATTTTTGATTTAGCCCCGAGGGCTCGGGGCTTTTTATTATTTAGCCCCGAGGGCTCGGGGCTTTTTATTATTTAGCCCCGAGGGCTCGGGGCTTTTTATTATTGAGCCCCGAGGGCTCGGGGCTTTTTATTATTTAGCCCCGAGGGCTCGGGGCTATTTTCTATTAAGCCCCGAGGGCTCGGGGCTTTTTATTATTTATCCCCGAGGGCTCGGGGCTTTTTATTATTTATCCCCGAGGGCTCGGGGCTTTTTATTATTTAGCCCCGAGGGCTCGGGGCTTTTTATTATTTAGCCCCGAGGGCTCGTGGCTTTTTATTATTCAGCCCCGAGGGCTCGGGGCTTTTTATTATTCAGCCCCGAGGGCTCGGGGCTTTTTATTATTTAGCCCCGAGGGCTCGGGGCTTTTTACTATTTATCCCCGAGGGCTCGGGGCTTTTTATTATTGAGCCCCGAGGGCTCGGGGCTTTTTATTATTTATCCCCGAGGGCTCGGGGCTTTTTATTATTGACTCCCGAGGGCTCGGGGCTTTTTATTATTTAGCCCCGAGGGCTCGGGGCTTTTTATTATTTAGCCCCGAGGGCTCGGGGCTATTTTCTATTTAGCCCCGAGGACTCGGGGCTATTTTCTATTTAGCCCCGAGGGCTCGGGGCTGTTTATTATTTAGCCCCGAGGGCTCGGGGCTTTTTTTTGTTTAGCCCCGAGGGCTCGGGGCTATTTTTTATTTAGCCCCGAGGGCTCGGGGCTCTTTATTATTTAGCCCCGAGGGCTCGGGGCTTTTTATTATTCAGCCCCGAGGGCTCGGGGCTATTTTCTATTTAGCCCCGAGGGCTCGGGGCTTTTTATTATTTAGCCCCGAGGGCTCGAGGCTATTTTTTGTTTAGCCCCGAGGGCTCGGGGCTATTTTTTATTTAGCCCCAAGGGCTCGGGGCTTTTTATTATTTAGCCCCGAGGGCTCGGGGCTTTTCATTATTTAGCCCCGAGGGCTCGGGGCTTTTTATTATTTAGCCCCGAGGGCTCGTGGCTTTTTATTATTTAGCCCCGAGGGCTCGGGGCTTTCTATTATTTAGCCCCGAGGGCTCGGGGCTTTTTATTATTTAGCCCCGAGGGCTCGGGGCTTTTTATTATTTATCCCCGAGGGCTCGGGGCTTTTTATTATTGAGCCCCGAGGGCTCGGGGCTATTTTTTATTTAGCCCCGAGGGCTCGGGGCTTTTTATTATTTAGCATCGAGGGCTCGGGGCTATTTTTGATTTAGCCCCGAGGGCTCGGGGCTTTTTATTATTTAGCCCCGAGGGCTCGGGACTTTTTATTATTTAGCCCCGAGGGCTCGGGGCTATTTTTTATTTAGCCCCGAGGGCTCGGGGCTTTTTTATTATTTAGCCCCGAGGGCTCGGGGCTTTTTATTATTTATCCCCGAGGGCTCGGGGCTTTTTATTATTTATCCCCGAGGGCTCGGGGCTTTTTATTATTTAGCCCCGAGAGCTCGGGGCTTTTTATTATTTATCCCCGAGGGCTCGGGGCTTTTTATTATTTATCCCCGAGGGCTCGGGGCTTTTTATTATTTAGCCCCGAGAGCTCGGGGCTTTTTATTATTTATCCCCGAGGGCTCGGGGCTTTTTATTATTGAGCCCCGAGGGCTCGGGGCTTTTTATTATTTATCCCCGAGGGCTCGGGGCTTTTTATGATTTAGCCCCGAGAGCTCGGGGCTTTTTATTATTTATCCCCGAGGGCTCGGGGCTTTTTATTATTTATCCCCGAGGGCTCGGGGCTTTTTATTATTTAGCCCCGAGGGCTCGGGGCTTTTTATTATTTATCCCCGAGGGCTCAGGGCTTTTTATTATTCAGCCCCGAGGACTCGGGGCTATTTTCTATTTAGCCCCGAGGGCTCGGGGTTTTTTATTATTTAGCCCCGAGGGCTCGGGGCTATTTTTTGTTTAGCCCCGAGGGCTCGGGGCTATTTTTTATTTAGCCCCAAGGGCTCGGGGCTTTTTATTATTTAGCCCCGAGGGCTCGGGGCTTTTCATTATTTAGCCCCGAGGGCTCGGGGCTTTTTATTATTTAGCCCGAGGGCTCGTGGCTTTTTATTATTTAGCCCCGAGGGCTCGGGGCTTTTTATTATTTAGCCCCGAGGGCTCGGGGCTTTTTATTATTTATCCCCGAGGGCTCGGGGCTTTTTATTATTGAGCCCCGAGGGCTCGGGGCTATTTTTTATTTAGCCCCGAGGGCTCGGGGCTTTTTATTATTTAGCATCGAGGGCTCGGGGCTATTTTTGATTTAGCCCCGAGGGCTCGGGGCTTTTTATTATTTAGCCCCGAGGGCTCGGGGCTTTTTATTATTTAGCCCCGAGGGCTCGGGGCTTTTCATTATTGAGCCCCGAGGGCTCGGGGCTTTTTATTATTTAGCCCCGAGGGCTCGGGGCTATTTTCTATTTAGCCCCGAGGGCTCGGGGCTTTTTATTATTTATCCCCGAGGGCTCGGGGCTTTTTATTATTTATCCCCGAGGGCTCGGGGCTTTTTATTATTTAGCCCCGAGGGCTCGGGGCTTTTTATTATTTAGCCCCGAGGGCTCGTGGCTTTTTATTATTTAGCCCCGAGGGCTCGGGGCTTTTTATTATTCAGCCCCGAGGGCTCGGGGCTTTTTATTATTTAGCCCCGAGGGCTCGGGGCTTTTTACTATTTATCCCCGAGGGCTCGGGGCTTTTTATTATTGAGCCCCGAGGGCTCGCGGCTATTTTTTATTTAGCCCCGAGGGCTCGGGGCTTTTTATTATTTAGCCCCGAGGGCTCGGGGCTTTTTATTATTCAGCCCCGAGGGCTCGGGGCTTTTTATTATTTAGCCCCGAGGGCTCGGGGCTTTTTACTATTTATCCCCGAGGGCTCGGGGCTTTTTATTATCGAGCCCCGAGGGCTCGGGGCTATTTTTTATTTAGCCTCGAGGGCTCGGGGCTTTTTATTATTTAGCCCCGAGGGCTCGGGGCTTTTTATTATTTAGCCCCGAGGGCTCGGGGCTTTTCATTATTTATCCCCGAGGGCTCGGGGCTTTTTATTATTTATCCCCGAGGGCTCGGGGCTTTTTATTATTGAGCCCCGAGGGCTCGGGGCTTTTTATTATTGAGCCCCGAGGGCTCGGGGCTTTTTATTATTGAGCCCCGAGGGCTCGGGGCTTTTTATTATTTAGCCCCGAGGGCTCGGGGCTATTTTCTATTTAGCCCCGAGGGCTCGGGGCTTTTTATTATTTATCCCCGAGGGCTCGGGGCTTTTTATTATTTATCCCCGAGGGCTCGGGGCTTTTTATTATTTAGCCCCGAGGGCTCGGGGCTTTTTATTATTTAGCCCCGAGGGCTCGTGGCTTTTTATTATTTAGCCCCGAGGGCTCGGGGCTATTTTTTATTTAGCCCCGAGGGCTCGGGGCTTTTTATTATTTAGCCCCGAGGGCTCGGGGCTTTTTTTTATTTAGCCCCGAGGGCTCGGGGCTTTTTATTATTTAGCCCCGAGGGCTCGGGGCTTTTTACTATTTATCCCCGAGGGCTCGGGGCTTTTTATTATTGAGCCCCGAGGGCTCGGGGCTATTTTTTATTTAGCCCCGAGGGCTCGGGGCTTTTTATTATTTAGCCCCGAGGGCTCGGGGCTATTTTTTATTTAGCCCCGAGGGCTCGGGGCTTTTTATTATTTAGCCCCGAGGGCTCGGGGCTTTTTATTATTCAGCCCCGAGGGCTCGGGGCTTTTTATTATTTAGCCCCGAGGGCTCGGGGCTTTTTACTATTTATCCCCGAGGGCTCGGGGCTTTTTATTATTGAGCCCCGAGGGCTCGGGGCTATTTTTTATTTAGCCCCGAGGGCTCGGGGCTTTTTATTATTTAGCCCCGAGGGCTCGGGGCTTTTTATTATTCAGCCCCGAGGGCTCGGGGCTTTTTATTATTTAGCCCCGAGGGCTCGGGGCTTTTTACTATTTATCCCCGAGGGCTCGGGGCTTTTTATTATCGAGCCCCGAGGGCTCGGGGCTATTTTTTATTTAGCCTCGAGGGCTCGGGGCTTTTTATTATTTAGCCCCGAGGGCTCGGGGCTTTTTATTATTTAGCCCCGAGGGCTCGGGGCTTTTCATTATTTATCCCCGAGGGCTCGGGGCTTTTTATTATTTATCCCCGAGGGCTCGGGGCTTTTTACTATTTATCCCCGAGGGCTCGGGGTTTTTTATTATTGAGCCCCGAGGGCTCGGGTCTATTTTTTATTTAGCCCCGAGGGCTCGGGGCTTTTTATTATTTAGCCCCGAGGGCTCGGGGCTTTTTATTATTCAGCCCCGAGGGCTCGGGGCTTTTTATTATTTAGCCCCGAGGGCTCGGGGCTTTTTACTATTTATCCCCGAGGGCTCGGGGCTTTTTATTATTGAGCCCCGAGGGCTCGGGGCTATTTTTTATTTAGCCCCGAGGGCTCGGGGCTTTTTTTATTTAGCCCCAAGGGCTCGGGGCTTTTTATTATTTAGCCCCGAGGGCTCGGGGCTTTTCATTATTTATCCCCGAGGGCTCGGGGCTTTTTATTATTTATCCCCGAGGGCTCGGGGCTTTTTATTATTTAGCCCCGAGGGCTCGGGGCTTTTTATTATTCAGCCCCGAGGGCTCGGGGCTTTTTATTATTTAGCCCCGAGGGCTCGGGGCTTTTTACTATTTATCCCCGAGGGCTCGGGGCTTTTTATTATTGAGCCCCGAGGGCTCGCGGCTATTTTTTATTTAGCCCCGAGGGCTCGGGGCTTTTTATTATTTAGCCCCGAGGGCTCGGGGCTTTTTATTATTCAGCCCCGAGGGCTCGGGGCTTTTTATTATTTAGCCCCGAGGGCTCGGGGCTTTTTACTATTTATCCCCGAGGGCTCGGGGCTTTTTATTATCGAGCCCCGAGGGCTCGGGGCTATTTTTTATTTAGCCTCGAGGGCTCGGGGCTTTTTATTATTTAGCCCCGAGGGCTCGGGGCTTTTTTTTATTTAGCCCCGAGGGCTCGGGGCTTTTTATTATTTAGCCCCGAGGGCTCGGGGCTTTTTATTATTTATCCCCGAGGGCTCGGGGCTTTTTATTATTTATCCCCGAGGGCTCGGGGCTTTTTATTATTTAGCCCCGAGGGCTCGGGGCTTTTTATTATTTAGCCCCGAGGGCTCGTGGCTTTTTATTATTTAGCCCCGAGGGCTCGGGGCTATTTTTTATTTAGCCCCGAGGGCTCATGGCTTTTTATTATTTAGCCCCGAGGGCTCGGGGCTTTTTTTTATTTAGCCCCGAGGGCTCGGGGCTTTTTATTATTTAGCCCCGAGGGCTCGGGGCTTTTTACTATTTATCCCCGAGGGCTCGGGGCTTTTTATTATTGAGCCCCGAGGGCTCGGGGCTATTTTTTATTTAGCCCCGAGGGCTCGGGGCTTTTTATTATTTAGCCCCGAGGGCTCGGGGCTATTTTTTATTTAGCCCCGAGGGCTCGGGGCTTTTTATTATTTAGCCCCGAGGGCTCGGGGCTTTTTATTATTCAGCCCCGAGGGCTCGGGGCTTTTTATTATTTAGCCCCGAGGGCTCGGGGCTTTTTACTATTTATCCCCGAGGGCTCGGGGCTTTTTATTATTGAGCCCCGAGGGCTCGGGGCTATTTTTTATTTAGCCCCGAGGGCTCGGGGCTTTTTATTATTTAGCCCCGAGGGCTCGGGGCTTTTTATTATTCAGCCCCGAGGGCTCGGGGCTTTTTATTATTTAGCCCCGAGGGCTCGGGGCTTTTTACTATTTATCCCCGAGGGCTCGGGGCTTTTTATTATCGAGCCCCGAGGGCTCGGGGCTATTTTTTATTTAGCCTCGAGGGCTCGGGGCTTTTTATTATTTAGCCCCGAGGGCTCGGGGCTTTTTATTATTTAGCCCCGAGGGCTCGGGGCTTTTCATTATTTATCCCCGAGGGCTCGGGGCTTTTTATTATTTATCCCCGAGGGCTCGGGGCTTTTTACTATTTATCCCCGAGGGCTCGGGGTTTTTTATTATTGAGCCCCGAGGGCTCGGGTCTATTTTTTATTTAGCCCCGAGGGCTCGGGGCTTTTTATTATTTAGCCCCGAGGGCTCGGGGCTTTTTATTATTCAGCCCCGAGGGCTCGGGGCTTTTTATTATTTAGCCCCGAGGGCTCGGGGCTTTTTACTATTTATCCCCGAGGGCTCGGGGCTTTTTATTATTGAGCCCCGAGGGCTCGGGGCTATTTTTTATTTAGCCCCGAGGGCTCGGGGCTTTTTTTATTTAGCCCCAAGGGCTCGGGGCTTTTTATTATTTAGCCCCGAGGGCTCGGGGCTTTTCATTATTTATCCCCGAGGGCTCGGGGCTTTTTATTATTTATCCCCGAGGGCTCGGGGCTTTTTATTATTTAGCCCCGAGGGCTCGGGGCTTTTTATCATTGATCCCCGAGGGCTCGGGGCTTTTTATTATTGAGCCCCGAGGGCTCGGGGCTTTTTATTATTTAGCCCCGAGGGCTCGGGGCTTTTTATTATTTATCCCCGAGGGCTCGGGGCTTTTTATTATTTATCCCCGAGGGCTCGGGGCTTTTTATTATTTAACCCCGAGGGCTCGGGGCTTTTTATTATTTATCCCCGAGGGCTCGGGGCTTTTTATTATTGAGCCCCGAGGGCTCGGGGCTTTTTATTATTGAGCCCCGAGTGCTCGGGGCTTTTTATTATTGAGCCCCGAGGGCTCGGGGCTTTTTATTATTTAGCCCCGAGGGCTCGGGGCTATTTTCTATTTAGCCCCGAGGGCTCGGGGCTTTTTATTATTTATCCCCGAGGGCTCGGGGCTATTTTCTATTTAGCCCCGAGGACTCGGGGCTATTTTCTATTTAGCCCCGAGGGCTCGGGGCTGTTTATTATTTAGCCCCGAGGGCTCGGGGCTTTTTTTTGTTTAGCCCCGAGGGCTCGGGGCTATTTTTTATTTAGCCCCGAGGGCTCGGGGCTCTTTATTATTTAGCCCCGAGGGCTCGGGGCTTTTTATTATTCAGCCCCGAGGGCTCGGGGCTATTTTCTATTTAGCCCCGAGGGCTCGGGGCTTTTTATTATTTAGCCCCGAGGGCTCGAGGCTATTTTTTGTTTAGCCCCGAGGGCTCGGGGCTATTTTTTATTTAGCCCCAAGGGCTCGGGGCTTTTTATTATTTAGCCCCGAGGGCTCGGGGCTTTTCATTATTTAGCCCCGAGGGCTCGGGGCTTTTTATTATTTAGCCCCGAGGGCTCGTGGCTTTTTATAATTTAGCCCCGAGGGCTCGGGGCTTTCTATTATTTAGCCCCGAGGGCTCGGGGCTTTTTATTATTTAGCCCCGAGGGCTCGGGGCTTTTTATTATTTATCCCCGAGGGCTCGGGGCTTTTTATTATTGAGCCCCGAGGGCTCGGGGCTATTTTTTATTTAGCCCCGAGGGCTCGGGGCTTTTTATTATTTAGCATCGAGGGCTCAGGGCTATTTTTGATTTAGCCCCGAGGGCTCGGGGCTTTTTATTATTTAGCCCCGAGGGCTCGGGACTTTTTCTTATTTAGCCCCGAGGGCTCGGGGCTATTTTTTATTTAGCCCCGAGGGCTCGGGGCTTTTTATTATTTAGCCCCGAGGGCTCGGGGCTTTTTATTATTTATCCCCGAGGGCTCGGGGCTTTTTATTATTTATCCCCGAGGGCTCGGGGCTTTTTATTATTTAGCCCCGAGAGCTCGGGGCTTTTTATTATTTATCCCCGAGGGCTCGGGGCTTTTTATTATTTATCCCCAAGGGCTCGGGGCTTTTTATTATTTAGCCCCGAGAGCTCGGGGCTTTTTATTATTTATCCCCGAGGGCTCGGGGCTTTTTATTATTGAGCCCCGAGGGCTCGGGGCTTTTTATTATTTATCCCCGAGGGCTCGGGGCTTTTTATTATTTAGCCCCGAGAGCTCGGGGCTTTTTATTATTTATCCCCGAGGGCTCGGGGCTTTTTATTATTTATCCCCGAGGGCTCGGGGCTTTTTATTATTGAGCCCCGAGGGCTCGGGGCTATTTTTTATTTAGCCCCGAGGGCTCGGGGCTTTTTATTATTTAGCATCGAGGGCTCGGGGCTATTTTTGATTTAGCCCCGAGGGCTCGGGGCTTTTTATTATTTAGCCCCGAGGGCTCGGGGCTTTTTATTATTTAGCCCCGAGGGCTCGGGGCTTTTTATTATTGAGCCCCGAGGGCTCGGGGCTTTTTATTATTTAGCCCCGAGGGCTCGGGGCTATTTTCTATTAAGCCCCGAGGGCTCGGGGCTTTTTATTATTTATCCCCGAGGGCTCGGGGCTTTTTATTATTTATCCCCGAGGGCTCGGGGCTTTTTATTATTTAGCCCCGAGGGCTCGGGGCTTTTTATTATTTAGCCCCGAGGGCTCGTGGCTTTTTATTATTTAGCCCCGAGGGCTCGGGGCTTTTTATTATTCAGCCCCGAGGGCTCGGGGCTTTTTATTATTTAGCCCCGAGGGCTCGGGGCTTTTTACTATTTATCCCCGAGGGCTCGGGGCTTTTTATTATTGAGCCCCGAGGGCTCGGGGCTTTTTATTATTTATCCCCGAGGGCTCGGGGCTTTTTATTATTTAGCATCGAGGGCTCGGGGCTATTTTTGATTTAGCCCCGAGGGCTCGGGGCTTTTTATTATTTAGCCCCGAGGGCTCGGGGCTTTTTATTATTTAGCCCCGAGGGCTCGGGGCTTTTTATTATTGAGCCCCGAGGGCTCGGGGCTTTTTATTATTTAGCCCCGAGGGCTCGGGGCTATTTTCTATTAAGCCCCGAGGGCTCGGGGCTTTTTATTATTTATCCCCGAGGGCTCGGGGCTTTTTATTATTTATCCCCGAGGGCTCGGGGCTTTTTATTATTTAGCCCCGAGGGCTCGGGGCTTTTTATTATTTAGCCCCGAGGGCTCGTGGCTTTTTATTATTTAGCCCCGAGGGCTCGGGGCTTTTTATTATTCAGCCCCGAGGGCTCGGGGCTTTTTATTATTTAGCCCCGAGGGCTCGGGGCTTTTTACTATTTATCCCCGAGGGCTCGGGGCTTTTTATTATTGAGCCCCGAGGGCTCGGGGCTTTTTATTATTTATCCCCGAGGGCTCGGGGCTTTTTATTATTGACTCCCGAGGGCTCGGGGCTTTTTATTATTTAGCCCCGAGGGCTCGGGGCTTTTTATTATTTAGCCCCGAGGGCTCGGGGCTATTTTCTATTTAGCCCCGAGGACTCGGGGCTATTTTCTATTTAGCCCCGAGGGCTCGGGGCTGTTTATTATTTAGCCCCGAGGGCTCGGGGCTTTTTTTTGTTTAGCCCCGAGGGCTCGGGGCTATTTTTTATTTAGCCCCGAGGGCTCGGGGCTCTTTATTATTTAGCCCCGAGGGCTCGGGGCTTTTTATTATTCAGCCCCGAGGGCTCGGGGCTATTTTCTATTTAGCCCCGAGGGCTCGGGGCTTTTTATTATTTAGCCCCGAGGGCTCGAGGCTATTTTTTGTTTAGCCCCGAGGGCTCGGGGCTATTTTTTATTTAGCCCCAAGGGCTCGGGGCTTTTTATTATTTAGCCCCGAGGGCTCGGGGCTTTTCATTATTTAGCCCCGAGGGCTCGGGGCTTTTTATTATTTAGCCCCGAGGGCTCGTGGCTTTTTATTATTTAGCCCCGAGGGCTCGGGGCTTTCTATTATTTAGCCCCGAGGGCTCGGGGCTTTTTATTATTTAGCCCCGAGGGCTCGGGGCTTTTTATTATTTATCCCCGAGGGCTCGGGGCTTTTTATTATTGAGCCCCGAGGGCTCGGGGCTATTTTGTATTTAGCCCCGAGGGCTCGGGGCTTTTTATTATTTAGCATCGAGGGCTCGGGGCTATTTTTGATTTAGCCCCGAGGGCTCGGGGCTTTTTATTATTTAGCCTCGAGGGCTCGGGACTTTTTATTATTTAGCCCCGAGGGCTCGGGGCTATTTTTTATTTAGCCCCGAGGGCTCGGGGCTTTTTATTATTTAGCCCGAGGGCTCGGGGCTTTTTATTATTTATCCCCGAGGGCTCGGGGCTTTTTATTATTTATCCCCGAGGGCTCGGGGCTTTTTATTATTTAGCCCCGAGAGCTCGGGGCTTTTTATTATTTATCCCCGAGGGCTCGGGGCTTTTTATTATTTATCCCCGAGGGCTCGGGGCTTTTTATTATTTAGCCCCGAGAGCTCGGGGCTTTTTATTATTTATCCCCGAGGGCTCGGGGCTTTTTATTATTGAGCCCCGAGGGCTCGGGGCTTTTTATTATTTATCCCCGAGGGCTCGGGGCTTTTTATTATTTAGCCCCGAGAGCTCGGGGCTTTTTATTATTTATCCCCGAGGGCTCGGGGCTTTTTATTATTTATCCCCGAGGGCTCGGGGCTTTTTATTATTTAGCTCCGAGGGCTCGGGGCTTTTTATTATTTATCCCCGAGGGCTCGGGGCTTTTTATTATTTAGCCCCGAGGGCTCGGGGCTTTTTATTATTCAGCCCCGAGGACTCGGGGCTATTTTCTATTTAGCCCCGAGGGCTCGGGGTTTTTTATTATTTAGCCCCGAGGGCTCGGGGCTATTTTTTGTTTAGCCCCGAGGGCTCGGGGCTATTTTTTATTTAGCCCCAAGGGCTCGGGGCTTTTTATTATTTAGCCCCGAGGGCTCGGGGCTTTTCATTATTTAGCCCCGAGGGCTCGGGGCTTTTTATTATTTAGCCCGAGGGCTCGTGGCTTTTTATTATTTAGCCCCGAGGGCTCGGTGCTTTTTATTATTTAGCCCCGAGGGCTCGGGGCTTTTTATTATTTATCCCCGAGGGCTCGGGGCTTTTTATTATTGAGCCCCGAGGGCTCGGGGCTATTTTTTATTTAGCCCCGAGGGCTCGGGGCTTTTTATTATTTAGCATCGAGGGCTCGGGGCTATTTTTGATTTAGCCCCGAGGGCTCGGGGCTTTTTATTATTTAGCCACGAGGGCTCGGGGCTTTTTATTATTTAGCCCCGAGGGCTCGGGGCTTTTTATTATTGAGCCCCGAGGGCTCGGGGCTTTTTATTATTTAGCCCCGAGGGCTCGGGGCTATTTTCTATTTAGCCCCGAGGGCTCGGGGCTTTTTATTATTTATCCCCGAGGGCTCGGGGCTTTTTATTATTTATCCCCGAGGGCTCGGGGCTTTTTATTATTTAGCCCCGAGGGCTCGGGGCTTTTTATTATTTAGCCCCGAGGGCTCGTGGCTTTTTATTATTTAGCCCCGAGGGCTCGGGGCTTTTTATTATTCAGCCCCGAGGGCTCGGGGCTTTTTATTATTTAGCCCCGAGGGCTCGGGGCTTTTTACTATTTATCCCCGAGGGCTCGGGGCTTTTTATTATTGAGCCCCGAGGGCTCGGGGCTATTTTTTATTTAGCCCCGAGGGCTCGGGGCTTTTTATTATTTAGCCCCGAGGGCTCGGGGCTATTTTTCATTTAGCCCCGAGGGCTCGGGGCTTTTTATTATTTAGCCCCGAGGGCTCGGGGCTTTTTATTATTCAGCCCCGAGGGCTTGGGGCTTTTTATTATTTAGCCCCGAGGGCTCGGGGCTTTTTACTATTTATCCCCGAGGGCTCGGGGCTTTTTATTATTGAGCCCCGAGGGCTCGGGGCTATTTTTTATTTAGCCCCGAGGGCTCGGGGCTTTTTATTATTTAGCCCCGAGGGCTCGGGGCTTTTTATTATTCAGCCCCGAGGGCTCGGGGCTTTTTATTATTTAGCCCCGAGGGCTCGGGGCTTTTTACTATTTATCCCCGAGGGCTCGGGGCTTTTTATTATCGAGCCCCGAGGGCTCGGGGCTATTTTTTATTTAGCCCCGAGGGCTCGGGGCTTTTTATTATTTAGCCCCGAGGGCTCGGGGCTTTTTATTATTTAGCCCCGAGGGCTCGGGGCTTTTCATTATTTATCCCCGAGGGCTCGGGGCTTTTTATTATTTATCCCCGAGGGCTCGGGGCTTTTTACTATTTATCCCCGAGGGCTCGGGGTTTTTTATTATTGAGCCCCGAGGGCTCGGGTCTATTTTTTATTTAGCCCCGAGGGCTCGGGGCTTTTTATTATTTAGCCCCGAGGGCTCGGGGCTTTTTATTATTCAGCCCCGAGGGCTCGGGGCTTTTTATTATTTAGCCCCGAGGGCTCGGGGCTTTTTACTATTTATCCCCGAGGGCTCGGGGCTTTTTATTATTGAGCCCCGAGGGCTCGGGGCTATTTTTCATTTAGCCCCGAGGGCTCGGGGCTTTTTTTATTTAGCCCCAAGGGCTCGGGGCTTTTTATTATTTAGCCCCGAGGGCTCGGGGCTTTTCATTATTTATCCCCGAGGGCTCGGGGCTTTTTATTATTTATCCCCGAGGGCTCGGGGCTTTTTATTATTTAGCCCCGAGGGCTCGGGGCTTTTTATCATTGATCCCCGAGGGCTCGGGGCTTTTTATTATTGAGCCCCGAGGGCTCGGGGCTTTTTATTATTTAGCCCCGAGGGCTCGGGGCTTTTTATTATTTATCCCCGAGGGCTCGGGGCTTTTTATTATTTATCCCCGAGGGCTCGGGGCTTTTTATTATTTAACCCCGAGGGCTCGGGGCTTTTTATTATTTATCCCCGAGGGCTCGGGGCTTTTTATTATTGAGCCCCGAGGGCTCGGGGCTTTTTATTATTGAGCCCCGAGGGCTCGGGGCTTTTTATTATTGAGCCCCGAGGGCTCGGGGCTTTTTATTATTTAGCCCCGAGGGCTCGGGGCTATTTTCTATTTAGCCCCGAGGGCTCGGGGCTTTTTATTATTTATCCCCGTGGGCTCGGGGCTTTTTATTATTTATCCCCGAGGGCTCGGGGCTTTTTATTATTTAGCCCCGAGGGCTCGGGGCTTTTTATTATTTATCCCCGAGGGCTCGGGGCTTTTTATTATTGAGCCCCGAGGGCTCGGGGCTTTTTATTATTTAGCCCCGAGGGCTCGGGGCTATTTTCTATTTAGCCCCGAGTGCTCGGGGCTTTTTATTATTTATCCCCGAGGGCTCGGGGCTTTTTATTATTTATCCCCGAGGGCTCGGGGCTTTTTATTATTTATCCCCGAGGGCTCGGGGCTTTTTATTATTCAGCCCCGAGGGCTCGGGGCTATTTTTTATTTAGCCCCGAGGGCTCGGGGCTATTTTCTATTTAGCCCCGAGGGCTCGGGGCTTATTATTATTTATTCTCGAGGGCTCGGGGCTTTTTATTATTTAGCCCCGAGGGCTCGGGGCTTTTCATTATTTAGCCCCGAGGGCTCGGGGCTTTTTATTATTTAGCCCGAGGGCTCGGGGCTTTTTATTATTTATCCCCGAGGGCTCGGGGCTATTTATTATTTATTCCCGAGGGCTCGGGGCTTTTTATTATTTAGCCCCGAGGGTTCGGGGCTATTTTTTATTTAGCCCCGAGGGCTCGGGGCTATTTTCTATTTAGCCCCGAGGGCTCGGGGCTTATTATTATTTATTCTCGAGGGCTCGGGGCTTTTTATTATTTAGCCCCGAGGGCTCGGGGCTTTTCATTATTTAGCCCCGAGGGCTCGGGGCTTTTTATTATTTAGCCCGAGGGCTCGGGGCTTTTTATTATTTATCCCCGAGGGCTCGGGGCTTTTTATTATTTAGCCCCGAGGGCTCGGTGCTTTTTATCATTTATCCCCGAGGGCTCGGGGCTTTTTATTATTGAGCCCCGAGGGCTCGGGGCTTTTTATTATTTAGCCCCGAGGGCTCGGGGCTTTTTATTATTTATCCCCGAGGGCTCGGGGCTTTTTATTATTTATCCCCGAGGGCTCGGGGCTTTTTATTATTTAACCCCGAGGGCTCGGGGCTTTTTATTATTTATCCCCGAGGGCTCGGGGCTTTTTATTATTAAGCCCCGAGGGCTCGGGGCTTTTTATTATTTAGCCCCGAGGGCTCGGGGCTATTTTCTATTTAGCCCCGAGGGCTCGGGGCTTATTATTATTTATTCTCGAGGGCTCGGGGCTTTTTATTATTTAGCCCCGAGGGCTCGGGGCTATTTTTTATTTAGCCCCGAGGGCTCGGGGCTCTTTATTATTCAGCCCCGAGGGCTCGGGGCTTTTTATTATTTATCCCCGAGGGCTCGGGGCTTTTTATTATTTATCCCCGAGGGCTCGGGGCTTTTTATTATTTAGCCCCGAGGGCTCGGGGCTTTTTATTCTTTATCCCCGAGGGCTCGGGGCTTTTTATTATTGAGCCCCGAGGGCTCGGGGCTTTTTATTATTGAGCCCCGAGGGCTCGGGGCTTTTTATTATTTAGCCCCGAGGGCTCGGGGCTATTTTCTATTTAGCCCCGAGGGCTCGGGGCTTTTTATTATTTATCCCCGAGGGCTCGGGGCTTTTTATTATTTATCCCCGAGGGCTCGGGGCTTTTTATTATTTAGCCCCGAGGGCTCGGGGCTTTTTATTATTTATCCCCGAGGGCTCGGGGCTTTTTATTATTGAGCCCCGAGGGCTCGGGGCTTTTTATTATTTAGCCCCGAGGGCTCGGGGCTATTTTCTATTTAGCCCCGAGTGCTCGGGGCTTTTTATTATTTATCCCCGAGGGCTCGGGGCTTTTTATTATTTATCCCCGAGGGCTCGGGGCTTTTTATTATTTATCCCCGAGGGCTCGGGGCTGTTTATTATTTAGCCCCGAGGGCTCGGGGCTATTTTTTATTTAGCCCCGAGGGCTCGGGGCTTTTTATTATTTAGCCCCGAGGGCTCGGGGCTTTTTATTATTTATCCCCGAGGGCTCGGGGCTTTTTATTATTTATCCCCGAGGGCTCGGGGCTTTTTATTATTTAGCCCCGAGGGCTCGGGGCTTTTTATTATTTAGCCCCGAGGGCTCGTGGCTTTTTATTATTTAGCCCCGAGGGCTCGGGGCTTTTTATTATTCAGCCCCGAGGGCTCGGGGCTTTTTATTATTTAGCCCCGAGGGCTCGGGGCTTTTTACTATTTATCCCCGAGGGCTCGGGGCTTTTTATTATTGAGCCCCGAGGGCTCGGGGCTTTTTATTATTTATCCCCGAGGGCTCGGGGCTTTTTATTATTGACTCCCGAGGGCTCGGGGCTTTTTATTATTTAGCCCCGAGGGCTCGGGGCTTTTTATTATTTAGCCCCGAGGGCTCGGGGCTATTTTCTATTTAGCCCCGAGGACTCGGGGCTATTTTCTATTTAGCCCCGAGGGCTCGGGGCTTTTTTTTGTTTAGCCCCGAGGGCTCGGGGCTATTTTTTATTTAGCCCCGAGGGCTCGGGGCTCTTTATTATTTAGCCCCGAGGGCTCGGGGCTTTTTATTATTCAGCCCCGAGGGCTCGGGGCTATTTTCTATTTAGCCCCGAGGGCTCGGGGCTTTTTATTATTTAGCCCCGAGGGCTCGAGGCTATTTTTTGTTTAGCCCCGAGGGCTCGGGGCTATTTTTTATTTAGCCCCAAGGGCTCGGGGCTTTTTATTATTTAGCCCCGAGGGCTCGGGGCTTTTCATTATTTAGCCCCGAGGGCTCGGGGCTTTTTATTATTTAGCCCCGAGGGCTCGTGGCTTTTTATTATTTAGCCCCGAGGGCTCGGGGCTTTCTATTATTTAGCCCCGAGGGCTCGGGGCTTTTTATTATTTAGCCCCGAGGGCTCGGGGCTTTTTATTATTTATCCCCGAGGGCTCGGGGCTTTTTATTATTGAGCCCCGAGGGCTCGGGGCTATTTTTTATTTAGCCCCGAGGGCTCGGGGCTTTTTATTATTTAGCATCGAGGGCTCGGGGCTATTTTTGATTTAGCCCCGAGGGCTCGGGGCTTTTTATTATTTAGCCCCGAGGGCTCGGGACTTTTTATTATTTAGCCCCGAGGGCTCGGGGCTATTTTTTATTTAGCCCCGAGGGCTCGGGGCTTTTTATTATTTAGCCCCGAGGGCTCGGGGCTTTTTATTATTTATCCCCGAGGGCTCGGGGCTTTTTATTATTTATCCCCGAGGGCTCGGGGCTTTTTATTATTTAGCCCCGAGAGCTCGGGGCTTTTTATTATTTATCCCCGAGGGCTCGGGGCTTTTTATTATTTATCCCCGAGGGCTCGGGGCTTTTTATTATTTAGCCCCGAGAGCTCGGGGCTTTTTATTATTTATCCCCGAGGGCTCGGGGCTTTTTATTATTTATCCCCGAGGGCTCGGGGCTTTTTATTATTTAGCCCCGAGAGCTCGGGGCTTTTTATTATTTATCCCCGAGGGCTCGGGGCTTTTTATTATTTATCCCCGAGGGCTCGGGGCTTTTTATTATTTAGCCCCGAGGGCTCGGGGCTTTTTATTATTTATCCCCGAGGGCTCGGGGCTTTTTATTATTTAGCCCCGAGGGCTCGGGGCTTTTTATTATTCAGCCCCGAGGACTCGGGGCTATTTTCTATTCAGCCCCGAGGGCTCGGGGTTTTTTATTATTTAGCCCCGAGGGCTCGGGGCTATTTTTTGTTTAGCCCCGAGGGCTCGGGGCTATTTTTTATTTAGCCCCAAGGGCTCGGGGCTTTTTATTATTTAGCCCCGAGGGCTCGGGGCTTTTCATTATTTAGCCCCGAGGGCTCGGGGCTTTTTATTATTTAGCCCGAGGGCTCGTGGCTTTTTATTATTTAGCCCCGAGGGCTCGGGGCTTTTTATTATTTAGCCCCGAGGGCTCGGGGCTTTTTATTATTTATCCCCGAGGGCTCGGGGCTTTTATTATTGAGCCCCGAGGGCTCGGGGCTATTTTTTATTTAGCCCCGACGGCTCGGGGCTTTTTATTATTTAGCATCGAGGGCTCGGGGCTATTTTTGATTTAGCCCCGAGGGCTCGGGGCTTTTTATTATTTAGCCCCGAGGGCTCGGGGCTTTTTATTATTTAGCCCCGAGGGCTCGGGGCTTTTTATTATTGAGCCCCGAGGGCTCGGGGCTTTTTATTATTTAGCCCCGAGGGCTCGGGGCTATTTTCTATTTAGCCCCGAGGGCTCGGGGCTTTTTATTATTTATCCCCGAGGGCTCGGGGCTTTTTATTATTTATCCCCGAGGGCTCGGGGCTTTTTATTATTTAGCCCCGAGGGCTCGGGGCTTTTTATTATTTAGCCCCGAGGGCTCGTGGCTTTTTATTATTTAGCCCCGAGGGCTCGGGGCTTGTTATTATTCAGCCCCGAGGGCTCGGGGCTTTTTATTATTTAGCCCCGAGGGCTCGGGGCTTTTTACTATTTATCCCCGAGGGCTCGGGTCTTTTTATTATTGAGCCCCGAGGGCTCGGGGCTATTTTTTATTTAGCCCCGAGGGCTCGGGGCTTTTTATTATTTAGCCCCGAGGGCTCGGGGCTATTTTTTATTTAGCCCCGAGGGCTCGGGGCTTTTTATTATTTAGCCCCGAGGGCTCGGGGCTTTTTATTATTCAGCCCCGAGGGCTCGGGGCTTTTTATTATTTAGCCCCGAGGGCTCGGGGCTTTTTACTATTTATCCCCGAGGGCTCGGGGCTTTTTATTATCGAGCCCCGAGGGCTCGGGGCTATTTTTTATTTAGCCCCGAGGGCTCGGGGCTTTTTATTATTTAGCCCCGAGGGCTCGGGGCTTTTTATTATTTAGCCCCGAGGGCTCGGGGCTTTTCATTATTTATCCCCGAGGGCTCGGGGCTTTTTATTATTTATCCCCGAGGGCTCGGGGCTTTTTACTATTTATCCCCGAGGGCTCGGGGTTTTTTATTATTGAGCCCCGAGGGCTCGGGTCTATTTTTTATTTAGCCCCGAGGGCTCGGGGCTTTTTATTATTTAGCCCCGAGGGCTCGGGGCTTTTTATTATTCAGCCCCGAGGGCTCGGGGCTTTTTATTATTTAGCCCCGAGGGCTCGGGGCTTTTTACTATTTATCCCCGAGGGCTCGGGGCTTTTTATTATTGAGCCCCGAGGGCTCGGGGCTATTTTTTATTTAGCCCCGAGGGCTCGGGGCTTTTTTTATTTAGCCCCAAGGGCTCGGGGCTTTTTATTATTTAGCCCCGAGGGCTCGGGGCTTTTCATTATTTATCCCCGAGGGCTCGGGGCTTTTTATTATTTATCCCCGAGGGCTCGGGGCTTTTTATTATTTAGCCCCGAGGGCTCGGGGCTTTTTATCATTGATCCCCGAGGGCTCGGGGCTTTTTATTATTGAGCCCCGAGGGCTCGGGGCTTTTTATTATTTAGCCCCGAGGGCTCGGGGCTTTTTATTATTTATCCCCGAGGGCTCGGGGCTTTTTATTATTTATCCCCGAGGGCTCGGGGCTTTTTATTATTTAACCCCGAGGGCTCGGGGCTTTTTATTATTTATCCCCGAGGGCTCGGGGCTTTTTATTATTGAGCCCCGAGGGCTCGGGGCTTTTTATTATTGAGCCCCGAGGGCTCGGGGCTTTTTATTATTGAGCCCCGAGGGCTCGGGGCTTTTTATTATTTAGCCCCGAGGGCTCGGGGCTATTTTCTATTTAGCCCCGAGGGCTCGGGGCTTTTTATTATTTATCCCCGAGGGCTCGGGGCTTTTTATTATTTATCCCCGAGGGCTCGGGGCTTTTTATTATTTAGCCCCGAGGGCTCGGGGCTTTTTATTATTTATCCCCGAGGGCTCGGGGCTTTTTATTATTGAGCCCCGAGGGCTCGGGGCTTTTTATTATTTAGCCCCGAGGGCTCGGGGCTATTTTCTATTTAGCCCCGAGTGCTCGGGGCTTTTTATTATTCATCCCCGAGGGCTCGGGGCTTTTTATTATTTATCCCCGAGGGCTCGGGGCTTTTTATTATTTATCCCCGAGGGCTCGGGGCTTTTTATTATTTAGCCCCGAGGGCTCGGGGCTATTTTTTATTTAGCCCCGAGGGCTCGGGGCTATTTTCTATTTAGCCCCGAGGGCTCGGGGCTTATTATTATTTATTCTCGAGGGCTCGGGGCTTTTTATTATTTAGCCCCGAGGGCTCGGGGCTTTTCATTATTTAGCCCCGAGGGCTCGGGGCTTTTTATTATTTAGCCCGAGGGCTCGGGGCTTTTTATTATTTATCCCCGAGGGCTCGGGGCTATTTATTATTTATCCCCGAGGGCTCGGGGCTTTTTATTATTTAGCCCCGAGGGCTCGGGGCTATTTTTTATTTAGCCCCGAGGGCTCGGGGCTATTTTCTATTTAGCCCCGAGGGCTCGGGGCTTATTATTATTTATTCTCGAGGGCTCGGGGCTTTTTATTATTTAGCCCCGAGGGCTCGGGGCTTTTCATTATTTAGCCCCGAGGGCTCGGGGCTTTTTATTCTTTATCCCCGAGGGCTCGGGGCTTTTTATTATTGAGCCCCGAGGGCTCGGGGCTTTTTATTATTTGGCCCCGAGGGCTCGGGGCTATTTTCTATTTAGCCCCGAGGGCTCGGGGCTTTTTATTATTTATCCCCGAGGGCTCGGGGCTTTTTATTATTTATCCCCGAGGGCTCGGGGCTTTTTATTATTTAGCCCCGAGGGCTCGGGGCTTTTTATGATTTATCCCCGAGGGCTCGGGGCTTTTTATTATTGAGCCCCGAGGGCTCGGGGCTTTTTATTATTTAGCCCCGAGGGCTCGGGGCTATTTTCTATTTAGCCCCGAGTGCTCGGGGCTTTTTATTATTTATCCCCGAGGGCTCGGGGCTTTTTATTATTTATCCCCGAGGGCTCGGGGCTTTTTATTATTTATCCCCGAGGGCTCGGGGCTTTTTATTATTTAGCCCCGAGGGCTCGGGGCTATTTTTTATTTAGCCCCGAGGGCTCGGGGCTTTTTATTATTTAGCCCCGAGGGCTCGGGGCTTTTTATTATTTATCCCCGAGGGCTCGGGGCTTTTTATTATTTATCCCCGAGGGCTCGGGGCTTTTTATTATTTAGCCCCGAGGGCTCGGGGCTTTTTATTATTTATCTCCGAGGGCTCGGGGCTTTTTATTATTTAGCCCCGAGGGCTCGGGGCTTTTTATTATTTAGCCCCGAGGGCTCGGGGCTTTTTATTATTTATCCCCGAGGGCTTGGGGCTTTTTATTATTGAGCCCCGAGGGCTCGGGGCTTTTTATTATTTAGCCCCGAGGGCTCGGGGCTTTTTATTATTCAGCCCCGAGGGCTCGGGGCTATTTTCTATTTAGCCCCGAGGAATCAGGGCTTTTTATTATTTAGCCCCGAGGGCTCGGGGCTATTTTTTGTTTAGCCCCGAGGGCTCGGGGCTTTTCATTATTTAGCCCCGAGGGCTCGGGGCTTTTTATTATTTAGCCCGAGGGCTCGGGGCTTTTTATTATTTATCCCCGAGGGCTTGGGGCTTCTTATTATTGAGCCCCGAGGGCTCGGGGCTTTTTATTATTTAGCCCCGAGGGCTCGGGGCTTTTCATTATTCAGCCCCGAGGGCTCGGGGCTTTTTCTTATTTATCCCCGAGGGCTCGGGGCTTTTTATTATTGAGCCCCGAGGGCTCGGGGCTTTTTATTATTTAGCCCCGAGGGCTCGGGGCTATTTTCTATTTAGCCCCGAGGGCTCGGGGCTTATTATTATTTATTCTCGAGGGCTCGGGGCTTTTTATCATTTAGCCCCGAGGGCTCGGGGCTTTTCATTATTTAGCCCCGAGGGCTCGGGGCTTTTTATTATTTAGCCCGAGGGCTCGGGGCTTTTTATTATTTATCCCCGAGGGCTTGGGGCTTCTTATTATTGAGCCCCGAGGGCTCGGGGCTTTTTATTATTTAGCCCCGAGGGCTCGGGGCTTTTTATTATTCAGCCCCGAGGGCTCGGGGCTATTTTCTATTTAGCCCCGAGGGCTCGGGGCTTTTTATTATTTAGCCCCGAGGGCTCGAGGCTATTTTTTGTTTAGCCCCGAGGGCTCGGGGCTATTTTTTATTTAGCCCCAAGGGCTCGGGGCTTTTTATTATTTAGCCCCGAGGGCTCGGGGCTTTTCAGTATTTAGCCCCGAGGGCTCGGGGCTTTTTATCATTTAGCCCCGAGGGCTCGTGGCTTTTTATTATTTAGCCCCGAGGGCTCGGGGCTTTCTATTATTTAGCCCCGAGGGCTCGGGGCTTTTTATTATTTAGCCCCGAGGGCTCGGGGCTTTTTATTATTTATCCCCGAGGGCTCGGGGCTTTTTATTATTGAGCCCCGAGGGCTCGGGGCTATTTTTTATTTAGCCCCGAGGGCTCGGGGCTTTTTATTATTTAGCATCGAGGGCTCGGGGCTATTTTTGATTTAGCCCCGAGGGCTCGGGGCTTTTTATTATTTAGCCCCGAGGGCTCGGGGCTTTTTATTATTTAGCCCCGAGGGCTCGGGGCTATTTTTTATTTAGCCCCGAGGGCTCGGGGCTTTTTATTATTTATTCTCGAGGGCTCGGGGCTTTTTATCATTTAGCCCCGAGGGCTCGGGGCTTTTCATTATTTAGCCCCGAGGGCTCGGGGCTTTTTATTATTTAGCCCGAGGGCTCGGGGCTTTTTATTATTTATCCCCGAGGGCTTGGGGCTTCTTATTATTGAGCCCCGAGGGCTCGGGGCTTTTTATTATTTAGCCCCGAGGGCTCGGGGCTTTTTATTATTTATCCCCGAGGGCTCGGGGCTTTTTATTATTGAGCCCCGAGGGCTCGGGGCTATTTTTTATTTAGCCCCGAGGGCTCGGGGCTTTTTATTATTTAGCATCGAGGGCTCGGGGCTATTTTTGATTTAGCCCCGAGGGCTCGGGGCTTTTTATTATTTAGCCCCGAGGGCTCGGGGCTTTTTATTATTTAGCCCCGAGGGCTCGGGGCTATTTTTTATTTAGCCCCGAGGGCTCGGGGCTTTTTATTATTTATTCTCGAGGGCTCGGGGCTTTTTATCATTTAGCCCCGAGGGCTCGGGGCTTTTCATTATTTAGCCCCGAGGGCTCGGGGCTTTTTATTATTTAGCCCGAGGGCTCGGGGCTTTTTATTATTTATCCCCGAGGGCTTGGGGCTTCTTATTATTGAGCCCCGAGGGCTCGGGGCTTTTTATTATTTAGCCCCGAGGGCTCGGGGCTTTTTATTATTCAGCCCCGAGGGCTCGGGGCTATTTTCTATTTAGCCCCGAGGGCTCGGGGCTTTTTATTATTTAGCCCCGAGGGCTCGAGGCTATTTTTTGTTTAGCCCCGAGGGCTCGGGGCTATTTTTTATTTAGCCCCAAGGGCTCGGGGCTTTTTATTATTTAGCCCCGAGGGCTCGGGGCTTTTCATTATTTAGCCCCGAGGGCTCGGGGCTTTTTATTATTTAGCCCCGAGGGCTCGTGGCTTTTTATTATTTAGCCCCGAGGGCTCGGGGCTTTCTATTATTTAGCCCCGAGGGCTCGGGGCTTTTTATTATTTAGCCCCGAGGGCTCGGGGCTTTTTATTATTTATCCCCGAGGGCTCGGGGCTTTTTATTATTGAGCCCCGAGGGCTCGGGGCTATTTTTTATTTAGCCCCGAGGGCTCGGGGCTTTTTATTATTTAGCATCGAGGGCTTGGGGCTATTTTTGATTTAGCCCCGAGGGCTCGGGGCTTTTTATTATTTAGCCCCGAGGGCTCGGGGCTTTTTATTATTTAGCCCCGAGGGCTCGGGGCTATTTTTTATTTAGCCCCGAGGGCTCGGGGCTTTTTATTATTTAGCCCCGAGGGCTCGGGGCTTTTTATTATTTATCCCCGAGGGCTCGGGGCTTTTTATTATTTATCCCCGAGGGCTCGGGGCTTTTTATTATTTAGCCCCGAGAGCTCGGGGCTTTTTATTATTTATCCCCGAGGGTTCGGGGCTTTTTATTATTGAGCCCCGAGGGCTCGGGGCTTTTTATTATTTAGCCCCGAGGGCTCGGGGCTATTTTCTATTTAGCCCCGAGGGCTCGGGGCTTTTTATTATTTATCCCCGAGGGCTCGGGGCTTTTTATTATTTATCCCCGAGGGCTCGGGGCTTTTTATTATTTAGCCCCGAGGGCTCGGGGCTTTTTATTATTTATCCCCGAGGGCTCGGGGCTTTTTATTATTGAGCCCCGAGGGCTCGGGGCTTTTTATTCTTTATCCCCGAGGGCTCGGGGCTTTTTATTATTGAGCCCCGAGGGCTCGGGGCTTTTTATTATTGAGCCCCGAGGGCTCGGGGGTTTTTATTATTTAGCCCCGAGGGCTCGGGGCTATTTTCTATTTAGCCCCGAGGGCTCGGGGCTTTTTATTATTTATCCCCGAGGGCTCGGGGCTTTTTATTATTTATCCCCGAGGGCTCGGGGCTTTTTATTATTTAGCCCCGAGGGCTCGGGGCTTTTTATTATTTATCCCCGAGGGCTCGGGGCTTTTTATTATTGAGCCCCGAGGGCTCGGGGCTTTTTATTATTTAGCCCCGAGGGCTCGGGGCTATTTTCTATTTAGCCCCGAGTGCTCGGGGCTTTTTATTATTTATCCCCGAGGGCTCGGGGCTTTTTATTATTTAGCCCCGAGGGCTCGGGGCTTTTTATTATTGACTCCCGAGGGCTCGGGGCTTTTTATTATTTATCCCCGAGGGCTCGGGGCTTTTTATTATTGACTCCCGAGGGCTCGGGGCTTTTTATTATTTAGCCCCGAGGGCTCGGGGCTATTTTCTATTTAGCCCCGAGGACTCGGGGCTATTTTCTATTTAGCCCCGAGGGCTCGGGGCTGTTTATTATTTAGCCCCGAGGGCTCGGGGCTTTTTTTTGTTTAGCCCCGAGGGCTCGGGGCTATTTTTTATTTAGCCCCGAGGGCTCGGGGCTCTTTATTATTTAGCCCCGAGGGCTCGGGGCTTTTTATTATTCAGCCCCGAGGGCTCGGGGCTATTTTCTATTTAGCCCCGAGGGCTCGGGGCTTTTTATTATTTAGCCCCGAGGGCTCGAGGCTATTTTTTGTTTAGCCCCGAGGGCTCGGGGCTATTTTTTATTTAGCCCCAAGGGCTCGGGGCTTTTTATTATTTAGCCCCGAGGGCTCGGGGCTTTTCATTATTTAGCCCCGAGGGCTCGGGGCTTTTTATTATTTAGCCCCGAGGGCTCGTGGCTTTTTATTATTTAGCCCCGAGGGCTCGGGGCTTTCTATTATTTAGCCCCGAGGGCTCGGGGCTTTTTATTATTTAGCCCCGAGGGCTCGGGGCTTTTTATTATTTATCCCCGAGGGCTCGGGGCTTTTTATTATTGACCCCCGAGGGCTCGGGGCTATTTTTCATTTAGCCCCGAGGGCTCGGGGCTTTTTATTATTTAGCATCGAGGGCTCGGGGCTATTTTTGATTTAGCCCCGAGGGCTCGGGGCTTTTTATTATTTAGCCCCGAGGGCTCGGGACTTTTTATTATTTAGCCCCGAGGGCTCGGGGCTATTTTTTATTTAGCCCCGAGGGCTCGGGGCTTTTTATTATTTAGCCCCGAGGGCTCGGGGCTTTTTATTATTTATCCCCGAGGGCTCGGGGCTTTTTATTATTTATCCCCGAGGGCTCGGGGCTTTTTATTATTTAGCCCCGAGAGCTCGGGGCTTTTTATTATTTATCCCCGAGGGCTCGGGGCTTTTTATTATTTATCCCCGAGGGCTCGGGGCTTTTTATTATTTAGCCCCGAGAGCTCGGGGCTTTTTATTATTTATCCCCGAGGGCTCGGGGCTTTTTATTATTGAGCCCCGAGGGCTCGGGGCTTTTTATTATTTATCCCCGAGGGCTCGGGGCTTTTTATTATTTAGCCCCGAGAGCTCGGGGCTTTTTATTATTTATCCCCGAGGGCTCGGGGCTTTTTATTATTTATCCCCGAGGGCTCGGGGCTTTTTATTATTTAGCCCCGAGGGCTCGGGGCTTTTTATTATTCATCCCCGAGGGCTCGGGGCTTTTTATTATTTAGCCCCGAGGGCTCGGGGCTTTTTATTATTCAGCCCCGAGGACTCGGGGCTATTTTCTATTTAGCCCCGAGGGCTCGGGGTTTTTTATTATTTAGCCCCGAGGGCTCGGGGCTATTTTTTGTTTAGCCCCGAGGGCTCGGGGCTATTTTTTATTTAGCCCCAAGGGCTCGGGGCTTTTTATTATTTAGCCCCGAGGGCTCGGGGCTTTTCATTATTTAGCCCCGAGGGCTCGGGGCTTTTTATTATTTAGCCCGAGGGCTCGTGGCTTTTTATTATTTAGCCCCGAGGGCTCGGGGCTTTTTATTATTTAGCCCCGAGGGCTCGGGGCTTTTTATTATTTATCCCCGAGGGCTCGGGGCTTTTTATTATTGAGCCCCGAGGGCTCGGGGCTATTTTTTATTTAGCCCCGAGGGCTCGGGGCTTTTTATTATTTAGCATCGAGGGCTCGGGGCTATTTTTGATTTAGCCCCGAGGGCTCGGGGCTTTTTATTATTTAGCCCCGAGGGCTCGGGGCTTTTTATTATTTAGCCCCGAGGGCTCGGGGCTTTTTATTATTGAGCCCCGAGGGCTCGGGGCTTTTTATTATTTAGCCCCGAGGGCTCGGGGCTATTTTCTATTAAGCCCCGAGGGCTCGGGGCTTTTTATTATTTATCCCCGAGGGCTCGGGGCTTTTTATTATTTATCCCCGAGGGCTCGGGGCTTTTTATTATTTAGCCCCGAGGGCTCGGGGCTTTTTATTATTTAGCCCCGAGGGCTCGTGGCTTTTTATTATTTAGCCCCGAGGGCTCGGGGCTTTTTATTATTCAGCCCCGAGGGCTCGGGGCTTTTTATTATTTAGCCCCGAGGGCTCGGGGCTTTTTACTATTTATCCCCGAGGGCTCGGGGCTTTTTATTATTGAGCCCCGAGGGCTCGGGGCTATTTTTTATTTAGCCCCGAGGGCTCGGGGCTTTTTATTATTTAGCCCCGAGGGCTCGGGGCTATTTTTTATTTAGCCCCGAGGGCTCGGGGCTTTTTATTATTTAGCCCCGAGGGCTCGGGGCTTTTTATTATTCAGCCCCGAGGGCTCGGGGCTTTTTATTATTTAGCCCCGAGGGCTCGGGGCTTTTTACTATTTATCCCCGAGGGCTCGGGGCTTTTTATTATTGAGCCCCGAGGGCTCGGGGCTATTTTTTATTTAGCCCCGAGGGCTCGGGGCTTTTTATTATTTAGCCCCGAGGGCTCGGGGCTTTTTATTATTCAGCCCCGAGGGCTCGGGGCTTTTTATTATTTAGCCCCGAGGGCTCGGGGCTTTTTACTATTTATCCCCGAGGGCTCGGGGCTTTTTATTATTGAGCCCCGAGGGCTCGGGGCAATTTTTCATTTATCCCCGAGGGCTCGGGGCTTTTTATTATTTATCCCCGAGGGCTCGGGGCTTTTTATTATTTAGCCCCGAGGGCTCGGGGCTTTTTATTCTTTATCCCCGAGGGCTCGGGGCTTTTTATTATTGAGCCCCGAGGGCTCGGGGCTTTTTATTATTGAGCCCCGAGGGCTCGGGGCTTTTTATTATTTAGCCCCGAGGGCTCGGGGCTATTTTCTATTTAGCCCCGAGGGCTCGGGGCTTTTTATTATTTATCCCCGAGGGCTCGGGGCTTTTTATTATTTATCCCCGAGGGCTCGGGGCTTTTTATTATTTAGCCCCGAGGGCTCGGGGCTTTTTATTATTTATCCCCGAGGGCTCGGGGCTTTTTATTATTGAGCCCCGAGGGCTCGGGGCTTTTTATTATTTAGCCCCGAGGGCTCGGGGCTATTTTCTATTTAGCCCCGAGTGCTCGGGGCTTTTTATTATTTATCCCCGAGGGCTCGGGGCTTTTTATTATTTATCCCCGAGGGCTCGGGGCTTTTTATTATTTATCCCCGAGGGCTCGGGGCTTTTTATTATTTAGCCCCGAGGGCTCGGGGCTATTTTTTATTTAGCCCCGAGGGCTCGGGGCTTTTTATTATTTAGCCCCGAGGGCTCGGGGCTTTTTATTATTTATCCCCGAGGGCTCGGGGCTTTTTATTATTTATCCCCGAGGGCTCGGGGCTTTTTATTATTTAGCCCCGAGGGCTCGGGGCTTTTTATCATTTATCTCCGAGGGCTCGGGGCTTTTTATTATCTAGCCCCGAGGGCTCGGGGCTTTTTATTATTTAGCCCCGAGGGCTCGGGGCTTTTTATTATTTATCCCCGAGGGCTTGGGGCTTTTTATTATTGAGCCCCGAGGGCTCGGGGCTTTTTATTATTTAGCCCCGAGGGCTCGGGGCTTTTTATTATTCAGCCCCGAGGGCTCGGGGCTATTTTCTATTTAGCCCCGAGGGCTCGGGGCTTTTTATTATTTAGCCCCGAGGGCTCGGGGCTATTTTTTGTTTAGCCCCGAGGGCTCGGGGCTTTTCATTATTTAGCCCCGAGGGCTCGGGGCTTTTTATTATTTAGCCCGAGGGCTCGGGGCTTTTTATTATTTATCCCCGAGGGCTTGGGGCTTCTTATTATTGAGCCCCGAGGGCTCGGGGCTTTTTATTATTTAGCCCCGAGGGCTCGGGGCTTTTTATTATTCAGCCCCGAGGGCTCGGGGCTTTTTATTATTTATCCCCGAGGGCTCGGGGCTTTTTATTATTGAGCCCCGAGGGCTCGGGGCTTTTTATTATTTAGCCCCGAGGGCTCGGGGCTATTTTCTATTTAGCCCCGAGGGCTCGGGGCTTATTATTATTTATTCTCGAGGGCTCGGGGCTTTTTATCATTTAGCCCCGAGGGCTCGGGGCTTTTCATTATTTAGCCCCGAGGGCTCGGGGCTTTTTATTATTTAGCCCGAGGGCTCGGGGCTTTTCATTATTTATCTCCGAGGGCTTGGGGCTTCTTATTATTGAGCCCCGAGGGCTCGGGGCTTTTTATTATTTAGCCCCGAGGGCTCGGGGCTTTTTATTATTCAGCCCCGAGGGCTCGGGGCTATTTTCTATTTAGCCCCGAGGGCTCGGGGCTTTTTATTATTTAGCCCCGAGGGCTCGAGGCTATTTTTTGTTTAGCCCCGAGGGCTCGGGGCTATTTTTTATTTAGCCCCAAGGGCTCGGGGCTTTTTATTATTTAGCCCCGAGGGCTCGGGGCTTTTCATTATTTAGCCCCGAGGGCTCGGGGCTTTTTATTATTTAGCCCCGAGGGCTCGTGGCTTTTTATTATTTAGCCCCGAGGGCTCGGGGCTTTCTATTATTTAGCCCCGAGGGCTCGGGGCTTTTTATTATTTAGCCCCGAGGGCTCGGGGCTTTTTATTATTTATCCCCGAGGGCTCGGGGCTTTTTATTATTGAGCCCCGAGGGCTCGGGGCTATTTTTTATTTAGCCCCGAGGGCTCGGGGCTTTTTATTATTTAGCCCCGAGGGCTCGGGGCTTTTTATTATTTATCCCCGAGGGCTCGGGGCTTTTTATTATTTATCCCCGAGGGCTCGGGGCTTTTTATTATTTAGCCCCGAGAGCTCGGGGCTTTTTATTATTTATCCCCGAGGGCTCGGGGCTTTTTATTATTGAGCCCCGAGGGCTCGGGGCTTTTTATTATTTAGCCCCGAGGGCTCGGGGCTATTTTCTATTTAGCCCCGAGGGCTCGGGGCTTTTTATTATTTATCCCCGAGGGCTCGGGGCTTTTTATTATTTATCCCCGAGGGCTCGGGGCTTTTTATTATTTAGCCCCGAGGGCTCGGGGCTTTTTATTATTTATCCCCGAGGGCTCGGGGCTTTTTATTATTGAGCCCCGAGGGCTCGGGACTTTTTATTCTTTATCCCCGAGGGCTCGGGGCTTTTTATTATTGAGCCCCGAGGGCTCGGGGCTTTTTATTATTGAGCCCCGAGGGCTCGGGGCTTTTTATTATTTAGCCCCGAGGGCTCGGGGCTATTTTCTATTTAGCCCCGAGTGCTCGGGGCTTTTTATTATTTATCCCCGAGGGCTCGGGGCTTTTTATTATTTATCCCCGAGGGCTCGGGGCTTTTTATTATTGAGCCCCGAGGGCTCGGGGCTTTTTATTATTTAGCCCCGAGGGCTCGGGGCTATTTTCTATTTAGCCCCGAGGGCTCGGGGCTTATTATTATTTATTCTCGAGGGCTCGGGGCTTTTTATTATTTAGCCCCGAGGGCTCGGGGCTATTTTTTATTTAGCCCCGAGGGCTCGGGGCTCTTTATTATTTAGCCCCGAGGGCTCGGGGCTTTTTATTATTTATCCCCGAGGGCTCGGGGCTTTTTATTATTTATCCCCGAGGGCTCGGGGCTTTTTATTATTTAGCCCCGAGGGCTCGGGGCTTTTTATTCTTTATCCCCGAGGGCTCGGGGCTTTTTATTATTGAGCCCCGAGGGCTCGGGGCTTTTTATTATTGAGCCCCGAGGGCTCGGGGCTTTTTATTATTTAGCCCCGAGGGCTCGGGGCTATTTTCTATTTAGCCCCGAGGGCTTGGGGCTTTTTATTATTTATCCCCGAGGGCTCGGGGCTTTTTATTATTTATCCCCGAGGGCTCGGGGCTTTTTATTATTTAGCCCCGAGGGCTCGGGGCTTTTTATTATTTATCCCCGAGGGCTCGGGGCTTTTTATTATTGAGCCCCGAGGGCTCGGGGCTTTTTATTATTTAGCCCCGAGGGCTCGGGGCTATTTTCTATTTAGCCCCGAGGGCTTGGGGCTTTTTATTATTTATCCCCGAGGGCTCGGGGCTTTTTATTATTTATCCCCGAGGGCTCGGGGCTTTTTATTATTGAGCCCCGAGGGCTCGGGGCTTTTTATTATTTAGCCCCGAGGGCTCGGGGCTATTTTCTATTTAGCCCCGAGGGCTCGGGGCTTATTATTATTGATTCTCGAGGGCTCGGGGCTTTTTATTATTTAGCCCCGAGGGCTCGGGGCTATTTTTTATTTAGCCCCGAGGGCTCGGGGCTCTTTATTATTTAGCCCCGAGGGCTCGGGGCTTTTTATTATTTATCCCCGAGGGCTCGGGGCTTTTTATTATTTATCCCCGAGGGCTCGGGGCTTTTTATTATTTAGCCCCGAGGGCTCGGGGCTTTTTATTCTTTATCCCCGAGGGCTCGGGGCTTTTTATTATTGAGCCCCGAGGGCTCGGGGCTTTTTATTATTGAGCCCCGAGGGCTCGGGGCTTTTTATTATTTAGCCCCGAGGGCTCGGGGCTATTTTCTATTTAGCCCCGAGGGCTTGGGGCTTTTTATTATTTATCCCCGAGGGCTCGGGGCTTTTTATTATTTATCCCCGAGGGCTCGGGGCTTTTTATTATTTAGCCCCGAGGGCTCGGGGCTTTTTATTATTTATCCCCGAGGGCTCGGGGCTTTTTATTATTGAGCCCCGAGGGCTCGGGGCTTTTTATTATTTAGCCCCGAGGGCTCGGGGCTATTTTCTATTTAGCCCCGAGGGCTTGGGGCTTTTTATTATTTATCCCCGAGGGCTCGGGGCTTTTTATTATTTATCCCCGAGGGCTCGGGGCTTTTTATTATTTAGCCCCGAGGGCTCGGGGCTATTTTTTATTTAGCCCCGAGGGCTCGGGGCTTTTTATTATTTAGCCCCGAGGGCTCGGGGCTTTTTATTATTTATCCCCGAGGGCTCGGGGCTTTTTATTATTTATCCCCGAGGGCTCGGGGCTTTTTATTATTTAGCCCCGAGGGCTCGGGGCTTTTTATTATTTATCTCCGAGGGCTCGGGGCTTTTTATTATTTAGCCCCGAGGGCTCGGGGCTTTTTATTATTTAGCCCCGAGGGCTCGGGGCTTTTTATTATTTATCCCCGAGGGCTTGGGGCTTTTTATTATTGAGCCCCGAGGGCTCGGGGCTTTTTATTATTTAGCCCCGAGGGCTCGGGGCTTTTTATTATTCAGCCCCGAGGGCTCGGGGCTATTTTCTATTTAGCCCCGAGGGCTCGGGGCTTTTTATTATTTAGCCCGAGGGCTCGGGGCTATTTTTTGTTTAGCCCCGAGGGCTCGGGGCTTTTCATTATTTAGCCCCGAGGGCTCGGGGCTTTTTATTATTTAGCCCGAGGGCTCGGGGCTTTTTATTATTTATCCCCGAGGGCTTGGGGCTTCTTATTATTGAGCCCCGAGGGCTCGGGGCTTTTTATTATTTAGCCCCGAGGGCTCGGGGCTTTTTATTATTCAGCCCCGAGGGCTCGGGGCTTTTTATTATTTATCCCCGAGGGCTCGGGGCTTTTTATTATTGAGCCCCGAGGGCTCGGGGCTTTTTATTATTTAGCCCTGAGGGCTCGGGGCTATTTTCTATTTAGCCCCGAGGGCTCGGGGCTTATTATTATTTATTCTCGAGGGCTCGGGGCTTTTTATTATTTAGCCCCGAGGGCTCGGGGCTTTTCATTATTTAGCCCCGAGGGCTCGGGGCTTTTTATTATTTAGCCCGAGGGCTCGGGGCTTTTTATTATTTATCCCCGAGGGCTTGGGGCTTCTTATTATTGAGCCCCGAGGGCTCGGGGCTTTTTATTATTTAGCCCCGAGGGCTCGGGGCTTTTTATTATTCAGCCCCGAGGGCTCGGGGCTATTTTCTATGTAGCCCCGAGGGCTCGGGGCTTTTTATTATTTAGCCCCGAGGGCTCGAGGCTATTTTTTGTTTAGCCCCGAGGGCTCGGGGCTATTTTTTATTTAGCCCCAAGGGCTCGGGGCTTTTTATTATTTAGCCCCGAGGGCTCGGGGCTTTTCATTATTTAGCCCCGAGGGCTCGGGGCTTTTTATTATTTAGCCCCGAGGGCTCGTGGCTTTTTATTATTTAGCCCCGAGGGCTCGGGGCTTTCTATTATTTAGCCCCGAGGGCTCGGGGCTTTTTATTATTCAGCCCCGAGGGCTCGGGGCTTTTTATTATTTATCCCCGAGGGCTCGGGGCTTTTTATTATTGAGCCCCGAGGGCTCGGGGCTATTTTTTATTTAGCCCCGAGGGCTCGGGGCTTTTTATTATTTAGCATCGAGGGCTCGGGGCTATTTTTGATTTAGCCCCGAGGGCTCGGGGCTTTTTATTATTTAGCCCCGAGGGCTCGGGGCTTTTTATTATTTAGCCCCGAGGGCTCGGGGCTATTTTTTATTTAGCCCCGAGGGCTCGGGGCTTTTTATTATTTAGCCCCGAGGGCTCGGGGCTTTTTATTATTTATCCCCGAGGGCTCGGGGCTTTTCATTATTTATCCCCGAGGGCTCGGGGCTGTTTATTATTTAGCCCCGAGAGCTCGGGGCTTTTTATTATTTATCCCCGAGGGCTCGGGGCTTTTTATTATTGAGCCCCGAGGGCTCGGGGCTTTTTATTATTTAGCCCCGAGGGCTCGGGGCTATTTTCTATTTAGCCCCGAGGGCTCGGGGTTTTTTATTATTTATCCCCGAGGGCTCGGGGCTTTTTATTATTTATCCCCGAGGGCTCGGGGCTTTTTATTATTTAGCCCCGAGGGCTCGGGGCTTTTTATTATTTATCCCCGAGGGCTCGGGGCTTTTTATTATTGAGCCCCGAGGGCTCGGGGCTTTTTATTATTTAGCCCCGAGGGCTCGGGGCTATTTTCTATTTAGCCCCGAGGGCTCGGGGCTTTTTATTATTTATCCCCGAGGGCTCGGGGCTTTTTATTATTTAGCCCCGAGGGCTCGGGGCTTTTTATTATTTAGCCCCGAGGGCTCGTGGCTTTTTATTATTTAGCCCCGAGGGCTCGGGGCTTTTTATTATTCAGCCCCGAGGGCTCGGGGCTTTTTATTATTTAGCCCCGAGGGCTCGGGGCTTTTTATTATTTATCCCCGAGGGCTCGGGGCTTTTTATTATTTAGCCCCGAGGGCTCGGGGCTATTTTTTATTTAGCCCCGAGGGCTCGGGGCTTTTTATTATTTAGCCCCGAGGGCTCGGGGCTTTTTATTATTTAGCCCCGAGGGCTCGGGGCTTTTCATTATTTAGCCCCGAAGGCTCGGGGCTCTTTATTATTTAGCCCCGAGGGCTCGGGGCTATTTTTTATTTAGCCCCGAGGGCTCGGGGCTTTCTATTATTTAGCCCCGAGGGCTCGGGGCTATTTTTTATTTAGCCCCGAGGGCTCGGGGCTTTTTATTATTTATCCCCGAGGGCTCGGGGCTTTTTATTATTTAGCCCCGAGGGCTCGGGGCTATTTTTTATTTAGCCCCGAGGGCTCGGGGCTTTTTATTATTTATCCCCGAGGGCTCGGGGCTTTTTATTAATTAGCCCCGAGGGCTCGGGGCTTTTTATTATTTATTCCCGAGGGCTCGGGGCTTTTTATTATCGAGCCCCGAGGGCTCGGGGCTTTTTATTATTTAGCCCCGAGGGCTCGGGGCTATTTTCTATTTAGCCCCGAGGGCTCGGGGCTTTTTATTATTTATCCCCGAGGGCTCGGGGCTTTTTATTATTTATCCCCGAGGGCTCGGGGCTTTTTATTCTTTATCCCCGAGGGCTCGGGGCTTTTTATTATTGAGCCCCGAGGGCTCGGGGCTTTTTATTATTGAGCCCCGAGGGCTCGGGGCTTTTTATTATTTAGCCCCGAGGGCTCGGGGCTATTTTCTATTTAGCCCCGAGGGCTCGGGGCTTTTTATTATTTATCCCCGAGGGCTCGGGGCTTTTTATTATTTATCCCCGAGGGCTCGGGGCTTTTTATTATTTAGCCCCGAGGGCTCGGGGCTTTTTATTATTTATCCCCGAGGGCTCGGGGCTTTTTATTATTGAGCCCCGAGGGCTCGGGGCTTTTTATTATTTAGCCCCGAGGGCTCGGGGCTATTTTCTATTTAGCCCCGAGTGCTCGGGGCTTTTTATTATTTATCCCCGAGGGCTCGGGGCTTTTTATTATTTATCCCCGAGGGCTCGGGGCTTTTTATTATTTATCCCCGAGGGCTCGGGGCTTTTTATTATTTAGCCCCGAGGGCTCGGGGCTATTTTTTATTTAGCCCCGAGGGCTCGGGGCTTTTTATTATTTAGCCCCGAGGGCTCGGGGCTTTTTATTATTTATCCCCGAGGGCTCGGGGCTTTTTATTATTTATCCCCGAGGGCTCGGGGCTTTTTATTATTTAGCCCCGAGGGCTCGGGGCTTTTTATTATTTATCTCCGAGGGCTCGGGGCTTTTTATTATTTAGCCCCGAGGGCTCGGGGCTTTTTATTATTTAGCCCCGAGGGCTCGGGGCTTTTTATTATTTATCCCCGAGGGCTTGGGGCTTTTTATTATTGAGCCCCGAGGGCTCGGGGCTTTTTATTATTTAGCCCCGAGGGCTCGGGGCTTTTTATTATTCAGCCCCGAGGGCTCGGGGCTATTTTCTATTTAGCCCCGAGGGCTCGGGGCTTTTTATTATTTAGCCCCGAGGGCTCGGGGCTATTTTTTGTTTAGCCCCGAGGGCTCGGGGCTTTTCATTATTTAGCCCCGAGGGCTCGGGGCTTTTTATTATTTAGCCCGAGGGCTCGGGGCTTTTTATTATTTATCCCCGAGGGCTTGGGGCTTCTTATTATTGAGCCCCGAGGGCTCGGGGCTTTTTATTATTTAGCCCCGAGGGCTCGGGGCTTTTTATTATTCAGCCCCGAGGGCTCGGGGCTTTTTATTATTTATCCCCGAGGGCTCGGGGCTTTTTATTATTGAGCCCCGAGGGCTCGGGGCTTTTTATTATTTAGCCCCGAGGGCTCGGGGCTATTTTCTATTTAGCCCCGAGGGCTCGGGGCTTATTATTATTTATTCTCGAGGGCTCGGGGCTTTTTATCATTTAGCCCCGAGGGCTCGGGGCTTTTCATTATTTAGCCCCGAGGGCTCGGGGCTTTTTATTATTTAGCCCGAGGGCTCGGGGCTTTTCATTATTTATCCCCGAGGGCTTGGGGCTTCTTATTATTGAGCCCCGAGGGCTCGGGGCTTTTTATTATTTAGCCCCGAGGGCTCGGGGCTTTTTATTATTCAGCCCCGAGGGCTCGGGGCTATTTTCTATTTAGCCCCGAGGGCTCGGGGCTTTTTATTATTTAGCCCCGAGGGCTCGAGGCTATTTTTTGTTTAGCCCCGAGGGCTCGGGGCTATTTTTTATTTAGCCCCAAGGGCTCGGGGCTTTTTATTATTTAGCCCCGAGGGCTCGGGGCTTTTCATTATTTAGCCCCGAGGGCTCGGGGCTTTTTATTATTTAGCCCCGAGGGCTCGTGGCTTTTTATTATTTAGCCCCGAGGGCTCGGGGCTTTCTATTATTTAGCCCCGAGGGCTCGGGGCTTTTTATTATTTAGCCCCGAGGGCTCGGGGCTTTTTATTATTTATCCCCGAGGGCTCGGGGCTTTTTATTATTGAGCCCCGAGGGCTCGGGGCTATTTTTTATTTAGCCCCGAGGGCTCGGGGCTTTTTATTATTTAGCATCGAGGGCTCGGGGCTATTTTTGATTTAGCCCCGAGGGCTCGGGGCTTTTTATTATTTAGCCCCGAGGGCTCGGGGCTTTTTATTATTTAGCCCCGAGGGCTCGGGGCTATTTTTTATTTAGCCCCGAGGGCTCGGGGCTTTTTATTATTTAGCCCCGAGGGCTCGGGGCTTTTTATTATTTATCCCCGAGGGCTCGGGGCTTTTTATTATTTATCCCCGAGGGCTCGGGGCTTTTTATTATTTAGCCCCGAGAGCTCGGGGCTTTTTATTATTTATCCCCGAGGGCTCGGGGCTTTTTATTATTGAGCCCCGAGGGCTCGGGGCTTTTTATTATTTAGCCCCGAGGGCTCGGGGCTATTTTCTATTTAGCCCCGAGGGCTCGGGGCTTTTTATTATTTATCCCCGAGGGCTCGGGGCTTTTTATTATTTATCCCCGAGGGCTCGGGGCTTTTTATTATTTAGCCCCGAGGGCTCGGGGCTTTTTATTATTTATCCCCGAGGGCTCGGGGCTTTTTATTATTGAGCCCCGAGGGCTCGGGACTTTTTATTCTTTATCCCCGAGGGCTCGGGGCTTTTTATTATTGAGCCCCGAGGGCTCGGGGCTTTTTATTATTGAGCCCCGAGGGCTCGGGGCTTTTTATTATTTAGCCCCGAGGGCTCGGGGCTATTTTCTATTTAGCCCCGAGTGCTCGGGGCTTTTTATTATTTATCCCCGAGGGCTCGGGGCTTTTTATTATTTATCCCCGAGGGCTCGGGGCTTTTTATTATTGAGCCCCGAGGGCTCGGGGCTTTTTATTATTTAGCCCCGAGGGCTCGGGGCTATTTTCTATTTAGCCCCGAGGGCTCGGGGCTTATTATTATTTATTCTCGAGGGCTCGGGGCTTTTTATTATTTAGCCCCGAGGGCTCGGGGCTATTTTTTATTTAGCCCCGAGGGCTCGGGGCTCTTTATTATTTAGCCCCGAGGGCTCGGGGCTTTTTATTATTTATCCCCGAGGGCTCGGGGCTTTTTATTATTTATCCCCGAGGGCTCGGGGCTTTTTATTATTTAGCCCCGAGGGCTCGGGGCTTTTTATTCTTTATCCCCGAGGGCTCGGGGCTTTTTATTATTGAGCCCCGAGGGCTCGGGGCTTTTTATTATTGAGCCCCGAGGGCTCGGGGCTTTTTATTATTTAGCCCCGAGGGCTCGGGGCTATTTTCTATTTAGCCCCGAGGGCTTGGGGCTTTTTATTATTTATCCCCGAGGGCTCGGGGCTTTTTATTATTTATCCCCGAGGGCTCGGGGCTTTTTATTATTTAGCCCCGAGGGCTCGGGGCTTTTTATTATTTATCCCCGAGGGCTCGGGGCTTTTTATTATTGAGCCCCGAGGGCTCGGGGCTTTTTATTATTTAGCCCCGAGGGCTCGGGGCTATTTTCTATTTAGCCCCGAGGGCTTGGGGCTTTTTATTATTTATCCCCGAGGGCTCGGGGCTTTTTATTATTTATCCCCGAGGGCTCGGGGCTTTTTATTATTGAGCCCCGAGGGCTCGGGGCTTTTTATTATTTAGCCCCGAGGGCTCGGGGCTATTTTCTATTTAGCCCCGAGGGCTCGGGGCTTATTATTATTGATTCTCGAGGGCTCGGGGCTTTTTATTATTTAGCCCCGAGGGCTCGGGGCTATTTTTTATTTAGCCCCGAGGGCTCGGGGCTCTTTATTATTTAGCCCCGAGGGCTCGGGGCTTTTTATTATTTATCCCCGAGGGCTCGGGGCTTTTTATTATTTATCCCCGAGGGCTCGGGGCTTTTTATTATTTAGCCCCGAGGGCTCGGGGCTTTTTATTCTTTATCCCCGAGGGCTCGGGGCTTTTTATTATTGAGCCCCGAGGGCTCGGGGCTTTTTATTATTGAGCCCCGAGGGCTCGGGGCTTTTTATTATTTAGCCCCGAGGGCTCGGGGCTATTTTCTATTTAGCCCCGAGGGCTTGGGGCTTTTTATTATTTATCCCCGAGGGCTCGGGGCTTTTTATTATTTATCCCCGAGGGCTCGGGGCTTTTTATTATTTAGCCCCGAGGGCTCGGGGCTTTTTATTATTTATCCCCGAGGGCTCGGGGCTTTTTATTATTGAGCCCCGAGGGCTCGGGGCTTTTTATTATTTAGCCCCGAGGGCTCGGGGCTATTTTCTATTTAGCCCCGAGGGCTTGGGGCTTTTTATTATTTATCCCCGAGGGCTCGGGGCTTTTTATTATTTATCCCCGAGGGCTCGGGGCTTTTTATTATTTAGCCCCGAGGGCTCGGGGCTATTTTTTATTTAGCCCCGAGGGCTCGGGGCTTTTTATTATTTAGCCCCGAGGGCTCGGGGCTTTTTATTATTTATCCCCGAGGGCTCGGGGCTTTTTATTATTTATCCCCGAGGGCTCGGGGCTTTTTATTATTTAGCCCCGAGGGCTCGGGGCTTTTTATTATTTATCTCCGAGGGCTCGGGGCTTTTTATTATTTAGCCCCGAGGGCTCGGGGCTTTTTATTATTTAGCCCCGAGGGCTCGGGGCTTTTTATTATTTATCCCCGAGGGCTTGGGGCTTTTTATTATTGAGCCCCGAGGGCTCGGGGCTTTTTATTATTTAGCCCCGAGGGCTCGGGGCTTTTTATTATTCAGCCCCGAGGGCTCGGGGCTATTTTCTATTTAGCCCCGAGGGCTCGGGGCTTTTTATTATTTAGCCCGAGGGCTCGGGGCTATTTTTTGTTTAGCCCCGAGGGCTCGGGGCTTTTCATTATTTAGCCCCGAGGGCTCGGGGCTTTTTATTATTTAGCCCGAGGGCTCGGGGCTTTTTATTATTTATCCCCGAGGGCTTGGGGCTTCTTATTATTGAGCCCCGAGGGCTCGGGGCTTTTTATTATTTAGCCCCGAGGGCTCGGGGCTTTTTATTATTCAGCCCCGAGGGCTCGGGGCTTTTTATTATTTATCCCCGAGGGCTCGGGGCTTTTTATTATTGAGCCCCGAGGGCTCGGGGCTTTTTATTATTTAGCCCTGAGGGCTCGGGGCTATTTTCTATTTAGCCCCGAGGGCTCGGGGCTTATTATTATTTATTCTCGAGGGCTCGGGGCTTTTTATTATTTAGCCCCGAGGGCTCGGGGCTTTTCATTATTTAGCCCCGAGGGCTCGGGGCTTTTTATTATTTAGCCCGAGGGCTCGGGGCTTTTTATTATTTATCCCCGAGGGCTTGGGGCTTCTTATTATTGAGCCCCGAGGGCTCGGGGCTTTTTATTATTTAGCCCCGAGGGCTCGGGGCTTTTTATTATTCAGCCCCGAGGGCTCGGGGCTATTTTCTATGTAGCCCCGAGGGCTCGGGGCTTTTTATTATTTAGCCCCGAGGGCTCGAGGCTATTTTTTGTTTAGCCCCGAGGGCTCGGGGCTATTTTTTATTTAGCCCCAAGGGCTCGGGGCTTTTTATTATTTAGCCCCGAGGGCTCGGGGCTTTTCATTATTTAGCCCCGAGGGCTCGGGGCTTTTTATTATTTAGCCCCGAGGGCTCGTGGCTTTTTATTATTTAGCCCCGAGGGCTCGGGGCTTTCTATTATTTAGCCCCGAGGGCTCGGGGCTTTTTATTATTCAGCCCCGAGGGCTCGGGGCTTTTTATTATTTATCCCCGAGGGCTCGGGGCTTTTTATTATTGAGCCCCGAGGGCTCGGGGCTATTTTTTATTTAGCCCCGAGGGCTCGGGGCTTTTTATTATTTAGCATCGAGGGCTCGGGGCTATTTTTGATTTAGCCCCGAGGGCTCGGGGCTTTTTATTATTTAGCCCCGAGGGCTCGGGGCTTTTTATTATTTAGCCCCGAGGGCTCGGGGCTATTTTTTATTTAGCCCCGAGGGCTCGGGGCTTTTTATTATTTAGCCCCGAGGGCTCGGGGCTTTTTATTATTTATCCCCGAGGGCTCGGGGCTTTTCATTATTTATCCCCGAGGGCTCGGGGCTTTTTATTATTTAGCCCCGAGAGCTCGGGGCTTTTTATTATTTATCCCCGAGGGCTCGGGGCTTTTTATTATTGAGCCCCGAGGGCTCGGGGCTTTTTATTATTTAGCCCCGAGGGCTCGGGGCTATTTTCTATTTAGCCCCGAGGGCTCGGGGTTTTTTATTATTTATCCCCGAGGGCTCGGGGCTTTTTATTATTTATCCCCGAGGGCTCGGGGCTTTTTATTATTTAGCCCCGAGGGCTCGGGGCTTTTTATTATTTATCCCCGAGGGCTCGGGGCTTTTTATTATTGAGCCCCGAGGGCTCGGGGCTTTTTATTATTTAGCCCCGAGGGCTCGGGGCTATTTTCTATTTAGCCCCGAGGGCTCGGGGCTTTTTATTATTTATCCCCGAGGGCTCGGGGCTTTTTATTATTTAGCCCCGAGGGCTCGGGGCTTTTTATTATTTAGCCCCGAGGGCTCGTGGCTTTTTATTATTTAGCCCCGAGGGCTCGGGGCTTTTTATTATTCAGCCCCGAGGGCTCGGGGCTTTTTATTATTTAGCCCCGAGGGCTCGGGGCTTTTTATTATTTATCCCCGAGGGCTCGGGGCTTTTTATTATTTAGCCCCGAGGGCTCGGGGCTATTTTTTATTTAGCCCCGAGGGCTCGGGGCTTTTTATTATTTAGCCCCGAGGGCTCGGGGCTTTTTATTATTTAGCCCCGAGGGCTCGGGGCTTTTCATTATTTAGCCCCGAAGGCTCGGGGCTCTTTATTATTTAGCCCCGAGGGCTCGGGGCTATTTTTTATTTAGCCCCGAGGGCTCGGGGCTTTCTATTATTTAGCCCCGAGGGCTCGGGGCTATTTTTTATTTAGCCCCGAGGGCTCGGGGCTTTTTATTATTTATCCCCGAGGGCTCGGGGCTTTTTATTATTTAGCCCCGAGGGCTCGGGGCTATTTTTTATTTAGCCCCGAGGGCTCGGGGCTTTTTATTATTTATCCCCGAGGGCTCGGGGCTTTTTATTAATTAGCCCCGAGGGCTCGGGGCTTTTTATTATTTATTCCCGAGGGCTCGGGGCTTTTTATTATCGAGCCCCGAGGGCTCGGGGCTTTTTATTATTTAGCCCCGAGGGCTCGGGGCTATTTTCTATTTAGCCCCGAGGGCTCGGGGCTTTTTATTATTTATCCCCGAGGGCTCGGGGCTTTTTATTATTTATCCCCGAGGGCTCGGGGCTTTTTATTATTTAGCCCCGAGGGCTCGGGGCTTTTTATTATTTAGCCCCGAGGGCTCGGGGCTTTTTATTATTTATCCCCGAGGGCTCGGGGCTTTTTATTATTTATCCCCGAGGGCTCGGGGCTTTTTATTATTTAGCCCCGAGGGCTCGGGGCTTTTTATTATTTAGCACCGAGGGCTCGGGGCTTTTTATTATTCAGCCCCGAGGGCTCGGGGCTTTCTATTATTTATCCCCGAGGGCTCGGGGCTATTTTTTATTTAGTCCCGAGGGCTCGGGGCTATTTTTTGTTTAGTCCCGAGGGCTCGGGGCTATTTTTTATTTAGTCCCGAGGGCTCGGGGCTATTTTTTGTTTAGCCCCGAGGGCTCGGGGCTATTTTTTATTCAGCCCCGAGGGCTCGGGGCTTTTTATTATTTAGCCCCGAGGGCTCGGGGCTATTTTTTGTTTAGCCCCGAGGGCTCGGGGCTATTTTTTATTTAGCCCCGAGGGCTCGGGGCTTTTTATTATTTAGCCCCGAGGGCTCGGGGCTTTTTATTATTTAGCCCCGAGGGCTCGGGGCTATTTTTTATTTAGCCCCGAGGGCTCGGGGCTTTTTATTATTTAGCCCCGAGGGCTCGGGGCTTTTTATTATTTAGCCCCGAGGGCTCGGGGCTTTTCATTATTTAGCCCCGAGGGCTCGGGGCTCTTTATTATTTAGCCCCGAGGGCTCGGGGCTATTTTTTATTTAGCCCCAAGGGCTCGGGGCTTTTTATTATTTAGCCCCGAGGGCTCGGGGCTTTTTACTATTTATCCCCGAGGGCTCGGGGCTTTTTATTATTGAGCCCCGAGGGCTCGGGGCTATTTTTTATTTAGCCCCGAGGGCTCGGGGCTTTTTATTATTTAGCCCCGAGGGCTCGGGGCTATTTTTTATTTAGCCCCGAGGGCTCGGGGCTATTTTCTATTTAGCCCCGAGGGCTCGGGGCTTTTTATTATTCAGCCCCGAGGGCTTGGGGCTTTTTATTATTTAGCCCCGAGGGCTCGGGGCTCTTTACTATTTATCCCCGAGGGCTCGGGACTTTTTATTATTGAGCCCCGAGGGCTCGGGGCTATTTTTTATTTAGCCCCGAGGGCTCGGGGCTTTTTATTATTTAGCCCCGAGGGCTCGGGGCTATTTTTTATTTAGCCCCGAGGGCTCGGGGCTTTTTATTATTTAGCCCCGAGGGCTCGGGGCTTTTTATTATTTAGCCCCGAGGGCTCGGGGCTTTTCATTATTTAGCCCCGAGGGCTCGGGGCTCTTTATTATTTAGCCCCGAGGGCTCGGGGCTATTTTTTATTTAGCCCCAAGGGCTCGGGGCTTTTTATTATTTAGCCCCGAGGGCTCGGGGCTTTTCATTATTTAGCCCCGAGGGCTCGGGGCTTTTTATTATTTAGCCCCGAGGGCTCGTGGCTTTTTATTATTTAGCCCCGAGGGCTCGGGGCTTTCTATTATTTAGCCCCGAGGGCTCGGGGCTTTTTATTATTTAGCCCCGAGGGCTCGGGGCTTTTTATTATTTATCCCCGAGGGCTCGGGGCTTTTTATTATTGAGCCCCGAGGGCTCGGGGCTATTTTTTATTTAGCCCCGAGGGCTCGGGGCTTTTTATTATTTAGCATCGAGGGCTCGGGGCTATTTTTGATTTAGCCCCGAGGGCTCGGGGCTTTTTATTATTTAGCCCCGAGGGCTCGGGGCTTTTTATTATTTATCCCCGAGGGCTCGGGGCTTTTTATTATTCATCCCCGAGGGCTCGGGGCTTTTTATTATTTAGCCTCGAGAGCTCGGGGCTTTTTATTATTTATCCCCGAGGGCTCGGGGCTTTTTATTATTGAGCCCCGAGGGCTCGGGGCTTTTTATTATTTAGCCCCGAGGGCTCGGGGCTATTTTCTATTTAGCCCCGAGGGCTCGGGGCTTTTTATTATTTATCCCCGAGGGCTCGGGGCTTTTTATTATTTATCCCCGAGGGCTCGGGGCTTTTTATTATTTATCCCCGAGGGCTCGGGGCTTTTTATTATTGAGCCCCGAGGGCTCGGGGCTTTTTATTATTTAGCCCCGAGGGCTCGGGGCTATTTTCTATTTAGCCCCGAGGGCTCGGGGCTTTTTATTATTTATCCCCGAGGGCTCGGGGCTTTTTATTATTTATCCCCGAGGGCTCGGGGCTTTTTATTATTGAGCCCCGAGGGCTCGGGGCTATTTTTTATTCAGCCCCGAGGGCTCAGGGCTTTTTATGATTTAGCCCCGAGGGTTCGGGGCTATTTATTATTTAGCCCCGAGGGCTCGGGGCTATTTTTTATTTAGCCCCGAGGGCTCGGGGCTTTTTATTATTTAGCCCCGAAGGCTCGGGGCTTTTCATTATTTAGCCCCGAGGGCTTGGGGTTATTTTTTGTTGAGCCCCGAGGGCTTGGGGCTTTTTATTATTTAGCCCCGAGGGCTCGGGGCTTTTTATGATTTAGCCCCGAGGGTTCGGGGCTATTTATTATTTAGCCCCGAGGGCTCGGGGCTATTTTTTATTTAGCCCCGAGGGCTCGGGGCTTTTTATTATTTAGCCCCGAAGGCTCGGGGCTTTTCATTATTTAGCCCCGAGGGCTTGGGGTTATTTTTTGTTGAGCCCCGAGGGCTTGGGGCTTTTTATTATTTAGCCCCGAGGGCTCGGGGCTTTTTATTATTTAGCCCCGAGGGCTCGGGGCTATTTTTTATTTAGCCCCGAGGGCTCGGGGCTTTTTATTATTTATCCCCGAGGGCTCGGGGCTTTTTATTAATTAGCCCCGAGGGCTCGGGGCTTTTTATTATTTATTCCCGAGGGCTCGGGGCTTTTTATTATCGAGCCCCGAGGGCTCGGGGCTTTTTATTATTTAGCCCCGAGGGCTCGGGGCTATTTTCTATTTAGCCCCGAGGGCTCGGGGCTTTTTATTATTTATCCCCGAGGGCTCGGGGCTTTTTATTATTTATCCCCGAGGGCTCGGGGCTTTTTATTATTTAGCCCCGAGGGCTCGGGGCTTTTTATTATTTAGCCCCGAGGGCTCGGGGCTTTTTATTATTTATCCCCGAGGGCTCGGGGCTTTTTATTATTTATCCCCGAGGGCTCGGGGCTTTTTATTATTTAGCCCCGAGGGCTCGGGGCTTTTTATTATTTAGCCCCGAGGGCTCGGGGCTTTTTATTATTCAGCCCCGAGGGCTCGGGGCTTTCTATTATTTATCCCCGAGGGCTCGGGGCTTTTTATTATTTATCCCCGAGGGCTCGGGGCTTTTTATTATTTATCCCCGAGGGCTCGGGGCTTTTTATTATTTAACCCCGAGGGCTCGTGGCTTTTTATTATTTAGCCCCGAGGGCTCGTGGCTTTTTATTATTTAGCCCCGAGGGCTCGGGGCTTTTTATTATTTAGCCCCGAGGGCTCGGGGCTTTTTATTATTCAGCCCCGAGGGCTCGGGGCTTTCTATTATTTATCCCCGAGGGCTCGGGGCTTTTTATTATTTATCCCCGAGGGCTCGGGGCTTTTTATTATTTATCCCCGAGGGCTCGGGGCTTTTTATTATTTAACCCCGAGGGCTCGTGGCTTTTTATTATTTAGCCCCGAGGGCTCGTGGCTTTTTATTATTTAGCCCCGAGGGCTCGGGGCTTTTTATTATTCAGCCCCGAGGGCTCGGGGCTTTTTATTATTTAGCCCCGAGGGCTCGGGGCTTTTTACTATTTATCCCCGAGGGCTCGGGGCTTTTTATTATTGAGCCCCGAGGGCTCGGGGCTATTTTTTATTTAGCCCCGAGGGCTCGGGGCTTTTTATTATTTAGCCCCGAGGGCTCGGGGCTAGTTTTTATTCAGCCCCGAGGGCTCGGGGCTTTTTATTATTTAGCCCCGAGGGCTCGGGGCTTTTTATTATTTAGCCCCGAGGGCTCGGGGCTTTTCATTATTTAGCCCCGAGGGCTCGGGGCTCTTTATTATTTAGCCCCGAGGGCTCGGGGCTTTTTATTATTTAGCCCCGAGGGCTCGGGGCTATTTTTTATTTAGCCCCGAGGGCTTGGGGCTATTTTTTATTTAGCCCCGAGGGCTCGGGGCTTTTTATTATTTAGCCCCGAGGGCTCGGGGCTTTTTATTATTTAGCCCCGAGGGCTCGGAGCTTTTTATTATTTATCCCCGAGGGCTCGGGGCTATTTTTTATTTAGTCCCGAGGGCTCGGGGCTATTTTTTGTTGAGCCCCGAGGGCTCGGGGCTATTTTTCATTTAGCCCCGAGGGCTCGGGGCTTTTTGTTATTTAGCCCCGATTGCTCGTGGCTATTCTGTTATTTACCCTCGATTTTACAATTATAAAGCTTCCATTCGGAGGAACTAGTATTGAAAATTTGACTCGTGATTGGAGGAAAATTTCTTGTAAAATCTGGCCAAAGACCTGAGCCATTACTCCGATCTTCCAGTTATCACTCGTGAGATATTGGCAAATATAGTAAACAACTTCTTGGGTGGACAGGGTCACTATAGTTATTATACATTCTTTGAGAAAAAGGATTGAAAATCCAACTCGTGATTGGAGGAGAATTTCTGGCAAAATCTCGCCATTTTTTCATTTTTGTATTTGACAGTTTACAAAGTTCTACATGTGAATTAGAGTGACATGTGACTTCAACCCCTACCCTTAGAATCCAGTAACAATTCCATCATCCCTTTTTCATTAGCATCCGTTATTGGTACAGCATTCAACAAATAGATATCATATATATATGTTGTATGCAAATAACCGCCATGCTGACATAATTTTCGCCGCTGAACCGCTATTTTGCGGAGAAAAATCGATTTTCGTCAGCAAAAAAGAGATTAATCGAGGGATTTTTGTTTTCACCTGTAAATAGCTCTCGAACTGTTAGATTTAGAGAAAAATATAAAAGAATCTTTTTCATGGAGGATTCGATCTTCCAAAAAAAGGTCTTCTGGTATTTCCTCCTAAACCCAATAGTTCCGGAGATCCCTTCAAAAACCGTTCAAATAATTTTTGAATTCGTGAATTGTGAAAACTTGATAACGAAAAACTATTCGGGGGGAAGGTGGGGTAAAATGAACACGGGTTAATCCCTGTATTTTATACTATGAAAATTAGTCGGAATTAATGGGAACATTGGAGATAAGTTCTTTTTGATGATTCCAAAAGATTGGAAAGATGAGGAAATTTTCCATGTAAATCATATGACAAAAGTTATTCTTTGTAATTTTTAAAAAATTTCTTGTTTGGATTTTTGACAATTATACCTGTCAATGCATGAGAATGGATACATTGAGTGGACTGTATTTACGATTGGATAAATGCCCCTAAATTTGCACCGACGCTGGTCTGAAATATGGATAGCTTTTCTTTCGCTAATAAAAAGATCCAGATTCACTTAGATGGACATTCAATTAAGACTTTTGTCATATGATAAAATACATTGTGTTATAGATAATTGAACCGACCGAATTACGAATGGATATTGATAGAAAACCGTCACATTGATAAGAGATAACGTCGAATTACATTGTTCGACCGTTTTGCCCCGTGGCTTGATAACGACGAATGCAACCGTCTTGCCCCATGGCTTGACGCCGATTCCCACCGAATCAGGCAGCCTTGTTCCCCGGTAGCGAGGCTGGCCCACCGGAATGTGACCGAGACTATCCGATCTAGTTTGACCGAATTTGCCAAGGCTTTCTGCCAAAAGCCTAAACATTCCTTTTTTCGTGCAAAATTTGAAGGTGGAGTTCTTCTGTTCTCGAAAAATTTCAGGTTTTCGAGAATATCTCGGGTTCTATTGATCGTAGCGACCTGGGGTTGATCTTAAATGAAACGTGAGCTCATTTCCCATTGATTTATGGGTTTCAAATAAAATATCAATTTTTTTCAAGTACTTGTAGGGCAAAAGCTTACTTCCAGAAAATGACTTATAAATATCCTTAGATAAAAAATAAAAATAAAAAAAAAATATCCGAAAAATTGATTTAAAGGAATTTTGAACCACATAAATTCATGAGAAATGAGCTCACCTCTCATTTGAGATGACTTCTAGGTCACTACGGTCAACAGAACCGGAGATATCGCTGAAAAAGTGAATTTTTTCAATTTTCAATAGGCAAACCCCTACAAAACTTGGCCGAAAAAGTAAATTTTCCCAAAAATTGAACAAAAAATAAAAATGTTTACACACATTTTTCACCTAAAATTACCTCAGCTTTCCAATGGAATCATTAGAAAATTTCTAGCACGAACCGTTCAATTGGAGTGTCCATTTTACCCCACCTTTTCCTAATTGTGGAATTTTTAATTAATTTAATTTTTATGCGTAATAGCTGAGGCCTATCTGTTTATCACAAGTATAAAGGCCATACAACATATTTCAATCATCATTATCATTATTATTATTTATCATGATCCATTTTGATGAATCAAATTCCTGAGTGATGATAAATTCGTTCAATTTTCAAATTTTTTCAATAATTAAGAGCTATTGATAATCAATTATCTTTTATACATGATAAGTTAATAACTAGTTCTGGGAAAAACTGAAGTAATATGATGAAATTGAGAGGGGGGGGGAGAAGGATTTAGGGATTTAGATCATTGACGAAAATAATAGAATTAGTCAGATTTTATTGATATTCAAAATATTCACTTTTCAAGTCAATTCACATCTGATATCTCTTTTTTTTTATTGCCTAAAAATTCCAGTGAAAGGGTAATAATCATGAGTACTTGGAAACTCCGTAATAGGAATATACGTGATAACCGATAAGGGATCGCGATAAGTACTGGCTATGTCATCAGATAAAGTGAAGAGAATTTTTTTTTATTGTTACTGATAGATTATATTGGCAGTCTTTAAATAACAATCATTGTGTTAGGTTGAATGATTACAATGAAGTTGCAAGTGATTTACATTTTGTTGGGTCTTGGATTTTCGTTCATTAGCATTGAAGGTAATTGAGAGATAGAAAAAATTATAATGAAATGAGCTAATAAACACATCGAAAAATTTTCTGAGTTTTTTTTGTAAACAGATGAATTATTATGAAAAAAAATATTGAAAAAAATTCGCACTTACAGTTTTTTCGAATTTTCTATATGTACATATTCTTCGGTGTTCAGAAGCTATTTGATTGTTGAGAGAAGAAAAAGTCTAAAAATTTTGAGATATCTGCTATTTTTAGCATCATTAGAAAGAGTTTCAGAGAAATTGGAAACTTCTGTTTCTTCATCAGTTATTTGCGAGATATTTTGAAAAATAAAGGAGATCGAGGAATTTTTGTAGAAGCCGTTTTATGAAGAAGAATGAGAGTGAAGAAAAGGTTTCTACAGAAATTTCGCTATCTTACTTAGTTTTCGAGATATTTTAAGGGAACTAATAGCAAAATGACTGAATTTACTAAATTGATATTATGACCTTTATAGGAAATGAAAAGGTGCCACTACCGGAACATGTTAGCACAATTCTCGTTAATGGTAGAATCGTAAAGGGCCTCAAGGCAGCAGTCGGCCAATTTCCATATACGGTGAGAATTTGATTGAATTAAGGTAGTATCCCAAGGAACTCGAGTACAGTAAACCCCTTATTTTTTGATGCCGTATCAATGATGATATTTTTTTACATTTTTCTGAATTTTTTCATAATTTTTGTCCGTGCGGTTTATGAGATATGAATTATCTAAGTTACTGAAAATAGCGGTGGTGGGGATGAAACGACCTAAATCAGACAGAAATAACAAAATCACTAAAAAATCTCACAGTTGACCCATCATTTAAAAACAATTGGCGAAGAGAATAGCATTTTAACGGAATAATAGAAGAAAAAAATATTCAATTCACCGTATAGTTATTGAGAAATTTCAATTAGAAGGTAGTCGTAACTATTTGCCTCTCTCTCTCTCTCTCTCTCATGCATGTGATAGGAGATTGATGTAAAAAAAATCGAGAAACAAAAAAAAATAATATTCACAAGCTGAAGATATGACTTTCGAATAGTTTAATCACTTCTTGGGGTAAATTGAAGCACTTTTTCCCAAATTATCAGCAATTAATTGGGAACTAGTCTGCAAATCCTCATTTTTTCCTGTTCTATCGATCGAACTGTGGGATACTACCTTAATATGAAAAACCTAGTGAAAATTCATTTGTAGACTCGATTCAAGTTACAATTTGTAAATTATTGACCCGCAGGTTTCATTGAGGAGACGGTGGACGGATTCGCATTTTTGTGGCGGCACTATCATCCATAAAAACTGGATCCTCACTGCTGGCCACTGCATGTTCCGGTAAGAAACCCATTGAATTGAAGCAAATTCCATTTCACAAGATTTCATCTAAATGAAGCGATTTTATGTCAGTTTCTATGGAATATCTCTGAAATGAAGTGAAATAGAAGAATTTCGGATGCGACCTTTTTTTTGTAGAACAGAAGAAAAAAAACCTACAAAAAATGTATCTTCGGAAAATCCCGTTTCTCCAGTGATCTCTGAGATATTTGTAAAAATAATCATTTTTCTTTCCATAGTTATGGACAACTAATCGGTCCATCCACATTTTACGTAGTTGCTGGTGAGATAAGACTAACTGGCAAAAGTAATCGTAAACAAGTGAGGAATATCACTCGTCTGTATGTTCATCCCGAGTTTGAAGTGAGCGATTTATCGAATGATGCAGCACTATTATTGGTAATCCTGATTATTTCTAATTTATTATGGTTGAATTTTTCCAAATCCACTTAATTCATAGTTAGATCAATTTAAGCCAACGGTTGTGGTTTAAGATAACCTGAGTTAGCTTCGAAGGATTCGACTGGGTTTAATATAATTTCACCCAGGTTAGTTAACTTAAGGGGTAACAGAAGACCCAGTAAATTTCAAATTTTCAAATTCATTGTTTCGTAATAATTATGGTTTTTTGCATTAAATAACAAAAGCATGGACTTTCTAATTTCCTTCTCCAGTCATTGTCATTGTCAAGTATCAATATTTTCATGATAGAAAAATAGCAACGATTGAGGAAGGAAATCAGAAAGGATTTGAAAATTTGAAATTTACTGGGTCTTCCATTATCCCTTAAACCAAGAACTTCGGTTCAAGTTAAATTCCTCTTCCACGCCAGTATTTCCCCTAATCGCATGAAAAATGACTGTTGTTGATATAGACGCGTCGGTGTGGAGATCGAAGTGGTCGATTTTGGGTTTTTATTTTAGCATGCTCCGATTTTGATGATTTTTTTTTTGAAATTCATGAAAAAATGCAAAGAAAGTTTTTGACCAAAAATTAAAGTGCGCTCGCTATTTGTTTAAAAAATAGCCCTTTTACTTGACGCTTCCAATTGAAATATCTCGATAATTATTGAAAATTTATCGAGACATGCAGTGGAAGAAATATAAAGAATAGATTTCCGAATATTTAAAAAAAAACTGCATGTTTCTACCATTTGTTATTCGGGAGATATAAATTTTTCAATTAAAAAGTTAGGCGCGGCGCGCGCGAGCGCATAAACAAATAATCGTAACTTGGCACCAAATTGATCAATTTCATTTTTTTTTTTTTTTAATTAAAGGTTTTCGTTTACGCTATCGGGAAAAAAAGCAGCTAGGCCCGAAATTTTTTTTTGAAATTTTTATCGCAAAAAATAATTGAAATTGATCAATTTTGTGCCGAGTAGCGATCGTTCGTTTATGCGCTCTCGCGCGCCGTGCCTAACTTTCTAATCAAAAATTCATATCTCCTGAATAACAAATGGTAGAGACATGCAGTTTTTTTTGAAATATTCGGAAATCTATTCTTTACATTTCTTCCACTGCATGTCTCGATAAATTTTCAATAATTATCGAGATATTTCAATTGGAAGCGTCAAGTAAAAGGGCTATTTTTTAAACAAATAGCGAGCGCACTTTAATTTTTGGTCAAAAACTTTCTTTGCATTTTTTCATAAATTTCAAAAAAAAAATCATCAAAATCGGAGCATGCTAAAATAAAAACCCAAAATCGACCCCTTCGATCTCCACACCGACGCGCCTAATAGGTCCTTTTGAACGCTATGAACTTGAACCGAAGTCCCTGGATTAAGTTAGCTAATGCGGGTTAAATTCTTTGGAACCCAGCCTAAATAATAAAAATTAATGATTTTTTAATGATTGAAAACTGGTATTTTCAGGTGGATGACGCGTTCACCATCACGGACCACGTATCACCATTACCAATGACATCAGCAAAACCAGTAGCTGATACTTCATGCGTCGTTGCTGGTTGGGGCTACTTGAGAGAAGTACGTAATTAATTCCAAACTAGTCATCATATAAGGGATCCCTTTTCCATGATCAATGGGTCGAGCACAAAATTTAAATAAAAATCGACGTTATGTATCGAAGTGATTGCTATGACGTAAGTGCTATGCTTATACATAGAACTTACGCCACTATGTTTCTGAGGTGACGATATATTGGAGAGTGTTGATGAAGAAATAGAATAAATTCTATTAGTTACGAAGACTTTTCTCATGCTAAATGACGTTGCCAAAAACTGGCTAAATTCGCCCTAGCAGTTCCGGAAATACGGAATAAATGTCGTGTCAACACGGTTGAATGTAGAAACCGTGTTTACACTCTGTAAATTCCGTTTAATGATAACTGTGTAAAAAATGTGTAAATCTGTGTAAATGCTGTTCAAAAACTGTGTAAAAGGGTAGAAAAACTGTGAAAAAATTGCACAAATAAAAGGTGTAAATTCTGAATTCACACGCAATAAATTTGGAATTTATACCGCATTTTCGAAACCGCTAGGGCACCCAATGTAGAGTGGATGAGGCTGTTTTAAAGCTAAAATATGACGCCAGGGAACCACTCATCACCTGATTTCCGAATAAAATCCCCAGAAATGAATCACAAAAAATCTAATTTTCTCTTCGTTTCACAGGGTGGTGCAATAGCCAGCAATGACCTGATGTATCTTGATCTACCAATACTGAATCAGACGATCTGCAAGAGTCTCCTGGGTCACCTAACGCCTATGAGCGAAGCACAGATGTGTGCGGGTTATCTGGAAGGAAAGAAAGATGCTTGTCAGGTAGAATCGTTAAAATTCGAAAAATTTCTCTTTGATTTTTGAAAAATATCTCAGAAACTAGGGCAGATAGAGTTATAGATGAAATATTTGTAGACACCTTCTTTGAAGATCAAAAAGAGAGTTGCAAGAAAAGGTTTTCATGAAAAAGATCTATAAGAAAAGGTCTTCCTCATATCTGCCTCAAATTTCGAGAAATTCCAATAAAAAAAGCCAAAAGTACCGTTTCCACCGAATTTAATGAATTAATTTGATGCTTTGTTTTTTTCTAGGGGGATTCTGGTGGACCTCTCATGTGCAAAGGTTCACTATCCGGTATAGTGTCAGGTGGTTATGGCTGTGCCCGTCCAAAACTTCCTGGATTTTATACCAACGTAGCTTATTACAAAAAATGGATTGGAAATATTATGCAGAATACTACAATATCGATTGAACGTAAAAGAGGAATGCCCGGTGGATCCACAACTGCTCAAGCTTCTGCTTTACTGATATCGTTTCTTATTTATTCGCTGAAGTCATTGTATCAATTGTAGGATTTAGAAAGAAATCGAAGTTTTATTTGAAAATTGAAGAAATCTTTGTTTTCATTATTTGATAAAATAAGAGACTTTCCATTCGTTGGTAAAGAAGTTTTCGAGCTTCTGGGGGGGGGGGGGGGGGCTAACCCATCGACGATAGATAAAATAGATTAATTAGAGAGAAATAATTTTGAAATATAATTAATAAGTGATGAATTATTCATCACAATCATCATTTGCTCTAGTAATTTCTAATGATTAATTAATTAATTAATTAATCTCATGGAAAAGGCACTAATTAAATGATTAATTAGTGAGTAATTGCCGTTTATTTAGGATGGAGGGAATAGGATGATTAATTTAAATGGGAAGACAAAAATGAAGTTATTTCATTTGGTCACTTGACTCGTAAAATCGTTCGGTTGAGGGGAAAGAGGGATTCTTTGGGAATAAAGAAAAGTGATCTAAAGCACAAAGCCGGGCAATACCGAGGGCTTTACCCCTGTTAGTAGCGTTGCAGTACTTTAGGAGACTTTACGAGCTCTCGGCGAATGGGGATTACCTTGCAAGACTTTATTGCACTGTCCTTATTAACGGAAAAGAGGGAAAAAAAGGCACTTGCGATGTGCGGAACTAGAGAAAAATAGAGATTTTGGGGAAATTGTTGGAGACAGAATTTTTTTGATGATTCTACGGGGAAGTTGAGGAAGTTTTAGGTGAAAAACATGTGTTAGAATTGATTTTTGAAGATTTTTTTTCTGGTAATTTGATGAGTTTGAGCTTGGAGTCTTTTTTTGGATATCCAAATTATTTGAAAAGGGAAGATCTCCGAAATATTTAGTGACGAATTACAAAATTGGAGATTAAGATAGTTTTCCACTGAACTAGAGGACACTTAAGCCCTTTTTTTCATGCCGTATCAAAGATGGTATTTTTCTTTATATTTTTCTGAACTTTTTCATAATTTTTGTCCATGCAGTTTATGAGATATGAATCATCGAAGTTATTGGAAACAGCGGTGGTGGGGATGAAACGCCCTAAATCGGACAGAAACAACGAAATGACTAAAAAACACACAGTTGACCCATTATGTAAAAACAATTGGCGAAGAGAACAGCATTTTAACTAAATAATAGAAGAAAAAAATATTCAATTCACCGTATAGTTATTGAGAAATTTTAATTAGAAGGTAGTCGTAACTATTTGCCTCTCTCTCTATCTCATGCATGGGATAGGAGATTGATGTAAAGAAAAATTCGAGAAAAAAAAATTATATTCAGAAGCTGAAGATATGACTTTAGAATAGTTTAATCATTTTTTCGGGTAAATTGCAGCACGTTTTCCCGAATTCTCAGCGATTAATTGAAAACTAATCTACAGATCCTCACTTTTTCTGTTTTACTGACCATATCCTAGAATACTCCCTTAATGTTCAAAAAATTCAAAAATTTCGAGCTTCAACTCTCCCGAAAAATATTCAAATGTTCAAAAAATTCATTAAAAAACTCCGAATCATTTATTAACAACTCATAAAATCAGAGATTAACAAGCGATCAAGTCCAATAAACCCCCACCACTGTTTCTTCCCTAGTCAAGAACAACAAAAGAACCCAAACATATAATTCATCCAACGAATTTACCAATCTCTCTTAATTCATCATGATTCTTGATAATCAAACAGTTTCAACATCCCGTATTATTACCCCTCCTGACAAATTACCCCAACGCATTATCCCTCCACTCGGCCTTAATCAAACCATACCCACTCTCTCTCTCTCTCCATCAGCTTGGAATTGTTAGACACGTGAGAAGCTTCTCACAGCTCTACCCCCTTCAATTTCTCAGTATTGCCATTATATCAACTCGATTCTCAATGATCTTATTGGTTGAGTCCGAGTTTAGCCACGAGTCATTCTCTCCGAGAATTTCCGAGGGGATTCCCCTCCCCCCCCCCCCTCCTTTTACTATCCACTTGTCCCAGTAGTTCCCTCTATCTAACCCTATCTCAAATTGTTACCCACCCCTCCCCCTCTTTCCCCTCCTCGCCCCATCCCCCCCTCCACCATTTAATCTGAAAAGATGTTCCACTTGCTTTTCCCCTCCACTTTTGGACATTAAATTTCGGATTAGATTCGACTGGACGTTCTAGATGTCCACTTCATAATGACCCCAGAGGGTCTCTTTGGAAACTGCTAAATTGGGGAAAAGGAATTGGTCTCTTTGAATGTGTTTTGGCCCCTCCAGCTATCCTGGCATAGCTCCAGCAGTGTCCAGGAGTTTTCGTTGATAGAGGAGGGGAGGAGGGAGGGTGGGTTAACCCTCCATTACTTGATACGCGTAATAGGACATGCATTTGGAATGTCTGGTGTGTTGGACACTATCTGTAGTGTTATTATTCGATATAGTTTTGGCTTTTTTGTGTCCTTCAGAGTACAGTGTCTAGGTGAGTTCTCGAGGGAATAAAAAAATTATCCCCTGTCAATTTTCAGGATCAACCCTATTTTCAGTTAACGTTTTTATGGCTCTCTTTCTGCTTTTTTTGGCTCCTTCGTGAACACGAAATTTTTCGGGGGATAATAAATTATTCTATTTACGTTTATTTTATTTTCTTTTATTGATAAAAAAGTACGTGATGGAGAAGTTTGGGGGTGGGGGGAATGTTTGAGGGGGTTTTTTCCAGTAATTTGTTGGAGAGGAGAGGTTTTAGCTCGTTTTTTATTGGGGACCAAAGACATTTAGGTTGGGTGACTGGATGATGCGCGCGCAGCAGCCCGGGCACCTAGGCTCTCGCGCGAAATTCAAATGTCAGAGAACGATTTTAGTAAGGAATGAGTTTAGTTTGAATTATAAATTATTTTATTAATGTTTATTTTATTTTATTAATAAAGAAGGACTTGATGGAGAAGCACGGAGGAGATAAAAATAGTGGGGGGAAGGGGGAGGGGGTTATGATAATTTTAAAGAGAGGAAAGGTGTTATCGCGTGTTTTATTCTGGACAAAAGACATTTTGGTCACGTGATTGGACGTTGCGCGCGCAGTAGCCCGGGCCCCTGTTTTCTCGCGCGAAAATTCAAATGTCGGAGAACGATTTCAATGCAGAAATAGTTCAGTCTGAATAATAAATTATTTTATTTATTAGTTTATCTTATTCTATTGATAAAGGAGAGGTTTCATCTCGTTTTTTTATTGTAGACTACATTTCGTTCACATGACCAGACGATGCGCGCGCAGCAGCCCGGGCACATCCTTTCTCGCGCGAAAATTCAAACGTCGGATAACATTTTTGATGATGAGAAATGAGTTCAGAGGCTGAATAATAATAGGGAGAATTATATTTGGGGAAAAGTTACATGATACCTTTAGTAATAAACAGTTTTCTGCTTGTATCAAGCAAACAGAATTATTCTCTCGGGTAAACCCGAAAGACTAGTACTTCTCAATGTCTAAAATTGAAGTTACCAAACTGTCTGGATTATCAAAACTCCTGGTATTGTATTTCGACAATGGTACACGTTTGGGATGTGTAATGTAGTGTTTCATCTGCTTAATATTCATTGAAGTAAGCTGCATTCTATCCACGGGATTTCAGGCCACACAGGGGCTTTTCTCTACCAGCTATCCATTTTACCATGAAATTCAGTTGTATTCAAATTGTCCGTGAGACTGAAGCTGTCTTACCTCTGCTGTTGTATTGCATTAATTCAACCAATTCACAGAATGTAAAATCCTTTTCCTATTTTCAAATTAAATTTACATTTTCCAATTATATCAGTGGGATTTTATTTAACGTGAAAACTTGGAATTATTGGATCGTTTAATAGCGTGCAAAATTATTCATGGGACTTGAGAAACTCAGAAAATGGCTTTTTTCTCTCGTGAAAATACTAGTTTGTAAGTTGAATTAGTTTCAGGTTCAACTTCTGGTTTTTTTCCTTTTTTTTTTGGTTATTCATTCTTTTTTCACCTCTAACTCGACTCGTAGAGTGTGTGGAACAGCACGGATACAGGAGTGGTGTCACGTACTTAATTTTCTAGCTCTAGACCCAGCTGTCTGGTAGTTGGCTCAAGAGAGAGCGAGAGAGATGGAAAAAATAAGCACAAACCACTACATAGAGGAGCTTCTTTCTTCTTGTTTTTTTTTCACTGGTTTTTTGAAGAAACTCGTCTTCTCATATTCTAACTGGTCTCCTCGGTACACTCAACTTCTACATCCTCCTACTTTACTTATCTCGGTCTTTCTCTAGGCGGACCGTTTCTCGAATTATTAAACATAACTGTGAAATATCGTGGATGAAAAGTTACGTGCAGAGGTGGAGAGGATGCAGAGTGCGGTTGTTGCCTACGTGCATGGGTTCTTTAAATATTTGTAAATCTCAGTGAATAGGTGAGGGTGAATGTAATGCTTTGCTTGTCCTTTTTTTCCTTTTAAAAAAAAACAGGGTATTGCGAGATTTAGTTGAACTTTGATGGTCAATATCGAAGTCCTGTCACGCTGCAATTTCATTGGTTGATCGGGGATCCACGAGTTACGCGGGATATTCAAAAGAACCGAATATTGTGTATGGATTATGTATGTCTCTGTTAGAAAGAACAATTTCGCATGAGTTTTTAATAATACGTGATTTGATTTTTTAGGTGAGATTTTTATTAAATACTGTTTTTTTTTTTTTTTTATACTTATTTAACGTCGCCATCTTTTACGCTAAGATTATGCCAATCAGCGACGGAGGTTCATGGTGTGTCTGTGGACAAAGCACTTGTAAACAATTTTTACAGTGGTGCTTGTATCATTCGGCAGAGACTAGGATTTGAACCCGGGTCTACGAGTTGGCAATCCGACACTCGACCGAACGAGCCACCGTTCACCTTTTATTAAATACTCTGTTATAATAATACCGATTTTGCAATAGAGAAAAATCATGTTTGATTATCCATGAGATTTTCATGAGAAATGAGAAAGAAATTTACATGTCACCACGACAAAATCAGAGCTATCCTCTCGCGGTACATTTGAGGTTAATTACCTAAACGCAGATAAACAAAAAATAAATGTTTTGTAACAAAATAACGTGCATAATATGTTACATTTCTCCCCATTAACAGAAACACTCATTTATGATTTAAAAAGAAAAATTTCCTTTTTAATTTTGAAAAATGATGACGCATGAAAACATGCATAAATGCTGGTTTTGTTGAAGCCGCAATTTGCAAGTAATCTAGTAATGCTAGAAATTGAAAAAAAAAACGTCTCTGACTGAAAAAAAATGGTTTCTGCATTTTTTTCCTTCAATTTTCTCACTTCAATCACATTAAAAAATTCCGTCAATACCATCCCATTTTACCCCACACCCTTTTAATTTTCTAATTAAAGTTTGTAATTAGCAGAAACGGTTAAAATATTCATACAAAAAATTTTAATCGAACGAGCATGAATTTTTCAAGGATTTTAACGAGACCCGGGGCAATTTGCAGGTAATATGCTGGATATTACGGGCATTGGCAACCCTATCCCTCTCGCAGCAGTGCCTCACCCCTGTCTATGTTCTGTGGGGTAGACAGTCGCGTTCCGAGGTGGATAATGCGTCGTATGTATGCGCTGTGGTATGCGATGGACATTCGTTCCCTGGAAATGTTCACCAAAGTGCCAAGAACCACCCTCCCAATGGCTCTGACCCTCTATTCTAGAAGAGGAGGAGGAGGGGGAGGAGGAGGAGAGGAGAGGAGGAGGAGTACGTTAGCTGGTTTCCAACTAGAGGAATACGTCTTTGTGGAGCACTTTGGGTGACTTTCAATTGGAATTTTGGTGGACAATCTTTCGAATTGTTTGTTGCTGCAAATTCGTGAAATTGTTTTGATAGTGTAGCACTTTGGGTTGATGAGAATTTTCGGGAGAATGCAGAAATTTTTAGGAAAATGGAAGGGTTTTGGGGATTATTGAGGAAATTGAGGGAGATTGGGAAATTTTGCTGAAAATTATTTTTTTAGGGGAGAACGAAAGGTATAAGTAAATGTATAACACAAATTATGCTATCTCGTTTAATTTCCGAGATTTTTTTTCGGGAATAAAAATGAAATTTAACAAAAAAAAGCAGAAGATACAATTTTTTCGTTCAGTTTTTGGAGATTATTTCGGAAACTAAGGCAAATGAGAAAATTTTTGTAGAAATTTTTTTTTTGAAGAGTTTAAAAAAGAGCTAAAAAGAATAGTACAGGTAATAGAGGATTTGGTCCTGCATAATTCTACCCAAGTTATTTTTTTTCACAAATAGGTGCAGTATGACATAATGAACCTAAAAACACAAAATACTTACAAATAAGGCGGGTGCAAGTGCCGCCATTTTGTGAAAAACCGTTTGGGCCTGTATCTCCGTAACCGTGCACTTGAGGCCCATCATTATGAGGACCTTTATTATAGGTAATTGAATTTCCTATCTTTTTTGTGGGAGAATTTTTTTCGTATTACTTACCGTTCACGATTTATAAGATTATTACTGTTTGTTTATTGACTTTTTCACCGATATCTCTTCTAATAATTGTTCAAACAATAAATTGCTAATAACTAAACTTTCGAATCGATAAATTTTCTACAACTTTTATTCTGAACTTTTTCCTCTAAAATTGATATTTTCGAAGTTATAACGCGTTAATTTCAAAAATCCTGTGCCAAAGCACAAATTAAAAAAATATTTCAATGGGTAATCGCTGTTTTTTGCAGGTAAGAACGTAAACTATTCATTATTTATTATATCAAAAAAATACTATAATTCATATTTTTTAAATATTCATTGAATTTTCATCATTACGCTATGCATACTTCATTCTTATTAACGTTGTACTCGGTAGTACAACATTGAACGCGTTGTCACTCAGAAAATATTGATTTTAGGGAAAAAAGTTTAAATTAAAAGTTGTATAAAATTTATCGATTTAAAAGTTTGATTATCGGCAATTTATTGTTTGAACAATTATTAGAAGAGATATCGGTAAAAAAGTCAATAAAAAACAATAATAATCTTACAAATCGTGAATGGTAAGTGATACGAAAAAAATTCTTAAACAAAAAAGATAGGAAATTCAATTATCTATAATAAAGTTCCTTATAATGGTGGGCCTCAAGTGCACGGTTACGGAGATACAGGCCCAAACGGTTTTTCACAAAATGGCGGCACTTGCACCCGCCTTATTTGTAAGTATTTTGTGTTTTTAGGTTCATTATGTCATACTGCACCTATTTGTGAAAAAAAATAACTTGGGTAGAATTATGCATTATGGACAAGAGTACCTCGCTTCTCTATTACCTGTACTAGAAGTTCCTTGTTGAAAACTATGCTATCCCGCTAAGATTTTGTGATAATCCAAAAAAAAGTAGAATAACAAACTGTATTTATTCATTTTTTTCCCCTCTTTTCATCCCATTAATAGATAAATCAAGACTACAAAATATACTTTGATTGAATTCGATCCTTGAGACGTGTCTTTTGTAGCATTACGTCTCGAGTATTCTTCCCTCTCGTCCTTCAATCTCATCTTGAGAGTCCATCATTTCTACTTTTCGAATAATTCGTCTGAGAGTATTTCTACTTTTTTTTTTTTTTTTTTTTTTTTTTGAGGACTGGATTGATCTGAGGGGGTCCTTGAGAAGAAAGTTTACAATAAATAAGAGAGCCCATCAATATCCAAGTTTCAATATCTTCTTCAGTACACAGTGTGACATTGAACAAAAACTTTTTACATTAAATTATTAATGACAATGTAGAATAGAAGTTAACCAAGTAATTTTTTTATTTATTCATTTTTTCTAAAATTGAAGAGGAAAAAACGAGGACGTGACATGAATAGGGTGAAGTGCTGAATAATCAATGTATAGGAGAAATTTTTCGTTTTAGAGATGACACTGGAGCTGAGAAACTTTATGCGTGAAAAAAACATTGGTGCTAAGTAATTAAATCAATTCTTTCAATCACAATAAAAATTATGAATATTTCATTGTATTTGCCTTCTTTGGACTACGAGCTTCCATGTCTGAAGTGAAAATGATGATCCATAGTGATTTTTCATGAAACATCCGATGACTGTGGGGACATTTCTGGATCGTAGAGCCTTATTATATCAGATATAGGACATTCCTTGAAAAATCGTCCCGGATTTTAATTTTGACTTCAGACATGGGAGTTCAGAATCCGAAGAAGGCATATTGAGTGATTTGAAGGAAGAAAGACAAAAACATAGAGAGGGAATGCTCCATATTCGATATAATAAGGTCCTAAGGCTGAGAAACGTCACTCACAGTGGTCCAGACTCACTAACCATTGAAAGTTTCATGGAAAATCATCCCTGATCATAATTTCTACTTCAGGCATGCGAGTTCGGACTCCATAGAAGGCATATTGAGTGATTTGAAGGAAGAAAGACAGAAACAGAAAGAGGGAATGCTCAATATCCGATATAATAAGGTCCTACAGCTGAAAAACGCATATTTTTTTTCCTATGTATGCATAGCCTTTTTCCATCGATGGATTTCTCTTCTTTGGCACCTGAGGGATCTCAAAATAAAAAAGAAATTATTATTCGTAGGGTAACATGACCAATAGATGGACGGTTAAGGAAATATTAGACTTTATTAATTCATATGAAATAGGCAAATCACGTCAAAAAGTTGCAGAAAAGAATGATGTACAGAATAATGAACAGTGAATCGAGTGAAAATCAATTAAACTTGAATAATGTAGAAATAATTACAGAAATTCAAAGGAAAACTGGAAAATAACATAAACTCTCAATAGATGGACAGTTGCATATTTGCAGTGGTATGATTTTAAATTTCCATCAATCGGTATGTAATAAATAGTTTATAAATCTATATGAATGTAATAATCAGGAATTGACGTGAAAAGTATAAGAATCATTCATTTATTTATGAAAATCCTCGATAATAGGAATCGTCCATCTTTTGATCAGTGTCCATTTATTGGTCGTGTGACCCTAGTCATTTTTTATCAACAAAACCTGATTCTTCGCTTCCTCGATATTCTCATTATAACAGGTTTGACAAATTCTGTCCAATTGTCATTATTGTCATTTCCTCAATAAAAAAAAAGTAAAGCACATGCATACTTATTTAGCTCACAAAACAAAGCCATATGCACGAAGCATCTGCATCAGCCTAGTTTGGGGAACATTTAGATTATATCTTTAATATCAAACACTTTTCTAACTGTATTGAAACAAAATAAAATATTTTTTTTTTCTTTTTTGATTAAAAAATAAAACTTTTCCCATTAAATTATTGATGGCAATGCAGAGTAGAAGTTAAACAAATTAGTATTATCATTTTTTTATTTTAATAGAGGAGAAAGAAGAGGACGTGAGGCGAATAGGGTGGAGTGCTGAATAATCAATGGATAAGAGAAATTTTCAATTCTATGGATGACATCAGGGCTACAAGATTTTATTCCCCAAAAGAAGCATTGATGCTAAATAATTAAATCAATTCTCCTCTTCACAACAAAAATTATGAAAATTTCGTTAAATTTTCATGATTTCCGATCTTCTATTGTCGAATGATAAAATCAACCCCTCAAGTGTAATTCAACGAATGGGGAAAATATATGACAATGGCATTGTCCCAGTGCCTGTCACTTGGTTCCATGCACACGTCAATTTGACTGAAAGGGTAGCAGAGATGTGATCTTGGCTCTTCTTTTTCAATGGAAGAAAGAAAAAAAAAGGAGAAATTCTCCCCATTAGTTTCGCCAAATGTGTTACGCTCGATCGACGACAGGAACTTTTCCTTTTCTCTTGAAATTCAAGTTTTTCCGTTTCCAACGAATAAGATCAAAGAAAAATCGAGTGCAGAGAGAAAATGAGAGAGAAAGAATGAGAGGGCATCTTCCCTTTTCTGTCAGTGTCCAACATTTGATCTTCTCACCCTCGTTTTATTTTTCTTTGAGTGAGTTCAAAGGACTTTGGGGAACGGCCGGTTACTGATACATGTAAATATGCTAGTGGAAATGCGTATTGCTTATTTATAATTAATTATTTACAGTTTTTTTTTTTTTTTTGAAGACAGTATTGGAAAAAAAATGAGTTTTTTGAGGATATCTCGGAATTCATGGGAGACAGAGAAATTTTGGTAGAAACCTTTTTTGTGGGGAAAATTAAAAGCTACGAAAAACGTTTTTGTGAAAGTATTTTATCTCGTTTAGTTTTTGAGATATTTCTAAAAAAGTGGAAATTTCCACATTTTACTTGCCAGTTTTTTTCGAATATCTCGGAAATTAAACGAGATAGAGATTCATCACAAGAACGTTTTTTGTAGCTTTAATTATCTTCCACAAAAATGGTCTTCTCAAAAATGTCTCTATCTCACTTAGTTTCCAAGATATTTCAGGGAAACGAAAAGAACTTTTTCACCCATCTCCCAAAAAATTTTATTCGCTCCAAATAAAAGAATAGTATGAACTTTTTTTTCCTTCCCCGCACATGGCCTCTTTCACCTATCCACAATTTTACGTAACATTTCGCAAAAATTTATATCGAATTACCTTTTCGAGGCGTGACGTACCATGAATCGAAAATAAATCCAGCCTCCGGGGAATGCGTAGAGAGCAAAAAAAAAAAAAGAGATGAAGAAGCGGAGAGTAAGAAAAATGCTGGGGACAATTTCAAAAGAGGGTGGAGGGGGGTGGTACGCGAATGGCAAGTAAATTCTATGCAGTAATACTTTCCCCCTTGTGGCAGTTGCGAATAAAAAAAAATTATTATGTTAAAAAATATATGTACATGTACACACACATACAAACACACAAAAGATCAGTGGGATCACGCAAAAACGTGAAACTCGAGATCGCTGAGGGAGTCATTCGATACTTGTGGGGGGGGGGGGGGGGGGGGGGTTGTAGGCAAAGTGATCCCTTATGGGATGCGTTATGGGTGACGCTTTGGGCTTTATTATTTTATTTTTCATCTTAAGGGCTGAACTCCAGTTTCTTCGGGCCTTTGCATTTCTTTTTTCTCTTTTTTTTTCGTTTTTTTTTATTTATTTTTTTTCTCAAGGTCCATTCGGTGCTTTCTTTGGACGATAGAAAGAAAATAAATAATACTAAAAGAAGGAAAAAAAAAGGGGGGATGGATCAATCGATTTTGTAACGATAAGTCTCGGGTTTACACCCTCGGGGTAGAATGGGACATATTCCCAATGAGTGTATTCGTAAACTGTGACGGCTCTTTGCTGTTAGATACTTCTTTTTTTTTCATCTACCTTTTTCTCGTGGTTTTCGATGGATACTTCGTGGTTTATGAGAAGCTTTTATTTTTTATTAAAAAAAAATTGGAGAAGGTGGAGTAAACGATGACGATATTTATGGATGAGAGAAAAAAAAATTTACAGTTGGATCGGATGAAATATATCAGAGACTTGATGTCTTTTTTTTTGTAATAACAATAAATTTTGGGAATGGGTAAAGCAAAACGAGATTTTGTGATTATTTGGGATGGAAGGTAATTTTTGTAGAGAATTTCAAACACTACAAAAAGGGTTTTCACGAAAATTTCGCTATCTCGCTTAGTTTCCGAGATATTCACTAAAAGCGAATCGAAGAAAAGATGAAATAGTGAATGTTTGAGGTGGTTCCAGCAGTACTCGAGTACAGTAAACCCCCTTTTTTTTATGCCGTATCAAAAATGATATATTTTTACATTTTCCTGAATTTTTTCATAATTTTTGTCCGTGCAGTTTATGAGATATGAATTATCAAAGTTGCTGAAAATGGCGGTGGTGGGGATGAAACGCCTTAAATCGGACTGAAATAACGAAATTACTAAAAAATCACACGGTTGACCCATTATTTAAAAACAATTGGCGAAGAGAACAGCATTTTAACTAAATAATAGAAGAAAAAAATATTCAATTCACCGTATAGTTATTGAAAAATTTTAATTAGAAGGTAATCGTAACTATTTGAGATTAATGTAAAAAAAATACGAGGAAAAAAAATTATGTTTACCAACTGAAGATTATGACTTACGAATAGTTTAATCATTTTTTCGGGTAAATTAAAGCACTTTTTCCTGAATTATCAGCAATTAATTAGGAACAAACTTGAAAATCCTCATTTTCTCTGTTTCATCAACCGTCCTCTTGATCTATCTTAAAGAAAAAGGAATTAGGATGTGAATGGTAATAAATAAATACACAATTACACCAATTTCATTCATTTCACCATTATCTTTATGATATTGGCATTAAAAAATGTTTATTAATATGTATACTTTCCTTAAAACTCATTCGTCATACTCGTATTTTTTTATTCCATTTTTTTTTTCATTAGCGTAATAATCGTATTTCATTAATATATAATAATTATTACCGTCACAATATATCTATAATATATATTATGCTCACAATTTTTATTTTATAATTATTTAATTTTTTTTTTTTTTTTTTGCGTATAGAGAGTAGTTTAATTAGTTACATAGTTAGAGGGTTGCGTAGAATTTATTTTCTTTTTAATCTTTTACGTGGTACTCATACTAAACATATAAAAGCGGTATAAAGCTCGTTCCTCACACGCTGTATTTTTATTTTATAATTTTTTTTAGCTATTTCAATTATTTTCCTTTTTTTTTCCTTTTTGTTTCTCTTCTCTTTAAAAATCTTTTGAGGAAATATGTTTTTTTTTTGTTGGTACGTTACATTTTCATCTATTTCGCTTGTGTTTTAAATTAAAAAAGAAAAAAAAAGAATAATAAGATGAAGAACAAAGAAATTAAGAGCACAAGTTTTTTTTTTTTCTTTAATTCAATGTAAATGCGATCCGGCGCCATTTCCCGTATCATTTCCTTTTTTTTTCTACTATTTTAAATTTATTTGTCTACAAAAAAGAAAAATGGTTTTTCCTTCTATTCTTTATATCATTATAATTCAATAAAACATTGTTAAAATTTTACTATGTCGTTGTTTTTCGGTTTTTCAACTGTCGGTGGGATTGCCGTACAAGCCAAATTTTTTTTAACAAAAAAAATTAAGTGACAATTAAATGAATAAAATTAGAAAAAAATGTCAAACTTTTACACAATTATTCATACATCAATGATTAATAGGTAAAATGTGTCGTTTTTTTTTTCTTTTAAATTAATTAATTACGTTCATATACACACGCTGATATACACCATTTCTTTCTTTCTTTTTTCATTCAATTTCTAGTACAAGCAAATTCTTAGTTTTTTTTTTCGCATTTAATCAATCACAAAAATGTCAAGGATTTCAAAAATAATAAATTCAATCGTACAACAATTGAATTTATTATTTTTAAAAACACACAAATTGTAAAACATTTTCTTTATTTTTTTTTCTCATTCTCATTCCCTCTCAGATGCAGGCTGATGGAATTTTGACGTTGGGCTGTTAAATAATATTGTGGATGAAATTTCATTTTTTTTAATTAGATGGAAGAGAAGATCAAACGCCCAGCGTTCAATCCCATTTTTCTATTTTTTTTTTCATGAAATTTATCAATGAATGAATTGAAAATTTTTCATTTTTTTTACCTTTTTTCATGAAATTTATGAATGAAAAAATCGAAAAATTTTCGATTTTTTTATTAGATTTTTTTTCTATTGCGCTTTGAGAATACGTTAATAAGTGACGATTGTTAAAATAATCACGAAAAGTTGGAGCTTTGTGAATTTAACGTCCTCACTTTTACGAGGGCACTTTAGCCCCGTATAATTCATATAACTTTAGTACTTTTTAACGTACTCTCGGCATTTCTTTCTTTCATTATTTCATTATTTCATTATTTCATTACTTTTTTCATTCTTCTGCATTTCTTTTCTTTTCTTATATATATATAGTTTATTTTTTTATTTTTTTTTTCAGTTAAAACATCCACAAAGCAACGTCTTTAATTCCCATCAGCGAAAGGTACAGCGTAGTAGGTATCAAATAACCCGAGTTTTATTTTCTTTTTTTCACTATTTTTCATTTTTTTTTTTTTTTTCTATATTAGACTCTCGCCCCAACTTCTCATCAAAGCCAACCAAACAAATATAGTGCATACAAATTACAATACCAATTCATTAAATATCAACCTTTTATACTCTAACGATTGTAATAATAATTAATTAAATTCATAATTGTAATGACAATATTTAATTCTTCATTATTTAATTTCTTTCTTTTTTTTCCTTTTTGTATTTTTTTTTAAGTTAGTTAATGATAGAATTGAATAATGATGATTCTTAGTACGGTTTCAATTTAACACGCATACATCCCGTTAATTGTACTACATTCTGTATGTTTGACTATTTCGTTATCCTTCTTTTTTAATTAATTATTTCATAAATTTTATAAATTTCAGCTATTTTCACCCTTTTTTTTAGAAGATTTTTCTATTTTATTCCAGTTTTCGTGACTTAATGACTCGTTTTTATTATGAAATATTTATTGCTAAGTTTTTGCAGTCGTTAAAATAATTTCGGGAGAATTTTTTTATTTTTTTTATTTTTTTTTCCTATAATAATTGAGAAATAAAGGCAAAATGTGAATTATTAATGGCAGGACGAAGTTCGTTAAATTGCAAAGTGAACCGATACATTAATCAAACGCAAAATTTAATTGTGTATTTTAATTAAATTTATTAGCGCCTCGGTTCACAAATATTTAATAATTTTTATTCATTGATTCACGTTTTTAATTGGAAAGAAAAAGCCTTCGCCGTACCAAACTAATTAATTCATCAATTTTTGCACTTTTAATTATTTCACAACCGAACAACTTCGTTATTCAATTGATTTGAAAATTCGAAACTTTGGCAAATTTAATTTCTACAAAAACTACTTTATCATTCTATTCAAACTACGATATAATTAATTCCGAAATTGTTGATTTTAGATAGATTTTTATCAAAAATATTTTTTATCAATTCTTCATTTTCTTCATTTTTTTTTAACTTTTAATTTTTTTTTTTTCATTTTTTTATCTTTTTTTTACGTCGAGTCCGGCTCGTCCGAAGCTCGATTCTCAACACGGATACTCGAATGTTCAAGCAACTCTTGAATATTCGAATATGGAGCATCGGATATGCCAACTCTTCGTGTCGCAATTTTATTACAAAATTTTTCTTAATTAATTAAATTTACATTGAATTAAATTTTTATTCGATAAATTAAAAATAATTCAATTGCCACAAATTTTTCTTTTCCAATAATCGAAATTGTTCGGTTTTTTCAAAAATTCCCCCGAATTTATTCATTAATTCTTATTTCGTGATTATTGTGTATTTTCTTTTTTTTGTAAATTTTTGAGTGAGTAAAAATTGTTTCAAAAAATTTATTTCAATTTTCTTCTATAATTTTATGTTTCAGACCATTTTTTTAAATTTTATTTTATTGATTTTCATTATGTTTCTTGAGTCTTATTTCAGCGATTTTCGCAGGCAGTATTATTACTGGGCTCTTATTATTATCATTATTATTATTATTTTTCGAAAATGAAAAACGAGAAGTTTTTATGAGCGAAAAAAAATTGGACACAAGTAGCACATTTTTTTTTAGAATAAAGGGAATTTATAGTTTACGTGGATAATTATTGTAATTTACTCCATTTCCCTTTCTTTTTACGCGATAAATGTCATATTTAGAGGATGCATGCGATGATAAATAAAAAAAATAATTTGAAAAAATTAACTGCCAATTTTTTCATCGATCGAAAAATACTTGCGAGTTTTTTTCTTCATTTTTCTTTTATTTATTTAGTTTTTTTTTTTTCATTTTAATGGAGGAATTTTTAGCAATCCTACTTCTGCACATTCTTCATTCCATTACGCGCGTATTATCAATGTAATTTTCGAATATTTTAAATTCATTTAATTTTTATAAAATAAAAAAAAAAGAAAGGAAAAATAAAAACGATTTCACTTTTAAAAAACATCGAAGAAATGATGAGATTTCGCGTTTGGTTTATATTTGGCACCTGCCGGTCAATAAAATCTATGTTTCTTAAGAGCAGATGTAGTTGACACCTGTCCAATGGCTATTAGATATAAATTTTCCCACCTAATGGTAGTTTTAATAGATTAAATTGATTAAGTTTCTTTATTATTATTAGTATTATTATTATTTTTTTTTTTCATAGATAATTGAGGTTTCTCCATTATTATTTCATTTTATGTTTATCATCATTTAGATTTAAATTTGTCAATCTGAAAAAATTGTTTTTCCATTATTATTATTATTATTATTTTCCATTTTCCTTTCATCTAGAATTAGGTATGTAGGTATTTTTCGTACCTTATAAATAATTTATTATATTCAATATAATTATCGTAATAATTCCTACACCAGAGAAAACATCGTTAAAACCTTAATTCTTTATTTCTTCATATTTTACTCTTTTCATTTGTGTTTTTTTTTTCTTAGTTTTTTTATTCATTAATTTCCCGTTTAATCAATCTTTTCATTATCTTTTTTTTATTTTTACCTTCAATTCAATAATAATCAATAAGTATTTTCATTTGTTTTAATTCAAATCGATTCCATTTCCATTTCTCTCTTTATTACCCATTCTATATCCGTTCGTATCGTTTCTCAATTTCTTTTTTATTTACTTTTTTTTATCCATTTTTTTTCCTTTATTTCTTCTTTTTATATTATTTCGTCCTTTCGATATAGTATTATTTTTTATTAGAAAAATTTGTACTTTTATGGGGGAGGTATTGTAAGGGACATACACAGCTGCCTCTGTTCTGTTTTTTTTTTCTACAATTTCTTCTTTTTTTATCAACCATTTTTTTATTTTTTCGTCTTTTACTTTTTCTCATATCTTTTGCCTTAATTTTTTTTTTATTCTCTATTTCTTTTCCTTTTTTTTTCTTCTGACTTCTCAAGGAACATGTCTCTTGCCTTTTTTTTTAACACTCCGCGTAATTGCTTTTTGCTCTCCGGATGTCAATTCCAGACACGACGATATTAGATTGGATATTATCAGAGAGCACTCGCCTTTTTTTTCTTTCTCTTTCTTTTTCTTCTGTCTTATGTGTGTATTCTGTATATATATAGATTTTTTATTTTTTCTTTTTCACGCGTCAAGTCCCTCGCAAGGAAAAAAAAAAAAAAAAAAAAGAAGATTCTCATGCGAAACTGGCAGCCTGCAGCCAGGTCTATATAATAAAATGTGTAGTTGACCAGACACGTGGAAGAAAGAAATAAAAAAAAGTGTTTTTTGAATGGAAAAAAAAATTAAGATTTTTTTTTAATGAAAAGAAAAAGGAATTTCTCGCTTTCATAACACAAAAAGATTTGAATTGTCTATTATTTATTTTTATTTGTACTCGAGACGTCTACCAATTAAAGTGAAACTGAAGGAAAATGAAGGAAAATGAAAGAGACTAGAGAAAAAAAAGAGTAATTTTCCAATAAAACAGAATAAATGAAGAGGAATTGGCCCGTGAGGTCATCTCGTCTATCTTCCAGTGCAATCACTGCCGTGTGAAATGTATCGTAGAAGACGTGTTTTATACTATCCCCAACGTTATATCCCTTCTTTTTTTTCTTTATCCCCTCAATTTCGAAAAGAGTGGGAGTGTCGTATAAACGAGGCCATAAAATTATCCACTATCTTTATTACACACTCAAATGATATATAATCATGCTTTTTCATTTTTTTTTGAAAAACGTTATTTCGTTTAAAACTTCAACGTGACTGGTCCATCACTACACATTCATCTATCATCTCTTTCCCTATTCCTTCGTTCTATTTCGTTATTCGAAACTCGTCACTTTTCCGTTCCTTTGAATACGCAAAACACAGGGAGGATAAACAAGTGGTGAATTTTCCTTTTTTTTTAATGGTAAAAGTTTTGGGAAAACATCAAGGATGAGTTTGGATATTGATAAAGAGGATTAATTTTAATTAATTAACAATTAATGATTTTAACGTGCATTCGGAAACGACACACACACACATAACACGCACACTGGGCCACTACATCTTGAGCCAGTGTATTTGTTTATTTCAACATGTATTACTTGATTTTTTTTTTAATTTAATCAATTTTTTTAGAATTCAATTAATTTTTCTTTAAATTTAAAATTCAATTCATTCATTTTTCCAGTCTCTGTACCACGACATTCTCTTTATCTGCGCATGCGCCTATTTTCAAGCATGCGCGTACTTTCCCGCCTGCGCAGTAGTCGAATGCGCACGTGGCCTTCACTAGGCCACGCCCACTTTTGAAGTGGAGACCTCTACAACTCAAGTGGAGCCGCAAAAAACGGAGACTGGAGTTTTTTTTGACGATTAATTAATAATAATAATAATTGCAAGTGAATAACAAATACACCTGGCTCATTGACTAAGCTAGTGGGATGTGACGGTAATCATTTTACGTTTACTAATTGTTTTTCTTCTTTTTTTTTTTACTATAAAAATTCTAAGTTAAATAATTAATACGACCAATTGCGATTAATACACATATAGAAATTTATGGTAAATTTTTCCCCATTTTTTTGAGTTTTTATTTTTCATTGTTTATTATCGTTTACGAATTTAAGTATTATTATTATTATTATGAACTCGGAGCAACGAGACATATCTATCGATACGCTGCGCATTGAAATATCGCTCCGAAAAAATTTTAATTTGCTCAAATTTTTTTTTCAAGTTTTTCCGATTTTTTTTCGGTTATTACGAATTCGTGCAGTCTATTGCCCATTACAGCTCGAGTTCGTCGAGAAAAGCTCGTTGAATTCATGTTTTTTTTCTCAGAAAATTTTTCATGATTTAATTGAGAATAACGAGCTTAAATCCTCGACGTTGCGCACCTCGAGACTAAAAATTCAAAATAGTGAATAGTGAAACGTGGAGAGGCATATCACAATGATTGCTTTTAAAATATTGATAATAACAGAGGAAGATGAAAGAAAATATGAGGAAAATTGTTAAAAAAATATTTTCTCCAATTATTTGAAAAAAAAGAGAAATTATAATTTTCATTTTTTTTTTTACAATTTTGAGTATTAAAAATAATTTAATTCTTTTTTTTTGCTTATAATTTAGGAAAATACTAGGAATAAAGAAATGTACAAATCAATAATTGAAAATAAAATTCATAAATTACTAATATTAAATCTGCTGACCACGTCTCACTGTCCTAATAATTAGAATTTTTCTTCAATTTTCACACGATTAATTTAAATATCGATTAAATTCATTAAATTCCTTCAATCAGAGGGTAAAAAAAATTTTTTTCGTATAAAAATTGAGAGGAAATTGATTCATCAAATTCATTATTCATTCTAATTTAATTACAAAATTTTTAATTTGGAATTTTCTTTTTTTTTTTTATCAGTTTCGACTTAAATATTAAACGTATCGCTTTAATTACCACGAAGCCAATTGAATAAATCGTGCAACTTGGTGTAAATTTAAATCCGCTGGAGGATGTAAATGAAATCATTTTAATTTTGAAACTTAGCTGAATTTTTCTATTTCTTAATGTTTTTGCTCATTTGAAATGTGTCGAGTTGCATAAAAAATAGGATTGATTGCACTTTACGAGAAAAAATGTAACTATTTCAAAGTTTCACAGAAATTAAAGAAAAAAAATTTCAATCAAATAAAATTGAATATTGAAATTCAAATTGATTGAACATATATGTTTAATCACTTTAAATTCTAATATTGAATTTTATTTTATTGAAATTTTTTTGTTTTTTCCAATTTCTGTGAATTTTCGAATTTTCGTATTGTGTTTAAAAATGAAAAAATCACTTTAAATTCTGTTTTAATAATTAAATTGAAGAAAAAACTTTTTTTTAATGTGAATATTCATTTTACATCCTCTTTTGGCTGGTATTTTACTAGAATATTCGTTTCTTAAGACTTAATGACAATATTAACGACTTGCATTACCGATGGAGCGGTTCTTCACGTTTTCATTATTTATTTATTTAATTCGTTAATTAATTAATTCAGTTTTGCTGAATATTCTCTTCAGTTGTCCCTCGTTTGGTCCGCACTACCAGCATGATTTGCATTTTTTTTTAAAACGTTTTTTTCTTTTTTTTTTTCTTCAGTTTGCTTAATAACTCGTTTGAATTGCGCCTTCCATGCCGTTCAATCGGTTTCACTCTATTCTCAATCATTTTCAACGTTTCTCGCGTTCAATCGAAGAGACTTGATTAGTTTAAGTTTTTTTCAAGTACACTGAGATAAAAAAAAGTGGTAAAAACTGTGAAATATTTGTTTCATTGGTTCTTAGCAAATATTCATTCTAAATAATTGAAAAGATGTTGAATTTACTGAATTCTGTTGATTTAAACAGTTGATTTGTGTTTAAATGAACGAAATTCAGTAAATTCAATAATTTTTTTAATTATTTCAATAAAATATTTGCTAAGGATCAATGAAAACAGATATTTAATCATTTTTACCACTTCTTTTACCTCAGTATAGCAGTTTTAAAGGTTCTGAGGGGCTGACGACATTCGAAAGTGATTATTTGAAAGAATTTTCACAATTTATTTGAATAAATTGAATTCAAACATCAGTTTTTTTCGGAAATATCCTCTTAAAAACTGGCGAATTCACTAAATTCGAATAAAATTATTCGATTCTCTTTTATCTTGATTTATTGATTTTTTAATTTAATAGTTAATGCAAATCGTTTTTTTCCCTTAAAAATTACTGACTCGCCCTAATTTCGATAATCTCACAATTTTTTTTTTTTCTTAAAAATTTTGAAACACATTATTCAATTTATTTTCATTACGTCACACTACAAATGCCAATTTTTTAAAAAAATAGGGTACAAAAATTATCCTAAAAATTTCTCATCTTTCTTTTTTCTTTTCTCTTTTTTTGTTGCAAAAAATTCTTATCCAAATCTACGATTTTTCTATGAAAAATTCATGTTTTCTCTCTCTCCCCTCCCCTTTTTTTGACAAAAATTTGCGCTTTTTTCGCCTCACTAACACAGCCGAATAAAAAATGCCCGAAAAAAGTTACATGACTAAATACAAAAAATTCTTAATTTAGAAAAAATTTCTCATCTTTTTATGTTTTCCTTTTAAATCAATGCGCGTTTACCCTTTCGAGACGAAAAAATTACAATTAAATACTACCCTTAGTCCGAATGTTTAATTTCCGAATTATTTCCATTAAATCTAGCCGAAAAAAAAAAATCAAATATTTTTAAAATAAATTCAGCGAGTTTTTTTTTAATTTTTTAAATTTAATTTCTTTTTTCTTTCGATTATCATTATTTTAAATTTATTTGCATTGTCGCAAGAGTATTCACGTTTGATATAACGATCAATTTCGGAATACTCGAATTATTTGGAGATTTATAAGAAAATCCCCTTTGATTGCCGTCTTTTTCCACTAGATAAACTAATTGCCTAGAAGACGCCATTTATCGACTGATTTACGTATTTCTATGTTTTTTTCTACAAATTTTCAAAGTTTTTTTTTTTATTACTTTAAAATTGAACTTTGAATTTAATAAAAGGGAGCAGGAAATACGGGGGAAATTAGCGCATCCACACCATCATTCAGACACTGATTAGTCCTAATGAAATTGTTAATTAAACAGATAGTTTACGAGGGAATGAGGTTATTCGGCTCATTTTAACACGTAATAAGTTTATTAGAGTTCACTAGAAAAAATCTAACGATTTGGTAAAAAAAATTCCTAGGAATTTTTTTCTCCTTTTTTTCATTTTAATTAATTAATTAAAAATCTCCCTAAAACCGTACACACAAATATATATCAAGAAAAAAATCAAGTGGAATACAAGAAAAATTAATCAAATTTGCAAAATTACATGAAGCATATTAATTCAATTTCAAAGATAATTATATATTTTTTTTAAACTCGTTTTTTTTCACTACTTTTTTTTTCTTTGATAATTCACTTTATTCCACTCAATCAAACGAATAGTTATAGATTACCCGAGAGCTTTAACTATATAAATGCAATGAGTGTCTTGTGGTACATTCAACATCAATAAAACGGTAGACTGAGAACAACAAAATTAATTATTAAATATTTAATTTTTTTTTCACCTAAATAATGTCCACGAAGTGAGGATTAAATTGCTTGTTATAATACAATTTAATGGGAAAATCATTGAAAATTTCATTTTTATCGTGGACCTCGAACATTTCTTCATCATCGCACCTTTTCTCCTCTTTTTCCACATCTTCTCCTCTTTTTCCGCATCTTTTCCTCTTTCTTCGCATCTTTTCCTCTCAATTCAATCATTATTCTCCTCTTTATTCCCTTTTATCTCATCATGACGCAGTTCTGAGGTACACAAGTACTGATGATTTTATTTATCTCAATTATGTGCTTATCTTATGATTTTTATCTGCGCCTATGATACTCTTCTTTTTATACGATTCACACGATTTATCATAGAAACCTATGGTAGCGTCTTGCGCCAAGTATTATTCGTTTCTGTACGTAAATAAGAGGCTGCGACATTACATTATAACAAACACTATTACTTTTTTTTTTCTATGTACATTTGTACCTTTGCCACCATTCTCAAAGTGACGATTTTTGTCTATTATAATTGAGTTTCAAAGAAAATTTATTTAAATTTGTCTGGGAAAAATCTGCGGTTTATCAATGCTTTCCTTTTTTCTATTTTTTCTTTTGTGAATAATTTTAAACTCGAAGAAAAAAACGGTTTTTTGAGATTTTAAACGAGATATTCACAAAATTACGATATTCACAACTCTTTTTAAACTCAAAATCGTCGAAAATAAGAGGGTGAAAGACAGCCGGTTTAGTTACTGAGTGCGTACCACTTTTTGGCTTTAAAAAATAAAAAATAGAAAAAAAATTTATAAGAAATTTTATTTTTTATCAATTTAAATGACAAAAAAAATAGGATAATAATATCGAAACCTTAGAAACAAAGTGGCTTAAGTGCTGTGTATAAGCACAGCACTTATGCCCTTTTTTCTTTAAGGCAAACGATATGAATAGATGAACTCTTCAGAGTAGCGCGCTCGTTTCATAAAATTTGTCTTTTTATTTCTCTTTCTCAACCAGTATTTAACAACGGGGGGGAAAAATTACTAAATTGTACGATTATTAATTTCACGTCAGTTTTTAAATTTTACGACGTTAATTAATTTATTCTTTTATTATTTTTTCTCTTTTCATTCAATTTTTCATTGCATCGAAACATTTGAAAAAACAGAATGTTAAATCTGTGAAAACTTAATTGGATGAGCGTAATAATTGTGCCCCTAAAACACGTGCACGGTGATGGGAGAATTTATGGATTAATTATTTGCTATTTTAATATATTTTTTCAAGTTTTTTTTTTTTTTTTTATATGACTACAGCCAATGATCCCCCACGAGACACGTGGATGCACACAAAATTGATTGAAATTTATGCGAAAAAGAATTTCAATAAAAAACTTTTATTTACTTCTTTAATTAATTATCATTTGATAATTACGACAGAAGTGACACTTCATGCATCGTTGAAATGTTTTTTGCCATTTCCTTTTTTTTTCGCTTGTAATTGATTGTAATCAGTGGGACGATGAATTATTATTGTATTTAATTACATTTAATTGTAACTTTGTCTCGTGGTAAAATTACTAAAATCGACACTCAATTGGTTAATCATTAATCTTTATCTTTCTTCATCCTACCTAATTTTTTATTTATTATATTTATATATATATATATATGTATACGTTTCATTGTGTTTGCCGAGTCTCGGATTAAACTCCTATAGTTGTCTACCACAGCTGAGAAATTTCCTTAATTTCTAAATTATTTCATTATTTTATTAATTTTTTTCATTCATTTTTTTTTTAAAGAGATAGTTCAATTATATGAAGAGGAAAAATCCGCGGACAGATTAAATTGGATAGACTTGATGATTTAATTAATTATTGCTTAATTAATTACGCAATTCTCCTTTGTAATTACTGATTCACACGGATTTTCTTCAAATATTTTTTTAAAAAACTTTATTTTTCTTAATATTTTTTTTCATTTTTTTTTATATTAAATTTATTTACGTTATTATATTTATATGTTTATTATAATTGTGATGATCTATTGCCGGTACAGCCATTTTTAATTACAATAAAAATTTTATCCGAGCAATTTGTGATTTTAATTATTTATCTTTTTTTTTTCAAAAAAACACGCGACAAATCCATTTACAATTCACCTGAGATATTCTACCGTTAGATTTCTTTCTTTTATAATTTATTTTCTTTTAAACTTGTTTATTCTTCATTTTCTTCATTCCTATTTTTATTAGATTAGATTTCCCTTTCTTTTTTTTTTTCTTTTGAAAAGCCGTTAACCCGAAATACATGAGGTTTTGAAGCAAAAAAAGAAAAAGAGGAAAAAATTAACTATATTTGATGTGTTGCCAGACACCCGGTTAAAAACTTTGTTTCTTTTTCCTTCACTTTTGATGAATATAAATGTTTTCTTTTATTTTCTCGGTTTAGAGAGACTCGAAAAAACTTATAATTTCATTTTACAATGATAATTTTTAAACTCTATTCATATATCAACTACTCATAATCATTATTTACTCGTTTTTTTCTTTTTTTTTCATCGTAATTTCGTACAAACCAGATGATCACCACGTCTTGATCCTTTTTTTCCACTCACTTTGTAAATAATTTATGATTCTTTTGGGTGAAATGATAATATTTAATTTGAGTTGAAATCGAATTGATAAAAATTGTTTTTGGAAAATTTGAATGAAAATCTGAAGGGGTAATCACTTGCGAAATTCTGGGGCAAGGTAAAATACCCAATAGTTTCTCACTCATGTATTTGTATATCTATATATATGGATAATTCATAAATATAGATATACAAATATGTGGAGTGAGCAAGGAGTAGTTCCTGAGCAGCTACGAGGTACTTTACTTTACATTCAAATCAAGAATCATATGAAATTTTCAAAATTTCTTCAAAGATTCCGAAAATTTGGGAATTTTTGAAATATTAGAAAATCTGGAAATAAGCTTGAAATTCAAAAGTAGGGTAATCGGACGACAATTTGCTCGAAATCTTAAAAAATTTGTGAAGTCTTTGTAATTTCATCTGAAATAAATTGTGATTATGTATGAATTTTAATCAAATTTCGCTTATTTGATTTCGGATACATCTCTGTTTCTACCATAGAATCATGAAATCTCTTATAATTCCCTGAAATCTGTTGAATTCTCATAAAAATCTATGAAATCTTCAGAAATCTGTTAAATTTTCATAGATTTCAAGATATCTCACAAATTTTCATGAGAATCTATGAAATCTTCGGAAATTTGTTGAATTTTCATAGATTTAAAGAAACCCACGAATTTCCATAGATTTTCAGAAATCTCACAATTTTTCATAAAGTCTGCTGATAATTTGAGAATCATTAAATTTTCTACAAATTTGAAGTTTATTTTAGACGAATTTTAAAAGTGATTACCCCTTTCTCGAAATTTTTTTTGTAGTTCTCAAATTTTTCTCCAAGAACAAATTTTCATGAAAAATTTCTTCATTTTCTTTATTGAGATTGAGATATTTTTTTTTAACTGACGTTAATTTGAAATGAAAATCAAAGGTTTAATGAATTTTTTCAAATTTTTAACTCTGTCACTGAATTATCATCATTAATTTAAACCTCATACTCACGAATTTATGAATTTCCCGTAATATTTTCACTATTTCAAAAAGTTTAGCAATTAACTTTTGTAATTTTTTCTTTTCTCCTTTTTTTTCCTGTCGATGGGTGGGAATAAGACCGAGGGGGGGCGACATCCGGCACAAAATAGCAATTCTTAGATAAACGGGAGAGGGGGTGGTAGGAGGGTGGGGAAAGTGGGTACCGGCCGGCGAATATCGTACCCATAAATCTCTTTTCTAAAAAACATCGATACAAAACTTTTTCTTATTAATTTTTTTTTTTCCTTTTTCCATTTTCGTTTTACCGCTCGATTCAATCATTAAAATTAAAGGAAATCAAATAATGTAGACGAGAAAAATTTACAATTGTGTATCATTCAATACTAGACTAGGCCGTTGGATAATTAATTTAATTAATTTTTTAATTAGAAAAAAAAAAGAATAATTTCGGTGGGTTTATGAAGAAAACTTTGATTAAAATTAAATTTTCCATTTTTCTCGTTTACATTATTTTAAAATTCCTTTCAGCGTCACGCGTCGATATATCATCTATATAATATGTCTAATATAATATAATATATAAGTTTATATATAGCAAAGGTACAAAAATCTTATGGTGATTTCAGAGTAAAAAAAGAGTTATTTTTTTTTTTCATTTTTTTTTTGTTTTTGTTATCATCTTCATTAATTCTAAATATATTCAAATCGTTAAAACTTATTGGCTAGAGTAAATTACACGTTTACTCATCTTTTTCGATATACAAATAAAGGACTATTTCCTATCTATATATATATATATATATTTATAATATATATTTGCATTTAATCATATACGTCTTATCTATTTGTGTTTTTTTTATCCACTTCAATCAATCAATTATTCAGGAAGAGAATCGCAGCGCAACAATCGTTCTAATTCCTTTCTCCACTTTTTTTTTCAATTATCTCTCTCTCTTTTTATTTTTACCCGATTGTTTTTAAATCCACTTCAAATCGAGAAACGATTTTCGCGCCAACGAGGCTCACGCGCGCTCTCACACACACATTCCCTCAGTATCCGCTAAAAACGTCAGTAGTTTCCGGACGGCTAAAAGTTTCACGAAATTCAAATGTCACTTTTTTTTTTTTAATTTCATTTCGTGAATTTATTTCGCTTTTCTAAGTTAACTTTTTACATTTTAGCCCCGCTACTACACTCTTCGTTTGAAACAGACTTTTTCCTCTCGCCCATTTCGTCGATATTCGTATTTTCTTGCATTAAAACGCGCATTTCTTATTACAGTAGAGTCTCATTATTTTTTTTCACATTTTTAAATTTTTATGGATTTATTAAGAAATCTGTCTTTTTTATTAGCTTTTTAATTTTTTATAATTTCGGGAAATAGTAATTTATTCAAATTTTTTTGATGAAAATCCACGGATTTTTGGGGATATTCATTTTTTTTATTAATATAAATAGTAAAAAAGAAAGTCAATATTTTTTTTTACTATTTATATATTTTTTTATTATTTTACAGTTTTTTGGGAAAATTAATGAGACTATATTGTAAACTAATGAAATATTAATGAATTATTAGCGTTTTTCATGCGAAGAAGTACGGAAATTTAAATGACGAAACCGATACGTTAGAATGAAAGATGTTTTACGTTTATTTATTATTATTTTGTTTTTTTTTTCAAATCGAACGATTTATGATTAAATCGTTTTTTTAATTACTGTAATAGTACGACTGGAGTAGCCAAAAATTTTGTCTTAATCTTAGAGTTTATCCCTGCCTATTTAAAAAAATCCTAACGTTTATCGTAAACGCTTTTTTTTTAATTTTATACACAATTAGCTCGCTATTATACATTTAAAAAGGAACATAAAAAAAGAAAAAAAATTCCTAGGAATACAGAAACGACGAAGTCAGAGGATTCACTAATTTTTACTTTACTTTTTTTTTATGCGCAAAACGCAGTAAATATATTAAATAGTTCAATGAGAAAATAATATATTCTACGAGAACAAAGTGAATAATTAAACGGTTACACCGTTAAATTTTTTTATTAATTATTTCATTAAGAATTAAATTCATTTTTTCTTTTTTTTAAATAATTTACGCAGCAACTTTGACGCTTCGAGTCTGACTAAATCATTCGTTTTTTTAAATTTTATTATTTTAATTAATTAATGAAAATTGAAAACGGGTAGGGAGTTTTAATTACACTCAATTTACCGCGTTTTTAATTAATTTTTTATTCTTCCGAATTAATAGTAAACGCATAATGCTTTTTTTTTTGTTGAAAAATATTGTCGCGACAGCTACGCCGCAAAATGAGGCGAATATTAAAATACGAAGGGGGGAATATAGTATTAATTAAATTTATTTATCAATGAAAAATGAATAGAAAGAATTTAAATTGGTGGGAAAAACTTAAAAGAAGGTATTTGGCACTGTGAGAAAATTTATAAATGAGTGATTAAAAAAATTCAAAATTGTTAATTTTTGAAGAAGTTTAGGATTCGGAATAATTTTCGTGCAATTTCATTTTTTTCGTAGGAATTAGAGGAAAGTAAAAGAAAATGGGAGAAAAGAGGGGCAAAATGGGGCAGAATAGAGATTATGAAATCGAACGGTTCGAATATAGAATCTTCATGATTTTCCATGTAATTTCCATTTTTCCCCATCTTTTCCTTCTGAATTATTCATCAAAAATTCAAAATCCTATTTTGGAGCTCAAAAATGAAAAAAAAACGTAAAACGCAAACATTTACGGTCATTGGGTCTGTGAAGCAACGACCAGCATCGCCAGAAGAAGCCAAAAAAAAGAAAAATGAACGAAATTGATAAAGAAAGAAACGGAAAAGATACGAATAAAATGCAAAAGCCGAATTTTCTCATGGAATTGTACTCTTTTACAATTCTTGTATTCGTAATACCACGTGCTGCATATTTCATGTTATTTTTTTTACATTTTTCCACGTTATTTCGCAGACAGTAATATGTGGTAAATTCTAGTCGAACCAAAAACGCAAAAGAAATGAAAGAAAATAAAAACTGTTTGTGTTTATAAAAAACCACACAGTCTATTAATTTCCCTCGTGAATAATGAAATTAATTGCTCCAAAAAGAATTGCGAAGAGTTGAAAAAAGGAAAAAACAAAAAAAAAGAAATCCAATTTCACGGTTTTTTTTAAGGACATAATTTACGACACAAATTCTGTCGCAACCTCAAACAAAACAACATGGCCGCCTAGACGATATTATTATTATTTTTCTTCTTCATTCATTTATCATTTATTTAAACTAATAAAATGTTAAAAAAGAAAACAACGTTTTATCGATTATCTAAGTAACAAACAATAGTATTTCTTTCCCCCTAACAAAAGTGTTATTTTTTTTATTTCTCATTATTACCATTTTTTTTCATCATTTTTCTCATACACAAATGTGAGTTTAAGTTTCTTCAATTCAATTTTTTTCGCTTATAATTCTACGCTTCTTTAGGTAAATTACCAATAATAATTCGACTAATACATTTAGACGGTCGTGTGCTTGTTATCTTTTTTTTGCATAATTTTATTTTTCATAGAGAATTTGAGAAAAAAAAATACAAAAAATAATGAAGAATATCGAAAGATCAGAGTTTTTTCTATTTGTTTTGAGAATACGTGGCCCTTAGTATCAAAAATTAATGAGCACTTTGATATTAGTCAGTTTTTTGTGAATTCTGAATGTTTTTATTTTTTTAATGAGATGAGACAAGGCAGTGTTTCATTTAACTTTAACTATTAATTAGATAATAATTTTTTTTTATTGAAATTGGAATAAATTTCCAGGGCCACGTTTTTGTCCCAATGTGATTTCTCCTCCCTTTTTTTCTTTTCGTTAATCCACTTAATTTTTCAGAATTTCATAATTTAAAAAATAAAAAAAAAATTAATTACCAGATACTTATTAACGCCGAGTTATGCTACTCAAATTGTCGTAACGGCTGTAATTAGGTGAAATTAGACTCTTATCCATTGATAATAATCCCGGTGCTAGAATTTCAGCTAATTTAATAAAACAATTACCATCGTCATTGATTTCGTTGATTCTATTACACCGGCAACCACCTATTTTCTCTAATGGTTACGGCCACTGGCTGTACAATTGAAATTGTTCACGTGTATAACATGCAGACAATGGTTTAACAAAGTGTGCATCAACTGTACGACAATGTGGACAAGCAAATACACGACTGTAGTCAGAGTAAAAATTCAATCGTTGATGAGGATAGATCAGTGGTTTTTGACAGCTGTTGCACTGTAACAAATAAGATTATTTCCAAAAATTCATTAATTAATCATGTTAATTTTAAAGAAAATAAATTAAATTCAGTAGTAAAGAAATAAAATAGTTCTTGTTGCTTTTAAGATATTTTAATCGAATTGAGTGCAATTTTATCTCATCAGAGATAAACTTATATTCATTTTATTTTAATCATTTTTGCGCGTTTCAATAGAATTTCCGTCATATTGTTAAAAACACTATCCCAAAAAAAATTCTGGTCTCAGAGATATATTTTTTGCAAGTAAATATGTAAAGTTCGTCTCGAAAAAGCATCGATCATCTATATCTATAGCTATAGAAGATTAGTATATTTACTTGCACAAAATGCATCTCTTTGAGACCAGAAATTTTTCTCCCCAGTACATAAGTTCATTTTGGGTTACTATAATAATTATTATTATTCTTTTTTAATTGACTAACGAAAATTGTTCCTTTTTACAGATATATCTCGGAAACTAAGCCAGATAGAGCAATTATTATTATTTTGTCAATTCACTTTTTAACAGTATTATCGGTTAAAGAAGTGTTCGTTCATAAGATTTAGAGATATTGATGTTGAATTTAGATGGACAGTAGTCCAAAATTTTCTTGAGCCTTCAAACTTTTACCCTATTCAATTCTTATTAGTTGAAACTCATATTATCGCGTAAATGATGAAAAATCGGAGAGTCATATTAATTAAATTAAAGAAATTCAATGATGTCACGAAATGATAATAATATTCATGGGGAAAAAAATAGTGGTAAAAGCTATTAAATATTGATGCCATTGGTTCTTAGCATATATTTATTTGAAATAATTGAAAGAGCTGTTAAATTGACTGAATTTAGACGATTCAACAACTTTTCAAATTAGTTCAAAAAAATGTTTGTTAAGAACCAATAGTATCAATATTTAATAGTTTTCACCACTATTTTATTTTCAGTGTAAATACGTACACTGTTTACATGTTTAATTACTAATTTGCTTAATTCGTATAATTGACTCTGTATAAAAGATATTTTTCTGAATTTATATCCTGTTCACTGGAAGTGCGTTCAAACTATTGATTAGATCCAGTTATTGACTCTAAGCATTTAATATTCTACTCTTTTCTTACTTTTATATGCTATACTATTCTCATGCAAAACTGGCTCTATAAAATTATATGTATTCGAGCGGAACTCCTGCATTCTTGAATCACTGCATTTGTATATGCGATAGATCTAATCAAATCTAAAAAAAAAAACTAAATATAGGGAAGAGGGGGGCAAAATGTTTTTTTCTCTAAATTAATATTATAATTGTCTAATAAGAGAAATAAAAAAAAATATTATAATTGTGATTCATTACATTTTTCTCAATTAACAAAGATGTATTATGGACGTTAAATATCTAAAGTATTGACTCGAGATGAAGAATATTCATGATTAACTATTTCATCATGTTAAAATTAATTACTAAAAAAACAAAGTGAATCTGCAGATTAGCGGCCTTTCAAAATAAAATTAATTAAAAATCAAATTAAAATTGCCTCAGAAAAGGAGGTGGAGAAAATGAGATAATATATCGGAATCAAAAATTCTGAGGTAAATAGTGGAACTCGCAATAGCTCAATCGGTAGAGCACCAGACATGTAATCTGATGGTTTTAAGTTCAAACCTTGCTTGTGCATTTCCAAAATTTGATTCTGAGATTTTCAAATTTAAAAAAAAAAGGCCCCTAATATACAGATTTATCAAAACAAGAAGGGTTCAAAAGTGCCCCCCTTTCCCTACATACGATCACTAAAATCAAATTCTGAGATACAGCGATTTTGCTCAAATTCATTTTTATAGATGATTTCAGAAGCTGCAAAATAAGGATTAGGTGAACGAAATCGCTCTATCTCGCTTAGTTTCCTAGATCTTCTATTTCGATCATCCTTTTTCATTTCTTTACTATTGAAATCATTTTACAAAATTAAAGCTTATGAAAAGTTTGAAATTTCCGAAGCAAATTTAACTTGGAAATTCTTCCTCGACAAGACTTTGCCAACAAAAAAAAAGGGTTATTACTCACCGTAAGACGTTCAGTGCAGCATGGCATGGCAGCAAATATATCATAACTGTACATCGTCCCTAGTACAAGACTCGATCCATCCCATGGTTGTGTGCAAGTACGACAGCGTACTGGCGAAGAGCCACTGCCCTCCAAGCAGTTCATGCAGACAGCTGATAAAAATTGCGTGCGACCTTCGACCTTAACCTAAATAAAATAAAGAATACGTTTTAATCGAAATCCTATAATTGAACATGAGAAAAGACGAATAGAAGATAATGATTAATGGATTTTTCATGTACCTCAGCGCAAGAGTGGGAGTGTTGACGTGGCGACAGGAAGAAGGTACCATCGACTAGTGGATACCTGTCGAAGACTAGCATTGCCGCACGACACAGTACACATGAAACTCTTGACCATTGTAATGCAGCTAGTGTTGATAGTATGAAGCATCTGGTGTCGTCATTGCCATGATTTCCCTCATCTTCGATCTGTAATCAGAGAGAAAAAATACGATTTCGTTAATAAATGGTAAATATTCATTTTTTTTGTTGAAAAAAGTTCAATAATACAGGTTTTTTAGTTTTAGAAAAAGTTTTAAATCGATCTTTGCGAGATCGATTCTTTTTTCCTTAAAAATCGATGTTAAGATTGTCGATTAATCGATTTTTCGATTTTTTTCGGGAAAAATCGTATCGATTTTTTTAGGAAAAAAAAGGAAAAATAGGATTTTCCTTTTCAATAAAAGTGGTGGAGGGGAACTATCGAATAATGTTCGATATCTCGAATTCAGTGCGAGATATATCGTATCGATTAATCGATTTTTGAACATAATCGATCGAAAAAACCTGTTCTTGGAAGGAAAATCTCCTCAAGCTGCAACTCGTTAATCGGAACCATCGAATGATGTGCGATATCTCGAATTCAATGCGAGATATCACATCGATTAATCGAAAATTTGAAATCAATCGTTCGAAAGTCGAAGTGATATGTTATGTTATTCTCTTTTATTTATTAAAATCGATTCATTGACTTTTCTTTCGTGAAAAAATTGATTCTAAAAAACTCGCATTTTCTAAAGATCGATTCTTCAAAAATCGTTTTTTTCCCAAAATTGCTCATCATCCCCAGTTAGAAAGTTTCCCTCGTCTTTTCAACGACATCATAACAAGTAATAACGTAAAAATGAGTTTGATGGACATGCCCAACGATAATCCAAATATTTCTCCAGTAGTTTCATAGTTGCTCGTATAAACTCCCTCTGCAGTAATAACCCACCCCCCTCTTTTCCCCCAACAATACCAAAAAGGGGGAGAGTTGTCAACAAAGGTTTTGGAGTCCGCCTTGATCGTTAAATTCACGGGAGCCCTTTACTTTACCAAGAGCGGTGAATCTTCCAGGAGGTTTACTATGAAAGCACAAACGTTACATACACGAAGAAGGAGAAGAAGGAGGAGGTAAACTACAGGGGTAACATTACGCGTTAAGGGAGAATATAACAGTGAGAGAGAGAGATAGATATATAGATAGATAGATAGAATAGCCCCTTGGCTCCTTTACGCCTTTACCCAGAGAGTTGGACGTTTACTACCAACCGTAAATTAAATACGGCCACGACCGTAAGCCCAGTTTATATGCGAGAGTATGTACGGTTTTTCTGTTTTTTTTTTTTTTTTTTTGGGAAGGGGAATAATATATTATATATATGAAGAGGTTTGTGCGGGCTGATTGGGAGGAAAAAAGGGGGGGGGGGGAGGCGATGGGATTAACACGCTCGGTAAGAAGCCATTAACGACACGATAACCTTTGGATACACCTAATTCTTTGCTCGTTGGGGATTGGCCTTATAATTGGGTGAAGGTGATGTTTTATGAGTCCAGTAGAAATGAACGCGTGTGCTCAGCCACACACACACAGACATATTTCTCGGGGAATGTAAGATTTTTAATCGTGATTAAGGTGTTTCTGTCGATATTCTCGATCTATAAAGATATTTATGGAAATTTGTAAAAGTTTTTTTTTTTATTGATTTACGATCTTCTATAGATATCGAATAAAGTCGATGCAAAATCTCAATCGAAAGAGCAGTTTCGTTTAGTAGTTATGATTTTTTTTCTTCTTTTTTTTAATGAATAATTTAACACGCAGTCTTATGGACTTCTTGAAAATATCCCAAAAAAATTGAATAAACAGGAAAAAAAATCAACGAAATTTTTGCATAACTGCAGATAAAAGAGAAATAATGGTGTAATAATTTCTTTCAAACTGATTTACAGCTTAATTAATGATTAATGAATGAAAAAACTATCAAGAAAAGACCGAAAGCAGCGTTTTATGCGTGCAAATGAATAATAATCAACGATTAACAATTAAGTTAATTAATTAATTATTTATTGCTTTATAGTGTTGCTATATATATTTAGTGCTATTTATAGATAAGCACAGCACTTACGCCCCTTCATTTTTAGGGTGATAAAATAATTAAGTTTAATGTGAAATAATTGAATAATTCAGTTTAATTAACAAATAAATAATAATTAAGATTATTCAGCAGGGAAATTGTAATCCCCACATTTCGCTATATATATATCTATAGCAATTGGGTTCCAATTTTTGCATTTTTTTCGAAGCCCTGCATGTCATATATATATATGACAATTGCATAGAATTGAAAAAATCACAATATATTGTGTATTTTTTTTCAAATTTTCCATAATTCTTTTTAAAATGACTGTACAGACAGAAACGCATTAATGGGAGTATAGAGAATATATTCGTTTTGTCGTAAGTCTCATTCATTCCATGAGGGGTAAAGTTTGGTCAAGACCACGAAGAGAAATGGGCGGAGGTGAGGAAACTTTAGAAGCGGTTTTTTCTTCTCTTTTTAGTAGTAAAACGTAAAAATAAACCGACCGAAGAGGAGAGTTGAGGAATTTTCATGAAGGGGAATGGAAATGTGTTTGCACCCTCGGGATTTCGTGAATGCTCCTAAGGAAGTTGTTATTTAGAGAGAGCAGAAGAGGAAGAGGGGGGGAAGGGGGATGGGCAGATTAATGCTGCTGGTGACTGGCCAAAGGTCCAACGATAAACAGTGTTATATTGCTGATTGTAAAACGATATGTACGTGTGTAGTGCCTCTGTCGCATGGATTAGTACAAGAAACAAGAATGATTGCTCCAAATCGTTTCGTGTTTGATAAAAGGAAAAAAACAAAAAAAAAGTCGAATAAATTCGCCTCAACGATACACAGCCCGAATTTCGATTAAATTGAATTTATTGCGTAAAAATTAGTAATTTATGAATGTTTTTTTTTCTCCACACTCTAATATCAACAGAAATTGCGACTGCAGATTTACGAGGATGGAAAGGATAACAGAAAAAAAACCACTTTCTCATTGGATAAAGATGCAAAAAACTATTACAACTTTTTTTTCCGACTGTCTGAGACGTTTTTTTGTCCTTCTCTATCCTCTTTGCACATTAGAGACAAAAAAAAAGGAGCTTTTCCCTCGACAGCACGCCAGTGACCCAGTGGATGAATCTCCCCCCCCCCCCCCCCTTTTTTCCCTCTCTTTACGATTCGAGGAGGAATGAAGATTTTTCAGACAAAGAAGTGTCTACTTCTGGTAGAAAAATAATCGATTGCACTCTAACGCTCCCTGACGTTAAACTCCAACGAAACGGAAGAAAGGAAAAGTTTCGAGATGGTTGTGAGCTTTTTTTTTTTTCTTCTCTTGGCCTCTAAAAGAAAGAACAAAGGCAGACTTATAATGGCTTTTTGTGCTGCATGTGGGTTGGCTTGCGCACCGCCTCTTTTTTTTCTCTTTCCTTTCTTTTTCGGTGATCATAAAATGACGGCTATACGAGAAATCGATTTGTGGGCTTTTCCACGAAACGACTGATATACTGTAATGAGAAGGTTGGTAGTGGTGGCTTAAGAGCGATATAAAATATATGATGAGTGCTTTTTTTACGATCTCGAATAATGATAGAATTGTATATAACGAATTTGTAACAGTGCGGGGATTTTTTTTGGGTGGAACGTACACACACATCTTGTCGATGTCTCGCCCCTTTTTGGATTGATATAAAAATTGTTATTGGAAGGAGGGGGGAGGAGGAGAGGAATACGAGTTCTGAGACTCTTTATTCCTTTATTTTCTTTTCTTTCTCATCAGATTTTCCACGTAATCCAGTGCCCTAGTAAGCTGCTTACTGCAAAGAAGATTACGTTGTAATTTGGATGGAACAAAAAAAGGGAGAGACTTTTTCTTGAGATGAAGACTTTGTTTTGAGGGTTCGTGAATATTTTGGAGAATTTATGGATAATTCGATTCTCGGTGCACTCAGAAAAAAATTAAATTCACTTAATAAATTGGAATTCTTTTTTTTTCGGTGGATCCTCTAATTTTTTGGCGGTGAGGCCAAAGCCCCGCGTGGGGCGAGTTAGAGAGACCACTTCGAAAAAAAAGGAAGAGTTTTTTCTTGAGGTCAGGAGTTTATTTCGGATCCTCGCAAATATTTTGCGGAATATTGGATACACGAAAGATCGCGCGGGTGATTTGAAAAAAAAATCAATTAAAACTTCTTGGGGTGAGCTTTAATGATCGCGATAATCGCAACGAGTTCTATTTGGTTGAATATAAATGAAAGAATAAGTGTGAGAAATGTAAGAATAATCGTAACAACTTTCGATATATCGATTGTTCGAGTCGACCTTTTTCTTGTTCCTTTTCATGGAGGAATAAAGGAATTCGATACGCCATGCGTTGAGGAATTATAAAATTCCATTAATAAATCAAAATCCTTTTTTTTCCACGAATTTCGAGAGGAATTCTCTAATTTTTCGTCGGTGCGCTGAAAATCCCACGTGGGGTGAATTAAAGAGACCTCAGAAAAAAAAGAAAATTCTTTCCTTGAGGTGAGAAGCTTTTTTCCTGGTCTTCATGAATATTTTGCGGAATTTATGGATTATTCGATGGGGACTAGTGCACGTGTGTTGAGAGAACCGCAAACCCATCTACGGGGATTAATTATGCAATTGGAGAAGGGCTTGTCACTGGATTTAACTGAAATGTCGATTTCAAGCTTAATCGGTTTAATGGAAAATGAGTTTCGGGTTTGAAAAATTGGATTTTGGGGGAAGGATGAATGAAAATTCAATGAAAATTGTTGAGGGAAAATTTCTGGAAGAAGAAAAATGTGAAATTGAACGAGAACTTCCCTTCGTGTAAGAAACACAATCTTTATTCTCCCGGTATCGCTGTTTGCTCAGCAGATATATTCGCAATAAAAACGGAGAGACAGAATAACGACATTTATGATACTAATCACTTAAACTTGTTATCTCTGGATACAAAACTTGGTACAATAAATTCACGCAGCCATGCGCAACTTTTTTTTTTTTTTTTTTTCGTTCTTTATTACTGGTTTTAAGGTCTCGGGGAACGATTAAACGGTAGTTAACTCAGATTTAACGATGTGCCTGGAGACACATTTGATGTTATCATCGAGAATGAGGATAAAAAAATTAACAGAATTTGGGAATTTCTCGGAAAAATTTCAGCCCTTTTCTTTAAAAAAGTTTCAACACTGCATCCAAATTATTTCAAATTAAAGATATCTCAGAAGCCATTGCTCATACGAAAATTTATCAGGAGACCTTTTTTGTAGGCAATTCAATTCTCTAAAAAAAAGGTCTCTTCATCTTTTCTCCTAAACCCACTCGCGTCAAAGATAATTACGAAAATAGAGTTGACTCCCTTCTTATCGAATAAAATTCGCAAAAAATCGCGAAATTATAAAAAAAAAACGCGAATTAAAATGGTTATCGATTCGCGGATGATCGAGCCTTCACAATGGGCTATTGTTGCAGCCCAAAAGCGAGAGACGAAAATCAGTGTGGGCATTCGGAAGATCAACCATGAAGGGGCAGAGGGGGGGGGGGGATGATAGAAGGAGGTAAACATGGGTTCATACTACCACCGGAATTACGCATCGGGTATTTCGTAACTGAGGGGGAGATAGTACTGAATCGATAATACGATAGCACCAAAAAGTGGGGGGGGGGTGGGGGGGAAATGGCCAGTGTTGTAACATTTGTTATGTGTGTGTGTGCGTGTGTAGTGCACCGGTTGTCAAAAGCCCTCGGCTATTTGCAGCAGATAACGTGAATGTTTCGCGCTGGCTCTTGTAAATATACGACAGACAAAATGAGCCCTTCCATGTTCTCGCTGGCTCATGGATTACTGGAGAGAGAGATTGAAAGGATGTCCAAATATTTCTACCAAATCTTTTGTTAATTTTTTTTTTTTTCTATTTGAATTTAATATTGAACGAAAATCCTCGACGGGATTTATAGAGACTTCACTCGTGATTGAAAAATGAATTTTATACGGTTTTTTTTCATCTGAATAAATGAAGAGGTTCTCGTACGAAATTCAACGGAGTGAATTCAATCGAAATTACGGGGTAAAAGACATTTTTCCCTCTCTCGAATTGGTTCGTTGGGCTTCATCTCGGGATCTTTTTTTTTTTACTCCTACGCGATTTTAATAACTGACGAGCCACGGACTCAACCAGAGGAAAATGAAAAAAGAACGGAGGAATTGGACGAATGAGAGAGGAAAAAAGAGAGAGGGCTTGAGGTTTTTGGTGGAATTATTAAATTAATAAGGAAAGAGTGTTGATACTGCCCATTGTGGAATTTTAATTAAAATTTTTCATATTTTCACGGGTTAACTCATTAAAAATTTTGAGTTAATGGGTAATGTGCAAATTATAATTTTTTCATTTCAAAATGTAATGAAATTGTTTTTTTTTCTGTTTTTTCTAAGGATATCTCGGTAATTAATGGAGATGTATCTTTTTTGCTCGCGAAACTTTCTACAAAAATGATGGTAAAAACTATTAAATATTTTTTCCATTGATGCTTATCAAATATTTTTTTTCAGATAATTAAAAAAGTTGTTTGAAAAAAAATGTTGAAAAATTAAAAAATTCAACTTTTTTAATTAGAAAAAAAAATTCTGAGGTCTAATTGAACAAATATTTGATAGTTTCTCCAACTTTTTTTTGTCTAAAAGCATGAAAATTCCGTTATCTCGTTGAATTTCCCAGATATTCCCAAAAAAAAAACAAAATTACTCGGAACTATCCTTTGTGTCTTCAGGAATTTCTAATAATCTAAAAATTCTCTCCAGTGATGATTAAATTAATAAGGAAAGTTAATGCTTCTCATCGTGGAATTTTAATTAAAATCTTCACACATTTTTATGATTCAACCCATTAAAAACTTTGAATTACAAATAATTACAAAAAAAGTCTTTTTTTCAAAATTCAGGGATTATTCCCGGATTTTATTCATTTTTACGGGCATTAATCACTTCTTTTTGCTCCGGAAATAACGTCGACGACAGACTCGAAATTCTCTCTATTTTCCGAGGGGTTGTTAAAAAAAAAAAAAAAGAAGAAGAAGAGAAAGAATCCCAAAGCTTTAACTTCATGCTCCCATGGATAAAGAGAGGAAGCTGTTTGGTATCAAACCCCAAGAAGAAGCCGCGGGCGGTACGCACACTCGCTGGCTTGTAAATCAAGTGAGAAACGTCCTCTCGAAGAGGTTTTTCGGGGAATAAAGCACTGGAATAGTGAGGAAAGTACGGCAGTGCCAAACGAGTGCAAAAGGCGTCTTTCTCTGTCTTATACTTGTGCTCTTCTCTCGTAAAGTACCAGCAGAATGCGAACACGAGGGATGGATGCGTTGTGGAAAAGGGATTGTTGGGCTTCACTTCGAGGGGCTACACACAGGGTTGGTGGGAGAGGGGGTGGAGAAAGGCTTTTCCAGCAGAGAAAAGGAAAAGGGAAAGTGGAGAGCCAACGATTTATGTTGCGACGAACAGTCGGTGGAGATTTATCCGAGGGAATCCCCCGGTCGTCTTTCCTTTGTATGTGCGTGAGAACACGCTACTACTGACGTACTGATAATCGACAATGAGATTTTTTTCGTGATACATGGGTCTTCGCGAAAGGGTAATTTTTAGGTTTTGGAATTTTTTGGAGATTTTAGGGGGGACATTGGGGATTTTTAGGGAATGGATGGAGAGAGAATTTTTTTGATGGGGTCAGTGGGAAGATGGTTTTTTTTTTGGTGGAATACATGTGTTTAAGTTCATTTTTAAAATTTTTTGGAAAATTTAATGATTTTTTGGAATTTTTTTTTTTTTGATTTTGTGGAAATTTCAGTTTTTTGATTTTTTTAAATTAATCATTTTTTTTTGAGATTCTGATGATACTAGTATTGATAGATTTTTTTTGATGATTCCAGTGAAAAGCTGGAGAAATTTTAGGTGCAATACATGTGTCGAAGTTGATTTTTGAAATTTTCTCAAAAATTTAAAGATTTTTTGAAAATTTCAGTTTTTTGGTTTTTTAAAAATTGATAATTTTCTTTTTCCAAGATTCTGATGACACAATGATATATATAATTTTCCTGACAATTCTAGTGAAAATCTGGGAAAATTATGGATGGAAAACATGTGTCCAGAATTCATTTTCTAATGTTTTTTTTTCGAAAATTCTATGAATTTGGAAAATTTCAATTTTGTTGATTTTTCAAAAATCGATATATTTTTTCAAATCCCTATAAATTGACACCAAATGATCTCTTTTTCCACCTCCATCCTGACTTTTTGCACCACGCCAATTAAAACCAGCGAAATTTCCAAAAAAACTGAAATTTTTCAAAAACCAACTTTTCAAAAAAATCAAAAAAAAAAACTTCCGACATAAGAATTCCACCCAAAATTTCCTCAGCAATTCACTGAAATCCTCAAAAATTCTCCATCTCAAATAATTCCCAAAATATCCCAAAAAAAAAACTCTAAAAAATCTCACTTTTCTCCTTTTTATCTAAAAGAAAAATTAGAACTTTAGTAATTGAAGATTTGGGGTTAACGTGATATGAGAATAGGACAATCTAGTTGGCAATTTCCTCGATTGATCGATTCTGAAAGATTACGTTTGTGTCCCACAAGGGCGTGTGACTGACGGGACAAGTTGACGCTGGATTTACTCAAGACGGCCCCTCGTGTCCTTCCTGGACCACAAAGTGGAGGAGAAATAAAACGAAGTCGGAAAAATAACGAAAACCCTAAAAAAAGAAAAAAAAAGAAAAAAAGCCCCTGTCTGATACCCTCGCACTTTTCTATATCTTTCAATACAACCCGAGATTGTGATAATGCGGTGCTCTCACCGATTTTTATCATCTGAATTAATTTATTTCGCTCCCTTATCTAAAAAACGTGAAATAACCCCCCAGTATGATACGAAATCATCTCTTTTATACTTTTCTCGCGCATAAAACCATAAAGTTTTTTTCTTTCTGAATGCTTTAAAAAAAGAATTTCCGAAGTTCTAACTGATAAAAATTTAAATTAAATACCGCAATAGGGGGAGAAAAAGAATTGCAGAGAATTTTTAACAATTTTTTTTTTTTCATTCTCCCCCCCATGATAAGAAAGAGATTCTTTCATGATTCCTCTCGAGTTGGCGAGACAACTGGAGCACTCATAATTGCGACCCTTAATCCACCCTTAAATATTATTAATCTGCCGTAGCATTTAAGGGGAAATTGAGGGATAAATTCTTCCTTGAATATCGAGAAGATAAAAGTTTCTTTTTTTATACTTTCTTTAATTTCCTTCAGAAACAGGTGAATTTTATTGGAATTAATTGAAATTCAATTTCTCCCCTTTGGATAAAATTACATTGTTATATTTTTATTACGTAAAAAATGAGTTTTAACATTGAATTGAGATTATTTTCAAAGGGATCTCGGAAACTGTTGAGTTTATGGGAATTTATGAAGAGAGCTTTTTTGTAGGTTTTTAAATTCTCTAGAAAAAAGGTCTCTTGACATTTTTTCCTACTAGATCATGGAGCACTTTGCGGATTGTGATTTTAACCAAACCACTATTTATGCATTTTTTCATGCGTCATTATTTTTCAAAATTAGAAAGAAAATTTATCTCTTCAAATCATAAATGATTCAAACAAATAGAGTTGCCCCTTGAAAAAAATTCATGAAAATTCGTGAAATTACCCAAGAAAATTGAATTTATTCTCATTATCAAATTAATAATGATAAAAAAACTCCGCATTTCTCTTTCTCTTTATTTTTCCGCAATAAAGACAATTGCGGAAATAACTTTGTCCAATTGTCCCCAGTTTCATGCAACAGCGAGAAATACGAGGAACAATTGCATTAGTGCTACTGTCATACACGAGCTCCAAAAAGCAAATAAAATGAATTAAATAATAGAGAAACTGCAATTGTTGACTTCACTGATGGCAATAATCCGAGCGTGAAATTGCAATACTCCTTCCTCTTTCAGTTCTCGTAATATTGTACAGTCATACGTAACCTCAACCCTCTGAACTTTTTGAAGAGAGGGATGATAAAGAATCTCATCCCTCCCTCCCCAACTTCGCCAACACAATCCGCTAAAAATTCTTTCGTCTCGCGCTATTTTTTTTTTCTTTTATTTTCCTCTTCTATATATCCTCTGGCATTCTCACTCTACCACAAAAAAAAACACGAAATGTCTGCATTATTACGAGTATAAAAACTAATGTTGTGCAAGATATATATCTATATATATTGTTGTTTTTATGATGGGATTTTGTGCGTTAATGTCTTTGTATCTCGAGTTTATGGGGTTTTTTTTATTTTTTTTTTCGGGGAATTTATTGTCTTGCGGGGATTTTAAATAATTATTTCGTTTTTTTTATCATGCATTTTAAAATCTTGAAAAAAATTGAAAAATATTTTCAAAATGATTTCAAAAATTCTGGACAATCCTCAAATTGTGAAAATAACGAATTTTTCCTTTTTTCTGAAGGAATATCTCGGAAATTAATGGAGATACGCCCTTTTCACTTGAATCCACTTTTGTAGCTCTTGAAATTCTCTAAAAAACCATCTTTGGATAAAAAGGGCGTATCTCCATTATTTACCAAATTATTTTATTGACAATGATTTCAATTGATTTTTCACCTTTTCACTCCCGAATTGGGAGTTTTTGGGAGTTTTGAAGAGGATCTCGTCAACTAAGCGAGATAGCGAAATTGTCGAAGAACCCTTTTTTATGCAAAATTTCAAGAGCTACAAAAAAGGTTTCTACAAAAATTTCGCTATCTCGCTTAATTCCCGAGATCCTCTTTGAAAACCAAAATTACTCACAATCCTTTGTCTTCAAGAATCTTCAATCATTCAAAAATTCCCTCCAGCAAGAATCACACGAAGTAATTAACCCTCGTCAGATGGTACTGCCGTGAATATCCCCCTCCCCCCCCCCCTCATCTCCCGTTTAATTCCAGGCGTAAAAAATATCTCACAGTCCCTGGGCAATCTAAACTTAGCGGGGACACAACACATTTGTGGCTAGTGTGGTCTCAGGTTAAAACCGAGTCGCAACAAAACACAACAGAGAAAACCCTCGAACAACAAAAAAAGGAAATCATATAAACATTTATTTCATTTTTTTTCTTTTTTTTTTACTGCGGCTTTGTTGAAGTGAGAATGGAGAAAAGAAAATTGCGAGCATATGACACACGTTATTTCGAGTTGATGGGAAAAAGAAGGAAATTTGAGAGACGCTTTAAAAAAAAAAAATTGTTGCATAAATGGAGGAAAAGTGTCTTTGAAAGAGGAAGTGGTGTAAAATGGGGATTCTTTATGAAACGGTGGGAGATAGATTTTTTTTTGATGATTCCATTGAAAATTTAGCGAAATTTCAAGGGGAAAACATGTGTCTAAATTATTATTTTTTAATTTTTTCGTAAATTCTACTTTTTGGTCAAGATTTGAAGGGGTAAAATGGGAATTTCGTTAAAAAATTGAGAGATGGATTTTTTTAATGATTCCAATGGGAAGCTGAGGAAATTTCAGGTGGAAAACATGTGTCAAAATTGATTTTTTTGGAATTTTCTGAAAATTCGACTTTTGGGTCAAGATTTGAAGGGATTTCCCTTTTTAAAATCGAGAAACTTCATATTTTTAGAGATATCTCCGGTTCTATTGGTCGCAGCAGCCTGGGATTGATCTCAAATGAAAGATGAGCTCATTTCCCATTAATTCATGCAGTTTGATTTTTTTTATTTTACCATTTTTCAACTATTTATATTCCAGTTTCTAGAGAACAGTTTTTGCTCTATATCCATTTGTCAAATTGATCATTTCTTTAAAAACTAGATGAATCAATGAGAAATTAGCTCATTTTTCACTCGAGATTGATCCCAGATATCTGCAACCAATAGAACCGGCAAAATCCCCCAAAAACGTGAAAAATCATCAAAAAATAACTTTTCACCTCCAAATCTTGATGAAAAAAAAACTAATTTCTGAAAAATTGGAAAAAATTGATTCTGGCATATGATTTCCATTTAAAATTTCCTCAGATTTTCAATGGAATCTCCAAAAAAAACTTATCTCCAATATTTCCATCGATTTCACGTGATTTTCATAATATATAGAAAAAAAACAAAAATGTCTCCATTTCACCCCTTATGCCTCTTTTCTCCCCACCTCCCCCTCCCACTCTCCCTTCTCTATGTGAATGTAAAGGTGTTAACTTTAACGTCAAAGGAGCAACCCACCCACGCCGAGTTAACGAGACTCCTGGATAAGAAGTGGTGGAGACGAGAAAATTCAGGTGATAAAGGAATTCTGGATGCATTAAAAAAAGACGAGCATCACTAGAGAAAAGAAAATGGCGGAATATGAGAAAGTATGAGCTTAACGTATTTTTTTATCCAGCTTCTCTCTCTCTGCGATGATAAAAACGTAGGCGATCAAAAGAAGTTAAATGTTCTTACTTTTCATAAATTTCACGTTTATACTTGAACTCGTAGAGTAACCTTGAAAATTTTACCATAAATTTTCAGTCGAAGGATCTTAAAAAAAATTCATTTTTATGATTTTTCATCTCTTCCACTTGCTTCCACCTTTTTTTACGTTTGGAAATCGGTCCTATTTTACGATGCCTTTTTTTTCCCGTGAGTTTTATCATTTTACCATTTTTTTTTCTGCCACTGAATAGTGTCTAGATGGAAATGAAGATCATGAGGTTCCTCGGGGAATTTAATTCTCGAAACTTATTGGAAAGGGTTCGGAGTTATTGAGGTTTTTTTAATATCCAATGGTCATTCAATTCTTTCGTGGTTACATGTGAATTTCTTTCTCATTTCTCTTGAAATTCAAATATGGCTTTTCTTTATTTAAAAATCGGTATTATTATAATAGAGTATTTAAGGTAGTATCTCAGAATACGATCAATAAAACAGAAAACATGAGGATTTGTAGGTCAGTTTCCAATTAATTGCTGATAATTCGGGAAAATGTGCTTTAATTTACCCGAAAAAGTGATTAAACTATTTGAAAATCATATCTTCAGCTTGTGAATATAATTTTTTTCTTCTCGAGTTTTTTTTACATTAATCTCCTATCATATACATGAGATAGAGAGAGAGGCAAATAGTTACGACTACCTTCTAATTAAAATTTTCCAATAACTATACGGTGAATTGAATATTTTTTTCTTCTATTATTTAGTTAAAATGCTGTTCTATTCGCCAATTGTTTTTAAATAATGGGTCAACTGTGCGGTTTTTCAGTAATTTCGTTAATTCTGTCCGATTTAGGGCGTTTCATCCTCAACACCGCTATTTTTAGTAACTTTGAAAATTCATATCTCATAAACTGCACGAACAAAAATTATGAAAAAATTCAAAAAAATGTAAAAAAATATCATCTTTGATATTGCATTAAAAAAAGGGTTCAACTGTACTCGAATTCGTTGAGATATTATGAAAATTCGTGAAATTACTGAAAAAACGTGCATTCGGAAAATCGGTTCTATTTTACGATGCCTCTCCTTTTCTTTCCGTGAGTTTTACCCTTTTTTCTGCCATTTGAATGGAAATGAAGACGATGATATTCCTTGAGGAATTTAATTCTCGCAGTTTATTGGAAAGGGTTCAGAGTTATTGAGGTGTTTTTAATATCCAACGGTCATTCAATTTGCCGGATTGGTATTCACGGAGAAAGATATTCCGTGCAGCTGCTGTTGTATGCATGGGTTTTTGAGATAGAATGGAGATGACGGTGGAATTCGTAGTGGCACGTAACAGGATTCTTTGACCTCGAGAGACGATGGAGATAGAGAGAGAGAGAGAAAGAGAGAAGATGCATTATTTATTTCGCACATTGTTTTCACTATCTGCATATAAGAGGAAAATTCTCATTTTCATTCGTCTCGTGGAATTTCGATTTTTTCTTTTGCGGAATTAATTTCGTTCGATTGCGAATATCTTTGGTGCGAGTGAGTTGAGAGGAAAATATTAAGAGACACTTTTTGTGAGGAATTTTGAGAGCTACAAAAAAGGTCCCATAACATTTCTCTCGAAATCTAATATTTTTGGAGATATTGAAAAAAAAATATAAAAATAATTTAGTAGTAAAAATAGATAAAATTGGAAAATTCCCTTTTTTTTATCTTTTTTTAAAAAATATTTCCGAAAATAAGCGAGATAGAGCAATTTTGTCCGAATCCTTTTTTGTAAAGAATTTCGAGAGCTACTAAACAAGATTGGAACCAAAAGGGCGTATCTCCATCATTTACCGAGACATTCTCAAAAAAAAAAGACTTCAATAATTTTTTTTATTCAAAAATCGAATTTTTTTTTCGAAGCTTTCCAAAGACAATTCCACTTCAAAGTATTAACAATAATTGGCTGCCCTTGAATAACAACGAAAAAGGGATCGTCATAAAGTGGAGGACGTGTGCCCTTAACGATTGTCTGTTCGCTCTACCGAGCACTACATTATACTCTTTTTTTTGTGGTCCTAACTCCAGTATATTTTCATCCACTTTTTACTGCCACCAGCGTCTCTCGATTATAATTTTCCCTCTACCTTTTTTTTTCCTTTCCAATGAAAATAAAGCATCAAATGGAAAAAAAAAAACATTTTTTTTCCCACAATTAAAAAAAAAAGATCCTTTAACGAGCAATTTAAATTCGTGGCTTTTCTCCTTGTAAATATTTATTTCCAGCAGACTTAACTGTAATGAGAACTGCTCTAATTTCACAAAATCAGGATTTTACTAATTTATTCCGCTCGAATTAATGATTCGAAAAACTCAATTTGTGTATTAAATTGAATTTTTTTTTCTGTTTAAAATTGTGGAAAAAAACAAATTATTTAATAATTTATTCATTTCGTTTCTCTTCTTTCGGTTCTTCAAAGAATTTTTCGAAACACGAAAATATTATCTCATAAATTGAATCTTTCTCGTCAGTGTATGTGTGTGTGTGTGTTTCACTCAAGAAAACCGGTATTCTCCTCTTTAAATTAAAAAAAAAAAAATAATAATAATCATCATTGCGTGTTTTTCTGTTCCTCCCGTTTATATTAATATTCACAATTGTAATAGGATGAAAATGCCAGTAAATTACAGAGTCCAGTAGCCAATGGACTTATTACAACGTACAAAGTAGCAATCAATTTCCATTGATCGATGTATTTCCTCTTAAATTTATAGCAAATGAGGAAAACTCAATCAGCAACTTCTAGTAATATACAATTTTTTTTATAATTATACATGATCGTTTCAGAAACAAAGTGGCATAAGCATAATGCTTATACACAGCACTTAAGCCACTTTGTTTCTAAGGTGATGACATGATTTTTTGTGAGGTTAACTGAACGGGACAAACTGCTACAAATTTTATTATTATTATTATCATCATTTTCTTCGGCAATTTCTTTTAATTGAAAACCGGCTGGTGACTTTTGGTATTGAATACCCGATAAAGCTAAAACCAGTAGCCGCACCTTTGATTAAAGCCATCTTTAGTGAGCTCATTTTTTATTCACTAAATCCTAATTTTTGCGATTTAGGAAAAAAATAAAAATTAGTTGATTTTTATTTTTTGAGATATTTTGGTTAATAATGGAGAATCGCTTTAATATTTTTTTGCAGAAAATTTCAAGAGATACAGCAGTGAATTAGGGTGAAAAAGGGCGTATCTCCATTATTTACAGAGATTTCTGAGAGAAAAAAATCGAAAAAAGAAAGAATTTTTTGGAAAAGTGAATTTTTATTAGAGAGAAAGTTTTTGCAGTTTCGAGAGAGAAAGAGAGAATTTTCTATTCTCGTTTTGATCAAATTGATCCTTGTCAACTGGTCAATAAATTCAGCCACACCTCCAAGAAAATCATCTCTTTCATTTTATTCAATAAATCGTCGTATTTACAATTTCTCGAAAAAAGATATTAAATTGCCCATTTTTTATTTAAAAATCTCGTTAAATAATGGAGATACGCCTTTTTTTTCTCAATCCTTTTCTGTAGCTCTCAAAATTCTCTACAAAAATGGATTAGGATGAAAAGGGGCGTATCGAAATTATTTACAAAAACAGATATTTTTGAAAAAAAATCGTCAAAAAAATTGAGAAAAAAAAATCCTGATTAGAGAGAAAGTTTTTGCAATTTTGAAGGAGAGAATTTTTTAGTCTACTTTGGATACTGATCCTTGCAAAACTAGTCGATAAATTCAAAAGAGATCTAGTACGGTCTGAGCTCGCGTGACACACGTATACACACCTTTGCCTCTTAACTCCAGGGATAATAAATATATCTGTAGAGTAATGCCAATCTCGTGTGCTCAATAATTCTTTTTATTTCTTGGTTGTACTTGAATTTTTTTTTGCCTTCAAGTAGCACTTTTCACGCCTCATTAATTAACGGATACTGCACCTTTAGTGGGAGAAAATAGGATTTTAATGCAATTGAATTATTGTTTTCAGGGGTATAATGAAGATGAAAAGCTTTTTTTGCGGATATCTTTGGCGCGAGTGGATTTAGGGAAAAATGTGAGGAAATCTTTTTTGTAGAAAATTTTAAGAGCTATAAAAAAGGTTTCTTGGCATTTTCCTTTAAACCCAATACTTCACGGAATATTTTGAAAATAAGATAAATTTAAATTTTTAAAGTTATTTCGCCGAATTGCATAAATCTGAAAATATCTCGGAAATCATTGGGTTTAGGAAACAATATCACGAGACCTTTTTTGTGGTGAATTGAATTCTCTACAAAAAAGGTTTCTTCAACTTTCCCCCTAAACTCACTCGCATCCAAGATATCCTCAAAATCAGCCTCAACTTCCACAATTTCCCGAAAAAAAATTATTTCAATCGTAAAAAAATCAAAGTTTTCTCAATGAAAATATTGAATAATAATAATCACTCTGGAAGTCTTCCATCAACGAATTAATTTATTAATTCAATATCGAGAAGAAAAGAGAAACGATCTACAGTCGAGTGCAAAAATGAAAATTGTACATTTTTTTTTTTTGCCAATAATTTGAATTGCAATTGCAGTATTTTGTACACGCGATGTATCGCCAAGAGCACTTTTGTATCCCTCCCCAATAATTATTATTCGTCTCGCTAACAATCCCGACATGCTATTTGCAGTATCACACAGCCAGTAAAAAAGCAACAATGTAGAAACGAGTGAAAATTTTTTTTATTAAAAATGAGGTAAATTACTATGCGAATAATAAAACGAATTAGCAAGTGTAAAACATGAAAAAAAGCATATATCTTTCTCTCTCTCTCTCTTTCTCAGTGTCATGGTTCTGTGATCATGTATTAATTACTCATACAATGTTGAGAGCCTTTTTTATCTCATATTTCCGTGTTCGAAGAGATCAACTAGACGTAACGACAAGTAAAAGATACAGAATAATTTATCAATCTAGAAAACTAGTAATTGATGTTTTGAACACGAATATATTATTTCGAATTTTTCTAAAATATCAAAAACTTTCTATCAATTGAATTAGAATTTAATTGAATTAAATCCATAAGAGGTAAAACAGGATGATTTTTTCTCTCGTCATTATTCTCAATTAAATATTAAATATCTCAGCAGAAAAAAAAATACGCCTTTTTTATACGAATCCACTTTTGTAGCTCTTAAAATTCAGTATAAAAAATGGGTTAGCATAAAAAAGGCGTATTTCCATTATTTATTGAAATATTCCATTAAGAATTAATTAAATTAAATTTATTTTAAATTGAAAGCAAAATTATATTTATTTATTCTTTTTGTCATTTTTTCCTCAAATATCTCGGTAAATAATAAAGATACGTTCTTTTTTACTCTAATCCTTTTTTGTAACTCTTAAAATGCTTTACAGAGGCAGCTTGGGGAATAAAAAAGCGTATCTTCATTCTTTACCGAGATATTTCATTGAGATTGATCATAATATGATCAATGCCTTAGAAACAAAAGGGCGTAAGTGCTGCATATAAGCATGGCACTTACGCTCTTTTAACTCTAAAACAATAATATAATTAAATTAATTTTTGTAATTTTTTTAAATTGAATCTATTTACTCTTTTGCCATTTTATTCTCAAATATTTTGTTAAATGATGGAGATACGCGTTTTTTTGTCTTAATAAATATTTAAAGGGCTTTCAAATTTCTATAGAAGCGGCTTAAGATTAAAAAAAGACGTATCTCCATTATTTACCTAAAAAAACATTTCATTCACCGTAATCCTCAAAGAAATAATTTAAAAAATTATATTCTCAAGAGAATAATAATAAAGTAGAAATTGACAAAAAGAGTCAGACAGGTGAGAGAGAGAGAAAGAAAGGGAGACATACAGGCTGAGTGAAACACATACATAAACACAATGCAGACACAGGGGCCACTACCTCCTTCTCCTCCTTCTCTTCTGGGTTCGTTTGGAGTGGCACTCCCTGTCTGCTCGACCCACACACACCCGGGTGTATCTGCCACTAGCTGAGAGAGGCCACAAGGTTTTGATATTATTATGGCTTGCATGGTCATGTATCACGCGAGAGAGGCACGGTAGAGACATGTAGCACCATCCTCCCTCTCTCAATCTCTCTCTCTCTCTCTTTTTGCGATCGCGCAGCAGCAGCAGCTTACGACGTTTCTAATCGTCATAAACCGTCAGCGGAAATTTAATGAAAATTGACGAAAATTAGAGCTGCACTCGGTTAATTCCTTTAATTTGACGCGAATTAATTTACGGAATTTGGCGGATAAAATAATGAAAAGAGGGGGGAGGGGAGGGGGGAATCAATGGCCAGTCACAATTAAATGGGGAAGAGTTTTCGAAGCATTTGGAGGCACTTTTTTTTATTTTTATTTCTCTCTTCTTCTTCTTTTTGGTCCTCTTCTCTCGGGCGACACGCAATCTTTACGGCCCATCTCGTTCGACCGTAATAAATCATGGCTCGATTACGAAGATCGTTTCGCAACACCCACGATTGGTTGACTTCAGGAGAAGAAAAAAAAGGAGAAGAAGAAGAAGGTCCAACACACATGCACACACATACACACACTAGTCACATTGTGTTGCGAATAAAGAAAACTATCGGCCTGTGCAAAATACAAATTTATGCGTTTGTGGTAGTGTATGATGTATTCTTTTTTTTTTGCTCTTTTTTTGGTTATCCTTTCTCTGCGCTTTTTTTTTTGTGCTTTTTTTTCTTTTTGAAGGGGATGGGAATCTTGGATCGTTCGATTGCGTAACGTAAAACGGGATCGGATGAACTGTGGTTATTGCCACTGGGATATGGGCGCCGCACGTGTATTTATGGAACAGAAAGGAATTTCACAATGGCATCTTGTGACGAAATAATAGGAATGATTTTTGGAGAAATTTTGGGGTTTAGTGAAATTGGAGATTTTTTTGGGGTTTTTTTTTTTTTTTAATTGTGGAAATTTTGAGGGAAATTATTCGGGAGAGTTGGAAAAATTCGAGAACATCTCGAATATTGCTGAAATTAGGAGAACTTAGCAAAAAACCTTTTTTTTGGAGAATTTAATTCTCTATTAAAGAAGTTTCTTGACACTTTTCCCTAAATCCATTTGTTTTGGAGATATTCATGAAATAAACTTTACTTCAATGGTTTTTTGTGAAGAAAATTGAGGATTTTTCGGAAATTGATGGACATACACCCTTTTTACACGAATCCTTAGTCGGAGCCCTTGATATTCTCTTGAAGAAGGGCATATCTCCATTATTTAAATCAGTTTTATTTTAATATTTGAGATTTTTCGTTTTTTTTCGATTTTTTTCATTTTTTTTTGAATTTTTTCAAATTTTTCTGAATTTTTGAAATTTTTTTTCGATTTTTTTTCCGAAATTTTCTCAAATTGAACTCCAACAACCTTCCTTTGCCCATATACATTACAAAATAGCAATATGCTTTGAAATGGAAGTGATACAACTTTTTTCAAACCATCATCGAAATATCAAATTTTGAAGAAATTCATTAAAACGCCAATAACTCGAGAACTAATCATGCAAATAAGCTTAAAATTGACAGGCAGACATCTAACTGCTACAACTCTCGAGATAATACATGAGCATAAATAACATCAGTTCAATAGTTTCCAGAAATTCCATTAGAAACAGATTTTCGGAAAATGGACATATCTCAAGAAGTACCGATCGGATTCTCATCAAATAAAGCTTTATAAATAGAGTTTGTCAAGAGGAAGTTTTCCACAAAATATGAAATTTTGCTACAAAACCGTTTTGCTGTAGTTGAGATTTTTATGCACACACATGCGCTAAAAATATCATTTTCTCTCTATTTAGATCATTTCAAGTATCTTCTATTAAAAAAATTACAATTGAAAATTCTGATGATTACATAGCTTTCTATTCGACAGCAAAAAGGGACTTTTTTAATCAAGTTGGAGATTTTTTTTGATGTTTTTTATGAAGAACTGTGGGAATTTCTGATGAAATTCATGTGTCGGAAGGGATTTTTTCTGGGGTTTCTCGACTGTAGCTTCACGCGAGTGAAAGAAATGCTGTTAAATACATTTGAGCGATCACAAGGAACGGAAATTCGCTCGCCATTAACGCGATGATCATTGAAGCGAGGGGATATCAGTCGGCGCGTCTTGTGAAAAGGGAGAAGAGAGAGAGAATATAATACCTTAGCTACGTCTCCCGAGTGTTTTGGGATTCTTTGGATGAATATGGGCACGAAGATGGGAAAGAGAAAGAGTCAAAGAGAAGAAAGAAGCGGGTAATGAAAATAACCCCTCCCTAATTTGCCACGACCCTTGACCACACAACCCATTGGACATTGTATACTTCTTATCTCTTGGACTATGGTCACTGTCTTCTCTCATTCTCTTTCATTATGGGCTTGTAATAATGTTACGTATATCGGCACATCTTCGTGAGATTCTATTTCATGATAAAATTTGATATTTTCTGAGTCTTTGATGTTTCATGATTTGAGATTTTTTTGATTTTTTTAGAGGATATTTGGGAAATGAAGAGAAATAGGGGGATTTATGAAAAGACCTTTTTTGTAGCGGGAAATGAGAGCTTTGGAAAAGATGATGACGAAAATTATGCTATCTTGCTTAGTTTCCGAGATTTCTTATAAAAACTGAATATTTTTTTTTTATTATAGAAGAAAAACTGAATAATTGGGAAATAATTCAGTTGAGACGTTTTTTTTCCGTTTTTTGGGAATATCTTAGACGCGAGTGAGTTTAGGGGAAAATATCAAGAAATCTTTTTTGGGGGGAATATGATTCTCTACAAAAAAGATTTCTTGAGTTTTCCTCGTAAATCTAATAGTTTCTACAATATCTTTGAAATAATCTTCATGTAATTTTCAGAATTATTTTTTGTATTCACGCAATAAAATAGATTATATAATATCGTTAATCTCATCAATTTTTTTCACTGCCAAGTGCACCATTTCATGCCAGCCCCCTTTCATTTCCAACCTCCCATCTTCAAATTCGCTCGAATAACAAAGCTCTTTTCACGCAACCGAATTTCATTCCAAGAATAGTGCCAATTTTTGTGGCCCCAGACACACGCAATAAAAAACTAAAACACGAATATATGAATTATTTCCTACAAAACTGTCATCACCAGTCTAATAATCCACACGTAAAGCTGTTTCAGTAGATAAGGATCTACTAATGTCAGACGTTTGAATTTTTTCAAAGTTACAAATGATTGGGTTCTGAAAAAAAGGTGTTACTTATCTCTGTGGCAATTTTTTTTGAGATAGTATCCCAGAGTCCTGATAAAACAGGAAAATCGAGGATTTGTAGGTTAGTTTCCAATTAATTGCTGATAATTCGGGAAAATGTGCTTCAATTTACCCGAAAAAAGTGATTAAACTATTCGAAAGTCATATCTTCAGCTTGTGAATATAATTTTTTTTTGTTTCTCGAATTTGTTTCACAGAGAACAATGTTTTCTTAATTTAAGAATGTGCAGCCACTTAATTTAAGAATATGCAGGTCACTTAAATTAAGTGACTTTTTCTTTCTTAATTTAAGAAAGTGAAACTCACTCAAATCAAGTGTGTTTTCTCACTTGAGTCAAGGGACTTTTCTTACTTAAATCAAGTGCGTTTTCTCACTTAAATCAAGTAACTTCTTCTTTCTTAATTTAAGAAAGTAAAAGTTACTTAAATTAAGTGACTTTTCTAACTTAAATCAAGTGACTTTGTCTTTCTTAATTTAAGAATGTAAAACTCATTTAAATCAAATGAGTTTTCTCACTTAAATCAAGTAACTTTTTCTTGCTTAATTCAAGAAAGTAAAACTTACTTGAATTAAGTGACTTTTCTCACTTAAATCAAGTGACTTTGTCTTTTTTAATTTAAGAAAGCAAAACTCACTTAAATCAAGTGAGTTTTCTCACTTGAATCAAGTGACTTTTCTCACTTAAATCAAGTGCGTTTTCTCACTTAAATCAAGTAACTTTTTTCACTTAAATCAAGTAACTTTTTCTTGCTTAATTTAAGAAAGTAAAAGTTACTTAAATTAAGTGACTTTTCTCACTCAAATCAAGTGACTTTGTCTTTCTTAATTTAAGAAAGTAAAACTCACTTAAATCAAGTGAGTTTTCTCACTTAAATCAAGTGACTTTTTCTTTCTCAATTTAAGTTAACCTGCACATTCTTAAATTAAGAAAACATTTTTCTCTGTGTAAAGAGAGAGAGGCAAATAGTTACGACTACCTTCTAATTAAAATTTCTCAATAACTATACGGTGAATTGAATATTTTTTTCTTCTATTATTTAGTTAAAATGCTGTTCTCTTCGCCAATTGTTTTTAAATAAGGGGTCAACTGTGTGGTTTTCTAGTAATTTCGTTATTTTTGTCCGATTTAGGGCATTTCATCCCCACACCGCCATTTTCAGTAACTTTGATAATTCATATCTCATAAACTGCACGGACAAAAATTATGAAAAAATCCAGAAAAATGTGAAAAAATATCATCTTTGAGATGGCATCAAAAAAATGAGGGTTTAACTGTACTCGAGTTCACTGAAATACTACCTTAAAGACCCAAATTTAGGTGAATGAGAGAAACGTCTGGGGTATGTAATCCTCAGCTACCAGTAATTAGTTACATTTGCATATCTTCTGTATTAACGCTCAGTCTAGAATGCTCAACCAAGAACAATTTGCATGGGAATGGCCACTGCTCTCGGCTTTTCGGTGGCTCAACGACGAAAAAGAGCAAAGAAAAAAAAAAGGAGTCATCGCCCACTCGAATCGTAAATAAAGTGAGTGTTTACGGGAACAGAGAAAGAGTCTTTATCTTCTGATGAGCTCCTGAGAAACTTTCCGAGTTCTCAGTCTAACTTTTTGCACGAGAGTTGGAGAATTTAAACGAATTCAGGATACTTAAGCACATGAATTTATCGTTCCAAGTGTTTTAATCTCTTCAGAAGTACAACGAGTGGAAAATTGAGTCTTGAAAAGAAAAAATTCCATTCAGAAAGGATCTCGGAAACTATCAGGTTTAAAGAAAAATCTCAAGATACCTTTTTTGAAGAAAATTAAATTCTCTACAAAAAAGATCTCTCAACTTTTCTTCGTAAACTCAATAGTTTTCGAGATCCCTTTAAAATAAGGTGATACTAAAAAAAAAAATTTATCAATAAATTAAAAACATCATATTTCTCACTTTATTCGCAAAAATTCACTCCCATCACGAAAATTCCATCTGAAAATTTCGTTATGGTATCAAATTTGCCTCATTTTCCCCTAATGAAATAACATTACATTAATGAGTTTAATCATTTTAAATAAATTCCTTCATTCCTCCTCTTATTCTCCTTTTTTTTCGTCAGTTTCAACCCAATTACAACATTCACTACATTTAATTTTGTTAAGATAATGTCCCCAAGATTGGAGTTAATGGAAGAAGTATTTTAATATCCCTGAGGCTGTAAAATCTCATGTTAAAACGTGAAATTGAATTTGAAATGTTCTACCATAATGAGTTCAATAAAGTTACGATTTTTCGGTGATTCTCTCCCTCCTTTTTTCCCTTTTTTTTTTAATGGGGGAAAAAAAAAGGAATGAAATCATTACTGTATCTCATTTGAAACTGTGACAATGCTAATGGCAATGGCATTACACAAGGTAAAGCGACACTTTAATTTCCTTCCTTTAACGATTACAAGCAACCGGAAAAGGGAGGCCTAAGTATTACACAGAAATAAGTAGATGTGTTGCGCCTTCTCCTTCTTCTTCGGCTTTAACACAACTGTGTGCACAATGCCTCGTTAGCTTTACTTTAATGTCAACTACTCGTGGGTTGTCATGATCAAAAGTTTTTCGTGTTAAGTGTCAGTAGGAAATTAGGATATTTCTACCTTGTTCACAAAAACTTTTACATTATGTAGAGAGACATTGAGATTGTGTTTGACACAGAGTGTGTAATAGTGACATTAACGAATCGCGTGATTAGGGAGAGAGAGAGGAAAAAAGGCTTTTCTTGGATAATCGCTCATTTTTTTTGTAATTCATCATTTCTGCAATTTTTTTTTTGCATTTTTTTCAAATTTCAGATTGTAAATTGGAGATATCTTTGAAGCGAGTGGGTTTATGGAAAAATATCAAGACACCTTTTTTGTGGGGATTTAAATTCTCTACAAAAAAGGTCTCTTGATATTTTTTGATAAACCCAATAGTTTTCGAGATCCCTTTAAGATAAAGTAAACGTGATTTTTTTTAGCTATTCTGACAAATTTGGATTATTTTAAAGGTATCTAAAAAGCCGTTGGAGTTATGGAAAAACTACAAGAGACATTTTTTGTAGACAATTAAATTCTCTACAAAAAAGGTCTCTTGATAAACTCTCGTAAATGTTGAATATAATGAACCTTCTAGTACAAACACAAACAGATACACATACATGTATACAATCGCACACACACACGTTTATACGATTTAGAGACATTTGTGTATTATCGAGTCAGTCGCCAAAATATACTTGAGATGAACAGTCGTTCTTGTGTACAGTTCTTTCTATCAAGAGTCACTCATACATATTCACATAATCCTACAATTATTCACTAAATATTCCAACAGGTTATGGGCCCAGTGGATAATTGTGTTGAATATTTATATATTTTTTTAAAATAAATTATAAGAGCTGTGAATTTGCGGAGCAGTGATTGATGAAAGAAAAATTTTGGGAGTTACACAAAGACGGTTAATTTTTGAATTTGGAAAAATGGCGTCTGGTGAAATGACGACTATGGGCATAGAAAGGCTAACACTGGACAATTGGCAAACGTGGAAATTCCGTTTTCAGAGTTTAATGGAAAAGGAAAAACTCTGGGATGTGGTACAGGAAGCTCCATCAACCGCCAATCTTGAGTCGGAGGCGTGGAAGCAAAGGGATGCTCAAGCAAGAGGTATTCTTGGGATGGTCGTCGATGAAGGTCAAATAAGCAGAATTGCAGAGCACAATACAGCACATGCAAGGTTTGGAGCTCTGAAGGAGTATTTTGAGAAGTCGACAATTAGCAATGTGGTGATGATGTTGGGGCGGATCTGGTCTTTGAGATTGGCTGAAGGTGGTAATATGGAGAAGCATCTGCAGCAGATGAAAGATCTTGCCAATAGATTAGCATCAATGGGAGAGAAATTGCCGGATAAATTGTTGGCTGCTATGATTTTACATAGTCTTCCTCCGTCATACGCTAACGTGAGAACAGCGTTGGATACGCGTCCTGAGGATGACGTCACTTTGGTTTTAGTCGAGAATGTTCTTATAAATGAATATAAGAAGAAACAAAGTGTCGAGCAACGTGAGGAACAGACAGAGATAGCCTTGAAGGTAAATAATCCGAGAATCGAGTGTTTTTATTGTCACGAGAAAGGCCATATTAAAAGAAATTGCTCGAAATTTAAATTATTTTTGAAACAGCGAAAGAATAATAATAATGCGAAGGCCACAAAAGTTTTGGAGCAAAATGATGACAACAGCGATGATGATACAATAAGTGTAGACAAGGCATTTATGGCATTGAGGGGAAAGGAGAATGCAGAGAAATCAACATGGTATTTGGACTCAGCAGCCACCAAACACATGACAAATGATATAAAATTTTTTGATAAATTGAATAGAAATTATAAGTCTACTGTAATTGTAGCAAATAAGCAACAAAGTGAAGTTTGTGGTATTGGATCTGGCAAAATAAAGTGTCTACTGAGTTCTGGTGAGAAAACCATTTTAACAATAAATAATGTACTGTATGTACCATCGTTTGATTCAGGCCTGTTGTCTATAAGAGTTTTGGATCGTCTAGGGTGTAAACTGGCGATTGAAAATGGGAAAATCTTTGTTATGAAGAATGATGAAGAAATCGCTTTTGCCGTTGCAAAGAATAACATGTATGCACTCAAAGAAGAAAGAATGACAGAAAGTGCATTTAAGGTATCTGGTCATTCAGATGATTGTATTCATTTGTGGCACAGGAGATTGGGGCATAGAAACTCGGTGGCAATACAAAAATTGGTTGATAAGGATTTGGCTGAAGGAATCAAATTGAAGAAATGCAGTCAATTTGGAGTATGCAGTTGTTGCATTCAAGGAAAATTGTCAAGAAAACCTTTTCCAAAGGAGGCATCAAGTGAATCGTCAAGTTTTTTGGATTTAGTACACATGGATTTGTGTGGACCGATGCCGACACAAACTGCTGGGGGAAAAAGGTATATGTTGACTCTGATTGACGATTTTAGTCGTTATGTTTTTGTGTATTTACTGGCTGAAAAATCTGGAGCAGAAAAAGTAATTAAAGATTTTATTGTAAATATGAGTACACAATATGAGAAAACAGTGAAATGTTTCAGGTCTGACAGAGGTGGAGAATTTATGAGTCATGATTTGAAAAATTATTTGGTGGACCGTGGTATAAATGTCCAGAGAACTGCACCGTACACTCCTGAGCAAAACGGAGTAGCAGAGAGGATGAATAGGACTCTCGTAGAGGCAGCTAGAACAATGCTGATCGACTCAGGTTTGGCCAATCAGTATTGGGGAGAAGCAGTAGTTACAGCTGGTTATTTGCACAACAGAGTACCTACAAGAGTGAGAGAGAGAACACCATACGAATTGGTGTATGGTGTGAAACCAGATTTGAGCAATTTACGTGTGTATGGGTGTCGTGCGTTCGCACATATACCACGACAGTTGAGAAAGAAACTTGATATCAAAACACGTAATTGTGTACTTGTAGGATATTCAACTGAGTCTAAGGCGTATCGATTATTAGAGAGAGAGAGCAGAAAAATAATAATCTGTAGAAACGTTCGTTTTATTGAGAATGAGACAGAGGAAAAAGAAAAAGTTACGTCATCGGAATCAGCTGGAGAAAAAGTGACAGAGAAGAGAAATGAAGCAAAAGATTTATCATGCAGAAAAGAAATTGTACATTTGCAATTTCAATCAGAAGTGAATGCTGATGATGTAGTTGAAGAGCATGGAGTAGTTGAAGAGCATGATGTAGTTGAAGAGCATGAACAAGTTGAAGATATTTCAAATCATCCTGAAGAGAAACAAGATAATTCATCAGGTGAAGAAGTTCAACAATCAGAAAAGGCTGATGATGTTAATTTGGTTTATGATATGAGTTCTGGAGACAATGATCGTAGTGAAGAAGAACCATTGACAATTCAACAAGCACTTGCTGGACCAAATGCAGAAAAATGGAAGCAGGCAATGGATGAGGAGATGCAGGCACTTGAAATTAATGAAACCTGGGATCTTGAACCCATTCCCTCAAATAAGAATCCAATTGGTTGCAAGTGGGTTTTTAAAATTAAGAAACAGGCAGATGGTAAACCTGATCGTTTTAAAGCAAGATTAGTTGCTCAAGGTTTCTCTCAGAAGTATGGTGTCGATTTTGATGAAGTGTTTGCACCAGTAATAAAGCATGCAACTTTAAGAGCTTTATTATCAGTTGCTGGGAAAAATAAATTAATTGTTAAACACTTAGATGCTAAAACCGCATTTTTGAATGGAAGCCTGAGGGAAATAATATACATGCGTCAACCACCTGGTTACATTGATGAAAATAAGATTTCATGGGGTTGTCGTCTGAATAAAAGTCTTTATGGACTTAAACAAGCTGCGAAAGCTTGGTACGACAAATTAAATGATGTACTTGGTGATATTGGTTTCGTACGTTGTGATTCAGACTGCTGTCTTTATCGTACAACAGATGAAGGACCAACAGTTTTTCTGGCAGTTCACGTTGACGATATGTTAATCGCTAGTCAATGTGAAGAGAGAATTGAAGTTATAAAAACAGCTTTGAATGATGAATTTTCAATCGTCGATCTTGGAGAACCAAAAATTTACTTGGGAGTTGAAACCAGGAGAGATGAAGATGGGAATTTTTATCTGAGTCAGAAGAATTACATTCACAAGATTTTGAAGAGAACAAAATTGGTAGATGCAAAGGAATCACCATTCCCAATGGATGTTGGATATGAAAGAGCAAGAGTGTCTTCGCCAATGATAACGAATGAGGTATATCAACGTTTGATTGGAGCGCTGTTATATTTAGCTGTTAATACAAGACCTGATATTGCGGCAGCAATTTCAATATTAAGTCAAAGAATCAAAGAACCATGTAAAGTGGACTGGAATGAGTTACAGCGTGTATGTCGATACTTAAAGCATACAGTTGACTATGAGCTAAAAATGAGTGGACAATCAGAACATGGAGAGCTTATTGGATTTGCTGATGCCAACTGGGCGGCTCAGGTGGATGGAAGAAAATCTAATAGTGGATATTTATTTCAGTTGAATAATGGAACAATTAGCTGGTCGAGTAAAAGACAAGAATGTGTCAGTTCCTCATCAACTGAGTCAGAAATAGTTGCACTATCTGAAGCAGCAAAGGAGGCTAAATGGTTGAGACAAATACTGTTGTTTCTGAATGAGAGACAAGGAGAGCCTACAGTTATCAATGAAGACAACCAGAGTTGCATTAACGCATTGCGTAATCAAGGGACATCGAACAGGACCAAACACATTGGTACAAGATATTTCCAGACCAAGGATTATGAAGAGCAGGGCATAATTAAAGTTGTGTATTGTCCAACTGAAGATAATTTAGCAGATGTGCTAACTAAACCTTTGGGAAGGATACGGTTGCAGACATTGGCTATGAAGATTGGAATAAATCGTTGGGTTTAATGAGAAGGCTCATTAAGGGGAAGTGTTGAATATAATGAACCTTCTAGTACAAACACAAACAGATACACATACATGTATACAATCGCACACACACACGTTTATACGATTTAGAGACATTTGTGTATTATCGAGTCAGTCGCCAAAATATACTTGAGATGAACAGTCGTTCTTGTGTACAGTTCTTTCTATCAAGAGTCACTCATACATATTCACATAATCCTACAATTATTCACTAAATATTCCAACAGTAAACCAAATGGTTTCAAAGATATCTTTCAAATAATGTAAAAAAATTTTATTGATGAAGGGAAAAATATGAAATTAAACATAAAATTTTATGAGAAACATTTTTTTATGAGCTCAATCGTAAATAGTTGGGTTCTCTACTGGCGCAACAATGTTATTTTATGATTCACCCAATGTCCCATTGCCCATTGAAATTTAATTTCCCAATGGTATATGTCAATTTCTCCTTAAAAATTCTTCATTCTCTTTTTTTTTCTTCCTTCTTCTTCGAAATAATTTATGAATGACTTGAAATGAGAAAAACCCGCAGAGGTGCCTTAGTCCTCGCGTTTCATTACCAATGTAATCGAAAAATCTTTATCGTCGAGTTTCGTCGTGACTCGTAACTGCCAAAGAAAATAACAGAGTGAAGGAGGGGGGAGAGAGAGAGAAAGAGAGGCACACAGTCCCTCTTTTCTGATGTATAAACGTAACCCCGAGAAAATATCTATGGATACATCCATCGCACGCGGGCCTCGGTAATGAAATTTAAAAGCACCCTCCGGAAACTTTCGTGAAGACGACTTGTATATATAGAAGGGCCGAAACACCCCATTAGCAATAAACCAGGTACCTAAAGCCTCTGTACTGTAGCTTGTTTCCTTACGCCTTCCACAAGAAACCTTTCAATAAAAAAAAAAGTGAAAGAAAGGAAGGAAAAAAAAAGAAATCAAACTTTCCTCATTTTCTCTGTTTCATGTTTCAATTTTCGATTTCAACTCTCTGTGATCTGCATAAAAAAAAGAGAAAAGTCAATTGAAATGAAAAAGTTCTGAGGAGTTTGGATTTTTCTCATTATTTTTGAATTCCCTTTTTTTTTTAGGACTTCATCAGTTTTTTTTTTCTAAGTTTGATTGGGAGGTAAAATTGGAAAAAAGTCAAATTTTCGTATAAAATCGTTAATAACAATTTATAAAACATGAAATTCTCAAATCTGATTCAGTACTCAAAAATGTAATGAGGAATAAAATAAGCTCTAAAAACAAAAAATTAATTGAAAATTGGAAAATTTTCATTATTTTTTAAATTTTGCTAAATTTTCTCCCAAAAAAATATCCACAAAAAATCCTCATCTCTTTTAATTCTCGAGATATTCTGCATGAAAGCTCGAGATGAATTAAATGTCCACCAGATGAGCAAACATTTTATTTAAAAAATTCTCTCACTCGAATCCGAACAATCCCCCCCCCCTCCCCCTCCTATTGTTTTGCGCACTCCGCAAAAACCTAGAAACTCATTGCACCCAAAATCTCCCCCCTCCCCCCTCCTCTCATTATACAATTTTGTTTGCCTACTGCATTGAAAAAAAAGAAAGCAAGAAATTCAGCACAATGTACAAAAATTGGGGAAAAAAAGAACAAAAAAACTGCACAAAAATTACAGTTGGTTAAAATTCGTGGGTTTATCGGTGAGAGAAGCCCAGAGGGAACTTTAAACTATACGCTCACGTGAATCCAAATAATGTGGCCCGAGGTCCAAGGGGTGGGAGGGGGGTGGAGGCTGAAACAATGATGAGAGAGGGTTGAATTTTGAAATAACCCAGGGATCGCTACTTTACGATTCCATTGAGATTAACTGCAGAGTCATAAAGGGATGTGTTTCGTTATCTTTTTTTTTAGTTTCATGCATGAAATAAAAAATATGGAGAGAAAACGTTTTTGAATCTGCCGATAGTTCGAGTGTAAGGGGCTGAAGAAAAAAGTCGTCAGGGCTATTCTTCATTCGAAATTGAGTCACGTACGAATTGAGATTGAAGAAAACAAAATTGCGGGTTTTTTTGTCGAAATCATTATAGAATATTTTTTTTATTCTAGTTCCATTCTATTTTTTTTTAGTCCAATTGCTTTTTCATAATTGGAGATCACTTTTAATTTGCGCCTGGGGGATGAGTCTTCTCTTTTATTTTGTGAAAAACGCTTTCTCTTCACTCAAAAATTCGAATCACGAAGTCTTTTTCTCTTCTGCAAGTCACGAACATAAAATTTTTAGCTTTTTTGGAGAATATTTAAAAGGCAAGTGGAGTTAGGGCAAAATGTCAAGGTACCTTTTTTGTAGAAAATTTCAAGAGCTACAAAAAAGGTCTCCTGGAAAATTCTCATAACTTCAACAGTTTCCAAGATACTTTTCCATCAATCACGTATTTCTTAAATTCTTGAAAAAAAAATTCAGAAAAAAAAATATTTTCAATCATTTTCAATAAAATATCTCAGAAACTAATGGAGATACGTCTTTTTTATTCCAACCGTCATTTGTGAAGAATTTCAAGAGCCATGAAAGAAGCTTAGCCAAAAAAGGGCGTATCTCCATCATTTACCTAAATATTCAACAAAAAAAATGGAATTTAAATTATTGAAATTTCTTCGATTTTCTTTCTTTTTTCTGAGTTTCATTCGATTTTTTTCTTTTTTTCAGTTCAATCACCTTTGTATAATTGAGGGTCGCCTTTAATTTGTGCCTTGGGGATGATTCTTCTCTTTTATTTCTTTAAAACGTCTTTTTCTCTTCTCTCACAACGAAAAATTCCAATCACGAAGTCCTTTTTTCTCTCTTCTGCAAGTCACGACCATAAAATTGACTTATCGTCAGTCTGCATGAAGATATTCACACAATTCCTCCTTCAACCCTTTTAACTTTATTTTTTTTTTCTTGCTTCATCTTGAATATGAAGGCTTTAGGGGGGTGAGTGAATGTGAAAAAACGAGTTGGGAAGAAGAAGTTGGTGGCTTGGGGGTAATGAAATTAATTGGTGGGATGTCGAGAGGAGTCTACTCGAATTAAAGGAGAGGAGGGGAAGAGGGAGGGGGGGGGGGTAAGAGACTCTCTCTCTTTCTGTGTGTTGAGGTATCTTGGGTTCGCTCTTTTTCGGCATTTGCATTGTAAAGAAGCACCGATAATAAAGCTCAATTTTATTTAACGAAGCGAAAGAGGGCTGGGAAAAATATAAATTCAGGGAAAAGTGCGTGTACTTATTGTACTGTGAATTAAGAGTTTTAAGGGGCGAGTGTATTAAATGATGAATAAATTTTTTTTTCTTCTTTTTTTTTGGGCTATTAACATTATTCATACGCGAGTTTTGTTAATGAGGCTTCATAAATAATGCATTTTTTTATGGCAAGAGGTGACAATTTGATTTTATCTGGGATTATTTAAGTGGGAAAAGTTTGTTTTGGAGGGGGGAGGGGTTTAATTGGGGAATGGAGGGAAATATGGGAATTTTTAGGTGAGATCTTTTTCAGAGAGGAAAATGAGAGCTACAAAAAAGGTTTCGGTGAGAATTTCTGTTTTTTACTTCATTTCAGAGATATTTTTTAAGAAATTGAACTTAAATAATTTTTTTTTTTGCGTTTTTTGAGAATATCTTTGAGGCAAGTGGAGTTAGGGGAAAATGTCAAGAGCCCGTTTTTGTAGAAAATTAAATTCTCTAGAAAAAAGAACTCCTGATATTTCTCTCTAAACCCAACAGTTTCCAAGATATTTTTACATTAATCCCCACGAATTTATCAAATCCATAAAAAATTGAAGAAAAAAAACCAAAAACAAAATTCAATGAACAATAATCTTTCCCTTGATTGACAGATGCATTTGAAAACATTTTAATGAACTGACGAAATTCTGACAATCGAGTTTCCGAAGCATCCACAACAATGCCAGCCTTTTGCCGAAAAAAAAAATTCAATCGGAAATGAAAGGAGGATTATTGAATTTCCATTTCCCTCTGGTTTGATTCCCATTTTTCCCCCGAAAAAGGAAAAAAAGAAAACAATAGGTATCCAAAACGATAATATTCAATTTCCCCAGTGTACGAGAGAGTGGGATTTATTCGCATACACGTCGAGGAGGAAATGTTTGCCTGTATACAGTCGCCGGTTCGTACTTTCTATGGCCTCTCTATCTATATCTCTCTTTCTCTTTCTCTCTCTTTAGGGTTATAGACAGACCAACACATTCTCTCGCCCTTGTCTACTTGCGGACAACAACCCCCAGGAGTTTTGTTGCACCGAGAGTTTGCCGCATGTACGTGACAGTATCTGGTGTTGTATGCCGCCATTTTCTCCGGCTCACTCAAATCAGCCACTTCATGAAGTACAAAATACCCATGGAAACTACCGGCCGACAACTTCTGAAGACACGTTTCAAACTTTGTGATCATTTGGAATGAAGTGTCTCGGAAATTAATGGAGATACGCCCTTTTTGGCTTGATCATTCTTTTATCGAGGATTTGAAGGGCTGCGGAAGAAGCTTGGTGCAAAAAAGACGTATTTCCATTATCTATTGGGATATTTACAAAAAAAAAGAAAAAGAAGATTTGTTTCGAATTTTTGAAAAAATTGTAATAAATTCGAATAATTTTGCTTTTTTTGATAAAAAATGAGAAAAATTTCTGGAATTTTGTAGACTTCACGAAGAAATAATAATGGAAATACGCCCTTTTTGTCCCAAGATACTTTTGCATTTTTGTAGAGAATTTGTAGAGGGCTACAAAAATGTAATGAAGCGAAAAGGGCGTATCTCCATTATTTATTGCGATATTTGAGGAAAAACGAGAAAAAGAAGATTTCTTTTCAAATTCTTGAAAAAATTGTAATAAATTCGAATAATCCTGATTTTTCGAAGAAAAAAAATGAATCAGAAATAGAGGCAGTTTGTTGACCATCGGACGTTCATTCCGAAGATATTTAAAAAAAATGTGAATTCAATGCGAATTTTCTTCAGAAGTTGAAAAATCATGCGTGGCTTTTCTAATAAGATATCTCTGAATTGAGTGGATTTAGGGAAAAATGTAAAGAAACCTTTTTTGTAGAGAATTCAAAGAGCTACAAAAAAGGCCTCTTGATGAATTCTTCTAAACCCAACAGTTTTCGAGATCCTTTTAAATTAATCCCTCACAAATTTATTAAATCGTGAAAAAAATCTCCAAGATCACTCAGAAACTAATGGAGATACGCCCTTTTTACCCCAATCCTCTTTTGTAAATATATTAGGACAAAAAGGGCGTATCTCCATCATTTACTGAAATATTCAAGAAGAGAAAAAAAATTCTTTTCGAATTAAAAAAAAAGGTAATAAATTCAATTGTCCCTGATTTTTTGATAAAAAATAATTAGTCCCCCTCCGAAATTTCCTGGGTTTCACGAAGAAATAATAAAGCAGAAATGAGGGCAGTTCTTCGTGCACCGGACGTGCATTTCCGTTTTGCCAAAATACAAAATACACCTATGGAGACATGCATACGCATTCTATATATGTATTTGGCACAATGCAGTCTGCTGGGTAGACACCGTAACGCCGAAACAAAAATTAAACTATTTATGAGAGGAACAAAAAAGAAGAAACAAAAAAAAAATAACCCGGGTCCTTCACTGAATGTGTATTTTCGGGGAATTGGGGTTGGAGGGAACACACGCTCTGCACTCCCCTCGCTTCAACATTAATCACAGTGAATCAGGAATTGTCGGGAAGCAGGTTTCCTCTTTGTTACTCGAAGTGCACTGCATGACGCACGCAAATTTATGAGCGGTTGAAATGAATTTTAACGTCATTCCATTTTTTTCGATGATATTCTTGAGAAAAAGCGGAATTTTTTCATTTGATAGCGCATATCTATGAAGCCATTGGATTTAAGGAAAAATGTAAGAACACCTTTTTTGTGGAGAATTGAATTCTCTACAAAAAAGGTCTCCTCACATTTTCCCCTAAGCCCAACGGTTTTCGAGATCCTTTTAAAATAAGAAATTTTCTTTGTGAAAATTCATTTAAGGTACTATCCCAGCGAATTCGGATACAGTAAAACCCTTATTTTTTTGATGCCATATCAAAGATGATACTTTTTTACATTTTTCTGAATTTTTTCATAATTTTTGTCCGTGCAGTTTATGAGATATGAATTATCAAAGTTACTGAAAATAGCGGTGGTGGAGATGAAATGCCCTAAATCGGACAGAAATAACGAAATTACTAAAAAACCACACAGTTGACCCATTATTTAAAAACAATTGGCGAAGAGAACAGCATTTCAACTAAATAATAGAAGAAAAAAATATTCAATTCACCGTATAGTTATTGAGAAATTTTAATTAGAAGATAGTCATAACTATTTGCCTCTCTCTCTATCTCATGCATGTGATAGGAGATTAATGTAAAAAAAAATCGAGAAGAAAAAAATTATATTCACAAGCTGAAGCTATGACTTTCGAATAGTTTAATCACTTTTTCGGGTAAATTAAAGCGCTTTTTCCCGAATCATCAGCGATTAATTGGAAACTAACCTACAAATCCTCATTTTCTCTGTTTTATCGACCGTACTACCTTAAATACAAATGAAGACATGAATTTTTATTCAACTGCATAAAATATAAATTCACGTTTTCTCGCGTGCTGTGCTGTAAATTCGCAGTCCATCTCCCGGGTCACACGAAAAAAAAAGAAAAATGTTTATTGATGCCCACTGGGCGTTTTCACAAACGCGTGACTTTACAATTTGTCGTTGCATGCACGTAATTATTGTAATAAACATTTAATATTAAATGCAGAATGATATAATCGTCCCACAATGTAAATGGATTGCATTCTCTTCCCCTCCCCTCCTCCCACAAATCCACATTATTCATGCACGCCTTTTTGCTCCGCAATAATTGAAAATTTGACAAAAAAAAGGGAAATAAAAAGAGGAAAAAGTTTTCTCCCTTTTTTTCTTTTAATTTTAAATCCTCCATTTTGAAGCAGGTGATGTGGAATGCTTTTAGAATATGAGGGATAGGGGAGTCGAGGCGAGGGAAATACGTGTGTTGGACAAGCATGTGAAAAAAAAGAAAAAAAGAAGGAATGGGCGATTGTTAATTAAATTCGGTAAGCCCTCGCTTGGAGACAAAGAGACGTGTTTGTTATACGTTTTTACCTCGAGCCTTCATTTTTACTCTTTCACTTGTCCATTTTGCCACTTTCTTCTCGTATTACATAGCGCCAGACGTGGCTATAATGTAAATTAACGGATATATATAACGCTCGTATTATATTTCAATGAAATTATCTAATTAAAGTTCCTTTTTTAAAAATTAAAGTAATTTAATCAAGAAGATCACGTTAAAATTGCGTTATAAGGATAGGCACTCGGAAACTAAGCGAGATAGCGAAATTGTTGAAGAAACCTTTTTTACAGAGAATTTCAAGAGCTACAAAAAAGGCCTCTACGAAAATTTCGCTATCTCGCTTAGTTTTCGAGATCCTCTTCCATAAAGAATAGAAAAAAATGGATTTGTCGAGAATTTTAAAAAAATTCGGAAAAAATTAGAAAAAATAGAAAAAAAATAGATAAATCATGGGCAGAAAAAGGCGCCGAAGATTCTCGTGATCTACGACCCTCAGTCGTGAAAAACAAACCGAATTCCCCTTCCCCAAACGCAAATATGTCTCGAAAAACGTAATAAAACATGATTTAGCTCGTTTTAAAATCTCCGCTAAAAAAATAGATCTAAAATAACAACTTTGGTGTCACAAGGTTAGCGCCAAGAGGTCGACCGATTTCATCGTCATGAATAAACACAAGCCCACAGTGTTCGAAGTCATCGATATTAACTACAATTCGCTCTATTCTTTAATAACCGATAAAACTCGAACATTAATACTTTTTATTCATCGACACTTTACGCAACTCTATGAAAACCTATCTCTTTCTCTCTCTTTTCCCTCGAACAATAAAGTAATTCCTTCGTATCACGAGAGATTAAGCTCGTTACACTGTTTCTCTTATCAGCGAAGTAACATTCCAGTGTTATTTTTCTACATTTATTAAATGGAAAAAAAAGGAGAGCGAATCGCTTCTCTCTGTCTTTGAAATATAAGATCGAGAATTTTTCAATAAAATTATGAAAAAAAAAAATCTGTGTGGTTTTTTCCTATTTGAGATTTTTCAGAATTTTCGACAATTTTTGTTTCGAATTTGTTTTTTTCTGATTTTTTCCAAATTCAACTCCGGTCATTTTTTTCGTCACATTATTTCTCAAAAATCAGTCATATTTCTCTATTTTTCAATTTTCCACTATTTTTGAAATTATTTTTCGATATTTATTAACGATCAACCAAAAAAAGAGCGAATCATAGCTTTTTGTCTCCTGAAATAGAAAATCGAGAATTTTTCAATAAAATCACGAGAAAAAGAAAAATCAGTTGCATTTTTTCATTTCAAATTTTCCAGAATTTTCACAGAAAAATCTACATTTTTTTAGAATTTTTTCTCTTCAAAATTTTATTTTTCAATTTTTATTTTCCAAAATTTTCTCAAATTTTTTCAAAATTGACTTCAGCCATTTTCTTTTTCCCACATTATCCCCTAAAAATAATTAATATTCTTCTATCTTCAAATTTCCAAAATTTTCGGAATTATTTTTCTACATTTCTTAAAAAAAAAAAAAAAAAACGCGAATTTTTTCTTTCTCTCTTCTAATTGGTGCGAATCATTGGGGCGTGCAATTTATCGCCTTTCATTAGCAATTACACATTCAAGCCTCCTCCTCGCGATAATGCTTGTACTGGCGAAACACAAAGTGTCATAAAACGCCGATAAATTTGATAACCTCAGAAAAAAAAAAAACAAAGCGCCTTTCTCCCATCGATTTTTCCAACATTTTCTCTCTCTCTTGGCGCTATCAGGTGACCTTACAAATGATAATTGGGATGAGACTATCTCGTCCCTCGAGTTCTCTCGCGAATTTAGTCGGATCTAATTCAGTCTCGACGCTTTTGCTAATTACCTAAAAGCAACGGAGAACAGGCTACATGGCCACCCCCTCGTCACGCGTTGAGTCGGGATTAGACTCGACCGAGACTCTCTTTGAGACACTCGTTCCCTCAGCTTATTTTATTCTCAACATTTTTCCTTTTTCTCAGGAGTTTTGGATTATTTTCACTTCTATTTAGCCACACGCGCTTCAAAATGTCGGGCGAAATGTCGGATGTAATTTTTTGCTTTTAATTAAAAGGGAAAAAAATAAGAAATAAAAATTGAAGGGAAAAAGATTTTTTAAAAATTGAGGATAAATCGATTTTTTTAAATATTTTTTGGTGAATGTCTTGAAAAATAATGGACATATACCCTTTTTGTTCTAATCTTCATTCGTAGAGAATGTATAGAGGTACTGTGAATGCTGAGTGGCTAAGAGGGCGTATCTCCATCAATTTCCAAAATATTCGAAAAAAGGGAAAAAAGAATTACGAAAATTTTCAGATAAAAAAAAAATACTGATAAATCATTTTTTTTTACGACTAACTTTTTTATAAAGTTCCTTGGAATTTAAGAGAGATAGAACGATTTTTGTGATAATTTTTTTTGTAGGGAATTTTGTGAACTATAGAAAAGATGAGGATCAAAAGGGCGCATCTCCATCAGTTTCTGCAATATCTGGAGAAAAAAAAATCATGAAAAAAAACAAATCTAAAATTTTTAGAAGAAAATCAAAAAATAAATTTTAAAATAAAGTTATTTTTTAACGTTTATTTTTTAAGAATACTCCGGAATTCAAGCGAGATAGAGCAATTTTCTTTGTAATCTTTGTTGTAAAAGATCTTGATAGCTAAAAAAAGATCATCATGAAAATCGCTCTATCTCGCTTAAATTCCGGAATTTTCCTTAAAAAAATACTGAAAAAATAATTTTTTGTTTAAATTTGATATTTTCAAAAAAAATCAATTAAAAAATTCAAAACCCATTTAAAAAAAATTAATATACAGAGATAAATATTCATCTGGGGTTGCGAATTAATTGAGTTAATTAATCCTGCACGCGAAATGATAGGCAACTTCGCTCCAAACACGCCTGTGTCTGACTACACTCGGAATTTTCTACTTTTCGTTCGAGTATTTTTACCCAACACCTTTTCTTTCATAATTTCAAAAGGAAAAAAATAATATATTTTATTAAGAGAACGTGAGATTGCATTATTCTCGAGGTGTTTAAAAAGAAATTTGAAGGAAAAAAAGAAATTGAACATTTAAATTCGTATTCACTCGGTGTCTCTCCTCTTTCGGGCAATATATTTTCGCGCAAAGGCGCCTCAACGACTGACGAGAATGTTGGTCTAGCTGTGTAAACAGGCGAAGGCGCGAGAGAAGAGAACATACATATATATATATGTATAAGTTGAAGCAAGTAATACAGAGGAAAAAAAAAAAAAAAGTAAAAATAAGAAAACGTGCAAAACGTGAAGTGGTACAACGACAGTAACGTCGACCCACGCGTCAGTGTAAAGAAGAGACGAGAGTAAGAAAGAGAGAGAGAGAGAATTTAAATTGTGAGATAAAGAAAAATATTAAACAGAGAATGAACAAAGAGTCGAGAGATGAGCTTTGAAGTGGAATAAAAAGAGTAATGCATTGTTCCGAATATTTTTTTAGTATTTTTTTAAGGATTCCATTCCCATGAAATAGAAACATTTACTCTCATAACAATCGAGACGAGAAAATTTCGAAAGAAAAAATTGTCGTTTTTTTTCATTTTTAAAAAAATAATATTCTATGAGTTTTGTTGAATTATTGTGGAAACTAAGAGAGATAGGACAATTTTTGTGGAGACCTTTTTTGTAGATCTGAAAATTTCCCATAAAAAAGGTGTCCATGAAAATTGTCTTATCTCTTTTAATTTCCGAGATATTTTATATGAAACTTTTGTTGTGGAAAGAATGCAAATTTTAGAAAATTTTGAGAATTGCAAAAAAATTCAAAAAACAATGAAAAATGTAATTTTTTTTTTTTGCAATTTCATTGAAACATATTTTTCAAGCAATGGAACGAAAATAAAATTTACATTGAAACACGTGGAGGTGTTACAGCCAGTTGACTCTTCATTGCCATCAATGAGGCCAAATCAACTGTAGTAAGTGACAAAAGTGAGAGAACAAGTTTAATCCAAAAAGATAGGAGTGCAAAGAAGAGTATTATATAAATGGGTAGGAGTGAACCCACTTCATCAAGTATTATAGAGAGATTTATAGCTTTTCTTCGTTTATCGTGACAAGTTAAAGAGCCCGAGAGATTTTAGTAACTGTTTAATTTAAAGAGATCAAGCAATTATGTCATTTTTCCCGTAATTTTTGTGTTTTTTTTTTTTTTGAGGAGTATTAAGGTAGTAGGATTCGTAGGTTAGTTTCCAATTAATTGCTGATAATTCGGGGAAATGTGCTTTAATTTACCCGAAAAAAGTGATTAAACTATTCGAAACTCATATCTGTAGCTGGTCAATATAATTTTTTTTTGTTTCTCAAATTTTTTTTACATCACTAGTCTTCTAAAAAAAAAAAAAATTCAGTTCTATTTTAATATTTGAGATTTTTCGATTTTTTCAAATTTTTCCAATTTTTTCCAATTTTTTTCACATGCATGAGATAGAGAGAGAGACAAATAGTTACGACTACCTTCTAATTGAAATTTCTCAATAACTATACGGTGAATTGAATATTTTTTTCTTCTATTATTTAGTTAAAATGCTGTTCTCTTCGCCAATTATTTTTAAATAAAGGGTCAACCGTGTGGTTTTTTAGTAATTTCATTATTTCTGTCCGATTTAGGGCATTTCATCCCCACCACCGCTATTTTCAGTGACTTTGATAATTCATATCTCATAAAATACATGGACAAAAATTATGAAAAAATTCAGAAAAATGTAAAAAAATATCATCTTTGATATGACATCAAAAAAAATAAGGGATTAATTGTACTCGAGTTCGCTGGTTTACTACCTTAAATGGCGTTGTTAGTCTAGTTGGAAGCTTTTAATTGGTATCGGGTTTTACGAGAGACGCGTAACATACGCAGCATTAAATGATGCTAATTGGAATGGGCATTGTGTTTCTAATTAAAAATTGAATCCCTTTATTCCATTCGTAATTGAGGAATTCCAGAATAAATCATCAATTCCCGTATTCTGGACATAAAAAAGGGGCGAAAGAGGAGGGAAAGGGGGGGGGGGGAGAATAAGCTGGTTCGATAGCCCGGGAAATTACCGATTTCAAACACTGCATTGCACTTAATTTTCCTCGATTAAAACAGTTTCCTCCTAAATTTCCCAAATTCAACTTTTTCTCCTCGTAACTCAGCGGCGAATAGAGTAAAATCCATTGCATTATACCATTTTCCGAGGTCAAATTTCCCCACCTATCGATTGCGACCATTTTCATTCAAATATCTCCCATACTTCCGGAGATAATCACATATTTCTATTTATAGAACATTCTGTCCCTCACAAACGGATATTTATTTTTCATTCAAAATGACTCTTTCACCCAAAGATATTACCATGTATGCCTCCGGAGTTATCGCTCCCTCTCATTCAGATATAGAAGCCCAACACACAATGAAGCCCATTGTGTCCTGTCATTTGTATTTATATGCGAAAAAAAAGAGGAGATTTCTTCTCTTTTTTTTTCTCTGTATATTTGTCATTGCTGTTTGCGCCTCACGTCTCTTCACGTCCATTACCGCCTGTCCTATACCACCAATCTTTCTTATTCAATAACAGATGCCTCTTTCAGTGTGAGGAAGCCTCATATACCATGACATACGTCCATGAACCATATCAAAACCAATCGCAACGAAAGAAAAAAAAATTGAGAAAAAATCGGAATTTATAGAAGGAATAACAAAAAAAAAGATTTTAGGAGAAATTTGACGCTTATTTTTGGAAGTCGACCTTTATCAGGTCTATGGACTGGGTTAAAAGGGAAGGAGGGGGGAGGGACTTTTACGCCCGGATGAGACGAGAGAAAAAGAGGAAGAACCGATGCGAATGGACGATACAGTAATGACCCAGACGAGTTGCATCCTTGTGCCACATAAACCCTGATCTTCAGTGTGTGTGTGTGTGTGTGTTTGTGTGCACACGTGCATTTAAACTCAACAGAGCGCATTTAATTGGCCAATGTGTGTTTCATCACTGAATTTTAGTGTTACGAGATATTTCGAATGATTTTTCATTCATAACCGAAGATTCCGAGAGTTAGAATCGTTTATTAAAGGGATCTCTGAAAATAATAGAGATAGGAAATTTTTCATGAAACATTTTTTAAAGCTCTTTTTCCGCACTACAAAAAAGGGCTCCTCAAAAATTTCGCTATCTCGCTTACTTTCCAAGATATTCATCAAAAACTAAAAATCCCATGATTCGGAGTGAGAACGGTTTTTTAAAGGGATCTCGGAGACTAAGCGAGATAGCGATATTTTTGTAGAAACCTTTTTTGCAGATCTCACTCCGCTCTACAAAAAAGATCTCTACGAAAATTCCGCTTTCTCGCTTACTTTTCGAGATCGCTTTAGAGAACTAAAAAAAGATCCTGTGATCCCGTTTTTCTGAATTTAATTAGTTCAAAATGATTTACTCTCGAAGACTCCGAATCCGCCCACACAAAGAACGAAATTCTATCGGTATATGGTACCGTTATTTTTACGTCTTTATGCTCGTTCCAAATATACATATATATATATATATATACATATCTATATTGTTGCCTTAGAGTTAAAGAAGCGTAAGTGCAATGCTTATACATAGCACTTACGCCTCTTTGATTCTAAGACGACGACATATATATATAGATATATATATATATCTATACATTTAAAAACTCGATGGAAAAGAAACAGTTGATTTATGGCCACGTAAATTGGCCTGCAAGTTCTCGGCGCTTGTTGAACGATAAAGAAACGAAGAAAAAAAAAGAAAAAAAAAGAGGAGAAAATTAAAATAAAGAAATGAAGGAGAGTCGGCTCTTAATCTTCACCCTCTTGTTACGTTATATACAGGCAGTATGAGAAGAGACTTGTGAAATGAAGGTCTCTGGGATTCTGGGTACTTGTCATTTCATCATATACTATATAACACAAGTTGGGATCACGAGTAATTTGTCCTTCGACAAATGAATTTTTTAAAAATAAAATATTAAACACCATTCGTCGTTGTACATATATAGGCTGAATGATTTTATTACCCATGTGAATTGTGTGTAGTTTATGGTACGATAAAACCACTCCTTCTTAACTGTTAAATACTCCTTGTGGTACATACGTTATTTCTTGTAATTAAAAGAGCACCGAAAGAGGATGTCCTTGGTTGAAATACGAGGGTTATACTCGGTACTGGCTCATTGAAATTATTTTTTATTTATTATAATTATTCTTTTTTTTTGAAGCTCTAACGTCCAATTTAGAGGTTTGATAACTTCCTCTGCTCATTTGATGGTTAATTTTCGCAGGGAATATCTGGAGAATGAGGGATAAGAGGAGAATGATAATAAGCTCATTGGATAGCCGGGGAAAATTTCCGATTCTAAACGCTATAATCGAAGCACTTTTGTCCAGACAGTTTCCGAGATATGAGGAAAAAAGTGGAGAATCGACGTTTTTTTGGTGAAAAAAGTTTTTCAATTATATCTCGGTGAGTGTGGGGGTTGGAAAAGGGGTTTATTATAGCATTTGGAAACGGAAATTTCTGCGGCTGGAGGGTTATGATATTTTTATTAAGGTAGTATTGCGGAGAACGGTCGATAAAACAGAAAAAATGAGGATTTGTAGGTTAGTTTCCAATTAATTGGAGATGATTCGGGAAAATATGCTCTAATTTACCCGAAAAAGTAATTAAACTATTCGAAAGTCATATCTTCAATTTGTGAATATAATTTTTTTCTTCTCGAATTTTTTTTTACATCAATCTTCTATCACATGCATGAGATAGAGAGAGAGGCAAATAGTAACGATTACCCTCTAATTAAAATTTCTCAATAACTATACGGTGAATTGAATATTTTTTTCTTTTATTATTCAGTTAAAATGCTGTTCTCTTCGTCAATTGTTTTTAAATAATGGGTCAACCGTGTGGTTTTGAAGTAAGTTCGTTATTTCTGTCCGATTTAGGGCGTTTCATCCCCACCACCGCTATTTTCAGTAACTTTGATAATTCATATCTCATAAACTGCACGAACAAAAATTATGAAAAAATCCAGAAAAATGTAAAGAAATATCATCTTTAATACGGCATCAAAAAAATAAGGGTTTTATTGAACTTAAATTCCGCCTTTTTTACCTACAAAATTAATCGAGGAATCAAAATCGAAATTCTTGTAACTCATTCATTGAAAATATCTCGGAAACTAAGCGAGATAAGGCAATTTTTGTAGAAACCTTTATTGAAGCTTTTCAAATTCTCTACAAAAAGTGATTCTCCTAAAATTACGTTATCTCGCTTAGTTCCCCAAATATCTAAGGAAATTCCCAAAAAATGCAAAATATGCAGATTAAAATTGATCTTTTATGTTAATTTCTATTTCGTGCTCTCCTTGGTGACATTGATAGACTCTGAAAATTCTTAACCGTTGAATACGTAAAAGAAATTCAACATGAAGTCTCCATTACTTCGCGGGAGGACAACTATTTTATTATTGAAACCGGTTCGCCACATTTATTCAGAATGAATCATTTTTTTTTTCACTCCTTTTAATGCAAAAAAAAAAAAAGAAGAAAAAAAAACGCGGAGTATTGAAATCGCGAGAGACTGAGGCACTAGACGTGAAAGAATAACACAGAACGGAGGCGTGACGTTTACACGAGGTGATGTGGACCGTGAGGCCGTTAAACGCCGACGTTTTCCAGAAGAGGCGGTTTGACTATCATTATCGCTAACGACGAATATAAAAGAAAAAGAGAAAAGAAAATTAATGTTACACAGGTCAATGCTGGTACTTATACGTACCAGCTTTAACTTAGTAAATTTTGCACCCATTGTGTTTCTCAAACGATGTGTCTGAAAGAGCTCCATTCACGGGGATACCAAGACGTGTATTCAATGCAAATCAATGACTAAATTCAGTACACCCACTTTTGGATTGCCTTTTTTTTTCTTTTCTTTGGGAGTCTATCAAACGACTTTATACTATTTTTTTTATTTTTTTTCGGATATTTTGCAAAAAAAATGGGTAAAGTCGATTTTTTTTCTACTTTTTTTCTCTTTGAGAATATTTTTGAAATTCGCCTTTTGGAAATCCCCATGGAGATACGCCCTTTTTATTCTAATGCTTTTTTGTAACTCTTAAAATACTTTATGAAAAAATATTTGGGCAAAAAGGGCGTATCTCCATTAATCTCTAAAATACTCTTAAAAACGATTTCTCTCAATTTTTTTCATTTATTTTTCAAGATATTTCAGAAATTCTCAAAAAATAGAGCAAAAATAGTAGTGTCAACAGAAAAAAAAAGATTCATGGATTTATCAATGGAGATACGCCCTTTTTACCCTCGCCCATTTTTCTAGATAATTTTAGAAGCTACAAGAGAGGCTTAAATAAAAAAGGACGTATCTCCATTAATTTTCCGAAATATTTAAGAGAAATTTAGGAATAAAAATATTGCTGATAAATTGATTGTTTTGAGATATTACAGAGAATTAGCGAGATAGCGTGATTTTATCCTCTTTGTCGACATTTCCAAAATCTAAAAAGAAGGATTAGGGCAAAAAAGGCGTATCTCCCTTAGTTTCCAATCATTCTCAAAAAAAATCACCCAAAAAAAGTAATTCCTATTTATTCCCAAATTTCAAGAGAAAATTCTCGCTCTGTTTATCTATCTCCCCCTCAATTAAATTTTCATGAATACAATAACACTATAATTATCCAATTAATCAATTAAATTAGCATCAGATAATTATCATGATCATGAAATATTAATTTCCAACAAATTAAAATGTATATTATGACGATAAAAAAAAGGAAATTTAAAGAGCACGAGTAATCGTTTGAGATTGACAATTTCTCCCTCTCTTTCACTCTATCTCTCTCTCTTTTTATTCGAAATTTTATCAAAACCATTTCCGTCTCGTGAACGGATGCGACACAACTTCAAGATACATTGTAGTATGAAATGTAAGTAGTTGATACACAAGGGCAATTTTATTCTCTCCGAGTCACAAGCGCCAAGTGCGCGCACGCGAGAGAAAAAGAGAGAGAGAGAGAAAAGGAGAGGAAGAGAAACGGGGAGAAGAGGCGAATGGTTGGAGCATATAGCGTTGGCAGTATTCGAGATAACAGATGCGAGATAGTGTACTTACGTCCGTTAATATCGGGGCGGTTAACTCTCTCTCTCTCTCTTTTTTTCTCTTTCTCTCTCTTACACAGCGAGATATACACAAATGTATTTCTGGTTGTTGCTTATTTATGGAGCCAAAGCGATAGTGGACATCGGCCCAGGAGAGTATCGCGAAAAATATAGGCGACCGAAAAAAGTGCAGAAAAAAAAGGGCAAACGATACCGATAACATATCAATATATATTTTTGTGGTTTTTCGATTAAAAAAGAGGAAGAAAAAAAAGCAGCGAAACTATCTGATAAAGCCAAATATTTATACAAGTGAATAGAAACGAGTATTTTATTTTTTCCCTCGCTAAATTCCGTCTATTTTCAAATTTTACCTCAAATTGCCTGAAGAATATTTAACATCCTCTTTTCACCGCATATTCGTCCGATTGATTTATCAAAATCGATTGATTTTTAATTAGAAGTCTATAAAAAAATTCTCAACTAAAAAACATTCTTTTGCAAAATAAAATGCGAATGAAATAAAAAAAAATCACACACAAAACCTGTTTGTGTATAGCTTCGTAATGCCCCTCGTCTTTCGAAAGTGCCGACTGTATATACTCAAAGGCAAAATAATGTTTGGGACGTGAGGATTGCGCAAAAGAAGTTAAACCCAAAAGAAAAAAGAAAAAAAGAAGAAAAAAAGAAATATTACAGAAGAAGAAAACGAGAATAAAGAATTCGGAAGAAGAAGAAAAAGAAAAAATAACGAGTGTGTGCGTACAATTTTTGGGTATTCTCAGTTAAACTCATGTGTACATCGATATCCAACTGAAGAAATAGGCAGAGATAGGGAGGGAGGGGGTGGGAGGGAGAGACGAAATTGAAGTTGTAACCGAGTGAAAGAGAAGTATGTGCGAGAGGCCATTGGCCTCGGCAGTTGCCAATGGTGCAGTGTGCAACGGAGCAAAGTGAGAGGAGAAATAACGTGTCTCTTTTCTCTCTTCAGTTGACGTGAGAGATGAAAGAAGCGAATGAAGGAGAAGAGGAGGGGGGGGGGGGAGGGCAATGAAATCCGCAGTGAGCACGTGTGTGCCGTGCGTGCATAAAGAGGAAAACCGGCGTTGATTATGCACACACGAAGGGTGACTGGTTTTCGATCGTCTAATTCACGTGGAAAAGAAGAGGCGAAGCGAAAGAGAAAAAAAATTAAGAATTTCTTGAGAAAAGAAAATTGGGAAAAAGTGGAGAATACCCGAGTGGGGTTCGAACCCGCGACCTTCGCGATTACAGATCTACTGCTCCTCTTTTATCTTTTTTTTTGGTGTTATTAAGAAACAACAATATATGGATACTTATATACAGCGAAAAGAAATGAAGAAGAGAAACAATAAAAATATTTTATGATGTATAATGAGAAAACCGGAGGTTTCCATACTTTCCAATCGAATTTCAGTAATAATTTCAGCTCCTTAAGAAGAGGCCTTAACTCGTTCAGAGATCCTTAATAACTAAATAACAACTATATGAACATTTCATAATTATAGTATCATTTTTTTCTTTTCATCAATGTTTCCCTTTTTTTTTTTGATGATTTGAACTTGTTTAACTCTAATTTGACGAAAATAGAAATAAAATGCAATGAGTGATTTAAATTTGTAGAGATCTCTTTTTCATGAATTTTCGTTATAATTCTGTAAGATCATTTTATTAAGCGAATAAAAAGGCTATAGTAATAATAATTATTAATTGAGAGGTTAATTGGAGCGATTTTAGAAAAAAAATGTGAAGATTGACTCCGGATATTTATTTAATTGTCCGATATCCCAATTAATCTCTAAATTAATTATATCATCATGGACAACAATAACAGCAATAATAATAATAATAATAATAATTCCAGGTCCTATCATTTATAGGCTAATTGAAGTAAATTAAGAATTTCTAGTTTAGAAGAAAAAGTCGGGAATACCCGACTGGATTTGAACCTGTGACCATCAGCTAACCAATCCACTACTCTACCAAGTGAAAATATATTTCCAAATCCAAAAGATACCCTCAAAAATCTGCTCCTTTTTTCATGAGTTATTTCAAGAAATGAACATAATTATTTAAACTTGTACGTGAATCAGAGAATTGTTTGTGAGAAAATTCACATAATTCATAAATACGTAACATTTTCACATGAAAGAGAAGAGAAGAGAGTGAACAAACATATATATATAGGCTCCTGGCACTGTGTGTGTTGGAACCTTGAAAGAGTGCAGATTGCGTGTGGGTCACGAGAGTGATGACTGAAGTCTCAAGCTCTCTTGTGCGAGGGAGGGCAAATAACGCTCCTTGTGTGTATGAAAGAAAGACAGATTTATTGCTCGTTTATAAATGCACCCAAGGCCATCAGACAGAGTATTTCAAGTGAAGAGAGAAGGTATAAACCGTATAATCCTATTCAGATATAGTAAACGAGAGGAGATGAAAAAAAAAGAAGAAGAAGAAGAAGAAAAAAGTAAGGGAGGAATGAAGAAATGAGAGAAGGAATGGTATTAAGAAAAACTGAATTAAAATTTTTCCATCTCTTTTTGGGCAATGAAAGGTTAGAGCATGGGAACCCCGGGTACTGCAGATGTTTCCCTTTGTTTTTTACCGTCCTACACTTTTTTTTTTCTTTTTTTGTTTTCAAGTCTCCCTCCATCTGCAGATGAATGTGGGAACAGACACACTTGCAATGGGCAAAACAGAAAAAAAAAAAACAATCATTTATTGAATTTTCTTTACTTTTGAACTCAATATTTAGGCGAAATTATTCATTCAAATTGTGAACTCTAGTTCGTACTACTTTCTATATGTCTCGTCAATTATCCTCGCAAAACACTGACAAGATAAAGAAAAAGAGACACGTAGAAAGACGAAGAGAGACTGAAGAAGAAGAAGAAGGTAAAATGTTTGTATCAAAGATCTTGAAGTGCCCTCAGGTTGAACATAGAAATCGGATAATTGGACTCAACTATTTTAAAATAAATCCTTCCCCCCCCCCCCCCTCCTCCTTTCTGCATCAAACGCGAATATCGGTACACACACTCTGTATTTGTGGAGACACAAACTAAAGCGGTCACGAGTGTGTTATACATTCGTGTTTAGATTCACTTTGCACAAAACTTGTTCAGCACTTTTATTCTAACTTTTTATTTTTTTTTCATTTTTTTTAGTTAAAGAGATTGAGATAGAAAGAGAGAATATACAAGAGGGATTTCAGTTCCAATGAGCTTGTGTGTGACATTGTGTGTACAAACGGTTTTCTTCCCACGAACAAGTAAATGCCTCGTTTTCGCTATATGGGTGACATGAAAAACTCGTCTGGGAAGCCACGAACTTTGTCATTCCCCTTTTCTCTTCTGGCCTCGAAGAGAAGGAGAGGATTCTCTCCATCTTCAGCTTCTTCTCTTGGAGGGCTTGCTTTTTTTCTTCGTTTTGGTTCTGCGAAGTTACTCTGGTCGATGGACGTCTCTTGCAGCAGGCCTTTTATTATATTGGCTTGAAATTTATTCTGCGACCTTGGGTAAGACCCCTTCAGATACTCTTGCATGACCCACATGCTGGAGATGCTCTCTGCCACACGCGTTGCTCAGAAGAGCAAAAAAAAACTCGAGAGATATCGTCATTTTAAAACCAAAGTGGCATAAGTCCTGTGCTTATAGATAGCACATACGCCCTTTTGTTCCTAAGGCAATATCCATCATGGACTTTAATAACTTTATAATATTATCATTTTCCTGATTAAAAGTTGATAAGAAAAATGTTGAACTGAACCAATGTTGAAGATCATGTTCACATGAAACTTCTTAGAATTATGAAAAGATATATTATAACTGTAAAAACAGAGAATAAATCGAGTCTTGTCATTAATGAATGTGCCTGTGTATCATTCTACTCATGAGTTGACTTTAATTCACTCGATAATTAATGCGTTAATTGTCGAGATGACGTGGAATGAGTCAACGAAATAATTAGGGTTTAAGAGACGTTTGACTTTTTTTTTTGCATCTTACTTCTTAAACGAAAGGACAGACACACATACATACACACATAATAGCTCTTGAGTATCTTGTGTGGTCATAAAGAGTGAATGTGTATTTTATATGCATTGTGCTTAAAATACACATGGGCCACGCCTAGGCTGCATTTTGCCGTTGAAGGTTTTATGACAGTATCCGTTATTAGAACGAGATATCACAGACTAATGTATATACACACAAATGCAGTTGAATGTCTATGTGCTTTGATAAGTATATATAAAACTGAATGCATAATCGATGAATCAAGTATCAATGGTGACATGTAGCTGCATTTGATTTTTCGATCAGTATGCATCCAGACAGAATTCGATTATCGATTATACCAAGTAATCATGATTGAACAAAACGAAACACACATCATCTCATAATCATTACTTTAATCATGAAGATAGGGTTCTTCTTTCAAGTGTTTACAGCACGAGGATCTCGGAGATTTCCAAAGTCCTTGAGTATAGCTAAGAGACTCTTGCCCCTTGTCTCTATAACGCATCCAGCTACGAAGAATATGCTTGATGCACATGTAATACTGAATATTAAGAGTACTGCTGCGTTGCCAAGTTCATCCACTAGGCTCTTGTATGAGAGGGTGATGAGAAAAGCGAGAAGCCAGTTGATAAATGCAGCACTAGATGCAGCTGTACCCTTCAGCTTACTCGGAAATATCTCACCAATATATGCCCAAGGTACTGGACCTAAAGAATTTTAAAGAATATTTCGTTTAAAATGAAAGTGATCACATTTCCCAATAAAATTAGAGAAAAGTAGGGGGAAATCTCCAGTTTTATCACTCAATTCACAGTGCTGATGATTTAAATCAAGATTAACCTGCACCGATGCAGTACCCGAGGCAATAGAAACACATGGCAGCAAGCGGTATCCAGTAGATGATCTCCGCCATCTCCGGATGCATTTCTTTGATATAGAAAAAAGCAGAGAGCGCAAGGAGACAAAGACACATGGTGATCTGGGATAGTATCATCAGGACCTTGCGACCTATCTGAAGTTCAAAAAGAAAAAAAAAACAGGAGAATGAGCATCCTGAAGATAAAAAAAGTGTAATCCTCGGGAGGTTGAGGGCAAAATGCCTCTGAAAGATTTAGATTAGAAGGTTGGTGAGTTCAAGGAACCTTGTCGATGAGTAGTGCCGATAGGCAACACGCGATGACTTGTACAACTCCAAGTACGACGCCTTGAAGGACTGGATCTAGATCAACTCCGGTGGCTTCGAAGATTGTTACTGCGTTGAATATTATGGCATTTATCCCAGACAATTGTTGTACACCCATCATTCCATGTGCTATTCCCAGTGCCTTTAGCATTGGCTTCTTGAAGAAATCGCGAATACTAAATTTTTCTCGTTTTGCAATTCTTACACTTTCCTGGTTGAAAATTGACATTGCAGATTTAAAGAAATGCTAATAATAGGTTAATGAGATTGGAATTAATTGAAAAAGAAGAATTGTGGGTTTACACGAAGTTGAATCATTTCAGGTTCAATGTCAATGTCTTTGCCACGAAAGAATTGCAATACTTGTCTGGCTGACTCCTCGTTATTCTTCATGAGATAAAACAATGGAGTCTCGGGAATGAAGAACATTATTATTCCAGCCACAATGGGAGTTAGGCCATTCAGACCAGAGATCCAGACTATGTCTCTTGTGAAACCAGTGCAATAGGCAAACAGTATTCCAATTACTAATAGAAGATGAAAGAGTGCACCTAAAGTACCTGAAGAAAATTTTTTTAGTTTTTTTCGTTCTCAGTATTTTAAAAGGCAATAGAGAGCAAGATGAATGAAGTTGGAAAAAAAAATACCTCTATTATCCTTCTCTGCAATTTCAACAGCATAAAGCGGTGATGTGATGCAAAATATACTACCACAGGCACCAGTTAGGAATCTTCCAATTACGTAAAGATAGTAATGAGATTCAGCTAGTGCTATAATTGCCCAACCACCAATGAATGGTAATACAACGAGTGTAGTCATCAATTTTCTTCCAATTTTGTCGATGAAAAATGGCACAACTATAACACCAAATGCTGCACCAAGCATGAACATAGATGCTATCAGATCGTTATAAATCTCCCCAAAATTGTACTTTTCACGCAATAATCCGATAGTTGGAGAGTTCCAACCGAGGCCACAACCAAAGGAAAATCCACCTGTACAGGCTGCAGTTTGAAAAAAAGAAAAAACACACGTTGCATCAAAATATTCACTTTCCAAATACAAGTTAAGAGAGAATAACCTCAACCTGCGATTGTCGACATGTATTGGGCTCTTCGTCTTCTCGAATCCATGTCTGCATGGCTCTGCTGCGTATGTGTGTCAGTAATGCCCATATCCTCTGACATTTCCCGTTGACTTTGATGGATGTGGAAAACAGGTAAACTCAATAATTCGTAATTTTTTGACAGATAATGATGTTCCAAATAAGCAGACGGTTATGGAGTTCTCATTCGACTGAAGGGATTCGCAGAAGTTCATTTGCAATTTTTATCCGATTGTAGTATTTTATTTGATTGAAAGGATTCGGCTGTTATCGGTCATTGGCTGTTTCTTATTAAATTCTTGGAATTGAATGCATTAAATTATATAAGATTTTATATTATTCTTGTATTCTGGTTTTATAACCCTTTTTGAAAGGACGCATTGCGAGATTTGGTCGAACTTTGATAATCGATATTCAAAAGAACCGAATATTGGGTGTGGATTATGTATGTCTGTTAGAAAGAACAATTTTGCATGAGTTTTTAATGATACGTGATTTTATTTTTTAGGTGAGATTTTTATTAAATACTCTGTTATAATAGTACCGATTTTGAAATAGAGAAAAATCATGTTTGATTATCCATGAGATTTTCGTGAGAAATGAAAAAGAAATTCACATGTAACCACGACAAAATCAGAGCTAGCCTCTCGCGGTACATTTGAGGTTTGATTACCTAAACGCAGATAAACAAAAAATAAATGTTTTGTATCAAAATATCGTGCATAATATGTTGCATTTTTCCCCATTAACAGAAACAATCATTTATGATTTAAAAAGAAAAATTTCCTTTTCAATTATCTAGTTTTATACAATTCCAAGCGTTTAATTCCAAGAATTAATGAATAAACTTAAACACCTTAATAATTCTGCAATGACCAATTCAGTTAAATTTCTTCATCAAATACTCAAGTAGTTTCCCCCATTTTCTGAAGTCTCTTGTCTATCAACCATTACTGAATAATCCAACTTCATGTATTTTCAATATCATCAGCCATGATATCAGAAAGATGTCATTTTGCCTCATTCCCATTAAGCCACTCCGCCCTTTTCCCGATAATTCGGTGTCTCCGAGGTTTCCTCGTAAGACTACTCACGGATATATAAAGCCCTCTCTCTCTCTCTTTCTACCCCCTAACTTTAGTTGTCACCCAGACGCGATAATAGGGGATAAGGAGGCAAACTCTCTGGCCCATCCCTTCCACCCGGTTACTTCGGTTAACGACATTCAAATTCTATTAAGCGCCCGTGAATGTTCAGCTGACATTCACCCATAGCACTGATCTCCATCAGAAACATTACAGACTACTAATGCCACGACAACTCCATAAACAATGATTTCTTTGGTGTTTCATGAAAGAAGGGGAAGGAAAAAAAGGGGAGGGGGGAGGTCTACAATTATCGTAGACATCATGGAAATTGGGTGGGTAAATCTTGATTTCAGATGATTGTTGTTCATGAAAATCTGGGATTTTCCGTTGCGCAAGAAAAAAAACCCTCATGCTCCACAGGTTTTTTTCTTTCTTTCTTGGTTCATGGTGGATGGAAGAAAAAAAAAAGAGAGAATAACCGCTTCAACCCCAAGCGACTAGGCGTCCCGTAATGGCTTCTTTGGGGCTTGCCTGTCTCATTCAACCCTATTCAGCCATTGCTCTCCTTATTTGCATATAAATATAGAGTTTAAGGAGAACCTGGTCTGTATTCACCTTAGAATTACTCGGGCTTCCAACTACCCTCTTTAAAAATGAGTGGAAAAATAACGTGAGGAGACATGCGAATTTCTCAATTTTCCACGAAACTTTTTTTCTATAGGGAAAAATTGGAGTTTTAATGGAAGTGCTTGGGATGAGAATTTTTTTTAACGATTGGAAAAGATGAGAAAATTCGTGATGGAAAGGGGTATTAAAATAGATTTTTTTGCGATTTTTTTGAAAATTTAAATTTTTTGGGGTTGTAGTGAAGGAATTTACTCGTCAATTCTTGAAAAAATTGGGTTTTTTGAGAATTTCTCCGTTTCTATTGGTCGTAGTGCTGAAATTCTGAATGGAGATGAAAGGTGAGATCATTTTCCATCAATTTATGGGGTTTTTAATGGAAAAATATCGATTTCGAAGGTATTTATAGGGCGAAAACTTATTTTTATGAAGTGATTCAAAAATAACTTGAAAATCGATATTTTTAATTTTAAAACCACACAAATCGATGGCTAATGATCTCATCTTCCACCTCCATTTGCAATTTTCACGTTATCACCATTAGAAAAAACAATATCTTCCAAAAGATGAAATTTTTCCATTTTCCCCCTAAAAGTAATCAAATTTCTCAAAAATCCTCCAAAATTAATTTTGACATATCGTCACCCCAGAAACAAAGTGGCGTAAGTGCTATGTTTAAGCATTGCACTTACGCCCATTGCTTTCTAAGCCAACGATATGCATCCCAGCTAAAATTTCCTCAGCTTCTTCATGAAGTCATCAAAAAAAAAAAAAACTATTTCCAATATTTCCCCCAATTTTCTCAAAATAAAACATCAAAACTAAAATGTCTTCATTCCACCCCTCCCCTTTTTTTTCACTCCACCTTCCCTTAGTCAACCAAAAAAAACCGTTTATCCAACAACTCCATTAATAACATCAAATACCTGGAAAGTTCATCAGCATTCACCACTTCTTTTCCCCACAATTTCTAAAATACCATAAAAACACACATATTTTCATTAATTATTCAAAATGCCCCTCCTGAACTTTTGAAATTTTCCCTGGACATTAAATTGCCCCATTGAATAGCAATAAATACCATCAGATGAACTTTCAGAAAAAAATAATCAGACACAATTCATTTTGTGTGTAGTCTTTCGCTTTCTACTTATGAAACATGAGAGAGAGAGGAGTCTCCCGATAATGTTTCAATTAGATGGTCAGTTAAACGAATCGTCTTGTCTTGATGCAGGATAATTAGCAGCCTCCGGGGAGTCTTTGGAGAGGGAGGGGGAGTGCCAGTTATATATCGTTTGTGTGGATACAATGTTTGCTGGCAGGAGATGTAATCGATACTAACGCACAAATACTCCTGGAAGTGTTTCTTTTTTTTCCCTGGGAATTACATTAGAGAGAGATGAAAGATGTGATGCATTGCCTTTTTTTTTGTAGGATAAAAGAGGGGGTGGGGAGGAAAAAACAAGTGTACTTGTGTTATTATACTATCCATGGCCTTCTCTCGCTCATTCAGAACTTACATAAGTGACCGCCAGTTGCTTGCACTCATATATATATATATATATGTGGCTGACTCCGACATTTACCCGCCTTGAAAGCGGTCATTGGCCGTTTTTCTATCGGTTTTATCTTTATCATATGTCCTCAACTAGTCATATATGCATAGTAAAGATATTTATAGTTTGCTCAGTGAACTCGTGTTCTCATTTTCAGTGATTTCATGTTTGTTTTTTTTTTCCTTGGAGAGAGATTAAATTTGCGAAAAATGTAGAGTAAATTAATTTTTTTTTCTTTCCTTTTTTTAGCTGATTATATTTGCAGATGGCAACATAGTTCTGCTGAAGGTTAACAAATCGATCTTTATTAATTAAGATCATCCCTCCTTTTTTTTTCTCCTTACCTGAAACAGATAAAAATAAAAGAATATCGTTATTACAGAAGTTTATCTTCAAGACGATAATTAAATGCTGAATTAAAGTACTTTGAAGTCAAATCGGGATGCAGGCTAATGGTGAACAGGTAGCTGACTACGTGTCTCGCATTTTAAGAAAGTGGTTGAGCCAGGAGCAAAAGGGAGAGAGGGAGGAAAAAAAGAGTATTGCAATGGTGGACGTTTGGTGGGTATCTTTAGGGGGAGGGGGGAGACTTCGTAAAACGTGCCTTATCTGAACACACACGATACCTTAACACATACTGCACAACACTAGTCAAGTCTAGCGTAGACACTTCCGTTTTGTATAATTGCACGGAAACACAACGGGATTCCAATATATTTTCATGACTTTAAGAGAAATAAAAGAGACATTTGGAGAATTTAATTATGGGAATTGTGAAAAATTTCCTTTAATTAAAAGAATTTTTTTTAAATTAATGAATCATTGGGGATGACATCGGTTTTTTGGAGAATAAATGAGATAGAGCGATTTTTTCCTGATTTTTTCTTGTAGCTTTTAAAATTCTATGTGAGTCAAAGAGATTAAAGCAAAATCGCCCTATCTCGTTTAATTTCTGCACTCAGAAAAAAAAATTTGTTGTAAGAAAATTCACTCAGTTGAAGAAAATTCACTTCACTTCAGAAAATTTCTATATATATAGATATAAAAATTGTGAATGAAAATTTTGTTGAAAGGCAATCTTCTTGCTACAAGAATTTCTTTTTCACAGTATGAGTAAAAAAAAAACTGGTGACAAAATGGAAAAAATTTGTCTAAAAAATTCATAATCTTCTTTTTTTCAACAATTTTTTGAAAATATTTCAGAAACTTAGCAAGATAGAGCGATTTTGTCCCGATTCGAGAATAATCTTAGAAAAAAATCTTGAAAAAATTAAAAAAAAAAATTCAAAATATTTTTGAAAATTTTGGAAAATCTCAAAAAGTGAAATATAAGTTAATATAACGTATTTTTTTAGAATCTTCTTCTGTAACTCTTCAAATTACTATAAAAAATAGATTAGAATAAAATCATCCTATCTCCCTTTAATTTCCAAGACATTCTCAAAAAAATTGTACATTCCACCTTCAAAAGATTCGTCCACTCCATTGAACGTATCCCAGTCAAGAATAAAATCTCCACAGTGACAGAACACGTGAATGATCACGAAGTGAAGTAGGGAAAAGTTCGAACGAGGCTGAGGGAATCTGTAAAAAATGAAGAAGCCGATACTGCAAGAAAGAGAGAGAGAGAGAGAAGGAGCAAATAGGTAGAAGAGATAAAAATTGTTGTGGAAGGTGGTATAACCGGCTGTGTGAATGTGACAACGATTCTGCCAGAGGGATAAAGAAGTACATCTCTCTACAGACACTCCAGTTAACCAGGTATTTCTACCAAAACCGGTGTTCAATGGCTTCAATCCTCTATCTTGGTGAAGTCCAACAAAGTATGACGCTCACTTGCAGGACAACTATTGGCGTTTGAAAAAAAAGAAAAAGAAAAAAAGATGCCCACAAAAGCAGTCTACAAGGAAGAAACTAGAAAATACGACAGGTGTCAATGAACTCGTGGACAGTTGTGTCCATAAATTATCATGTTAATGTAATTCGCTAATGAGGCGATAAGTGTAACACTTTGTTTTTGTGTTACAAATGTAGAGAAGATTTATTGTGTTATGTTGAATGAAAACATACATTTTCATGTGAATGAAATTTCGAAATTTTTCATGAGAAATGGAAAATTATTTAAGCAAAAAGTTAATCGTCTTACATAAATAAACGACAGCTTTTACATAAATTTTATCTGAATTCTTCAGGAAAAATGAATAAATATGATCAAAACCACATGAATCGATGGTAAATGATCTCATCTTTCACATCCAATGGGAATTTTCACGCTACGACCAATGAAACTAGCAAAATTCTCTAAAAAGTGGAATTTTTCCATTTTTGCTCCAAAAAAAGGCAAAATTTCCGAAAAAAATTCTCAAAATTGAATTTTTACATGTTGTCACCTTGAACACACATTTTCATTCAACGTGAATTAAATTTCGGAATTTTTCATGAAAAATGTAGAATTATTGAAGCAAAAAAAATGTGATCGTCTTACATAAACGACAGCTTTTCATGAATTTCATCTGAATTTTCTCTGGGTAAAAAAAAATGAATAAACATGAAGTATTCTCTCAAGCATGAATGGCGATAAGCTCAGTAGCTTCATTTTTCTTCGCCAATTTTATATTATATTCGTTAACAGTCCATCGAGCAAGTCTGTCTGCCTTTTTCCGAAAGGGCCATAACCGAATGGTTAAAAGGAAAAAAAAAGTGGGATTTTTACCAATGGCTTAACGTTTTTTTTTTCTTCTTTATTCTGCACGTAAAACTGCGAGAGAGATAAGGATTCAATGTTCGAGGATGAATCGGAAAATGAGAAATAAAGGAAAGAGAGAGAGAGAAAAAAGGAAGGACAAAAAAAATGAAATTGAAGAAGAGAGAAAAGATCGCACGTACTGCAAAATAAGGCGATGAGAGATCTTCACTGAATTCTTTCGCTCCACCTCTCGTCCCAATTCCGTTTTTCTTCGTGTGTCTCTTCTATTTCTCATTTTCTTTTTTTTCTTTTTTCTTATTCCTCTTATCTCTCGCATTTTTATTCGTTTCTCTCATTTTGTTACATTCGAGATGGTTTGCACGACTGCCTCTCTCTCTCTCTCTTCTACCTTCGAGACATTCTAAAGTCTATGAATATCGATGTTTCGATTCACCAGTATCTCCAAAGGCTCCAGCCAATACGTGCCTTGAGCATCAATAAGAATCTAGGAAATTCTCATTCCCATGAAAATAAATAGCTTCATTTATTTCCCACAGATTTGTTTGTTTATATATATATATATAGTCGCCTTAGAGGCAAAGGGGTGTAAGGAGCTATGAATAAAGATAGCACTTACGCCCTTTTGTTCCTAAGATGACGATAAATAAATAAATATATATAGAGGAGAGTGGGGCAAAATGGATCTTCATGCTAATATGATTAAGGAATTTTTTTCGGAATGAAGGACTTGACGAAAAAATCTGAAAAAATTTGAGAAAATTCTCCAACATGTCTATATTGTTTGTGAATTTTTTCAGATTTTTCAGAGCAGCCGCTGCTTTTTAAAAAAATATTGAGTTATCTTATGTCCTAGGTCCATTTTGCCTCAATTTCCCCTATGTATATATGTGTGCAGACGCAAAAAAAAGGGATCAGGAAACAGGAACTGTCATTTTATGAGGCAAAAAATTGATACATTCTTTGAATTAATCCCTCCACTCTCCACAATGCTTTCACTCAACAATCGTGAAAATCCGTTTTGAATCAACAGATTGGAAAAAAAAAGGGGAGGAGGAAAAATACTTGCAAAGAAAATATACAGTAGGTGCATGGTGCAACAATTGAGAAGGGGTTCCAGCCGCAATCCTTGACACTCCAGGTCACAAAAAAAAAAAAAAAAAAAAAGAATGAAGGGTCGTTAAATGGTGACGTGCAACGGATCTCTTTGCGCTAGAGAAAGAGCGCACACACACAAAGATCTCATTTTTCCTCTTTCATTTGGGATTTAGGGAGGAAAAAAAAATTCGGAAAGAAATGGTGTGATGGCTGCACCAGTTCGCACGCTCGGGAAAGACTCGACAAAGGCGCATCAGTCACCCCTCGTCACACGGGCCTTTTACGCAACAGACTCAGTGTAACAGAGAAAGAATTTTACTTCTTTTTTTGGGGGGGAGAGAAGGGGAGATGGAGAGAAGGGGGGAAATTTCGAGGGAAACACACAGCAATGACACCAAATGGCGCCACCATTGACACGCGTGTCAATCGATTACAGTTCCCACCCGAATTTTCAGCAGCTCATTTTCCCCTCTTTATGTGTTTCCATTTCACTCTCATTCATTGGTAAAAATCCACTTCGGGGCATTTTAAACGCTTGGGAAACACAGAATTAATGAGAAATTGGTGTATAATAGTTGTGCATCGATCAATGCTTTTGTCGAGTGTCAAATTTCGTTACGCCTCTCGATTTTTATGGAGTTTTAATCATTTTTTAAATTCGTTGCACATTGGGGATGAAGCCCCCTTTTTTTTTTGATGCATCAAAGATGATATTTTTTTAACGTTTTTTTGAATTTTTTATAATTTTTGTCCGTGCAGTTTATGAGATATGAATTATCAAAGTTACTGAAAATAGCAGTGGTGGAGATGAAACGTCCTAAATCGGACAGAAATAACGAAATCACTAAAAAACACACAGTTGATCCATTATTTAAAAACAATTGGCGCCGAGAACAGCATTTTAACTGAATAATAGAAGAAAAAAATATTCAATTCAGCGTAAATACAGTCCAATGGACCAACGCTTTGCAGAATAAACTCCTTAGTAAATTAATGACCGTCAATAATAGTTTAGTTCCGTTTAAAATTAAGCAAGCATTTATATTAGAGTCTATGACATTCTTCTATTCTGAGTGTCAAAAACTCTTCAATAATAGAATACTTCACACTAGAGCAAGACAATTAACACTACCTAAAATCAAAAAATCGATCAGCTACAAAACCGCATATTATGTCGCAATTAAACACTTCAATCAATTGCCTAATCATCTTAGAATATTAAACTCAAATAATCAAACAATTAAAAATAAGCTCAAGCACTGAATAAGTGATAATATTTGTCTAAATTAGAAAAAAAGAAAAAAAAATTATATATAAATTTTGCAAGCTTATCATTATATTTTCTATGTCAATGCTTATTTTTTTACTATGAATTAGCTTTGTAACATTAAAATTTTTTTTTGTAATTCCGATCTATGTACAGATGTCAACTGCACTTCTATAGAATGTAATTCGGAATTAAATAAATCAAATTGAAAATTCAATTGAAATAGTTATTGAGAAATTTTAATTAGAAGGTAGTCGTAACTATTTGCCTCTCTCTCTTTCTCATGCATGTGATAGGAGATTAATGTAAAAAAAAATACGAGAAAAAAAAATTATGTTCACAAGCTGAAGATATGACTTTCGAATAGTTTAATCATTTTTTCGGGTAAATTGATCAAAAATCATATAAATCAAAGGGAAAGGATCCAGCCTTCCCACTTGTCATCCTTGCGGAAAGAAAAACTTAAAATTCAAGATAGTGCATAACGAGATTCTTGGACTCTTCAAAACAATTTTTCGTTATTTATTAGAAAGAGGGAAAAAATTGATTCAAAGAGACTCTTTGTGTGTGCTTTTCCCCCTCCTGATCAGGATCTTAAGATTGTGAGGAACTTACACATGAAGAAGGAAGCTGGCAATTCGCCCAGAGGGCTTTTTTGTGACTTCCTTCTATTGGAATCTCTACTCGTTTCCGGTTGAGTGTGCGTTTCTCCTTTTTTTCGTGAAAAAAAGGAGAAAAAAAAATGAGGAGAAGAAGGAAGAAGATATCAGAGGGCTTGTCTTGTGTGTGTGTGTGTCATTTCTGCAGTTTCGAAGCAACTGGGGATCACGCCGGAAATGAAGAGAAAAGGGGGAGGGAAACTGCGAGCTTGAGGGGGAGGAGGGGAGTGACATGAAAGAGGTGAGAGAAAATTTTCGTTTATTTTCATTTTACAAGCTCTGAAGACTCGAAATTCACGCAAATTCTTTGTTCTCCACAAATAAATCACGCGCCGAGAGATATTTCGTGCGGATAAATTCAAGAAAACTGTCTGAGACAGGGGGGTTGTGGGAAGAGGGGGGAATCTTCTCCAAAACGTATTCCATTTACCAAACATCATCATCGTACTCTTCGAATTCAAGCGAATATCTCTGATTAAACTTATTCCCCTTTGGGTTGTTTCCAAACTTCTCTCTCTCTCTTTTTCTCTCTTTCTGTCTGTCTCTTCCTCTCTCTTGCAAAAAGTTTACTGGTAAAATACCTCCCCCCCCCCCCCCCTCTTTCCAGTACTTTGGGGATATTTCGAAGGTAAACTTGAGGTACAGTTTGAAGCATCTCACTTTCTCTACTATCTTTCATTTCTCCCTTGTGCTTTTGGGCTTTGGCTCTGGCTCTGGAGGAGAGAAACACACTCGAGAAAATCAGTAGCGTTAATAATTGAAATGGTGTGAGATACAGAGACATTCCATGCGGAAATTACCATGGACTATGTGTTTCACTAAAATTTATGCTCTTATGTGTCTCGGAGGAATTTGCAAAACTGAAATGGAATATGTTCGATCGAGTGGAAATTTTAAGAGATATGAGGAATAAATGAGTTTTGTACATTGTGAATTAATTCAGTAGTGAAGAGGTGAAAAGTTTTTTTAATAATAATTTGGAAAATTATTAATATTTGTTAATAATGGAGATACGTCATTTTCGCCCCATTTTTTTTCTGTAACTCTTGAAATTTTGAATGCAAATATTTTCAAAGATATTTACCGAAGAAAAATCAAATTTTGTGGTTTCACTTCTTTTTTTCTTAACGGAATTGTTTTTTAGAAGATGCGCGTCTTCTTAGACAAATTCGAAAAAATTCTGTCATGATGTGGAAACGTTCGAGTACCTTCACGAATTTTTTCCGATTTTTTGATGAAGTTCTTCAATGAGAAAAAAATATCTATTTTCTGAAATATCTCTGAAAATAATGGATATACGCCCTTTTTGTTCTAATTCTTTCTTGTCCTTTCTTGAAATGCTATACAAAAGTGTCTTAGAACAAAAAGGGCGTATCTCCATTATTTTCGGAGATATTTTCCGAAAAAAATCGAATCATCGTGTTTTATTTTTTTCCCTTATTTTGAGGGAATTTTTTCTAAGTGAAGATGTTTTTGGAAAATTTTGAAAAAATTCTGTAAAGACATAGTTACGTTAAAGTATCTCTGAGAATTTTTTCAGAATTTTTTGTCAACTCCTTCCCCCGAAAAAAAAATTCTAGATCATATTTCACTGTTTTTTTTTCTTCTCTTTTTCATCATGACAATTTTCTCAATGCGTTATATTGTGTTCACCGATGCATAAATTCCATGAAGCAATCGTAACCGACAAGTTACCATGAAGAGATGGATATAAACTTTCATCCCCATGACATTTTCATCTTCGTGTTTGAAAGTATACTGGCAATTTGCATGGGGGATTCTCATCGATTCTGTCAAAAGGGATGTGTCATAGTTATGCAAGAACGGAATAAAACTGGCGAAAAAAAATAGGAGGAGGAGGAGGAGAAGGAGAAAGAGGGAAAGGCCATAAAAAAATGCGGAGGGTTACGTCAAGATGAGGACGAGCAAAATTTTACCCGAAATAACTGGGGTGTATCGAGAGAAGAGAGAGAGAAACTTGTCTCTTCAAGTACTTGGAAAATATCCAAATATCTTGGACAATTCTCATGAAAGTGAAAGAGGAAAAATGTAATAAAGGAAAATGATGAAATAAAACGATATTATTTTACTTGAACGTAAAAACAATATGTTGGAAATAGGGAGAGAGAAAATAAAAGAAGCAGAAATATATCGAGCACTTACGTAGTCGATATTACTTCGAAAACTTTTTCGTTTTCAAGAACATGAAAAAAAAAACAGTCTCACGAGACTTTTTATCTTGAAGAAGGAAAGAGTAAATGTCTTATACCGCATTTTTATCGGCATTCCATCAATTTAATCCTTGAATTTCTTGCGTTTCTTTGTTTCTACCATTTCCATCAATTCCTAATGGAGATACGTCTTTTTTTAACCTAATCCTTCATTTTAGCTTTTGAATACCAAAAAAAAAAAATTATTCTGCCGATTTTTCTTACAATTTTTTTTAAATACTTAAAGAACTAATGGAGATACGCCCTTTTTCACCGTGATCCTTCTTTTATATTCTAAAAATCTCTACAAAAATGGATTAGTGCAAACAGGGCGTATCTCCATTAGTTTCTAAAATATCCTTCGAAATCATTGAAAAAGCACAAAAAAGCGTTTCACAAAACTTTTTATTCTTGACAAAAAACTTAAATGTCTAATGTCACATTTTTTATCGGTTTAATCCTCGAATTTTCCGTTAAATTTCTCTTGTGTTTCTTTGTCTCCACCACTTCCATTAATTCCCACTTGCCGAATTCATACGCGCAATTTTCTACGAACGGGCCAGAAGCTCCCATATTCTCCCATCATCTACAAAAGGTAAAAAAAAAAAGAGGGGAAGAAGGAAAAAAAGGAAAATAACCCCTTGCAAGAGGGTGGATTATGACCGATGAAATACTCGGCGTATTAAGACCAATCCCTCACCCCATTTCCCAGAGCACCTGGCACTCGTCGAGAGCCCATCACCCCAACAATCTTTTTCCCCTTTTTTTTTTTCTTATTTTTTTTTTCCTGCTGGAAGGACCAAGACAAAGGAGAAGAAAGGAATCTCCAGGCTGTGGCCTCTTGACACGTTCCAACGTTTATACTTATATATTTCTTATCCCTCGTATGAAAAACGATGACTTCTTTGTTCTGTCAGAGTATGATTGATTTCTACTATTTGATGTCTTTATGCAGGTTAGTAAATAAAAAATAGTATATTTTCATGATTTTACCAGTCGATACTTCAAATTGCTATTTAGTTGGTCAATTTGCGCTTTTTTTGACTTGATGGGATGAAGAAGCGCGACTTTAACCAAACCAATATTTATGCATGTCTTCATGCGTCATCATTTTTCAAAATTAAAAAGGGAATTTTTCTTTTTAAATCATAAATGATTGTTTCTGTCAATGGGGAGAAATGCAACATATTATGCACGATATTTTGATACAAAACATTTATTTTTTGTTCATCTGCGTTTAGGTAATTAAACCTCAAATGTACCACGAGATGATAGCTCTGATTTTTTCGTGGCTACATGTGAATTTCTTTCTCATTTCTCATGAAAATCTCATGGATAATCAAACATGATTTTTCTCTATTTCAAAATCGGTATTATTATAATAGAGTATTTAAGGATGTTAGGGCGAGGTGGTCGGACATAACCTTAATTTTTTGTATAAAATTGTAAATAACTTCGTATACACAATAATGTTTTAAAAATCATTTTCTCCATGTTTGAAGAATGTAATGAGGAACAAAATAAGCCGTAGAATCAAAAAATTGATTGAAAATTGGAAAATTGGCTGCATTTTTTACATATCTCAAATTTCTCAAGATTCAAAAAATGTGAAAAATGCAGCCAATTTTTCAATTTTCAATCAATTTTTTGTTTCTACGGCTTATTTTGTTTCTCATTACATTCTTCAAACATGGAAAAAATACAATTTTACAATTTTATAGAAAAAATTAAGGTTATGTCCGACCACCTCGCCCTAACATCCTTAATAAAAATCTCACTTAAAGAATCAAATCACGTATCATTAAAAACTCATGCGAAATCATTCTTTCTAACAGACATACATAATCAACCCACAATATTCGGTTCTTTTGAATATCTCGCACAACTCGTGGATTTCCCGATGAACCAATGAAATTGCATCGTGACAGGATTTCGATATCGATTATCAAATTTCGACCAAATATCTCGCAATACCCTGTTTTTTTTTTCTCTCTTTAGAAAGGAACTGAAAATAAATCGAAAGAATGAGAAAGTTTGACTCTTTTGGGGCACATTAACGCAACTGCTTTAATCCAACTTGGCTTCAATACCTACTCCTTCAGTCTCTACACATATAAATTTTACAACGAAACACACTTCTCGTTTTCACCCGTGAAGGTAACAGACACCATTTCCAGTTGGCACATGTGGAGTGCAATGACCGACTCGTCGTGTGCATCTCGACACGACCTCATTCACTTTGGTTTTATTTAAAACTGTGTTTAAACAATTCAACTGGCCAAAATTGAGTTTATTCAACAGGCGTCAGAGGAATTAAAAAAATTTGATTATTTTTTCAGTGAATTTGAGAATTCGAGGGCAATTCAATAAAAAATAAGAAAAAACATGAGTGTGAGTTTTCATCTTTCTTGGAAAATATCACAGTAAATAATGGAGATACGCCCTTTTTTCACTCTAGAAAGATTTTATAGAGAATTTCTATTCGCTGAAATATTCCCCTCAAAAAAAATTAAATACTAATTATTTTACTCAATTTTAGGGTGAAAAAGACATATCTCCATCATTCATTCGAGATAATTAAAGAAAATAAAAAAAAAATGCATTTTTAGTTAGTTTAGTTACGTAATCATTCGCAATAAAATACAGTAATAATTAATAGAGATACGCCCTTTTCATCCCAAGACACTTTTATAGCCAATTTCAAGAGTTACAAAAAAGAAATAGAATTAAAAAAAAGGCGTATCTCCATTATTTACCGAAATATTCAAGAAAAACTATTGGAAAAATTCGAGTTATTCTCTTCTACTAAACTGAAAAAAAAATGATAATTCAGTAGTGAAGTGGTAAACAAGGTTAAGTCATATAGAATTACCATATCGTGATCTTAGAGTAAAAAAGACGTAACAAGATAGGTAACGTATACCACTTACGCCTTTATCACTCTAGGACGACGATATATGACTTAACCTTGTTTACCACTTCACTACGGAATTTGACTCCACAGTGAAGAAGATGAACTAATTAATGATTGCGCAATTGCGAAATACTCGTCCAACCGTGTCGCACCATCCTGCACATTATTATAACAGTCTCGTGGCAATTTTTCATTTTTTTTATTTTATTTTTTTTTTACCAACGATAATTGGATGTACCTGGGTGAAACGGTAATTACAATTAGGTCACGCGCGTGTTTCCTCGAGTAGTGCACGTGCCACACGATGCATGCTTCCCCCATTTCTCCAAAAAATAAAATAAAAATGAAAGAATGAGCAAATGTGTCGAATTGATCATGAATACTGTTACATTTCCCTTGTGTGTGTATTATGTGTGTGCAAATCAAATGTCAGATGAACTTTGCATTGACGCAAGGCTCAATATTTTGGAATAAAGGAATAAAAAAAAGAGCTAATCGTGAGATATAAAGAATTGGGGGGAGGGGGGAGGGAGGAGGGGTAGGGGGCGGCGCGTGGTCCATTGTGGAAAGTTTGATGGACAGAGAGAGAGAGAGAGAGAGCCTGGGGGATAGGGATTCACGTGTTTGCAGCTGGCGCGCATTTTTCGCAATGGAAAAACAAAGTAATCCCAGTACCCGTAGGGTTTTTTTCTCATATTAGCTGTCAGTTGCCATTTTTTTTTTTCTGTTCTTTTCTTTGTACGTTGTATTAGCCTTTAGCCAAATAAACGCTTTGTTTGAGCATTTGCTGCTTTTTTTTGTGTCATTCTTTTTTTTTTTCCTTTGTTTGGAATAACAATTCGGGAATTGAAATGCCGAGTGGAGTACGAATCAATTTCAATTGGGGAAAATATAAGCTTAAAGTGAAATTGGTAAAAGGGAATTATCGAAATGGAATGCGATAGGTCGAATTTAGTGCGAGATATCGCATTCGAGTAATCGATATTTTGACTATAATCGATCGAAAGTTGATGGAATATTATTATTTTTTGCTTCTTGAAAGTAAAAAAAAAGGGGCAACGAAATAATCGAAAAATACGCGATATCTCGAATTTGATAAGAGATGTATCGATTAATCGAAATTTTTCAAGTGATCGATTGTTGAAGTTGATCCCTCTTAAATTGAAACTGATTAAACAGAAAAATCGAATGATACCCAATATCTCGAAGTAAATACAAGACATCGCATTCGATTGATCGAAATGTTGAATCTAATCGATTGTTGAAATTGCTGTTTTTACAAGAAAGAAAAATTGATGCAAACACATGTATCGTGCTTTCAATTGCCCGTTTTTTTTGATTACCTTTCATAGAAAAATATCACATTATTGTTGACAATAGAAAAGCGGGTATTTCCGGAAGTCTAACTGTTGAACAGAAAATGGAAAAGTCTACACACGTGTCGACGTATGGACAATCAATGGGAGATTATGGTGGACGAATTGTACCACCAGGGACGATATCCCCATCTAGAGACCTGTTGGTTGAATCACAAAGACTTTTTTTTTTATTCTCTCGTCTTTGTTCCTTTCCGCTTCTTTTTTTTCCGGGCTCGTTTTTTCTCCTTTCCCGAAGGGAAAAACGAGAGCCCACGAAATCGTGTCACATTCGTAAGCAATCAAACCAGGGGGAGTTTCCGGCTTTTGTCCACCCCCTCTTTGCCATGAAAAAAAAAGAAGAAAAAAATCGTTGAGTAGATCTATACACTCCCTGGAGTACGGGAAACCCTTGTTGTCAAATCAAATTCATCCGCTACGCATTAGCAGCTGTCTGAGATAATCGGGATCGTTATGCACAGTTACTGAGGAGAATTGTGCCACCAACGCTTTTTTTTTTCTTCTTTTTGTTCGAGTTTTGCATGGACTTGGAGAATACGCCTGCTCGCTTTTTCTAGATGAGGGGATGTCGAAGGGCCACGCGACTGACGTAAGTGGGAGGCTGATGCTCAACTGGTGAAGATTTTTTTTTTCTTTGTTAGAAAATAGAGAAATCGAACGAATTTGGGTGGGATGAGTTTATTTTGTGAATATCTGGGGAACTAATGGGTTTAGGGAGAAATTGTCAGGAGACTTCTATTTTTTTGTGGAGAATTTGATTGGACAGGAAAAGGTCTTCCGTGAAATTTGTAATTGCGAGATTTGGTGGAACTTTGATGGTCGATATCGAAATCGTGTCATGGAGGAATTTCATTGGTTGATCGGAGATCCACGAGTTGCGCGGGATATTCAAAAGAACCGAATATTGTGTGTGGCTTATTTATGTCTGTTAGAAAGAACAATTTCGCATGAGTTTTTAATGATACGTGATTTGATTTTTTAGGTGAGATTCTTATCAAATACTCTGTTATAATAATACCGATTTTGAAATAGAGAAAAATCATGTTTGATTATCCATGAGATTTTTATGAGAAATGAGAAAGAAATTCACATGTAACCACGACGAAATCAGAGCTATCCTCTCGCGGTACATTTGAGGTTTAATTACCTGAACGCAGATAAACAAAAAATAAATGTTTTGTATCAAAATATCGTGTATAATATGTTGCATTTCTCCCCATTAACAGAAATAATCATTCATGATTTAAAAATAAAAATTTTCCTTTTTAATTTTGAAAAACGATGACACATGAAAACATGTATAAATACTGGTTTGGTTAAAATTGCAATTCGCAAGATCTAATAATTCAAAAAAATCGGTTTTACCTTCTTTTCCCGATATCTTTGACGCGAGTGGGTTCAGGAAAAATATCAAGAAACCATTTTCGTAGAAAATTCAATTCTCCACAAAAAAGTTCTCTTGTAAAATATCTCTAAACCTCCTCATTTACTAGATATTTTCATTAAAATCAAGAAAATCCCGCAATTGAGGAAATGTTTGTTTTTCCAATGTTCACTCAACATAGCGCCAGTAATTGGAAAGTAACTTTATTGATCAAGCGTTTTGGTACTGCAACAGATCCACCTAATTAGATCGAAATCCATAAATGGAACTCTGTGTCGTTTCTCATATAGACACGCCAAATCAATAGGCCTAACGTAAAGAGACATGATTCATGGCGCCCTCGAGTCGCTTGCCACGAGACATCGAGTCACTCCAATACCCACTCACTTCTTATTCCCCTTCAATTCAATACAAATGAAATACTTAAATGTCCGTGTCACGAGGCACAGTTCAATCGGCATTGGGTTAAATACTGGATTCTATATACATTTCTCTTTAAATTCCTCTTCACTTTCTTTTAATGAAAAAAGAGGAAAAAATCTGTGATTTTTTGCCTTTTACAATTTTTTTCTTTTATTTTCAAAACTAATGGAGATACGCCCTTTTTACTGCACATCCCTCCCCCCCCCTTTTTGAAGCTCTCAAAATTTTCTACAAAAATGTCTCAGGACAAAAAATGGCGTATCTCCATTATTTACCGAGAAATTCTTTGAAAAATGATAAGAAAAAAAAATCGATAATAAATTCATAAATCTTCTTTATTTTTTTTTCTTCATTGAGGAAAAAATAACGGAATTAATAGGCACATTGAAGCCGTTTGTATAATGATAAATAAACCGCTTCATTTCCCCCTCTTTTCTCAAAGAGCGTCACAAACAACTTATATAACAGAGTATATTTATCCCAGTTCATGTTTATGCACTTTGTTAATAACAATCACAATATATAGTAAAATGAGAGAAGCTTTATTTAAAAAAATGCGCAGTTCGAAAATACCTCTCAGTTATTTATTTCTTCTTGTATATAGAGATGCATTTACGTAAGTGAAAAGTTTGTATATTAAGTGCATTAGTATTTGTGAACGCGTGACTTTATTTGATATGAGCCCACGCGAATGATCAATCTTAATCCATAACGACACATCGGTACTTATTCGTAGTTTTTTTTAAGGTTAAGACGAGTGGAATGATTAACTTATTTTTATAGAATTGATGAAACGCGCCTTTTTTGGACGTACACGGCCTTATTTAGTTTTGTATAGTTCACTTAGAAGCACAGAGAGGCGTAAATGCTATCTTCATGCGTAGTACTTGCGCCATTTTGTTCCTAAAGCAACGAATATTCCGGTATTAAGGTAGTATCCCAGAGTACAGTCGATAAAAGAGAAAACACGAAGATTTGTAGGTTAGTTTTCAATTAATCGCTGATAATTCGGGAAAATGCGCTTTAATTTACCCGAAAAAAGTGATTAAACTATTCGGAAGTCATATCTTCAGCTTGTGAATATAATTCTTTTCTTCTCGAATTTTTTTTACATCAATCTTCTATCACATGCATGAGATAGAGAGAGAGGCAAATAGTTACGAATACCTTCTAATTAAAATTTCTCAATAACTATACGGTGAATTGAATATTTTTTTCTTCTATTATTTAGTTAAAATGCTGTTCTCTTCGTCAATTGTTTTTAAATAATGGGTCAACTGTGTGTTTTTTTATAATTCCGTTATTTTTGTTCGATTTAGAGCATTTCATCCCCACCACCGCTATTTTCAGTAACTTTGATAATTCAAATCTCATAAACTGCACGGAAAAGAATTATGAAAAAATTTAGAAAAATGTTAAAAAATAAGAAGTCACTATCTTAATTTATCAAATAAGCTACACTTTATAATCATTTATTTTCCACCAAGATCAATATTTTCCACTGCAAAAAATCAATCGCATATTCATTATCAGTGTAAATCATTTCTCAATACTCCAATCAGTAGAATTCTCAAGATAGCAGGCATAAATAAAATTTAATGCGAGAAATCCTGACCTAGGCGACACTGATTATCTCTGTCTGTCACGATGCAGACACAGTCCACCAACACATGCGGGAAAACTACTCAACACAAATGCAATTGAAGAATGTGGAAAAACGCCAGAGAGAGAGAGAGAGAACATAACATGCATTTATACATTTAAATATGGGAATATATATGCGGGTCTTGCGTGCCTTCGTTCATGCACTTTGTTTTTGCCCACTCTGGGATAAGAATAGAGCATAGAAATAGGAAAACAAAAAAGAAAACTCAGCATGAACGATATTACTAACCTATCCCAATGTATTGCGCCACGTTATGGCCATCGTCGACCCTGACGAGAGGCGGACGAGTCGTTTTCTAACTCGAAACGTTTGTTATGTAGCTATTATATCCCTGAGTGCGGCCGTTGACTGATTAACGCTTTGTGTTACACTGTATATTTTTTTTTCTTTTTTTTTTTCTCATATTTGTGGTAGTGTGTGGGTTTTGTATTTGCATTTATGGCTCACGAGATTGAAATTCAGTATTACCTTATAAAATAAAATCCAAGTATTCCCATCGTAAGATTATTACGGAATGTTATTACGTTTTTTTTTCAGAGGTTTTTTTCTTTCTGTTTTTTTTCTTCTTCTAGGAGTTGAAGTTGAGACGCAGTTGGCTTTTGTGAGGTCAATTTGGTTGGAAAGAGGTGGAAAAAAATGGGGGCTTGAAATTTTCTACAGAATAGAGTAAAGGTGAAAAAGGCGTATCTCCATTATTTTCCGGAAAATGAGTGAAAAAAATAGACATGACCTATTTATTTGTGAA